>RSEF01000002.1:130084418-130136775 GCA_003993805.1 Himantopus leucocephalus | reverse complement strand
TGGCCTCACCAGTGCAGAGTAGAGGGGGAAAATGACCTCCCTCGACCTACTGGCTACACTTATCCCTATGCAGAAAAGTCAGAAAGTCTTCATACAAAAAAAATCTACGTCAACAGATGAAAATGGAGAGAGCATGCTTTAATAAGGATTCTTTAAGAGGAAGAAGGAGAAGGTAGTACTTTGCTGGGCTTTTGAGTGATTCTAGCTCTGTTGCCATGGACCTAGCTTTTGGCCATGCTTTTGGAATCCTGGGCTTTTTTACATTGCTGTAAAATATGTACAAGTTATTTGTCATAAATGAGAAACCATTTCTATATGTATATATATTTTCACAAGGACTAAAGCTCCAGTGTGTTAGAAGAGCCTTTGTTTGAGGAAGGAGCACAGGCAGACTAGACCACAGAGTGAAAAGAATGAAGCAAATTCCCTCACCTGTGTAGAATATAATCAGAGGATTTTTTGGAAATGTTGTCTTAGAAGATTATAATTTTAACAGTGATTATAACTAATTATCTGTGCTGAATTGCTTTTTCTGAGTCTGGGGAGGGTGCAGGTGGAATAATTCTTTTCTGTAGAAATTGCTTGTGGACAAGGTCTTACATTTGTAGTTGTTACAGTGCGTGACAGGACCTCCCAAACCCAAGAATGGCATTACGTCTCTTTCTTCATTCGTTGCTAGCGAGAGACAGGTTTCAGATCAGGGAGTGTGGGTTCGATTAGCTATTTTTATTACTGAAAATAGAGATGTAGAGTTGATGATATAAATCATCAAGGTACTGCTTGCTTTGAGGAATAATAGCGGTGCCAGTTTGTAGGAAAATGTTCAGTTTTTTTGTTTATCTTTCAGTGTCCTTCAGTCATATTCAGAAAAACAAACCCTGCCATTATATTTGGAAATTTTTCTGTAGGAAGGAGAAAAAAAGGAAGACAATGTGGTGGTGATTGCTGCTTTGCTTTCAGTGCCCAGAAAATGTTTGGCTATTAAAGTGTTGGAGGAGAGCTTCTCCCTACCCTCTGTTATGCTTTGGAAGAGAACTCCTTCTTGTCCTCTACAACAGTTTCAATACTCGAGCTTTAAAAAGAGGCTAGAAGTACATTGTTCAGGTCCCTCACTCTGCTGTCTGACTTTTTGTTGTCTCACAGGGCTGAGCTATGCTGGCAGGTTTCAGGTGAGNTCTTGTCCTCTACAACAGTTTCAATACTTGAGCTTTAAAAAGAGGCTAGAAGTACATTGTTCAGGTCCTTCACTCTGCTGTCTGACTTTATGTTGTCTCACAGGGCTGAGCTATGCTGGCAGGTTTCAGGTGAGAATCCTCACAATCCTTCTTCCTCCGTGCTGCTTTCTGCAGGAGTTGTCTCCCAGNAGGAGCTGCTGCCAGAGTTACTGTTGGCCGTGCTGAGGAACAGTCCATGTATTTGAGTGTTAGGTCTTACTCTGTGGGAAAAGATAATGTTTTATCCCTAACTACTGCTCTATATTACATAAAATTGGTGGTTAAAATTTGTAACCTATGTTGTTGTTTTCTTTTCATGACTTCTTTCCAGGTATCACTGCCCAGTGCCTAAAATTTTCTATGTCCAGTTAACTGTTGGCAACAGTGAGTTTTTTGGTGAAGGAAAGACTCGTCAAGCTGCTAGACATAATGCTGCAATGAAGGCCCTTCAAGCTCTCCAGAACGAGCCTATTCCAGAAAAATTACCTCAGGTTAGTGTTTCAGAAAACTGTTCCTAATCTTCACATTAAGATACCAAATTGAACAATTTAATTGCCAATTTTCAGTGTTTAATTTTTAGTGGTTTTGTTCATATTAGCCTCAGTAATTGGAGAAGCAATACTAACAAATTTTTACTGTTATTTCTTTGTAACAGCACACCTAACACGGAACTAGACTTAAACAGCAAAAATAAGTAGGCATTTTAAAGATGGGATTGTCAGTAGTGATTAAGTAAAAAACAAAATCAAAATAAAATAAAATGTTTGAGATTATACCAAAAGTGGAGAAAATGTTCATTTAATCAGTAGCTTCATGGAGAATGAATTATTAGTCTTAAATGCGTGTTGCGCTATGAATGTGATCTTTACAGTTGAAATAACTTTTCCCTGGTGTGCCTAAGAACCTGACAGAGCTCACTGACAGCTACTGATCACCCGTCTGATGGTTGTAGGCTTTTGGCCACATAGTACCTTTTTAAATAGCTAGCTTTCTCACTGCTATGTTTGTAAGTGGCATGTATTGCTACTCAAAAATGAAAATGTTATGTCATATTTTAAAAAATACTTAACAGAAAAATTATTCTCAGAATAATCTTTGCAAATTGAAAGGACAAATATAACAAAATTGCTCAATCAAATAAACCAAAATAAATGCATGAGGAGACAATCTTTTTATTTTGTATATTTTCTGATGATGCCTGTTGAACTCCTGTGCACAGTACAAAACATTACTCATAGTACCTTCAGTGTCTTGTGTGGTAGTTTTGAGATGCTTTTTAAGAATGGAAATAATTTTCTGTATTAAAGAAAATCTTTGTTCTTTCTGCCTCACCCTGCATTTACGTCCTCCTTTGGATCCAAAGGGAGTTTGACTCACCCTTTTGTTTTGCTATATTATTTTTCTGGATTGGGAAATTCTCTTCAAAACCATTTACTATAATTAATATTGATTTTTTTTAAAAAAAAAGAAAACTATTAAAAAAGAATATGTGTAGTCTTAGGAGGAATCCCTGTTTAGTAGCAGACAGAAGTAAATAATATATATAAGTAACATTGATAGGTAGCTGGCTTATATACTGAGTTTTCATAGCCCATGTGCATATGTAATTTACCTTGCAAAAGTAATAAAATCTTTAATGAACATTCTTGCCCAATTGGGTCTATTTAGTGTGCATTTACATCAGTGCCTGTTAGGAAGCACAGGCTTTGAGAAGTTGTAGGCATGGCAAATTGAGTTTCCTAAATTCTTGTAGCATACTGTAGTGTTGCCTTTCTCATGAGCTAATGAGGTAACTTCATTCTTCTGTTCACCACCATAAGTTATATGTCTAAACTGCATCAAATCCATAGTTAGGTATGAGAAAAATAGGGAAGACTTGTCAGGAGGCAATACTGTAGATTAGCTGAGACATTCACATAGTAGTCGCAAGACCTGTGGGAGCACTGTGAGCTTCTGTTGCAGCAGTTGAAGACTGCTTGCCATACTGTAGGATCTGTGGGTAGGAGACCAAATCAAGTCCTCAGGAAACATATTCTTTTGGTCATGCTGAAGGTAAAGGAAGCTGGTTGTGGGCTAGTTGTGAAGAACCATCTCTGTCACTTCATGGATTAGAGTTGTAGGTGACTGGAGAGGCTAGAGGTAACACTATGACTAGGTCATGATGAAGTACAAAGAGCTGCATCATGTGGAGCTGAGTGTAGCTCTCCAGAGAACTGGAGGTTGTTTGAAGTAGAGTTTAAGGGCTTCATGGTGCCAAGGCTCAGGCTCTTCCCTGCTGCTGGTCATGGGAAGTTTACGCAGGGCTGCTAGGCAGTGGTGGGATGTGCCCTCACCATGGGACATGGTCCAGCTCAGTAAAACTCTGCTTCCTTCAGCAGAACTGACCTGCTTGGGTCAGCCGTGGAACATGATTGATTCACCATTCCTCAAACATCGTGCGTGGATCAGAGGCAGTAGACATTAGAGCCTGGCTGGCCTCAGTTACATGACTAGGTTGAGCTTCTTTCTTCCTCAGCCACTGCCACTGTGCTTCCACTGAGAGCAGAGAGATGAGCAAGGACAGACCTGCTGGTACCGATCTGGCCCTGCATCCCATTAGTAACTGAGTGAATTTCACTGGAATGGGATCCATGGAATATAGCACAGTAAATACATGAGTTTCCCTTTTGGCCTTCATAACCGTGTTTGCTTAATGCAGGCTTCTGTATATTCTTCTTTCATTTTGAGATACTTTTCTTTTCCTTTTTTTTTAAAAAACTTAGTTAAGGACAAAATCTTTTATCCATATTAAACCACTGAAGAGGAGTATTGCCATCGTAATACTCCATTGCGCAAACGTGCAGAAGAGCGTAAGGTGAGCAGAGACAAGAAGCAATCAGCAAACAGGGCAGGGTTACAGCTGAATGTGAACTTGCTTTCATAAAAGAGCTATTGTGTGTCTGCCAAAGCACCTCTGCTGTCTCA
Source organism: Himantopus leucocephalus (assembly GCA_003993805.1). Lineage (NCBI taxonomy): Eukaryota > Metazoa > Chordata > Aves > Charadriiformes > Recurvirostridae > Himantopus > Himantopus leucocephalus. The sequence goes on along the minus strand of RSEF01000002.1, from coordinate 130,132,597 downwards.
TAGATGGGAGGCAAAGAAAGGCCTTAGAATTAAAGTGTCATTTGTGGAATGAGGATCAAATTTAAATCCAAAGTACCTGAGACACTCCTGAACATATTTTATCTTCCTTAGGGAAGTCGTATGACTAAGGCTTGAAACTTTATTGCTCAGTACTAAGGTCTAAGCCTTAAACTCTATTATCCTCCCTATTCTCCACTCATGGTTAGGCTCTCTACTGTGTTAGGTGGAAAAATATACAAGGAGTTAAACTGTAAGCGCAGAAGGGACAATTGGGGATTTTCTGGACTGATATGTTTGTATTAATCAGGAAATTTTAAACAGTAATTCCTANTTAATCAGGAAATTTTAAACAGTACTTCCTACTTTAGACACTACATATCTGGTTAAGCTAGCGTATAGCTAGAAAACCTAAACATTCTTGACTTAAAAGCTTGGTGACAGTCCAGTGGGTTTTATATTATTTTATGTAAATTATGCCAGTGATTGATTATTCCCCATTTCAAAGATAATTTGCAAGGTATTTCTTCTAAATTCACTTAGCTTTGTTTTCTGTCTAATTGGTATTTTCTTATCTTTGCTAAATGTAACAAAGAGAATCAAAAGTCTCTCCCCCATATACATTTACAGGAATTTTGAATCTTTTTATAGAACCGATTGTTTCCATAGTGTCTCAGTGTAAAGTTGTTTTTTTCTAATCAGTAGGTCATCCCTCTGGCTTTTTTTGTCAGCTTTTCAGATTATTGGTGTCCTTTATGAAACACAAACTTCATTGAACACAATACTGAGTAAGATTCTCACTAAGTTTTTTTACAGAATTGTAGTACCCCACTCCTTATGTTTGATAGAATTTATATCCCCAAAATGTATTTTTACTTTTAAATATTGTCCTTTTAACTCTTTTCAGTTGATCTTTCTCAGTGAATCTAATCAATGCTTTGCCTGTCCTATAAATAATTCTTGATTTCAGTGGTACTTTACATTTCGTTATATGAAATGAGCAGGAGGTCCTACATAATTTCATTCTAAATACCCTTGTTACTGCTTTGCACTACACACTTTTTTTTAAGCAGGTTCTGTAAACTTTATAAATTTTTGTTTTGTATTCAGCTCCAGATCGATGTCAGGGATATAAATTGCTTTGTCAGACTCAAAATCTTGCACCCATTTAATGAGACAAAAAGTGCTCCAAGTCTGCATGCTGTAGATGACTGCTGGATTTTTGGTCCTGCGTTATCTTAAAGATTAATATATTAAGAGTTTACAAATAGAAGATTGATAAATTTCATTGTTAATGTGAAGAACCTAATGCTTTTTTAATGTTATTTTATAACTTCGGTATCTGCATTTTGTAGCTATGCTGGTGGCTGAAGATTTAGATCAGACTTTGTTATGTAAGATGGGAACTCTGCAGGAATCCACCTAATTCAGCCCAAGTTTCTTTGATGTTTACCTCCACTAATAAAAAATTAGGAGCCTGGCCAAGGTTACATGATTGTTGAGAGATCCCAGTTTGAAACATTCAGAGCTTTGCAGTTTGAAAAGTAGCTGAAAGTGCAACCTCTGAGGACTAAGGAAGATGTGGCCCAGGGGACAAACACCAAAAGGTAGCAGTTGCAGAAGGCAACCGATCTCCATGCTGGTGGTTGTCTGAGAAAAAAAAAAAAAAGACTTACCTAAAGTGTAAAGCAAAGCTGAATTTTAGGCAGGATAATGTTTGCGTGTGCCTTTTGTTGTTTTATCTCTTAGCCTCTCTGTTTGTTATGTTCCTATGGATAAATAAATAACGTTCTGTGTTGAGCAAGCTGTTCTCTGTCACTACCTTTTCACACTGGTCATAACTCCCGGAGGGAAGTCGACGGAGGGGCCATTAACCAGCTGGACCTGCTGAGGACACCTGTAACCTGGTGACCCAGGCAAAGTGTGGGGGGATTCACTGAATTTCTTCTGAGAGAAGTACGGTCTTCTGCACTTCCCGAGAAGTACAGAAGACTTCTTCCATGCTTGGAAGGGGTACCCACAGAGAGACTGAGAAACAGGCCAAAGGATCTGTTTGATCCTCATGTTTGACACAAGAAGTGTGTACTCAGATGATTATTATCCATGTCGTTAATAAGACTAAAATCCATAGAAGTTTTTTTGCTATCTGTCATTAATTTATAAATTAATGTGTATGTGTTCCTTTATTATGAAGCATAAGTGCTTTGTGTATGGCTTCACAGTCAGCTGGTGTCTGATAGTGGGGTGCTGAGGTGGATGTAGAAACACTGATTCACAGCATGACGGGAGGACTCGAAAGTCTTTGAGAAATCAGGGGAGAAGCATATTATATCTTTTTATCTTCTAAAAATTGTAATATGGTTATATATTCTTCATTTTCAGAATGGAGAAACAGGAAAAGAATCAGAAGAAGATAAAGATGCAAACAAGTCTGAGATCAGTGTAGTGTTTGAAATTGCTTTGAAGCGCAATATACCTGTCAGTTTTGAGGTACGTGTTATATATTTATCTGTTTGCTAAGAAAGTATTAAAAAAGTGCCACTAAAATTCAACACAGTTAAAAATATTAGTGTTATGAGTATGACATTTAAATTCATGCAAAATACAAAGAAAAAAATTGGTAGTGTATCAGAGTCTAAGACACTGAGTTTTCACTGTTAAATTAGATGCTCTTTAAGAGGTATTAGAGACCTAATATTTGTGGATGGCAGAAAGGCAGTTCAAGCATCTTCTGTATAGTGCTGTGTGGTTAGAATCAGTAGCCACACTCAATCTGATTTGAAATAATCTTCAAAAGAATAAGCAAAGGCTTTGCTTTAACTGTAGGCATTCATACACTACAAAAGTTCCCCTTGAGAGACTTTGCATCCAATGAGCTGTTTTGAGAAAGTCATGGGTATCTTTTTATCTTCCACACTGTTTGATTCCTTATCTATCTCTACTTAAGCCTTCATGATTTTTTTTTTTTCTCATTTCATATGATTTTATCTGTGAACCTGCTTCTGACACTTTTGTTTACCTTAAGTAATAAAGAATATTTGGAATAGCTCCAGTGCTATCAATGAACTAACTATGGGAGAATGAGTGTTACTAACAGGAAAATTTTTCCAATGAGAAAGCTCTTAGACAAACTGGTTGTAAAAATCTAATGTTATTGTGGTAGGAACCACCAGACTTTCAAGCTGGGTTTTTTTTTTTTTCCTTTTTTTTTTTTTTCCAAAACAATGCAGAAAATGCTAATATAAGTGGTACATTTTCTTTTTCTGCTTTTTGTTTTACATTTAAACTGACTATATATGAAGGACGTGGGTAGTGCCTATACTGGTGATGGTTATTTTAGAATCATAGAATCATAGAATCTTTAAGGTTGGAAGGGACATTTAAGATCATCAAGTCCAACCATTAACCTAACCTGACAAAACCACTTCTAAACCATATCCCCAAGTACCACGTCTACCCTTTTTTTAAACACCTCCAGGGATCGCGAATCCACCACCTCCCTGGGCAGCCTATTCCAATGTTGAATAACCCTTTCAGTGAAAAAATTTTTCCTAATATCCAACCTAAACCTCGCCTGGCTTAACTTGAACCCATAAGTGAACCCATTTTCTCCAGTGCTTTTGCCTTTTGAAGTATAGGCACATATTTGCATGCCAAAAAAATAAATTATGCTGTGGCATGCCTTACAGTATGTTCCGTGCAGTTTACTGACATGTTTGGCTGATATCCATGAATTGGCCAATGTCATATGGACCTTCTGAGAAATCTGAGAAATCTCTCAGAAGGCAGGTAAGAGAGCCAAAGACAAAGAATATTGGTTTTGACGAAGGAATTCCTCAGTATAACAAAAGGTTATGTGCTTCATATATATGATCCATATAATATGTACTAATTAGGAAGTTAAGAGAAAGTAAAATCTTGGACATAAAAGTAGGGTGGCTGGGGGTGCTGATGTATCCATTTGCAACTACATAGAAAGAACAGAACTCTCATGTAAGATCAGACATAATGGGAACACATGCCTGTGTTTCAAAAAGGAAGCTTATAATTAACGTTTCAGTTTTCACACATAATTTTCTACCTTAAGTATTTAAAAGTATTTGGAATAGTTCCATATAAATCAATATACTAAAATACAAGGAGATGAACGGTCACGGGTCACAGAATAGCTTGGAGGTTGGAAAGAAAACAGGGATAGTGCTTCGAATGTCTTCTTAACTTCATTCCTGTGTTTCGGCTTCTTTAAGGGAGAGCGTTTGGTTAGGAGAGAATGAGGTGGAGATACTTAGTACAGGAAAAGTCTAATGTGTCACTTGCCAAAGAATGTTAACAACATTGAAAAAAGACAGTTTCTTGCTCTCTTGACAGGTTTTGTGTTATTTCCTTCCTTTAAATCTAAGTATAGGTGACATTCTTAAATAGAGTTTTGATTGAACTTGGTACTGGCTTATATTTCAATAAAACTGCTAAGCAATTATGGGTAATCCCCAGGATCTGATGTTTCTAATAGGATTTTATTTACAAATGGTTTTGTGTTATTCCAGGCAGGCATCAAAGCGTTCTCTAGCTTTTTTTTTGTGTGAAGTCCATAAAATGATCTGCCTTTTCTTCATCTGACGAAGCTTTAGCCAATGTTCCAACAGTGCTGTGTTATGCAATGAAGTAGTGGTCATAAAGATACGTAAAGTTCTATGTCAACATGTCCTCAGAGTTGCACAAGGGGTGGAAAATAGGGAGAGCATGCAGAAGCCTGTGGTTTCTTCTGTCTGTCCTGTTTCGTGTAATATGGCTAGTTTTAATTGCCTAGGAACTTTAGGATGAGTTTTATGGATTTACTATCTATTAAATCATTAACTGAAAGAAAAGCATTCATTCTAACAAAGAAGAAGGTTTACTCCGTACTTCTCAGTGGTGCATCCTTAGCTAACCTTTATTCATCAACTTTTAAGTCAAAATGCGGCTCCTCGAATGCATTTGTGGGACTCTGAATGAGCAATTTTTAAGGAGGGAGAAAAAACTGATTGCTGTAGGAATTGTTAGAATAGCTGTAAAATGGTCATTTTGCTTTATTCCCTCCTTGACAGTAGGCTAAGATCTTGCTTTTTTCAGTTCTCTTGCAACATATATGGTTTTTTATTTCCTACTTGTCAGTAAGGAGTTGGGTGAGCCTAGAAGACATAATTGAGGTCAGCAGCTTCAGGTACTAGAACATGTTGGGATGGTTCAGGTTGTCATTTTATTCTCAGTATTTTTCTTTGGATTGGAGTATTCTTTCTTTAGAATAGCAAATACAACAATATCTTTTTCTCATTCTCAGTATCAGGAGTGAGGGGATGAGTGCCTGAACAGGCGAATTTTCTGCCCCTCCATCCCCTTCCAGTGTTCTGCTGGGAAAAAAAGTTGCAGTTTCTTGTGTCCCGGTCTTATCACAGGGAGGCAGAGATTCTGTATTTTGAACCAGGAACAGACCAAACTGCTGACTCTGGGAGACTGAGCAGGTTCTCAGCAGAAAGTTTCACACCCATCTGGCTCCTGCCCTCCTGGGGATTAGGGCTTTCAGAATGGGTGATTGACATACTGAGTAACTCTCATTTGGGTTTTCCATGATAGTCACCCTTCCTCACTCCAGTTTAAATAAAACATCCAGACGTGGTGGGGTTTTGTGTTTGTTTGGTTTTTTTTAAACTGGGAAAATCTGGTACGTCTGCCCGCACAAGCGGGCATGGGAATATATTGGTATTTTAAAACTTCTAAATAATCGTGTATGTAGGTGACATGCTTTTGCTGACCTGGTTTTTATCTCCTCTATTATTTTTTTTATTTCTATTTAATCTTGTGGTAATCTTTTGAATTTTCTACCTGGAATCTCTTTAATAATTGAAGCAGCGTTGCTCTTTCGTAGTAATCGTACTGCTGTTTTTCATTTGTCAGCGTGATTCATTAAACTGAGCCAAATTCACTCTTGATGTAACTTGACCTTAGATGTGTTTTGGCCCCATGTGTTTTCTCTTGCTGGAGTTATTCTTTAAATCAGTGGAACAGAAAAAGAAAAGTGTATTGAACTGTCACCCTTAATCAAATTCTCAGTTTTAAATTAGCCATGATTTGGTCCACGGGTCGTATCTTTCAACTGAGGAAATAGTTTAATGTACTAATGTATGTAGTATTCTTGGATAGCAAGGGCTGAATTTCTTTATAGTGTTTTCTGTCCCTAGGATTACAACACAACTGTTTGAAATCATGTGAAGTAAAAAGATCTAAAATCTGGGGTTAACCAAAAATGTTGTTAGGTAAATATTTTTTTTTGCTAAATTACCAAATTTGGATGTTTAGCTTGATCCGGATCCCGCCTGAATCCTATGGGGTTCATTCCATGGACAACACAGACTTTTTTCCATTTATACACTAACAAAGAAACAGTTTTGAATGTTTTCCAGGCAATTATTTACCTTGTGTCACGTACTTAGAAGTTTAAAAGATGAAAAACACACCGGAATACATTAGTTTTATATTAAGAAATATATTTTCATGTATATGAAAATATAATCTGTTTTTGTATTAACATTCTTTTTCATGTATATATATGGGTGCATATATATATATATGAGAAAACTTATATAAAACTAATATTTTAGGAACTCGGCAATTATATTTCTTAAGCAAGTTATTTTGTCCTTTTTCATCTGGTCAGTATAGACATTCTTGTATATTTTATTAATACATTATATTGCATGTAAGTAGAAACACCTATATAATGGTATTAGTAAGACCACGTAAAGATTAAGGACCTTAGTAAGGTTAATTTAGCCATGTTTTACAGCCAACGTGTTGTAATACTTGGATAGCAATGTGCAGGGATGGATTAAGGTACGCCTTTGAAACAGAGTGGGAAAGACTGCAGTGCGATGAAGGTGTTCAGCACTGATACAAAGCCTGACTGTGCCTGAGAGCGGGAGATCCTGGCGTTGGGCTCGTCCCAGCTCTGCTGCGGGCAGTGCAGCTTCCCGGGGCTCAGCGGGGGTCAGTGCCTCGCAAAGCACCACTGCCTTTTCACGCGGTGAAGCACTAGTGGGCAACTTGCAAGTGAGGTAATCTTGAAAACGCTTCTGAAGTTATGACCTGGAATCTCAGAGTGGGAACACTCCTGGACTACCACAGAAAAATCCCATGCTGGCACAGATGTCGTCTTATTCTGGGAAAATGCGGACAAAGTTGTCTGTTAATTTTCATTTTGTGTCTTTTTATTGATATATGCTGTGATAATTGTATTTACTGGGTGAAGTTGCCACAAAAGAGAGCTTAAAAAAGAAATACAAGCCTAAGGAGACCTCATTACAGTGTAACAGCAAAACTAAATAATGCAAGGGACATGACCTTGATAAAAAGAACTTTAATACAAAACATGTTGTAATAATATTAAGGTTGAAGGTTTCAGCCCATTAAAAATATAGTTATTACACCAAGAAGGCCCTAGCACTTTTACCTCAGTTCCCTTGCACTCAGGCATTACACTTCTTCAACAAATGGTTTGATGTAATTGCACCTACTGAAAAAGTATGTATTTGTATTGATTTTGAAGATAATACAAAGAGGTGCCTGTCAGATGCTCTAATGTCTGCTTATACACATTACACGTAACAAAGATTAAATTAGGTAGCTGCTTCCGCCCATCAAACAAAATAACCGAACCTTTTCCCGAATGAGGTCTCTAATTCCTGATAGACATTGTCCAGACCAGTAAATGGTGCACACGTGAAGAGATGGCTATCTTAGCACTTGCAGTGCTGTGATTTGTTGGTGAATGCATCCTAACAGTATAGCCTCCTAAAAGGAGATGTGTGTGTATGTGTGTAAAAACGAAGACAGAAAAAGAGCTCAAGGAAGGTCAGCATTCAGAACTTCTTTTTTTTCCGTATTATTTTAACTTTTAATAGTGGCGAAGTACTTCAAACGGGTTTTCTCATTGTCATCCTGAATATATTTGGAAGGGAGTGAATAAATGAAACTTTTCAGAACTGACTGGCTTCTGTGTGAGTTATGGTGGCTCTTTGGATAATTCCTTTCGGTACTGTTGGGAGGGACAGCTGAGAGTTGTGGAGGCAAGGCTGTGGCAGCCGTTCAACTGTACGGGGTATCGCTCTGAGTTGTGTACTCTGGCAAGGTAAGAATTGAGAGCTGCAGCTGCTGCCTGCAGATAGGACAGCGTTAAAGTACGGATCTCTCTGACTGAAGTTTGGGATCGTGCGTGAGCAACCTATATTTTAATGATAATAGAAAAGATTATGAATGGGTTGAAGTGATACCATATAAATACAGTTTTGAATGTATTTTATGTAAAGAAAGAGCCAAAGCCTGCTGGACCTTCATGAATTGAATTTCNATGTATTTTATGTAAAGAAAGAGCTAAAGCCTGCTGGACCTTCATGAATTGAATTTCTGTAGTACATGAAGCACCTTGCAAGGAAAAAACCAGCAGCCTTAGTTTAAATATGCATTATTGTTGTGTATTTTGTCATTTTGTGTATTCTCTCTGGAACACTCAATATGATGGTTAGATTTGCTTTAGGTAATTAGCCTTAATTTTTTGTCCTCAAACCTGGTACTCTCATTAATACTTGTCCAGATTTTATGAAAACCCATCTAAGCGCCTTCAGTTAGCAGGAAAACTACGTTAGTAGTAAGTACATTGCAGAAATATACAAACATTAAATTGTTTTCTTATAGGGTGATTTGACTTAATGTTATTTTTGCTTAAAAGGTGATTAAAGAAAGTGGACCTCCTCATATGAAGAGCTTTGTTACACGAGTTACAGTAGGAGAATTCACTGCAGAAGGAGAAGGCAACAGTAAGAAACTCTCAAAGAAACGTGCTGCAATGGCTGTCCTACAAGAACTTAAGAAACTTCCTCCTCTTCCTGTGATTGAAAAGCCAAAACTTTACTTTAAAAAACGTCCAAAAACAATATTGAAGGTACGTGTCCACCTTTGACAGAATTAAGACTGTTTGCTCAAAAAGTGGCAGTTACTCAGATTTTAAAGCAGTAAAGGCTTATTTGTAATTTTCTGTTGATACTGTTACTTGTTTGCCCGTGCTAGTATGCCTGTACTTTTTAGAATTCTGAGAATGCTGTGAAATTCTCAAACATAATGGCTTCTAAGGTGTTTAACTTAAGAACCAAGGTTGCATCAACTGAAGTCTTCAGGCATCTGGTTCAAGTTCAGTGGAGGATCAAACCCTCCAAGCAGCTCTGTACAGCCATGTGAATTTTTAGCATCATCTCCTCTGGGAAGCCCTACTAGCATATTTGGTGGTTTTCTGCCTGGTCTTTCCCCCTTCTCCCCAGTTTGAGGAGGCAGAGAGATATATGAAATAGTAAATGTATGGGGAAATGGTGCACAGTCCAGCTTCCTTCCCTCATGGAGCTAGACTCGGGAGTTTTGTGGCTTCAGCTTCAATTTGTTTTGATTTTTGAAAGATTTGAAAGAAGGCCAAGAGTATGTCGACATCTCAGCCTAGTGTGTCACTTGTCAAGCACCAAAGGACAATACCTTTTTTGTTCCATGTGCCTGTGTTTGATAATGCTTTTTAGCTGTCAAATACAGATAGAAAATTGACTGGAGACCAGCCCATGGAGGACTTGCGGACTTCGAACTGTCCCTTCATTAAAATGTGCCCTGTTTCAAAGGATATTAATATGCTTCTTGCTGCACTGATGAGGCTTCATTTAGAGGCTCTGGATTCTTGTGAGCTCAAGCTTCTTAAATGGTGCTTTTATTCTTGGTGGCAGTAGATTTATTGCTGCTTCTACAGTTCAGTCAGTCTATGGCGACTGGTCCTGATTTGTCTACTCGTCCTAAATTCATACAAAACCAAAGGGTCTTCTGAAGTAATTAGTCTTCCAAATGATCTGACAAAAGGAGCCACACACTGTCCATATATTTATGAAGCATCACTACCTAGTCTTAGCACTGAACAACTAATCAGATTAACTTGTCATCTGTTCAGTGCAGAAGATGAGGCTTTGGAAGTGGCCCAAACCTGCTAGATTTCATTTTACTTTATGAAGTATTATTTTGTGAGGAAGTAGTTAAAGTCTTTGTACATGATTTTCTCTTTTCTGGCATGTTAGTTATTTAGGTAGACGTAAGGGCACATTAATGGCCTTTCATACTCTTTTTAGGTCAGTGTAAATAATGATGGAGAGTTGCTTGCTTTCTCTCTGGTATTACATTGTCACTTTTGCCCCATACTACGCAGATCAGTGACCTTGAGACTAAAATTTCAGGAAAAACCAGGAAACCTTCATGTCCAAAACCTGTGCTTCAGAATACCCTTTTAGGACCTAAATTTCATCTCTTTTTCTATATTTGCCTCTTGTTAGTTTAAAAAAAAAAAGTTGAATATTTCTGAATTATGCTCTGTCTATGTCTTGCATTACGTTAGGCTGGACAGCATTATACCATTATGGCTTGAACTCAGTCCTCATTGAGTGTTACATTGATAGATTGTAAAAATAAGTAAATCAGTACTTACTTTACTAAAAGTATGACCATTAGAAATCTGTATACTCAGTACACCGAGTGCAGAGTTCTGCAGGAGCAGCCAAAAGCAAAACCGTCTAAAATAAGCAAATAGTTTGGAGAGTGCGAAACTGGGTTTGGAAAATGTACAAAGGACTTACTTCATCATCTTCCTCTTTTAATTTGCCTTCAAAACAGAATGACTGATTTTTCAAGAAAGCCTAGGTTAATTAGATACCCGGCTCCCGCTGAAATTCTGGGGACCTAATTCTCGAAAACTTCTAGGAAAAAATTAGCATAAAAGTTATTTAATGGAAAACCATCAGTATTAATGCAGTTTTAAAGCTGCAAGATCTGAAAAGGCTATTGGCTCTGGCTGTCTCGCTTTGGAAAGTTTTTCTCAAGAAAGTTGCTAAGGGTATAATAATGTAAAAATTTCTTATATTACCATATACCGTTTACCATTACAATCTGAAACTGAATTATCCAAAGTTGACCATGTTAGAAAGAGACGTTGATAGTCAAAATAACCTGGACATGCAGAAGTTTTTTATATTTTGAATATCCAAACTTCTGAAATGTGTATGCCCATTTCTTTTAATTTAACCTGCACATGTTTTAAGCATCAAAAAAAGCGACAACAATAACTTTATTTGTATATATATTTATAAGGCTATATCTTATGGCCTGCACTTTATTTAGCCTGCTCTGCATTTTGTCTCTGCCTGGCTTCCTGCCCACACAGCTGCCCTTGTGCATGACATTGTCTTAATTCTTTCACCTACATCTTCTCTAACAACTTCAGCAGTTCAGCAGTTGCACTATGTAGGATTCGCTGCACAGCTTTCTTAATATAATATCCCCCTCTGGTCTTTGTCTCCACTTGCTGATCATCTCTTTAGGTTCTGGACCACTTGTTTGTTCTTATTTGAGAAGCTCAAACAAGCATGACTGCTGATCTTCTCTTATCCTGCAAATGGCTTAATGAAAAGAAAAATAGCTCAATAACATAAAACAATTCTACATTCGAATGCCGTTTACATTTGTGTTTACATTTGTGTTGTGGTATATCACTCAGTTAAATATGACTTCAGATGAATTTTTGGGGGTCTTAATTTCTTCCCCTTAAGATCTACAAACAAATATTTTCGTAGCTATTTGCTTTGAGAGAGCATTTGCCATGTGAGTAATAACATATTAAAAGAATTTCAGAACTAGATAGTTTGTAAAGACTGTAGTTTTTCACCTGTCTGTGTAATCTTGGACAAACCGATCTCTCTGTCCTTTTGTTTTCCCCCCATCAGATCAATTCCCCCACCAACCAGACATTTGGACAAGTTATTGTGAGGATTACTGCCTGTTAAGCATTCAAAATACTTTGTACGTGGCTCGCAATATGCAACATTTCTAGCCATTGGAGATGCTCCTCTCTAGTTTCACTACATAAAAGTATTTTGAGGGTGAATTCCTAGGACACACAGAGTAAACCTTCTACACCTTGAGTTGCCTTGTAGGATGGAAGGCAGGAGTGCTGAGAAGGCAAGCAGGAAGGCTGAGAGAGGCAGCTTCAGTGTTACATGACAAATCTTTTTTGTCCCCATGTAAATCCCACCTCTTCTTAGCGTACTGCGTATTCCAGCATTGTAGCAACCTATTTTAAGGGGTCGGGGGAAGGGTCATAGAAATAAGGCAAATGAGATTGATGAATTGACTAATGAATCTGCTAATTTTCATCCATCCCCAGAGGACCTCCATAGATAGATGAGGGCATTAGTAGCTTACATACGCTAGGTGTGCACGCTACCTGCAACAGTGACAGACAATAGGTGCGTATTTTTTGCCACAGTTTTGAGCTTGAGGATCCTTATCTTCTGTCTCATGATGGGAAGAAATTTACTTCTTATGCTCTCAAAGGGAGTATTAAAGAAGAGGTAACCCTAGTAAATGATTTATTGAAGCAGCATAATAGTTGTATGGATATATGCTGAAATAACAATTCTTTCTTTTAAACCTGTTTTAGACTGGACCAGAATATGGTCAAGGAATGAATCCCATCAGTCGTCTGGCTCAGATCCAACAGGCCAAAAAGGAGAAGGAGCCAGAGTATGTTCTTCTTTCAGAGAGAGGAATGCCTCGCCGTCGAGAGTTTGTTATGCAGGTATCATCTGCTGTCGCATTAGAGATAATGCCCTCGCTGTGTTATGTTGAAACTCAAGCGAAATGGTGGCCTAATATGAAGCGGATCCCTCTGTGTTTAGCTCTTCTCTTTATGGTCAGTTATACAAGAAGAGTATGAAATACAGTATCAGAGAGGCTGTTTGAACTTTCGTCTTTCTCTTGGTGAAACAAATGGCAATTAGGTTGTGTGCCTCCTAGATGCTTTTCTTGTAGTGCTTTTGTATTTTTTATACTCTTCTTATTTTTATTTCACCTGATGGTTTCTGTCTTTATCCCTGATGGTTCATGATTTATTTACTTTTACTTGTCGTTTCGAAAAAAGGTTTTTTTGCTGTTGTTGGTCCGGGGATTGCAATACAAACAAGTATTCTGAAATACGGGTATGAATATCTCCATATTACCAAGCATTTTGGTTTAAAAAAATAGTGTTGTAAATCTTTTCAGATTTTCAGTTCCTTTGTGGCTTTGTTCATATCTGAAATACCACAAAAAAAGCCTTCCATCATGTGTATTAGCCTGTCCAGTTAAAGACTTTGGACCTAATACAGAAACAGTAGATCATTAATGTTTCTTTAGTTTTTAAATTAAGAACATTCCCAAAGATTTTATGTAACCGTGATATTTTGTTAGATAGCACAACAGCAGGTTAAGGAAGATTAGGAACAGGAAAGAATTCTTTTCTCTTGTGTTTTCATTCAGGGGTAATTTTGTGCTGGAACAATTCAGAACAGCATACCTCAACATGTTTTGACTTCTTGTCTACAAACCACACCAAAATGTCACTTCCGATCAGAAGCAGAATTTATGACGTTCCAGCACGTCCTCCTCCCAAAAATTAGTTACGTTTTCACTTAATTCTTTAAGTCCCTCCTTTATGTCAATCAAGACAGGCTAGCAATCTTCATTTCCTTGGACCTCAGTGGTCTTTCCTGATGATTTATTATTTTTCTCTCTGAAGCAAAAGAAGATATTGGCTTCTTTTTGTTGCAGAATCTGATTTATGAGTATAAACTTGGATTTCTAGCTTTTTATGCTATATGAAAGTATTTGAAAAAAACTTATCCTCTCACAAACCATCCCTTTTCCCTTGCTCAAACTCCCATGGGAGTGTCCACAGTTAGAGATGGTTGTGTGAGGCGTCAGAAGAGGAATGTGTAATGCAATCCAATATTAGAAAGATGGGCTGAGAATTTGGTTTTCCATCGGAGGAGTCTCAATAATGGCAAAATCTTTGGTTTGGATAAAAAAACAATCTTAAAAGCAGTGAATATGTAGAAGATTCCCTTTTCTAGGAAGACTTGTGAAAGAAAGAGTCAAGGAAATCCCATAGATCAATTGCTTCATTTTGTGTACTTCTAAACACCATAGCCCCATTTTTACCCTTCTGTGATATTTTCACACTATAATCATACTGCTGTTTCTCCCGCCTTCAGGAAGTCTTGGTGGATTCATTATGAAATGCAAAAAACCTTATCAGAATAAAAAGCCTTTGTATAAACTACTTAAACAATGTTTTCATTTAATTTAATTGAATGTGGAAGTAAAATATCCAGAGATAATATGTTCATTTTTATCTGTCACACAAAGAGCAAGTTTAGATGTGATGAAATGGATCCAATTACTTGTCCTGACCACTAGATAAACAGAAGAAAACCTCTGATGACATTAGTTGGTGTTCTGTTCCCAAAGTTAATTTCAGAAAGCTCTTTCTCTTTGTAGTCAGACCTTTAATCCTTGATAGAGGTTATAATAATAGCTAAACCAGTTTTACAGGTCTGAGAAATAGCAGCACATTGATTTATTCTGAGCTATGTTATAAATTATCATTTTGTCTTGTCCCATTAAAGTCCCTCAATTTTATTGCATATAAACTTGTAGCAGATTGGCTATTTTCTAATTGTGGTTGCAGAACTGCATAGAAGATAAGGCTTTTAGTTCAAGTTTATTAATATTTCTGTCTCAGGTAGCCGAACCTTTTTGTTTAATTATGTATATACTTTGAAGGGATATTCATGATCATTATTATTTTTTTTACTACCTTTTTTTTGTATGTAGAATTAATAGGTATTTGAGTAAATAAAATTTAAAACTTTTAGGATAATAGATACGTGATAATTTGAGGCAAGAGAATAATTATTGAATAACATAAATTACTAAATAACTTTTAGTATTTATTTAGCAATTGTATGCCAGTTTTTACAATTTTTTAAAACTCCTTCCAGACTGTTTCAGGTCTTTGACCTCTAAGGTTTCTTTTATTCAGATCAGCTTGACTATTTTATTATTTTTATTTTATTTTGCTTTCCATTTTTTAACACAATTTTGAAACCATATGCTATTTTAAGAGAAAATTTGGCAAATAAAATGGCTTAATGGATGGAATGAAATACAGCTATCAGAGAGCTATGAATATTACGTAAGTGAATAGCACTGACAGTGCTGATATCACAGAGCAGATACATACAGCTTCAGGAGTTCAAGAATGGTACCAAACCCAAGAAATAATTTAGAGTCTGACTCTTTATGGATATCCATTGTCTATAATTTGTCTTTATTTTGAGGTTCTGATTTCTCTTCATTTTATGAAAGGTATCATGTTGGTCAGAAACCCTTTGTACAGTACAGACCACAGGTCCAACAAGGAGCCTTCTTTCCAAAGACTCTTTTGATAAAACCTTGTCAGGTGTAAGTGTGGAAAAGAAAGCAGCCCCAGCCCCCATGTTCCTTGCAGTGCAACAAAGGGGGAGGAATGCGAACATGGGTTCCATCTTTCTTTAGAAACCACTCTCATTTCAATCTCCAGGTTATTGTTTGTGTCTCTTTTGTTCTGGATACTGTCCTGATGATGCTGGGGAGCTGCTGCAGGCAATATTCCTGCAAGGATGAGGAAGTCCAGATCCTGTAGCACCTCCCGGGTTAAGAAAGAGGGGGGAGCAAGAGCGGGGAAGATGTTCAGTACAGAAAATGAGGTTGGCACAGAGGCTGGTGGAAGAGAGAGACAAGTGTGTGTGCACTGAGATACAGAAAAATGTAACTCTTTGGTATGAGTTTGGGGACCTTCTGAAAAATCTAAACAAGCTCCTTTATGTGAAACGGTATTGTAGTCCCCTTCTGCTCTGTTCTTACTTTTCCATGATTGCATGTTCATCAAAAGAGCTGACGGTTGTTGGTAGGTCAGCAAGATTATTACATGGTGATATTAAGGAATCTTGTGTTTATTGTGATTATGATCAATGTTTTCTTTTTAAGGTAAAAGTAGGTAATGAGATTACTACTGGAACAGGCCCAAACAAGAAAATAGCTAAAAGAAATGCAGCAGAAGCAATGTTGCTACAGCTGGGTTACAAAGCCTCTACTCCTCTTCAAGACCAGCCAGAAAAGGTGAGACCCCATCGTTACGATGCCCGCCTTTTACCCTTGTCTAGATTTCTTAGCTCTGTCAGCTAATCACTTACTAAGAATGGAAGCTTACGCTTGTGCAGCCCCTGTTTTAGGGGGTTGCTTGTAAGAGATCAGCCTTCGTTTAGCTACAGTAAGTGCCTCCTCTCCTCCTGTGAGAGTAATTAAGAACAGAAATGTAGTTCCAGAGGATAGTGTGTGTGCAAAAGTGTACATGTGATGTGTGCGCTTATTTCTACTTACAAATCAGGATGTACATGCCCCTTGCTTTTACTCCATTTTGGGCATCCACGAGAGGACTAAGAGGAGTGATGTTACTAATTTTCATACATGAAGTAGTCATAGTAGTCAATGTTTGTCTTCCCATTGCATATGCACTAAAAGCATTCCAGAAAAATAATGGCCTTTTCAGGTTTTATGACAGAGAAAGAAAATGTGTGTATTTTTTTTTTATGGAGAAGAAATTACATTTTAAATTCGTATGTGTTGCAGGTATGTATTTCCATGTTAGTTATGTGCAACTTAGCTCTCCTCTTCTGTCTTGAGTTTATTGATGGAAGGTTTTGTAACCAAAATTGGGTGTTAAGGTTTTGCCTTTTGTATCCTGAAAAGATATTTGGTAAGGTATTCGGCTAAGCTGTGGGCTCTGAACAGCTTCTGTCTTATGCAGAGTCACTGCATGGATATATTTTGATCATGGCTTAAATGTTTGCTGTGGCTGCACCAACTAGCCAAGATCAACAGAATGTTCTGCTGGGCTTTTCTAGGGACCGCATGATAAATCTGAATATATTATATATNACATGATAAATCTGAATATATTATATATCTATATATATCTTCTGAAACATGGTTTCTTTTTCGTAAGGAAAAAAAAAAAGAAAAAAAGGAAGACACTCTGTTCTATACGTTCTATACTCCTAGCCAGGAAAAGAAAAGTGCCGTATTGATTACTTGGCTCCACCTCCTTCTGTTTTCAACTCCTTTGAGAGGAGGATCTCTANGCATGATAAATCTGAATATATTATATATCTTATATATCTATATATATCTTCTGAAACATGGTTTCTTTTTTGTAAGGAAAAAAAAAAAAGAAAAAAAGGAAGACACTCTGTTCTATACATTCTGTACTCCTAGCCAGGAAAAGAAAAGTGCTGTATTGATTACTTGGCTCCACCTCCTTCTGTTTTCAACTCCTTTGAGAGGAGGATCTCTATGTATGCTATTCACACTCACCTTCACTACATTCTTCACTATATATCTTAGTCATATACAAGTGTGCAGTACTCTAAAAGGAGTACTTGGAGGCTAGATGATGTTTCTAGTGAGAATGTGCTGTGCAGTCATAGCCATTTTAGAAAAGGCTTGTGTCAGAGTGAAATGATAATTTGTTTTCACCAGAATGTTGAGACTTTTTTGCTGTAGAAGATACTTTCATACCAGTTTCAATTTTTTCTTCACTCCCAATTTGGCCAAAGGGCTTTTTGAAAAACAAAGCAAAACAGAAAAGTCAACTTTTTTTTCTAATAGGAAAACATAGATTTTCATTCTTGGATTTCAAATTGGCTGAACTATTTTTACTCAGTAATTTTCATAGATAAAGTCTGAAAAAATTCAGCCCACAACATAGTTGCTTTGGAGAGCTCTACACAGTGGAAACTTGTGGTTACATTGAAATCCTTAAAAAAAATTGAGTGGCTAAAAAGGGTTGCTGCTTCGTTTCCCTACGTTTATTAAGCTGTTGGTTACAAGTGCATTGTCTTTAAAAAAACAGGTTTAATTACGTGCTAGCAGACATGGATATCTTAGAATTGGTAGAATAGCATACAATTGCATAATATTATTCTGAACACAATTAGCAAACACGATACTGTATCAAAAAATGTGAACTACTCAAATTTTATGTAGTGGGAGTATTCAAGATCATAGAACAAATTTTTATAGCTTTGTTGGGGTTAAGGACATAAAATATCTAGAACATCTGGCTTTATCTTCTGTATATAACAGACTGAACATATTTAAAGCAGATACACAAGTTTGCGTAGATGAAAGCATTTTAATTCTCAAACTAAACTGTGCTGGAGAAGAGGGAAAATAGCCCTTAGATCTCTACCAGTTTAAGCATTGCAAAATTCTTTCCATATAAATTGCACAATCAAGATGTACCATTAGGAGATACTTGTTTCTCTCTTTGAATCCAAAATGGGGTGCAGTATAGATTAACTGATGTATCAGCTTGGCATCTAAATGGACAATTTTCACTTGTGTTGTTTCTAATGCTTTTAAAAATGGAAACTTCTCTTTTCTGTGCCCCTCCCCTGGTCCTTTCATTCCCTTCCCCTCCCTTACAAAAAAATCAAAACCAAATTAAGTGGTTTTTCCTTAACCCCGGTGCATAAAATTGGTTGTTTAATGAAGACGTAAGATTGTTACAAGAGCCATGAATGGTGCTGATGGCAGCACAGGTAAACAGGTAAACCAGGTAAAGTAAAAAAGTAAAGGCTCTGCTCTTTTCTGAGGTAATCTGATTCCTGGAAGAAATCAGTAACGATGGTGCGGAGCCCTGAGGAGAGCAATTTGAAAGTGCCCTGGGAGACTTTTTGCAGCTGTCAGAGTTTTAGCTCTACAGATGAGAATGGAGAGTTGTAATGTCTTCATTTTTCCATGTTTCCATCTTTTTATTTCTTGCCACTTCTTCTTGCCACTTTTATTCTCTTAGAGAGAAGAGAAGCAGAGTAGGTTACGTTCATGTGAGACAGCAGCACTAAGGATAACTTACTGATAGATGAATTTCTGTTAAATTCCCTATCATCATTCCCTATCATCCCTATCATCAGAGTTGGAAACGTTCTTATCATATTTGTAGCAGCGTGCTCTTGCTGATTTTCCTGTCATGTTATGGATGCACATTATGGATTCATGACATAAACATGCTGTTGTAACAGACAGCAGTAAATACAGACATATTTGTACATTTCATAACGCTTATTCATTGGAAGAACTGTCATCTTCCATGTTTTCCAATGTACATATTATCTGCTTCATAGTACGAATAAAATGAATTATGTAAAATTGAAGTGCATGGAGATGGGTGACCAGTTTAAGACCCAGCTCTAATACCTATCCTCCCTTTTCACTAAATGTTTCCCATTTTTATTGCATGTTGCTTAGGCTGTAAGCGCGTTGGGACGTACATGATGAGGAAAGGCAGGGAAACAATCATTGGAATAGCTGCTTTGCATAGTGTGCTCTTCCCTTCTCTTTCCCAAGGAAAACATATCATCTAGTAGTCTGCATTGATAGTAATCTAAACAGCTGTAATGTAACCTCCGAGATGCAGAGGCAGATTTCAGCTGGCTGATCCTCCTTCACATCTCTTCTGCTTTCCAATCAACCCTGTCTTCCAGAGCAAGTGATTACAACTCTGTCATGGCCTATAGACTGCTTTGCTGCAAGGTTTTCTGTTTGCATATACAATCCCAGCGAAGTCTGAAAAGGATCATTTCTTGCGCATTCATCGAGCTGGTTGTCAATAGCTCCTAGTTCATGAGGAAGCCTGGAGTTGTTTATCCACATTTACCCATAAATCTAGAACACTGCCATCTTATTTACTCTGCAGACTTCAGGAATGGCCTCATTTTGAACATCTGCGTTAATTGCTCCCCTTTTCTGTGTCAGAGTAATACCAAGTGTTAAACATAACAAAATTAATTTGAAGACAATTAGCTTCCTCCAAAAAAGTCTATATGTTAAAATAATGGAGAACTGCAGTCTTTTTTGCTTCCACTTCAGTAACTAAATGGATTCCTAGCAAGTAAATATTTTAAAATTACACCCAAAGTACTTTGTAGTGTTTATGCATTCTTTCATAGGCAGATATTAGGATCTTCTTGTTTTAGAATGGAATTTCTCTGTTGTCTGTGTATGTTTTCAGTTGAGAGCTGCTTAAAACATTTGATTTTAAGTCTGATTTGGTAACATATTGAGTTGAGCCTAATCCTTGGGGAAACATTTATATTTCAGTGTTAGGCAATAGTTGTTAATGTTTATTCATGAAGGGTACATTCCTCAAATAACCTATTTTAGACAAAAATTAAGATGCGTTAGCAAAGTTTTGTGAGCAGATGTGGCAATCCCGAGTCACCCTTTTTAGAAGCTTTCAACTAAATTGATAAAAGTGAATGTTCTGTTTAAGGAGTAGTTTGCTCTTTACTTATTTGTCTTTTTCTACCTGTTTCAGCTTGGAGAAAACAAGAGTTGGAACGGCCAGAATGTTGGGTTTCCTGAGCCAACAAGTAACAGTAAGTATTGCTCTCTAAATTTATATTTATACTTACTTCTCTTTGTCTCTGTAGGATTTGGATTATTCAAGACAATTGAAATGCCTTCTGTAAATATGTTAGAGTTTCTATTGCAATTAGATGAATTAACTCTTCAGTGTCCTCTGTGTGAGTATAGACATGGAGAAGGAACGAGATTTTTATTTACTCATTGAATCATTGAATCCTTCAGGTTGTAAGGGATTTTAGGAGGTCAGCTAAACTGCCTGCTCAAAGCAGGGTTGGTACAGAGTTCAGACAAGTTTGCTTATGTCTTTTTCCAGTTCTCCAAGGATGGAATTTCCATAGTTTCTCTGAGCAGCATGTTCCAATGCTTAATTATCTTCACAGTGACTTTTTTTCCTTTTATCCCAGTTAGAACATTTGTTTGTGACTATCACATCTTGTTCTTCTGCTACATGCCTCAGTAATGTGCCTGGCTCCATCTTTTTGGCAACCTCTTCTTAGTTATTGGAAGGCTGCTATTAGGTCCCCCAAAGTCAACCACTGTCCTCTAAGCCTGATCATCCAAACAGTTTTTCATCATCTAGTAATTCATCTACCAAATCTCCAACATCCCAGCTTGGATACAAGGATGCTGTAAGAGACATGATGTCAACAGCCTTGCTAAAGCCAAAGCAGATGACATCCACTGCTCTGCCTTCATTCATAAATCCAGTCATTTTNGACATCCCAGCTTGGATACAAGGATGCTGTAAGAGACATGATGTGAACAGCCTTGCTAAAGCCAAAGCAAATGACATCCACTGCTCTGCCTTCATTCATAAATCCAGTCATTTTATCATAAAAGGCAATCAGGTTGTTGAGGCTTTTTTTTTATCCCTGGTAAATTCACGCTGATTGTTCCCAATGGTTTTTCTCCTCTGTGTGCTGCAAATGGTTTTAAGAGGACTTGCTGCATGATTTTCCCAGAGGCTAAAGTAAGGATGACCAGCAGGCCTTTTTTGATGATGATGCCGCCTTTCTCCAGCCATTGGAAACCTCTCCTGATGTCCATGACTTTTTCAAGATAATAGAGAGTGGCCTCCCAGTGACATAAGCCGGTTGACTCAGCACTCTGTGATATATCCCATTTGGTCCAATGGACTCGTATGGGCTGAAAATTGCTCAAGACATCCCTGACTCTGAGCGGCTTTTACTACTGGAAGTTTCTCTCTTCCTTGAGTCCTATCTATAGGCACAAAGGTCTGAGAGACCTTGTTGGTGGAGACTGAATTCAGTTTCATTGTACTAGGTAATGAATAGGACAGGCCTTTGTGACTTTATAACTAGATTTTCATTGGCTTTGGAATTACTGTTTAGAGTAATCCTCAACTAAGGATTGCACTAGAGACAGACACACACTTGAGCTTCAGAAACACACACATTGTGTTTCCCTGAAAGGATTCTACTGGATCTAGGACTTCTCATCAATTGCTTCCTTCCAGCCCTATCATCAATCCCAATCAATACTTCTAGATGATTTGTTTGCATTGTCAAAATCTCTAAGGACGTGGCCCATGAGACATCTGCAAATGCTAACATCTTCAAACGTTAACATACTGGAGTTTGGGACAGCAGCATAAGACCTCAAGCTCTTCTCTCCTGTCCTTGCAGTGTTTTGTAGCAGATATTTATAGATGACATCACGACCATCTACTACACCAACAAGAAAAAACAATCCCTTTCCCAGGCTTCATCTGGCAAGAAAACTTTGGCAGTCATACATGTAAATCCAAATCTAGAAGGAGAACACAAAGGCAAAATGACTCAACAGGAGACAAGATCAACAAAAATTATATTTTAAACTTGTGCTGACCAAAAGGAGGGTTTTTTTTCCCTCACATATTTACCTGCTCACAGACCTTTTTGCAGCAGTCACAGACCATGGTGCAGAAACAGGTTTTCGGTCTGGGATGATTTTCTAATGCACGAAAGACATTCCTAAGTGCCCTCATTTCCATTCTTCTGATATGCAATTAAATTGGAAATCAAAGGGGAGGTAGCTAACATGTCAATAGCCACAGAGCATTTATTGCTGTTCAGAGACCACTGTGCTTAATCCCTTAACTCCTTTTTTGAGGGTTCCAATTTAGAGGCAATGTGAATGATACTCAGCTGATTAAAGCGTCTCATTTTTTATTTCAGAAGGATGGTGCTACCCTTTTGCAAAATAGGAAGGGTTTGAACCCAAAATGCTATCAACGGGCACTTTTTTTTTTTAACTGATTTTTTAACTCTTCACCTCATAAAGGGCCTTTCTGTTCTGGGGTCTTCACAAAGTAAACAGGTAAAGCTTAACTGTGATTTCTGTATAGAGACATAGGAGGAGAATGAATCTGTTACGGTTGTGTAGAGGACAGATCAGTCTTTCTTCATCTTAAAGTCTCATCCAGGATTCGTAGAAGACATAGAAATAAATATTTCTT
Source organism: Himantopus leucocephalus (assembly GCA_003993805.1). Lineage (NCBI taxonomy): Eukaryota > Metazoa > Chordata > Aves > Charadriiformes > Recurvirostridae > Himantopus > Himantopus leucocephalus. The sequence goes on along the minus strand of RSEF01000002.1, from coordinate 130,109,754 downwards.
CTCTGAACATGTTAGTGTGGTACCAGCCCTGGCTGAATGCATTGCTAATAGGTCTTCTTTTTGAGTTCCTCATTGAAACCTCTCCTGGTACTTCTAAACTAAAATGACCTTTCTGCTAGAATTATGAATCTGCTGTATCGATTAGTATTCTGTTAAAGTATACTTATACATAGAAAACCACAGTAGTAGTTTCTATACTGTAGATCTTTCAATGTATAAGTGTCATGCCATTCTGAAACTACAGCATTTATTTGTAATGTGTAGGAAGGAACTACAGATTCCTAGGTAGAAAATGTGGTGAACATTTTTTGTATGTTATTTAGGTAACCTGTAAGTTCAGCTGATACCTTCCTACTGAATGGCTCTATGAAGAGGCCTCTTTTTCAGGATGTGACTGAGATCAGGGGATTGCAGCATTTGGAGAAGATCTAGGCAGTATCACTTGACATTTCTCACCAGTTTTCCATAGACATACTTGTTGAAAAGCTGTGCTAATGTTTAGCAGGGGGATGGTCTCTGCCAGTACATGTTTACCTATGAGCACTTTGCCTGCTCTTCTTCTGGTAGAATATTATGTGCTAGTTTCCCACACAGGGAATGGATAAAAAACCCTTGAAGAAGAACTAGTATTATTAAGAGTTTTCCCTTCACATACACATTGATCTTCTCCTAAGCCTCAGAGTTCAAGATAACTTCAGAGCTTTGTAGTCAAGGAGAACTGAGGAAATTTGAAGTGTCTTCTCCTTTTGAATGAAAGAAGAGATCACCTGCATGCATGATCCCTCATGCACCTGTGAAGCGCAGGTTTTTTTAAGGCAGTTCCAAACAAGTTCCACTGTTTGACATCAAAAAATGTCACATACTTTCAGGTATGAAGATGCTAGTTTATATTTAAGAACAACAGTTATCGGTAGGTGTATCTGCCCTTTCAGTGTCAGCATTATTGTAGGAAGTTTTAAAGAGGGCAAATGGAGCAGCTTCCTCCCTTCTACATCCTTGTTTAAAAGTGAAATGTACAGTTTGCATTTCACAGAATCATAGAATGGTTCAGCTTGGAAGGGACCTTAAAGCTCATCTAGTTCCACCCCCCCTGCCATGGGCAGGGACACCTCCCACTAGACCAGGTTGCTCAAAGCCCCATCCAGCCTGGCCTTAAACACCTCCAGGGATGGAGCTTCCACAACTTCTCTGCACAACCCGTTCCAGTGCCTCACCACTCTCAAAGTGAAAAATTTCTTCCTAATATCTAACCTAAATCTACCTTCTTCCAGTTTGAAGCCATTCCCCCTCATCCTATCACTACATGCCCTTGTAAAAAGTCCCTCCCCACTTTCCTGTAGGCCCCCTTTGGGTACTGGAAGGGACCCTGAAACCTAACTTTCAGTGGTCTTGAAAATCTGAGACTCTGAGATTGCTACATCTACCATTTGGCAGCTCGTACTCAAATTTCCAGTAATTTTATTCCAGGAAAACAATTGTGTCCTGTTAGGACACTGTGCATCAGTTTCCTTTTCCAGGCAGATACTCTTTCTTTGTATGCATAATGTGCTGTGTTTCCATCTGAAACCGTGTGAAATAAAACTGGAATAGTAAAGTGAAGGTGTATACTTCAGTACACCAGAACCAAAAATCGTAACAGTTATATGTTTTAGGACAGTTGAAGAACAGATTTCATTGTACCCTTATTACATAGTTCTTTTTTGCTGGGAAATACCCTTCAGTCTGTATCCTCCTATGTACTCGCTCAATGCATTTTTAGTATTCCCTATTAAATATCCTTGAAAATTAACTTCTGTTCCCCTCTATCGTGTACTTTTGCAGCTGTCCTTACAGCACTTCTGTTCCTCCTACTCACTGGCAAAGCTTCTTCCCACAGGTTTACCTCTTTACCTTTCCTCTTCATTTCACAATCTTAAAGAAGAAACAAGAAGCTATTTGTTTCTTGGTTTGGGTTATCTTAGACATTTTTCACACATGAATTAACAATAACATCGAGTGAGTTTTTTCCCTGATGCTTCTGGAAGAGACATTGAGACACTGTGGGCAGACCACAAGCATTTGCAGCCCATACAGGAGATGTTTACTGTCAACAACTGTCATTTATCTCTCTCTGGATTTGACTTAAGCAGTTATCAACAAAAACAAAACATGAAACAAATAAACAATCCTAATGCAAAGTGCATTTTCTTGGGAACATATTTTCGTTTTATATTTCTGGATGGGGTAATCACAAACATCATAAAGTATGTGTGGTAGGAGAAGCTGTAGATGAGCTATGAAAAACAAAAATACTGAAATATAAAAGAAAAAAAAACCCAGTGGTTTTATATATTATAAATCTGTCAAGGAAAAAATGTCCCTAACTATTTTTATATGTTCCCCACCCTCAATTTTCCATACTATAGTTTTCTTTTATTTATTTCCAGTAATTTTGGGAGTCACAAAATAAGTATTGAAAAACTAATGATAAAAAAAAAACCCAAAAGCATTCAGAGCAATCCTACCTCTCTGTAAAGGACAGGCTCTTTGTTTTTCTTGCCTAACATTTTATTACTTGGGATTCATGCATGACTTTACAGTCTTTGTTCTTCAGAGTACATCTGCTCCTGCTGTTTGTTCACCACCTGAAATCATAATCATTTGTTTGTGACATCACAATTAGTTACTGTGAAGATGATTAGATTGTCACCAACAGATGATTATGATTTCAGATGGTAAATGAGCAGCAGGAGCAGATGATCTCCTAAGGAACAAAGATACTTGATCTCATGCTATTGTTCTCAGTAAAAAACAAAAAAAGCAATGAGAAAAAAGCAAATAGATATTCAGAAGAGTTTCTTAAATCTGTGATGAGGAAATTTGAGCATTTTTCCACAAATAACATGTATTTCAGTTTTTTTAAAAAATCTACTTAAATAATAAGAGATTAAGAATATAAGAAAGACAAAAATATGAAAATATATGGTGTTATTGTAAGCCCTAACTGTATGGTTACATTCAAATTCTTAATTAGATGTTTCTTTGCCATTTTTGGGGGAGAAAATAAATGCAAAATAAATCATATATTTATGAAATTTTGCATACTAATACATGTTCACTTTGGAGTAAACAAAATTTATGTGAACTGTATCATTCTGGCCCTCACTAGTTTTATAAAGTTTTTTTTATGGTCCTCTACATGTTTACTTTTCAACTGGAGATGTTGGTGAAGACTTCCAGTAGATAATTTAGTACCCCTTTATTTCCATGAACAGTAACTGAAGCCTACAGTTTGGAAATGAAGTTTTTGTTTTGTATTTCAGACTTTTTAAATTGGAATTTATATGTGTCATATTTTGCTGAAATACTTAATTCTTCTTGGGTGTATTTCAAAGATGATTTCCAGTGGTTTGTATGCATTTTTGCTCGCTAAGTGCTACTGTTTCATTGGACTTCACTTTTGAATTGCTTCCAAACGTCCTAAACTTTGTCAGCTATAATACACTCTTGCTAGGAGTTAGACTGATACATCAGTAAACATTTGTTGAACTATTTGTCATTCTGAATAGAAACTACAGTAAGAGGGGTCGAGAACACCACTTATTTGGTGAAGCACAGGCCACAGAACAGTAGTTTTCCATCTCTTTGGTTTGGGCTTTTTTGTTTTGTTTTGTGGGGTTTTTTAGCAAACATACTGTCAGGTGAACATTGTACCATCACTGTGTGTTTCAGGGAGCAGTGCCATCAGCTGAGCCACTTGTCTACACTCTGTATGTCTCATGACCTTGGCTAGAGTCTCTTATAGACTCTTATAGGAGTTGGTTATGTTTAAATAACACCTTGCCTCTGTAGCTGCTCAGTTGATGTGCTAATTTGCAAAAAAAAAAAGAAAAAAAAAGATTCATCCCATCTTCTAGCAAGGGTCTGAGATAACTAAATTTTCTTTCTAACTGAAGACATAGGAAAATTAAATTTAGAGGCAGAGGAGATGTGTCCAATTTTGTTTCTTCCCTGAGTTATTGAAGCTAGGAATTCTGTGCTGTATTTGGCATTATTAATAATTTATGTGTTATTTTTCAGTTTCATCTAGCAATGGGGATGAGATAATAATTCATCCAGAATAATACCAATGAAATAAGACTTGTATATATTTTTTGAAATAGTTTTAAAAACTTCTAAAACACCTAATATTAAAAAACACCTAATATTAACAAGATAGGGAAAGGAGTGTCATTATTTTTTCCTCGCTGTTTTGAGAACTAGTGGTAAGATCCAAATTAGCATTTTTGTGTGTAAGTGGGATTTGGGCACAACTCAGGTGTGTAAGACCACAACTGCATTTGGTCCTCCTCTTTTTCCCACATTTCCCTTTTTGAGATGCTAGGTTAGGTGCTTGAAGTACTGCAAGTTTTTCGTCTTCAGATGTGATGCTTTCTTTGCTGAGTTTAGAGTACGATGTTTATTTCTAACACACTTCGTGTTTTAAACACACATCCAGAAAGTTGGGAGAATCAGATTCAATTTCCTGTCTTCGCCAGAAGGAGAGTACTCACGAGGTGCAGAGTAATCTGGATAATGGCAGCTGCTTTTGGAGATGTGTTTCTAGTATCATGATTTGCAGGCAGAAAATAAAAAATCAGATGCTGTCAAAATGCAAGAAATCCACAGAGAAGGAGTGATCGAAAAGAATCATGACTTTGTAGTCTGTCTGTTGATTAAAGCACTTGCAAGTGAAGGTGCAAATATATATTGTGGTGTTCCCTGGCTGGTTTACATGTATTATATTCTGTGTATTTTAGATACAGGTTAAAAAAAAAAAGTATTGCAAGCCACCTGCTGCCTGGTTATTGAGTAGTATGGGTTGTACATATGTAAGAAACATACTCTTGGGCTGTGAGGGTTGTGGTTTGGATGCCCTCAGGCTGAGAAGGAACCCAAATCTTAGCTTTCTAGGAGACTGCTTAACCATTAACCATAAAGAGGAAACAGCCACCATGACAGTAGATAGCCAGCTCGCTGGGTAGAGTTAATTTCAGAGAAATTCTTCTTTTGCTTTTCCCGGTCCCTTAAAATTCCTATATGAATTACATTTGGTCAATGTTTCTAGTCTAGTCCTTTGAAAAAAACTGCATGTGAAATAACAACACAGAGCTCTTTTTTGATGTTAACTGTCAAATTGAGATTTAATAATGTAATTCTGCCAATTACCTGCATTTGGATTTCTGTCTTCAGTCAAGTAAATGAAGCAGTATCACACAATTAACATCAATACTGTGTTTCTCTAAATACTTTCACTTTTCTGAAGTCTTTTTTCCTTTTCCTACTCCCTTCCCCCAACCTGGAACCCATCCTTGGTCTAGGATAATAATGTCCTTGAAGAACTGAATCACTTGAACGGAGATTTTATTGCTGTCAGAACCAAGACTTAATTCTCCATTCTCTCCTCCATCCCCTTTCGTTTACATCAAACATCTTATCCCTATGACTTCCACTCCCCCACTGCTTTCTCCTCCTCTGATTTCATCTTCACTCATACCTATGCTGTGCTTGTTGATGTCCCCCTTGACCTTCTTGGCTTCAGCAACCTCTCTATCCTTGTCTACTAGACTTGCTCATTCTTTCATCTCTTCTACGTGTGGGTCATGCCTTTGTTTTCATCGTCACAATTCTCATTCCCCTTTTAATCTGTTAATGAATAGTCTTGCCTGCGCAGGTCACCTCCAGTTGCACTTAGGCACTCTCCTAATTGCTTTACCCCCTCAAAAATCACTTTCTTGCAGCTTTTGCAAGCACCTTGATCTGCCAGCTCACTAGCTTGATTTGCTCCTGCTCCAAATTTGCTGATCCTCTTTACTGATGAGAATACTGTCCTTTCTTCTGCATTTAGATTGGTTCTTTTCAGAACCTGCTTCATCTTCATCTTAGGTTATCTGGTACACTGATATATTGTTGGAAACTTATGATGCAGAAATTATCATGTAAAAATAATGGTGTAGGTGTTTTGTCTGTCTGTTGGAATATTTCATAGAGTATCCTGTAGAACTTCCCCACTGCAAACACTAAGTCTTATTTTTACCAAAATCTTATGTTCCCAAGCAGGAGTGAAGCTGTGAGAGATTTCAGGGGACTGTGCTCACAGGAATAAAACACCAAATGTTACAGAAAATGCATGCAATTTATGTCTCCTGCAATACTGCAATTTCCTTTTTGGCTGTACAGAAAATGTTCTGGTGAAATTGAGGATATCAAGACCTGACTTTGTGAAGAACTAAATAGTATTTACTTCAGTGTCATGGTTATTTTAAGGTTAAATAAACTAGTATTTTAATGAGTGACTTTATGTAACATCAGTTTGTTTAAGGTCATGTAGACGAGATCTTTTGGTTGAAAGACATTGTGTAATGACAAAACATTTTTTCATGTCTGAATATTGCAGTAGCTGGTGACTTAGAAATACCACAGATAGCTGTGTTAAGTAGGTAATGATTGCATCTTGGTATTTCAAGCCAAGATTGTGTGTAGACTATTACTGAGAACATAATGGCCATACTATTTGCCTATTCAGTTGTTTGGCTGACGTTTTCTGAGTTCCTACTGAGGTAATAAAACAAAATTTAAAAATATTCTCGTATATAAATAGGCTTTTACAGTGAGTGGAGTATAAAATGATAATTTCTTTTTATGATAATATCTACGTTTTTCGGTCATTATTGAAATAGTTTTGTAAATTCTCTTTTTTGCTCTCAGTGGATTTGTAATGGGCCATATTCAAGGGCATGTTGAAAACCTGCCAGTTCTATGGAGGAATTGTCGCATGTGAAAGTCCTCCATGACTCTTAAGGTTTTGTCCATTTTAACTTACATAAGAGTGAAGTCAGGATTAGACCTGGGTCTAACTTTTCCTCCTTAATGCCTTGCTACAAGATTTTGCCACGCATATTAAGCAGCACAATATAAGAAGACTTTATTCAATGTGAATACAGGTAGCATAACCTGAAAGAAAGCTTTTTGGTTATTAGGTATCGAGTATTTTATTCAGTACCAACAATACCGATTATCTCTTTATGAACAATCTTTTTTTCATCCAGTGATGGGTTATTTCAAATATCAGGGTGTTAAACCTAATGTATGAGCATGTCATATACAGAATTATATATCATGGTTTACTTCGCATCATTACACAAGACATGAAAGTACTCCTTCATGCTGATGCCCCGTATCACCGGTTGTAGTGCAGGGAAGAGGATGTGCTCTCCAGGGGTGTCAAGTCATACACCAGCTGACACTGCTTCTGATGCACCAATAAGTATAGCTTTCCTGTAGGACAGGTGAGAGCCCAGGGAGAAAATTATGATTCTCTGAGAAAGAATGAAGTTATGGTTTAGACCACGTGTTCTTGAAACACGAAAAGTCAATGAGTGACCTTGAATCAGGAAAAGTCATTGAGTGAAGGCAAAGGAAGAGTTATCCCTACACTGTTGGTCATGTAGAAGAGAGAAAATTGGCACTTACATGTATGTGCATTGACAATACAAGCCTGATTCTGTAGGTCATCTTTTGGAGTTGAATGATAATCAAAATCTCAGCCTTTCATGTTTTCTGGTCTTCCTGACAGAAGTAGAAAATTGAAAACGTGACCCCAGTGGTACCAGTATAGACGCTAATACCTGTGAGTCTGCAGGCAGCACTGTCATCACTCTGAACTTTTCTTGACTTAGTAGCCCACTGCTGTGGGGTAACTTGTCACTGTCCTTGTATCAGCAAATTCCATTCTTGCGGAGTCTCATTACATTGAGGCTCATTTGATGATATTATCAGTCGTTCTTCTTCCGCACCCCATTCCACATGCAGAAAGTCCCTCCGATGGTTAGTTTTGTTTTCTGTGAACTCCAAAAGGAGTGAAAGTCCAGACTGTGGGGGACCCTTATGTAGAAAGGTCCTCCTGTCTTCCAAGCCAAGGGGACCCCCTAGAGAAAGGGTTAGGGATAAAAATAGCAGCACTCCTACAGATTTTTGGAGACTGCCTCTACTGCCACTGCTATGAAAATAAGTGGAATCAAAGCACCAAGATTACACTTCAAGGGGAATGCTTGTGAAGGATTGCCGGGCCATTTTGTATCTTAATCGTACATTTGCCTTGGAGTCTAGACTGTTTTGCAGTTGTCCAATACGTGACAGCAGAAGTAGAGAATGGAAGATCAAGAAATTTGTTCTTAGGTAAGAGGTCTTTGGTGTGGGGTTTTCGGAGACTTCAGAAGATTGTGGGAGACTGCTAACAATTACCGCCAAGGATGAATAAGACATGTTTTTCAAATGTTAGTGATTACATTGCATAGCTAGCCTGCATATTGTCATAGCACATTTGCCCACAGGTTTAAATAATATAAATGGAAATTATTTTAACATGTTTCATGAATGTACCTCTAAGTTATGTCCAGCAGAAGGTGCAATGTTGTTAGTCTAAATGGTAGTATTATAGATCCTGTGATGCCTAATAATTACGATGCTACCTTTGGAGAATGGTGTAGTCAGTATGAGATAAGTATTTAGCAGACAGAAAAGTCCAAATTTTTTTTAGCTGAAAGGCTTAACAAAAATATGAAAATATTCACCTAGAGATGTTCTGCAATGCTAAAAGGTATTAGAGGATAGTATTTCTTTCTCCCATGTTTTTTATTAAAGTGCTTGTTTGAAGACTAATTAAGATAATTTCTGAAGAGTTCTTTTGTTCTTACACTTACAGTTCTGTTGATGTCATACTCCTTGTCTTGTGATAACATCTTTACTAATGTAACTAAACTGTTATATATATACACTCTTCTACAATTCAGTAGAGTGGAAGTAAGCAGACAACAGTGAGGAATGATATAAAAAAAATCCTCAATAATATATTAAAAACAGGTAATGAATTACAATCAATATATGCTTGATAGAAGTTTTTGAAGAGACCAAGTTTTTACTGGCTTTTTAAAATGAAGCTTCGTGAAACATAGGCCCTGAATATAAAAAGTTAATAGCTTGCAACTATATTAATGTAATGTCTGGAATATTACATTACTTTGTTTCCAGAGATAATCAATGATGGTAATATAATATCTGCCTCTCAGAGCCAATGCATGATTTAAATTAATTATTGCTTATAAAGCACTTTGAAGTCTTTAGCAGAAAGGTGTTGCGTAAGTGTAAAAGTACTATTATTAATTTAACATCGCCATTAGAGTAAAGTCAGTGCTTTAGGAGCATTTGCTATACTCTGCTCAATATCTTTTTATTCATCATATGCTGCATATTAGTTATTTTAACATTTAGAAAGCTTAGTAATCTGGAAGTATTCCAAACCATTGTTCCAGACAGCAGTTAGATATTTGGGTGGATCATGTAAAAACAGTGAAATGGCTGAGAAAGCATGTAAAATGTTTGTTTTAAGTAATATTACATCAATGGACCAGACATCTGCAGCACTGGACTTGGTTTTAAACTTCTTTAAACTTTTTTTAAGTTAATGTTGTAGAATGTTTTTCTAAAGTTGATTGGGAGCACTAATATCATATTATTTCTAAACAAGTATATTGTTTTACCTTTTGTTCAATTTTAATTCCTCAGATATTTGTAGGAAATCAGATTTGCAGTGAGCAGGTCTTAGGAGGTGGTGAACACCTGCCACTCAATATTATTGTTGCTGTGTGGTTTTGTAACCTTACGTCAACTATCAATATCTGTATTATCTATTTTAATTTTCGTTCATGTTGTCTCTCGTGTAAGACTATTTGAAAATATGAGCGGTGATAGGCCTTGGAGATTATAGCCTCAGAAAAAGGGTATAGACTCACTTTGTCATGTGCTCGTGTTTATGTGCTCTAAAATAATGCTATGTGTTTACACAGTTGTTGTTACCTATAAGGTTATCCTTTAAATTGTCCCAAATGGAGAAAAAGAAACTTTAGGGACCTTGTCCTCCATCTTTCCCAGTAGTGTTGTCTTGAATTTGTGCTTAGCTGTAGAGCTCAGGGCACAGTGCACTGGCTTTGGGGCCAGTTGTAAGGCTGGGTAAAACACCTTTAAAGTTCGAGTTCAGGGTCCAACCAGGCTCCCCAGCCCCACAAAGGCAGGTGGGGAGAGCATTCAGGTGAATAACAGATACATCTTTGTGAATAGGATAAGCTGATGTTCCAGCTTTCTGAAAGCAATATTACTTTAAAAGCCAAATGTGTGAGTAAATCGATTAAAAGATTCACCTGCAAGCAGTTTGCTGAGTCAGCAGTGAGGAAGTTCCATTTTCACCATGTAGCTGAAAATGAGGATATTAATTACTGGTAATATTTTTTAAGTCTCCTTGTGGTAGACATTTTATTTAAAAATACTACTTGCACTACTAGGATTAGAGGAATCCTTTCTAGGTAACTGGAAATTAATTCTCTTCTTTGAATTTATTCTACATTCTGAGATGAATTTAATATGCACTGCAAATGAATTAAGCATTGAACCCTCTGATTTCTCTTGGGATTACTAAATCAGTTAACAAACAGGTTTATCATCCCTGGAATGAAATGCCATATGGCTCAGGTTCACCCGTGTTATTTTCAGATATATGCTAGAAGATTGAGGTATGCCATTGATATGAAATTACACATTTCAAGCTCATTTTTCAATTTATTAATAATAGGAAAGAAGTTTTCCTCTTGTATCAGCAGACAGGGTATTCGTGTTTCCAACCAATGCTTCATGTATATGTACATGAAAACTACCAAACTTCAGCCTTAATTCTGCACATTTCCATGCATGGAACATCGGCAAAACTGATCAAGTATATATTCCTGTTTTCAAGCAGGTTTAGAGTTGAGATGTTTTCTAAAAATACATTAAAAATTTTGAAATGGAGACAAATGATCCCTAATNCATGTATATGTACATGAAAACTACCAAACTTCAGTCTTAATTCTGCACATTTCCATGCACAGGAACATCGGCAAAACTGATCAAGTATATACTCCTGTTTTCAAGCAGGTTTAGAGTTGAGATGTTTTCTGAAAATACATTAAAAATTTTGAAATGGAGACAAATGATCCCTAATTTACATGTCACTGGAAATATTTAAAAGTAATTCACGTAAATAAATTCAGATCTTTTTAATGTTTACCCAAACTCCTGTNGAATGTTGTACAAGGCAATTGGCTATTTGCAAACTGTAGGATGCCATATATGCAGCTAAATACATAAATAAATAAATAAATTGTTCTGTCACAAAAGAGTCATTAGCACAGTAAGGATGGGGCTGCAGGGCGATTTAAGGTTATTTAAGCACAGGGCTGCCGTTGTAATTCAGCAAACACTTTAAGCCAGCACTTGAGGCAGTGCTGCTACTGCAAGAAGCTGTCCTGCCCTTCTTTTGCCTCCAGCAGCTCGTTGTGAGCATCACTGCGTGGTCCTACAGGTGCTGGTGCTGGCACAAGCAACGGAGCAGCTGGAGAGTACAAACAGCAGCTGTAGGTGGGAGAAGAAAGAACTACTTCTGGTGGCGACAGCGCTGACGTAGGCTAGTTTAAATTATTTGTGAAATAACAGCCTAAATTACTGTGTCAGGTAGGAGGCAGAAGATTGTAGTGAAATAACGATCGTGCTACTATTTTGAAGTAGCAGCTGTTCCTCGTGGTTTGTAGATCTCCAAAGCTTATTTGTTCATGTTGCGTATTCTGTGCTAGCCCCAGTTTTAAAGTCTAGGTTTGTACCTTCTTAAAAAGAGTGGGGGAAGAGGAAGAAGAGGGACACTTCCGATGTGCTTTGTTTCTAAATAAATTATGCAATTTCATTTACAGTTACTGTAGAAAAAAGATACTGCTTCTAAATGCTTACTTTGTTTTCCACTGCAAAATATGTTAATGAAAATTGTCTGCACGTCAAACTCATTCTAGAGTAATGAGAATGATCTTTATTTTTATTTTCAGCACCAAAGGGAATACTCCATCTCTCTCCTGATGTTTATCAAGAGATGGAAGCAAGCCGCAACAAATCAGCCCCTGGTACCACCGTAAGCTATTTGTCGCCCAAAGAAATGAGCCAGACTTCTAGCTCTTTCTTCAGCATATCTCCTACAACAAATAGCACAGCTACGATTGCCAGGGAACTTCTCATGAATGGAACGTCCCCAACTGCCGAAGCCATAGGTCTAAAAGGAATGTCTCCTGCTTCCCCCTGTTCTACAGTGCAGCCTTCAAAACAGCTGGAGTATTTGGCAAGGATTCAAGGCTTTCAGGTATGGGAAGGGGAAAATGAAGCTCTTCAGCCAGAATCATAGCATTGCCATCAAGGTTTCACTCTTGCCCTCTTGAATGTGGGCATGCATGTAACTTATCTTGTAAAATTAGCTGGTGTCCAAGGCAGTGTCTGGGTCCAGGAGATACAACCCTGCACCAATGTACATGTTCCTCCTTCTCTTTTTTTTGTTCCTTCCTTCCATTCACCTTACTGCAGGCCATCTTTCTCTCCTTTGTTTATTCTCCTTAAGTAATTACAGGCTTAAATCATGCTTTTTACTTGCACTTCTTTGAGAGTCTTCACCTCTTGGCATTAGAAGCTTTACATACTGCTCTGGCGTTGGTTCCTCTCTCTGGCTCTGATCCAGAAGGTACTGACGCACCACCTTAACGTTGCGTTTGTCTTCTGGGCCGGGTCGTTAAAGCCGTTACTCTGCTTCCCACCCTGCACCTCTTAGTTGTAACCCGTAGAGCGACATTTTGATCCGAAGGTGCAGCCTAGGAGCAGACCTGGTGTCAGAGCAATGCACAATGTTTTTGACATCACAATCAATACTAGAGAATGTAAAATGAACAGCGCTGGGTCAGCGCATGAGTCCTTCAGCACTGGTGACCTGTGTCCAGCAATGGCAAATACCCTACATTTCATAGGACAGTGACAGCCTCTGTAGCACATCCAGTCATTTCTGCAGTGTGGAAGATGGGAAAAGGAAGCTTCTTCCCAATCACCATTCCAAGCAAAATTACACATGTATGTGGATAGTAGCTCATTTTACTGTGTAGCACCATCAGAGGATAGGACCAGCTATGTAGAAATATTCTTTTTCCTGTTGTAGGTTTTTGGTTTTGTTTTTTCCTTTTCAGAGTTCTGAACTTGTTTCATTTGAAAAGTTGGTTTCATATGTTCTAGCATATGTAATTTGATCATGTAACTAAATTCTGGAAATGGGAGGTTTCTGTTAGAATTTTTGCATGCCTGATAATGATTTTTTTATCAAAGCCCATGTAATTTACAAAGTATGCAGTTGTTGGAAGTGATTTAAAAGAGGCTGCTAGAATTTGAGAAATAGTGTCAGATGTTCTGTTGGCATAAGCAGCATAGTTAAATTACATTTGCGTACATCAGATATCACCAGTTGTGGATTTGACCTAACGCTGTTTCTGTCTAAAATGTATATTCAGCTTTCGTTTGGTCTTCATTTTTAAAATGTCATTTTTGATTCATTAGTTTGAATGTCTCTTAATGCAAGAAACGGTAAAAGCCTAAGCCTCACCGTAGTAGAGTTAAGCTGCTAATAGGAATTCAGTTTTCCTGAGTTCCGTTTGTTACCTGCCTGCAGTAGGAACAGATGAATTCCGATGAAAAGAAATTCAATCCGTGAAGTTTTCACTGCTCGCTTTCACATCTTGTCAGATTGCTCGTGTCTACTAGTAACACTTTATTTTCATAGAACCGATGCACAATTTATGTTACTGTTTTGATTCCTACTTGCCTACAGTATGTGGTTACTGTAAAATGATTAGTTGTGTTTGTCCTGGTTTTTTTCATGCTTGGATTCTAGATGCTTATGTAGAAATTGTTTTTAAAGGGTCTTACCTTGAGCCAAAAAAGATAATCCGTTTCATCCGTAAACTAGACTACTACTTTTTACCTGATGCAAACCAAGAAGTTTGGTAGAGAATCTTGGTTGTTAACATCTATCCGCTGTGTATGTAACTGATGGGTTTACATCATCTTAGCATGCTTTTTAACACCTCGCTTGAACAAGCCTGGTATTGATGTGAAACTCTGCCACTGCTGGGTGGCGGAGCCGAGCTGGAGCAGTGAACAGAATCTCTGTGGGAAATGGCTCAGTGGCCTGTCAGGTGCATATCGCAGGTCTCTTCACCGTTTCAGCCTAGAAAGCTCTTTGTGTTTAAGAGTTTAGAAGCCGATTTCTTTACAGGTTAACTTTCTCAGGCATATTTACTAAGTAGAAAACTACTGCATTTGCAAACAGCTAGCTTGTTTCGTGTTTCCTGAATGACCCAAAATGATTTTTAAATTGTTAGCATGTATTTGTATTCTGGTCCGGATGATAACCATAGTTTTGTCTTTCATTGAAGAACGTATACATTCTGTTCTGTTACAATGTATTTTTGAATTTTTAAAAAAATCAATAAATACTCATATGATGTTTCATTTGTAAATGTAAAAAAAAATGTTATTTGCTTATTTGAATGGTTTTTTTGAACTTCTTTAGCTGCAGGGGACACATCTCTAAAATGTGGTTGTTTAATTTACATTCTTCTAAACTGTTTGTATATGATCTCAGCCATGTTCTATTGTAAGCCCTTAATATTAAGAGTTATTGGGACCAATGTATGGAAAAGTACTAAAAAATTACATTTTTATGTTTTATGGCTTATTATTCTAAAGATATTTGTAATTCATAAACAGCAGCTCAGTGTCACTGAAAAACAGGTGTTTAGCTTGGATACTGTCAAGGCTCAGGCTTCAAATTACCAGTGATAATAAAACACAAATACTTCAAGCAAGCCTTTACATACTTTGAATAAAGCATTTTTAGTGCTTGCTTCATATTTATGAATATGATCCACCAGTTAATTGTTTTGCAGACTTTGCCCAGAGATTGTTTAAAGGAAAATTCAGCTTTGGTAAAATTGTTATTTTTAAGTGACTATGTGGTATTTTGGCCATTGTTCTGTAACTAGATTAGGAAAGTTACAGTTATTTCTGCTGACCGTTTAAGTGCAGTAAATTATTCAGAGAGTTTGTTTAAATGGAAACATTTAGAGAAGCTGTTTACACAGGAATAATTTGAGCCTCCAGGTTTTTACTGAGTTGCAGGTAGCCCAGTAGGAAATTCCCCTGGGAGTCTTCATGAAGCAAAGATCGTAAAATTTAAAAAGCCGTGATTGAGTGCCCTCAGTCAGTCCCGGTGCGTGGCTGCAGCCATCCTTGGCTTGCTGCTCTGGCAGGACTTAGAGATTTTAACATTTTCTCTGTAGTGGCTACATAATAAAACCTCACACAGAATATAGTTTCTATGTGATGTATTCCTTTGATTGCAATGGTTACACAATTTATATCTTTTTTTTTTCCCCTCCGCATTTGTTTAGTGGTTAACTGTTTCATTTTATGCATTGATAGATTTAAATATTTTATTGGGCATTTCTAAATGTTTCTCATTTCCCCGACCAGTAGCACAGGCATACATTTCTGAGTGACTGCACACACAGGAGAAGTCCTGCTGGATGCTTTAGAGTCAGATTTACTTGGGGCACGCACATTGCAGTGCATGGTTTTGAATTGTCAGCAAAGGTGGGCCTAAACTAAATTTCCACACTTTGTATGAGGGTTGACACTGAGCTTAAACCTTTCCCTACAGTGGCTTTAAACAAAACAAACACTCGTTTTGCTTTGCTGGAGGTTGGATTTGGAAATCAGTCTAGGAGTGCTTAGATCTCACTACTGAGATACCTAAGTGAGGAAAATTTCAGGGAAATTCATCCCTCAGTGAATTTCAAGGAAAGAGCTAGAGTTTTGGTCTGATCTGTATGTAATTGCAGGTTTCTTGGAGCAGGTCAAACTTTAAAAAGCACCTAAATACCATTTTCAAAATTGCCACAGGCACTATGGATGCTAATAGCAAGTCATTTAGAGGTGTAAAATCATCTAAAAATGTAGATGCTGCTTGGGATTTTCGTAAGCACCTGTGCAGATTAGGTACCTGACTTCCAGTTCACTTGTGAGCTACATACTACATAGTGTTTTGCAAATTTGGGCTGTTGCCCCACGCTGTGAACTCATTGCCTGAAGTCAGTCATACCTTCGAGACTTCTGCCCTGTACTGTGTTGTCTGATGCGGACATGTCCTCTCGTGCTGTGGGTTGTCATTTGGGTGTGAGTGATAATGGTACTTTCCTCGGCGCCTGCTCACTGCTTTCGCTGAAGGATGCAGTCACTGGCAGGAGGAGCAAAAAGGGGCAACTCTGGTTTCTTCAGGCTTGGTGTAGTTTGTGGAACAGCTGTCAGTCATAGCTTAAGCCATGCTGTGACCGGTTCCTGGTCTCTCTTAGACTTAGCTGTGGCTGCTAATGAGCGCAGCACCACAGAACTGGTGCCTGACTTCCCAAGGAAAGGATGGTGGGTGACCTTCGCGTCCGTCCCACCTGAGTTTGTGAAGGTTTGTGAATCCCAATGCTGCCTTTACCTGAGATCTCTTTCTCTTTGACCAATGTTAAATTTGCTGTCAGAACTTGTTGACAGCTGTCCCAGCTGTGTCCCCTCCCACCTTCTTGCCCACCCCCAGGCTGCTCGCTGGCAGGGCAGTGTGAGAAGCAGAAAAGGCCTTCATGCTGTATAAGCACTGCTCAGCAATAGCTAAAACGTAGGTGTGCTAACAACGCTGTTTTGGTCACAAATCCAAAACATAGCACCATACAAGCTGCTCTGAAAAAAATTAGCTCCATCCCAGCCAAAACCAGTGTATTTTCCACCCCTTATTCCATAACATTTACATTATGCTCAGGTCCCACACTACCCAATAGATCCTCATTAACCACCCCACCCTTGTCATCCTTTGATACATACACAGATATCATTCCCTTAGTCTGTGTGCCACCCCTTTAAAAAGTCCACAACTGTCCACTGAGTTCATTTGGTCCATGACTTGGGCTCCATCTCTTAACGGTAGTTGCTCAGGGGAGGTGGTGTTTTGCGTGGAGTTGTGCAGCACCAAATTCAGCTCAGGTTGGGTCACTGCTGGACTTCCATTACTTCTTGTGAGGCTTGTCCTCTGTTGGTTTAGGTGGTTCCTGCTTATAGTACTTCCTGTAAAATGCAACTCAAATCATGGGTTACAACAACTGAGTGGTATTTCCATTACAATCTCCTCTCCTTGTCCCTTTGGACTGGGCCATAGGGTTTAATATTACAGTGAACTCCTCCCCTTCCCCCTTCTCCAGCATGGGCTTATCCACAGGCCACCGTCCCTTAGGGTTGTCCGTGCGCCAGTGTGACCTTACCCATGAGCCACAGTTCCTTCAGGGGTGTACCTGCTCTGGCATGGACTGCTCCGTGGCCATTTATGCTTCTGGATGTGCCTGCTCCAGCACGGATTTATCCATGGTCACAGTCCCCTGGACTTGAGTTCCAGCCTGCCCAGTACAGCAGCACAGGAGAGGCAGCAGTGTCCTGGTCGTCTGCCAGCCCATTGCCGTTGTCGGTATGTTCCCAGGCAGAGCAGAACAGGACGATAAGGAGTACAGGAAACAGCAGAAGCAAAAAGCAGCCGCTAACAAGTACTAGACTCTAATGCACAGCAAAGCAGGCAAGCCCCATGGCAAGCACAGGGGTGTGCCAATTAGCAGCTAAACAGCTATAAATTTGGCCTAGCACACTCTGATCAAATCTGTCGATACCTTGAACCCCTCACTTCCCACATGGGGTGCCGGAACGGACTGTTACGGGTTATCCCCACGGAGAAGCTCAGCCCCACCTGGCCGCTCGCCCGCCCTGCCCAGTGGGGTGGGGGAGAGAACCCCCTTTATGAAGGGTAAAAGTGTGAAAACTCATGGATTGAGATAAAGACAGTTTAATAGGTAAATCAAAGCTGTGTGTGCAAACAAAACAAAATGAGGGATTCGTTCACTGTTTCCCATCGTCAGGCAGGTGTTCAGCCATCTCCAGGAAAGCAGGGCTCCATCACGCATTAACGGTTACCTGGGAAGACAAATGCCGTAACGCCAAACCTCCCCCTGCCTCCATCTTCCCCCAGCTTTTATTGCTGAGCATGGCACCATATGGTGTGGGATATCCTTTTGGTCAGTTGGGATCAGCTGTCCTGGCTGTGTCCCCTCCAAGCTTCTTGACTACTCCCAGCCTACTCACTGGTGAGGCAGTGGGAGAACCAGAAAAGGCTTTGAGGTTTGCGTGAGCACTCTTAACAAAGCTGTTTTGATCAAAAATCCAAAGCATAGCACCATACAAACTGCTCTGAAGAAAGTTAGCTCCATCCCAGCCTAAACCAGTACAGCTTCCTGCACTTCACTGGCATCTTTACAGTTGAGTACCACTGGGCAGAAGTCAGGAAATAGGAGAACTCCTTTTATCCATGTGTGGACTTACCATCTTTGTGCTCTGAAGAGAACTTACACTTTTTCATCAGGTTATTTGCCACAGAACTTCCCCATTTATTCAAGACAGCTGCTATTTTTGTTCTACAGGTAATACAGATTAACAAGGAAAGACGTTTCCTCCGAGCAAGGCAGAGGGTCAGTCAGGATTTTATTGATAATTTTAGTGGCATCTGTGATTTGCACACCACTGGGTAACCTGTTCACTGAGAGTTCTTTCCTGGCCCTCAGAAACCTGCAGGTGTCCTACTACACTGAAAATCCCCTTGAAATCAAATGGCTGTGTTATGTAGGTAAGGGCTTCAAGGTCTCCAAACCCTAATTTATACATGACTAGCCAAAAGTAAGAAAACATGTTGGGAATGTGAAATATATATAGAGAGAAAACAGAACAAGCTGGTAGCAAGAATTGATCTTGAGAAAGCTTCATTTAAAAATCAAAGCACCTGGACTTCATTGCATTCTGTTTTATAAGGTTTTTTTAATCAACGAACTTCAGAGAGAAGGTAGGCAGTACCACAGCTGATGGCAGTGACCCAGAGTAGATCTACAAGAAGTGGTTTTATTAGTTTCCATTTATTTCAGAAATGTTTCTGCTGACTATAGACCATCTAGTCCATACTACCCTATTTTTGTCCTCAAAGGAAGTCAAAAATAGTGGTGGTCATTCTGCAACAAGATAGCCATAAGAATCATTCTCTATCAGTTTCTATAAGGAAAGATCTGTAAGTTTGAAAACCTGGCGTGTTCATTCACAGGGCATGCTGGAGGAGGTAATATTTGCTGCAGGAAGAATGTTTCTGTATTAATTTAAGAGCATGCAGAATTAGGAAAACAAATGTAAATCTAGCTACAAGGAGCAGTAAATTTTCTGACAGAAGGTCTCCAACTATGTGGCTTCTGGCCAGAAATCTGTCTCAACTAGATTTCTTCTGTTCTGGCCATTGTTATATCTCTCCCTCTTACAAGAAAGAAAGTCCTTTATTCCAGTGCTGCTGAAGTTTTGCTCTTCTTGCCGCCAGAAAGAGCCAGGTGCTTCTTTTTTTGTTTCAGTTTGTAAAAGGAAAGAAGGTGAATGGAGAATAACAGGCTAATGGTGTCGCGTGGGTCCCCAGGTGTGGTGTGGATGTCACCTTGGTAACATTTTAGCTTTTCTCCTTGGCATCTTGCAGATAGATAACCATTAAAATCCTCCCACATATCCCTGCACGTAACTCAGTCCATGGAAAAAATCTGAATTATATTTTCATAACCAATTTTAGAATTTAGGGGGTTTACGTATGAGAAAGTTTAAAAGCTGTCAGGATCTCTCAAAATACTGCAGCCGGCACTAAACGCACCGGGCCGGGTTCCCTGCCAAAATCTTTCTAAGTAAATCCTAAGGTGACTTGATAACTTAGCTACGGACCTTGGCTTGGAATACAGCCAAAACTTTGAAAGACTGGAAGTTTCAGCTGGCAAAAATGTGAAGGTACGGTGGTGAATTCATAGCAGGCTGGGGTTTAGCTTTAATTATAGTAAGGGAACTCAGCTCTCAAGCAAAAACCCTTAAAAAGAGAAGCAACGAGAAACTGTTAAGAAGGAGAAAAGAGATGAGTTATAGTTTATTCCTCTCACTGTGACTTGAAGCTGAGGCTTTCAGGGTTTTTTTTCGGCTGTCATCTCCTTCAGTCTCACTCAGAATTGGGAGCACAATGAAGCTGGATAATTTTCAGAAGGGAAATGATTGTTTCTTGTTTTAATTAAAGAAGGGTGGTTCTTTCCACATGCTGCTCTATATCTAGGTTAGTGCACAAAACCAGTGTCCGTATCAGCATCAGACTTTTTAACAAACTCGGGCAGCCGGTTTTGTACTCGCAGTTTCACAGCGATCCTGTTCTCTCTTCGTTGATGCAACGTTTGGGGCTTTCACATGCAGTTTGTAAATGGAGAATAGTTAATGCTTGCTTCACTCTTTGCTCCAGTGACAACCTTCTTAATGAAAAAAGAATGTACATGAAAACATATTTCCATTGATGCTTTTGCTAGAAAGTGATTTTAAACCCGAACTATTTTCTCTCTCCAAACTAACCAAGTTCCTCTCTCCCTTTAGTCAGTTGTTCAGGATGACACCTGAGACACAGGCTCCTCCACAAATGCTCCCTACCACGCTTGTCCTCTGTGTACTTTATTAGCAGAACACAAACTCCCTCACCTCCCTCCTTTTGTCAGGCCATGTGATGAACACAGGAGATCCCAGGGTTGCCAGGTTTTCATATTTCCTTTGACTGTGAATTATAAAATTAATTTCAACTCCTCTCCCTGAAAATACAGTATTTACCCAAATAATTATGGGTGAATGGATCAGAGGCAGACATGTCGTTTCTGCAAAAACCCTGTCAGGTATAATTTGCATTATTTTGTAGTGCTTTGCAGTGTTTTAATGTCTGAATAATTATTTTTTTTATTATTATTATGGTTTTTTTACTCATTTTTTAGGGGAAAGGTTGTATTCAGTGTTTTAGGTCACTGTAGTTAAACTACTCTCTACTATGTCTACAAAACGATACATCTTATTTATAGAACAGAGGAAGTGAGCAGGGTAGCAAGGTACTCTTCAACCTAAGTGTGTTTTTTTCTAGAAAGCCATGTCCCATCTCATGATTTCAGCTTCCCGATCGGACAAACAAGTCTCTTTGCACCCTTGAATCCCAGCCATTGAAAATATGGTTGCTCGCTTTGCATGGGCTCCACAGGAACATTGTCTTTATAAATACATACCTGGGTTAAGGTTTAGCAGATGGAAGGCAAACACTGAGCACCTTACTGTACTGATTATCCTGTACGCTGCTGTGGCAGTGTTAGCTAATTTTCTCTTAATTAGAACCAAACATCACATCCAGAGGTAGGATGGAGCTGGGTCTCCCTTGCTTGACTGAGCACAATTTATGGCCAAACTTTCCAGCTCTCCTGCGTCACTGACACAGACAGGAGCTCTGAATTCAGAGGATATCTAAAAAGCATGAAAAAAAGGACGTACAAGCTTCTTTGGCTCAGATGATAAACTTGATTTGCGTTTAGCAGATATTTTATATATTCTCTTTGGGAACTGTATCAAGTAAGTTTTCTCACTCTTATTTGTACCTCACATGTTTTTATAGATGTCAAGTGCCTGCCTTACTATAGTCAGGAACGTAAAATACCACCGCAGTAACCTGTGACAATGCCTTTAGTCTGCTGCTCGTTGCCTATTTACGGTGCAGTAATGGCCTTATTTCTTAGTCTAAACCCTGGGACTGTATTTCAACGAAGATTTAAGACTATGATACAGCTGCTATTCAAGCTCTGTATGAGGGGAGCATGTTGGACTGGCTCAAGATTTACTGCCGAACTGTCAGTCTTTAAGCTACCGAGTGTCTTTACCCTTCCGTGCAGTAGCTACGGTGGAAACTTTGCCCACTGCTGTGAAGCAGACACGGCGATTAATGAACCTGAGGCGCGCTAATCAAACATATGTTTTCTTGACACAATGATTGTGTTATATATCACATCCAAATGTACAGGCCTTTATCTTTCCTTAATGATCTAGCAAGGGGGCTTTTTTAAATGTGGGTGTTTTTCATGGACTCCTTAGATTTGTTCCACAGGGGGTGACCATTAAAAACATCTGACGGGCATGCAGTTAGCCAGCTCCCTGCTGAGATTAGTAAAATACTATATTTAGTAATCGCACTACATCAAGGAACTCCAGCATTGCAGGAAACAGTTTGATTCAACGCTTTTTTTCTGATTTTTTTGAAAATTTTCTAATTATATGTCTTACTTTTTCATCTGGGACAATTTTTTTCATCTCGGTCTTGTTTTTTGTATCTATACTTCAGCTTTTCGTAAAAGACTTTGTTCATACAATGGGGATTTTCCCCCAGTTTTATTTTTTTTTTGTTTTTACTGTACTCCTGTTCTACTTTCACAAATAAAATATCTGGAATTGTAAAGCAGGTAGTAAGAATGCAAAGTGGTATTCAGAATCTCTCTCATGCTGCTCCATGTCTGAAGAGACTAATCTATTATTTGTTAGGAAAACTCTAGGGATAATGCAAGGATTCACACTTTTAAGTACTAGAATACTATACAGTGAAAGCTCCTATCATTGGCTTTGAGAAAATGGTTGAAAAGAGCAAGTAGATTTAATTTATTTTCGCACCAGGAGTATTTTTTCACCAATAAATATGCATGAAACAGAGTTTGAGCGCAAACAAACAGGATTGATTAATTTTTTTTTTAGTAGATGACATGACTAACAGTAGATGAGCAACAGAAAGAGGAAGATAGAAGACCAATATGAAAAAGACAAGCATTTCACTGGGAAGCTAAAGGAAGAAAAATATTTCATGAGACTCATGTCCAAGTCAAAATTGCTATTTTAACATCTGATTTTTTGAGCCCATTCTGGTTTGTTTGCTTGTCACTGTCAATCCAGAGCAACCTATGTAAAATCTTGGAACTTATCCTGTAAATTCAGGAGTAAATTCGATGCTTTCCCTTTAAGGGTCAGATTTAAAGGAATACCATCCTTTGTTCTAACAAAATAGTCCGGGCTTGTCAATCCAGAAGATTTGTGCATTGCTGAACATAATGGCATTTTATTACCTAGTTTATTTCTGTCTCGCATTCTAAGACTCCTGCTGATGCTTTGACTCAGAGTAGTTTTTGGTTTGGAAACATGAACTCCAATGTCACAGATGACTTCTTTCTTTTGGTAATTCATATTATTTTTTTAAGTTAATAAATGTTCACGAAAGAAAGTGTTTGGCCAGACAGAAGTTGTGTTTCAAACTGTGAACATCTAAGCGGCAGTGTGTGAAAATAGTAGCCTTTATTTTTGCTCCCCTCAGTCTCTTGTTAATGCACAGTTAGCTCATTTCTAACAGTCGTTTAGTATAGTAGAGTTAAACTTAACTACTGTGTGGTAATATAACAGGTCTCTCACCTTCCTCAGTTGTGAATCAGTAAACCAGAGCCCTTGTTCATGCAAAAGGATGGATGTTCAAATGCAGAAGTGCCCACTGAAGACCAGCAGACTGCCCTGTGCTTGAAGTTAGGGCATTGTATTTGCAGAATAATTTATGCAGATTAACTATGGCCATTATCTGAAATGGCATATTGATCCAGTGTGTTAAAGTAGCTTATTGCAAGACAAATCCTGCAATATTTTTACAGTTTCTATCAGAACATTTGCACATAGGGAAGGGTATTATATATAGTAAAGCTAGATTCAAGAGACATCTTTCTATAAATGCAGAAGAAATGGGAAATTTCCTGCTTTTGGAGCAGCATTATGGTAGAATTAAGCTTAAATATAATTTCTTATGCAGTATTATGCAGTGTAATTTAGTTTTTCCTTTATAAAATAACATACAAGGTCGAGAATTTTGGCTATGCCATTCCACATTCAGTTGTAACATTGTAAACATTCATCTTATATCTGCCTTTATGTGAAGCTATAAATGTCCATCAAAATATTTGCATCTCTTCAGTAATTTAAAATATTAAAAACAAGGGCCAAATTTCAACATAGTTGTCAAATGGTTTCAGACCTTCGCATACATTTCTATATCCATGCACCACTTAGTAGTACCCCTCCATACATACTCATACCATGCAGCTTGTTCTTGACTGAAGCAATCTGTGAAAACGATATACAGTTGCATCTCGTGAGAGTATCGAACATGAGGGCATACGTGGATGAGTAAATCCATGGCGTGTCCTTGCAGAAAAAATTACTTCTAGAATTTATTTCGTTATTTTGGTGCCTGGGATGCACTTTGTGTTTTACTCATGGAGGCTTCATGCCCTGCCCACCGGAGTGCTGTGTTTGGGATTCCTAAGCTGGTTATAAATGATTTATCTCAGGTACTCCATGTATGTAGTCACCCAGGAGAAAAGCTAGCAGTGTTGTATGCTTTTCTCCAATAAATGAGCAGGCTCATTCAGAGTTATTGCCAGGATCTCGTTGTTGTGGCACTGCTTCGTGCTGTTGTAGACATACCTTGGAGGAGAATTACGTGTAAATCACTCGTAATAGTCTGAGGCTGGAGTGTTGCGTTTTACTCAGAAACTTGCACAACCCTTACTACAGACATCTGTATGCTGGCCATTATTTTCTAAACAGATCCTAATGCTGTTCTAGAAAATCTCTGCTTATATATTATCCAAATAAAACATTCTGGATTTTAATGAATGAAATTTCGTTCCTCTTTAATCCTTAAAATGCACTGAGCTAATTTGTGAGTGTCCCTTAATTACAAAAAATCGAAGCCTGAAAATTAGGTCCTGGACATAGGTAGTAATTATTTTCATAACTCTTTTATTTTTACCTCCATAATATACGGAAAGGGAAAATGACGGCTTAGGTCAGAGGCCTTAATGATGGGTTATAGTCCCAGCACTGCCATTCACTCCTGCCAGTGCCGAGTGAATTTGGATTCGTCATTTAATGTCTGTCCACAAAGTGTCCTTACCTGCCTAACAGAGTTATTGCGGAGATGAGCTGTAGTTCAGCACTCTTGACTCTTCAGGCACTGAGGAACTTAGAAAAGTATTATTGTCATAGTGAATCTCAATAATGGCCACGTAATCACTGTTGGAGCACTTGGCCAGCCTTCAGTCACCGCTCCTTGATTGCAAGTACTGAATCAAGTGTTTGCTGTGGCTTCATGTTCCCCTGCCTTAGATTATATGGTGTTCTTAAACAAGTTTTATAGATGTTCAGGTTCCTCCCATAATTAGTCATGATCGCATGGACATATAAATTGAAATATTTGCAACATACTGCTAGCCGAAAACCTAGAGGTATCTGCTGCTATTCAGACTATTTGACAACTATTTGACTACTATCATTTCTTTCTGAGTGCCTATTTTGGACATTCTGCTCAAATAGGTAAATACCTAGCACTCTGCCTTGACAAAATCCCCCCCCCCCCCCC
>RSEF01000002.1:130066940-130078847 GCA_003993805.1 Himantopus leucocephalus | reverse complement strand
ACCTTTCAGCTTTATTCAACTATGTTATATGAAGAGCTCTTTGAATTCTTGAGCAAAGACGTACCAAAAACATTTAGTTAGAAGATGTAATGCTCTTGGAGCGAACTGTTGAAGGAAGTAGAGATTTCTGTTTCCCCTAAAGACTTCTAGTCAATACCATAAAGTTGTTAGAGATGTACTTCACTCAACACAAATTGTTGGACTCACTATAACAGTAGCTAGATTAAGTTGGACAGCCTGTGTCATACAAGACGGCCTGTGACATAGCTTCAATCTAAGAAGTGACATTTCTGCTACATCTTGAGCAAGCCAGTGTCAAACTCAGCTTCCATGTTTGCATGTATAGTTTGGAAACTTGCAATGTTACCATCTTTTGTGGCTTTGTAATAATTGCTGTTTTTCTGAATGCTTCAGTTCTAAGTGACTGTAGAACTCTGCTTCAGGGATATACGCTTCTGTGGTTCTCATAGCTGTGAAGAAAAACCTGAAAAAACATCTTGGGTGCATTCTTCAGGCTTGCTGAACAACAGGCAAATTGAAAGTATGAAAATTTATTTTTTAATAAAATTATTTTAAAGTCAGTCCTGGTGATGAGAAAGAACAGTTTGGGCCCATGTTGAGAGTTTTGAATGCTTGCCGTGGAGTACTCTGCCTGTACAACTGAATTTTTAACCCCCGGTAACTTGATGTTCGTTGTGGGGTGACCACTTCTCTACTTAGATTTCAAGAGACAGCTCAAAGACCAGTGCATGTTATTAAATGCTCATTATTTTAATACTTTTTAATGATTTTGGAGGCTTTAACATATGGTTGGGTTTTGGAGGTAGCAATACTGCCCATTTGTTTAGTACTGACTTCTGGTGTTCACTTCACCCAATAGTCCCAACAAGATGTGCTATTAAAGCGATGACAATGAATCTTTTATGCTCATGTCTTGAGTCTATGCTTTCTTAATCCCATCCATTATATTTGTGTTGTATATTAGACCATGGTTTTAGAACTCTCCTACACATTACAACGCATAAAATAGTATATTTCTGTTTTCTAGGACAGATAACAGTTGTGTAATGTTGTCGATAATCCATCGCTATTACCACGTTTATTTTCAAGTATAAATATAGCTGGAAAGAGAATCAGGGGCAGAAATTGTAGAAGTGGAAGAGCCCGCAAACAGGCTTTTCTGGGCCAGTTTAAGGGGCTGTAGTGGTCCCCAGAGGTGAGCAGCTCCTGATGTCACTTGAATAAAGCAAGGGTAGAAGTAGTTCTCTAGGGACAGAAGACCTCAGAGATGGGTGACAGGCTCGAGGGAAAGTGCTTGGGGTGTTGAAACTTAAGGTTTACGAAGAACTTTACCTTATAACAACAAATACATAGTACATATGAAGGTCCACATCCCTCTATTTGTTATGGTCTGAGAATTGCTTGTAGTGCATGCTCGGGAAGCAGCATCCAGGGAATTTATGCTAGCTGGATGCACTGGCTGACTTATCTGTAAGAAAAACAAAATCCCCAAAAACTAATGGTGCACTCAGTGAGTATGCAGAGGATGAAAATTTGTCCATTGATGTAATCGAAGATGAACGGGATTGGGAGTTTTGTTAAGATACCTTCCACATCGGAAAAAAAGATTATTTACTGGCCACTACATTAATTCCTGCTTAAAATGAATTTTATTCTAAGGCAAAATTAGTGTTTTCTAGATATTCATATTTACTTCACAGTGGGTACTTGTGTCCTGGACATAGCCAAAAAATGAGAAACTGTTAGGATTGTCTTTAAAAAATACATGTATTCCTATTTTTGGCTGGTGTTATGTGCTTCACTTGTCAGCTCATTTCTATGCGATTCACTGTAAATGCAGTGGGATGGCTTCTTCAATAAAATGAGAAAACTTTAGTTTGACTCAGTAAAAAACTTCTAGCAGCTTTCCCAAAGCTTGGCGATTCCTTCACAGCCCCTTCAGCATCAGAACTCCTATCTGATCTTGTAAAAACAGCTCACGCAAGTAGGTCGTCTTCTCCTGCCAGTGAGATCTGGCTGGCTTCTGCCTTCTCCTTGGTGACTATGTAACATCCAGGGTGGGTCAGGAATGGCCACAGCTGAGTGCCTGGTGCTCCAAAAGACAGTTCACGTGGGACCAAAATATAAACTGCTTTTGATATATAGCACCACTCTTCACTCTTCTCTTGGGAAAGTTGCACTTCTTAGGTTCACGTTGCAGTCAGGAGTCATCCCATCAGGTTTTAGTTAGGCTCACTAGGTTGTTGTCTGCTATTTGGTACTTTTTCCTCATCTGCTGTGCTCCCCAAGACTGTGTGTGGAAGCATCGGTACATTCTCTCCGTATTCTTCATCTTCTGTTTCGCATTATCTCAGTCTGGATGTACGTGACAGAACATTAGCTTTTCCCTGGCAGCTGCTGAAGTTTTCCTTGATGAGCCTCAGATCAAACGTTTGTATTTGTTCAGGATGTGTAATCTTTCATTTTCAAAAAGTGAGTTACTAATTAACTGCCGAATGGGAACAGAATGTAAACCAAGGCATGGCTATCTCCCTGCCAGACCCTTTCAGTGCTCTCATTCAGGTCTTCCCAAGTAGCTTCCCAATGTGATTGTCTCTTGCTGAAGATGCAGAATCGTTTTTTTCAGTGCTCTGTGTGTGTGTTTGTTCACACAGTAATGTCAGCAGGGTATGAAATGCTACTGTTGCAGTCTCTGGGTATCTTACATGCTTGGCATGTAAGTGATGGCAAACAAAGACCATCTGTTTTGGGGATGGTTTCTTCCTCTCTTGGAAAATGAAAAGAAACCCAAGGTGAAACATCCTGGTGACAACTATAAGTGAGGTTTCATAAGAGTGGTGAGGTTCACAGAATGGTTAAGGCTGGAAGGGACCTCTGGATGTCATCTGGTCCAACCCCCCTGCTCAAGCAGGACCACCTACAACAGGCTGCCCAGGCTTGTGTCCAGGCAGCTTTTGAATATCCTCAAGGTGGGAGAATCTACCTTGGTTGTTCCTTCCCATTGTCTTCAGCTCCAATCCTGGCTGCTTCCTAAACCACTGAGCTGGCAGAAACTAAGTCAAGTGTTAGCCAGCTAAGTGAGTTGAAGTGGCCCACTGGGGCTTAGATGAGTGCCAGAGCTGAAACAAGGAACACACCAGGAATGCCCAGCCAAGAGAAGAGGAGAGGGAGCCATCCCCTTCCACAGCAGCAAGCTATTACATCAGCTTACCTGCCTTGTAGAATGTCACTTGAAGAGGATGAGGCAAAACCTAACTGTACAGAAAAGTGATTTTCTTGTAGAAATGTTTGTCTTGTATAGTACCCTTAAACCTGTCCACTGTGCAGTAGCATGATTTGGCAGAAAGAAGAGAAGAGGAATGCACACAGAAGGAGGGAGGAAGAGCAAGATCGTAGCAGCCCTGACCTGGAGAAGTTGAGCTGTTTTGTAACTTCTCCCTTAGTAGTTGCTTGCATTAAAATACCTTAGCAGGCTTTCAGTGCAGTGTAGCATATGGAAGTGAAAAGAAAAGCATTAACAACATGCAATGAGCCAACCTTCCATGGACCACAGGCCAGCTGTTCGCTATCCTCAGTGCAATCTGTTTCTGGTTTGGTTTGTTTTGCTGTTACTTTAGGCTCCTCTGGCCAATGGTGAAATGTAAAAATCTTGACTTTTCTTGCTGCTGTGGCTGTTGGGGAAGGGAAGAAGCATAAAAGGGAAAGGTATCGGAGAAGTTTGGAAAAGCTAAAAGTGTCAGTTAGTTTTCTGCCTTGTCACACTGCAGCAGCAGATTCAGCCCACTTGCAGTATCAAGAAATCTAACAGCTTTTTGCCTGGCAGGAAAAAACAGAGGGAAGACAACAGAGGTAGGTTCTTCTCCTACTCAACAGTTAAAAATGGATAGACATACACCTACTAGACAAAAGCTGGTGACAGAGATGGAGGCAAATATGAACTGGAAGGAGACACCCCTAGCAGCTTGTCTTGCAGTTGGGATTGACAAGGATCTAGATTTTTCATCTTGACCCCTGATGGGCAGCATTTTCATTTTAATAACTATGTTCGTTTTTATTTCTAGGACTAGTAAAGCCTTTCAAACCTTATGAATCAAAACTAACTCTCAGTCAAAACCCAGTTGCCTATTTTGTAGGCACCTCCATTTTAGACAAAGAAAGGTATTAGCAAAATGTACACTCAGCTTAATTGCCCACCCTGTACTTGCCAGAGTTATTCTGTGGCATTTTCCACACACTAATCAAAGTAATGCTATGTCTGTTTGTTGATACATGTTTAAGCACTTGTCATTCAATGAAGTTGCTTAACACACTAATTATATAATTGCCATTTCAAAATACATTTCCTTAACCATTCTACAAGACAAAATAATGATTTGCACATGTTGCACCTGAAGAACTGTGCTTTTGCCAAAATTGTGTTTGCCACCTAATTTTTCCACTTCTCTTGAAACAGCATCACAGGGCTGGCATTATGCATTAGCCTAGTACAAATGAAGTTTCATAGTTTTTTGTTTGCATAATCATCATGCAACCCCTGGATCTACATAGCGCCAGTAGAAGCTAAATCTGACATCCTACACCCCTTCACTTCAAGGATTAATTTCAAGAAGCCGGGATCTCATAATAAATGTTCCAACAATAGACTTAAAGGAAAATGAAGCCGGTCGGGTTTTATAAGTAGTTACAGGAGAATAGCCAGGCTTATGTATTGTGAAATACAGGGGGATAGCAAAACTGAGTGCTCCTCTCTGTCACGGCTTTAGTTTCATCAAGTTGGTACAATTTTCCTCTGACTATGTCTTCAGAGTTTAAACAACTTTTCCTTCTTCTTTTCGAGATAGGTCTACACAACGTAACCAGCCCTGGTGGTGAGTTAGTCTAAGAACTTCTGTAAACTTGGACTGTCTTCCAGCACCATGTTCCCACATCAAACTCCCGTCATCTGTTGTGTCTACATAACTTACGTACTCATCTCTATGTAGTTTGGCCCATGTTTTTAGTGCTGAAGCACTTTTCTCAGTCTGCTGTAGGCAAACTCGCGTCTATTCTGGGCAGAGGTAGGATTACCATCGGAACAAAGGAATAGTTTTGTCAAGTAATAGGGAGAATGTAAAAGTAGTCATGCATGTGTGCTCAGTGCAGATCGTGGCAAGTTCCTGTCCAATTTAAAGTTCAGTTCTAAAGTTACTCTCTTAGCTATGCTACCTGTAACACGGATCGGTACATTAAAGGTCTGGATCTCTGCTGAGCATGAGGCAGTTGTGGAGCTATGTGTAGGAGCACTAAGATTAAACTCAGTTCCTAGACATCCATGGTGCAACAACATCCTGTTTTCTTCCTTGGATGGTTTTTTAAATACCCCATCAAGAAAAAGCTGAAGACTTACGCGAGCTTGACTGCTAATTGTTTACCTGAGAAAATTATTTCACTTTCCTTTTTCACATGGTTGCCTTTGACGCCCTGGTGGAAAGTGTCAGACATCTCCAGGGAAAAAGGTGTTTATATTCTTTCCTGTAACTCATTTAACATAGCATCGGAGTCCCTCTCTTGTCTCCCAAACTCATTTCACATACAGGTTTTTGTAGTCACACTGGATTTCTCAGATCACTGAGTCAGAACATCTGTTTGAGACAGGAAGGAGTCACCAGCCAGCCTTCTCTTCAAAGCATCAAATGTGCAATATCCTCACTTGATACAGGAGCTCCTCATCCCCAGAAGCTCTGTATGTACTTGTGTCCTCCATTTTGTAGCCCTTACATACCGTCTGTGTTCCAATACTAATGCTTCATTCCAGCAAGATCCTTCACATATGCTAAATGTAAGACTGCTTCCAAGTAATTCACTCTCTCAAGGATCCAGGACTTGAGATAATAAACACTAAAATGGAGGTATCAAGGAAAACCAAAACAGTGAACTCTTAAGTTAAACTTTAAATTTTATACGTATTTCTTCATATTCATTCTTTCTCTTTCCCATCATTTGAGAGAGTGTGAGACCTAGTTTTCCACAGATCCTTACGGCTGTACAAATAATTGATTTTACAGTCCAAAATCTCCTCTCTTATCCTTCATCCCCTCAGAAAAACAGTTCAATTTTGTCCAAAATAAAGAAGAAAATGCTTCTAGCCAAAAAAAATAATTCGTTTGTACTTGGGCATTTGTAGTGAAACTAGGAAAATGGCTGAGATTCACAAAACTGGTGGGAAAGATGATGAATTATTTTACCTACAAGCTCAGTGGTTCACATACTCACGCAAGACGCAGAAGATGTAAATTTTATTCTATGCCTGTCCCCAGAGGAGCATGAATCCTCTGTAGGAACCCTCCTTGTGCTACAGAGCAGCACAGCTGGGTAGCCACAGGAACACAAAGTGATAAACCACAGAGTAGTCATCTTCTTTGACTCACTAAACAGCGTGCTGCAGAAGAGTTTGGGGGCGTTCTTGTGTTGTAATACCCCACAAAACAGCAGTTAGGGCACTGTTCTGAAAGGTGAAAAGAAGGGTTTGGATCCTCCTGGGAGTCAAAGAGCCTTAAGTTGTGATTTTCCACAGTCTGGTATCAATCATCAAGTGAATCTTGCCCTTTGGTTTTCACTACAAAAGGCCAAAGCGAAGCAAACTGTAAGAGATAACTTCAAAGTTTCTAAAGTTATTTACAGTTGAAATTGCAGAATACCTGTCTGAAGTCTGGGAGCAGATTTAGCCAACACAAACCTGCTTTTTCCAATGTATACGTATTTTTCAGGAAGAAAATACTTACCTTGCCCTACAGCCAACGCCCATCCCTGCCAGTGGTACATATCCAGCTGGTGGCGGCATTGTTCAAACCTCCCAGCCATGTGCTCCTCATGGTTGGAAGTGGCCACATGGACCCCAAGCAGGGACTGCTAAGTCAGGCTACAAAAGCAATTTAAGGTAGTAAGACGTGTTCAGCTGGAGTCACTGCGTTCCCCAGCAGTACCCAGAAAGTTGTCTTCTTCCTCCCTTGTGTAATTCTTCTAAGTATAACCTGCAGACAAAATGAGAGCTTCCCTTCCTCAGCATTCAGGTTTTCAGCTGTCTGTAAAGAAGCTTTACATTTGCTTCAGGATTTTTAAAACTTGGTTACATGGCATGGCTTCATAAAGGACACGTTGGCATACATCTATACCTCTGGTGTTGCTGAATCTCTTATATTGGCAGCTTGGTAAAGTAAAGCAAGTGTCAAAGGCTCATCTCGCTGTATGCTGATAGTAGTGGGGCTCTGAGCAGTCCCTGTACCCGTCACGCCTCAGCTATTTACATAAAAAGCATACCTTTGGCTGATACTGGCTACAGGGCTCATCCCAGTAACGTAAAGATTGGGCTGTTCAGCAAGTCAGTCCTATTTCAGACTACTCCTTAAATATTTCATACTTTAACTTTGTTTTGAATAATTGGGGTAATTTTTTCTAGCACAGCGTGATGTATGAAATTATGAATTGAAGAGATTTCTGTGTTGTCATATTTGATTCAACACCTCATTGTCATTTATGCGAAGTGGTACAATAATACACTGTCAGTCATTTAGGGGCCAGCTGGGCCTACATGAAGCTTTGTTCATGTGAGTGGGGCTTCCCAGGGCGCCTCAGTTCAACAATGCAAATAGTACTGCAGGACCTGCAGTTTGATTTTGGAGTGTGCCAGAAAACAGGATCGTTCTTTCAAGTTAAATAAAAAATAAACAGGGATCAGTGTGTAGAACTTTTTTTTTTTGTAATCATGTATCTGTCCATGCTTGTGAGGAGAATAATAGAAAAGAAAAAAAAAATTGGAAAGGAATGTTTGCTATAATTTTCTAAGCTGCAAAATAGTTAGGCAAGAAGATATGGGTTTGAGAGGGAGTTAAGGAAATTAAAAAGAGGCATCAAACGTTCACTTTACCCAAAAATGCTTAAAGGCCCATTTACACTTGCAGAACAAACATATTAGCACAGAAGAAGTCTGACATGCTGGCAAATACACAATTTAGACATGTCAAACTGCTTTGAGAAAATTTGCAAAAATTTGCAAGTTTTTTGGCCCTCATTTAAATAAATTGGATCTTGTGGAGTTTTTTGGAAGTCTCCTAATAAGTAACACTTAAAACCCTTTTGATCAAATACCCTTTCTCAGGCAATTACATGTTCTTAATTTAGATGCCAGTTCAAATGATTGCTTGTTACCTTCATTTAGCAAAGGTTCAACTGCTGCAGTTTTCTGATCCTTTTAAAAAAGGCAAACCGGGAGAGTTTACACAATAAAAGTTCTTTTTTTTATTCTCAAATTAATTATTTTGAAATATCTCACAGATTACATCAGTTTCTTACTTGCATTCATGTTGCAAGATGGCGACTATTGTATATTGCTAGTGATGCATTAAATTAGTTGTTTACATTATAAAATATAAACATATTAGAATCTTTTGTGTTTGTCTTCAAAGATTCCTATTCTAATAAAGCTTTCTGAAACAAGTAAGGTTGTCTTTTTTGTTTAGTTAATGCATCAGTGGAGAACCTAAAGATTCGTAGCCTCTAGCCATCCCTGTCTGTGTTTAGTAGAGTGTAAGGAAATTGTGTTTGGGACAATATATATTTTCATTTAAAAGGGAAAGTCATCCTTTTAAGTAAATCATTTTGCATTTAGAAAAGGTAACACCTGAGACAAACGTAGATGGAAAGGGTTGAAATTCATCCTCTTTTCTCAAAGTCTCTCTTTTGCTTCAACTTTTAATTGGAGTAAAAGAATTATGTATAGTGTACTGAAAAATAAAAATTCTGTCTGCATCCTTCTTATTTCTGATGGCTTTGTGTCTCTCTTCAGGTTAAAAAGTTTCTGAGGGTTAAGTGATTCAAGACCAACATTCAGTAAAGAACAGTATTTGGGATTTCAAAGAAACTTGGCAATTTGGACTCTCAGTTTTGCTCTTTAAGAAATGTTTTAACAGAGACGTAATGAAATGTGAAAAACCAAAGCAAAAGCTGACAGCTTTAATATGGCTGGAGCTGCTCTGTGAAAGTAACTTTCACTGTTGAGGGAAGCTTGTGAATACATTTGTAGCAGCAAAGGACCTTCTTGAAGAGTCAGCTGAGCAGCTTGGCAACGAACGTCCACACTTCCTCAACACACTCCTTTTAAGTGCAATACGTCTCAGTTCTTCACTTAGAGAAATGACTGCTTTACCACACTTTTTAGATCATACTGCATCTGCCTTATGAATCTGTGTTTTAATATGTTTAGACATACATCTTCTTATCGTAACAGTGTTGGCAAGTGATGAGAAAACAACAGGATTTTATTTACCTGTCAAAAAAAACCCCAAACCTTGCATTTAGCCAATGACTAAATAAAATTGTCACAGTTATACTTTATATCAATGAGGGTCACTGGAAGGAAGAGTAGCAAGCTAAGTGTTAACTTCAGAAGCAGATTATTTTCTGTGTACAAGATATGCCTTTTAGGATAACAAGCCAAGAGCGCTTCATATCTAAATAGCCTCTAGAACATACAGCAATATAACAAGAATGGAGTTATAGTAAGACTTGGGAAATGTGACAAAATAAGCAGTGGAATGAAGAGAACAGTACTGAAACCAGTTGGAAAAACAGGAAGTATAGAATTTGATGAAATTATGAAATATCTTAAGGAACATCTTGTTTCTGATCACGACTAAACAGTGAGAAAAGCGATAAGGAGTAAACTGGCAATTTTCAATAAACTTTCAACTTTATACAAAAAAGCTAAGTGATTAAAAGGTACTGAAGACTTTTTTGATTAAATAAAAAAGTATAGCATTTTAAAATAGAGTGTAGGATTAAAAAAAAAATATTCTTATTTGCTTGAAAGACTTTTTTTCAATGAAAGAAAGCATGAGAAGATATGAAACAGTTTGATGTAACAGCCCACCAGAAGTTGTTTCAAAGGTTATCACTTGCTGAGATATTTAGGCAAGATGTGTTCCATCAGCAGCCTGAGGGCAATGCGGTGTCTAACAGAATAGTAGCACTCATAGTTTGAACAGTTTTAGTAAAGCTGAAGGTTAATCGTGAAGCTTCAAAAATCATATGGACTGTGATCCAAAGTCTGAAGTACAAATTAAAGCCTCGAGAGAAAAATTAAAGGCTACATTTCAAATATACCCTCTAATTCTAGACTTCTGATTTGAGATACCTTAAACTATTCTATTCAGAAATAAAGAGCACCCACAGCTCATTCAGTTTATAATGGTACCAGATGAGCAGGCCCACCACTAGTTCATTAAGAAATTCTGACCAAACCTCCTGATCCTGTAAACATTTCCATACTCATGTAGGTCTGCATATGAGTCGTCCCATTAGATTACCTGATGATTGGTCTGTGCAAATGTAAAGACAGTCAGAAATGCAAGTTCAGCTGATGTGAATGGAGGTTGATCTGAGGTGAAATACCAAACGCTGCTACATTGCCTGGGTTTAGTATCCCACCTTTGTTTTGGCTAGGATCTTATCAAAGGGCATGAGAGTAAAACATGGCAACTCTGAACACTGTCATACTAAGAACTGATGTTCCTACAGTGAGTTTTTAATGTCCCAACTGCATGAAAGCTGTGGTTTCCAGCCATGTCACAATTTTTATAGTAGAATGAATAATTTATATTTTGAGCTCCCTTTTGCTCTTTCTATTTTCTTTTGCAAGTCATTGTAGCTGGTACTTGCATGCCCATTGCCTTCTGCTGGCCAAAAGTGACTGAAAGGGAAAACTTTGTTCATGGATTTAGAAAAAGAGGTGGAGGGAAGTACAGAAAAGTAAAGGCTCGTTGTTGGAATCACAGGTATTCACAGCCCTTGTCCTGAGAACAGATGCGTGTGCTGGGTTGTATCTTGAAGAGCCACAGTGTCTCATAGGTCTCCTTTTGGGTAATGCCTCTTACTTCTCTCTTAGACCTCCCTTCTAAAACCTCGTTCCAGTTCACAAATCATTTCACAATCAAGACAGCAGCAGCCCAGAGTATCAAAGACCGGTATTTGACTGATGGTTTGAGCAGGAGTGCACTTTTGACAGGGGTGGTCTTTATCAGATGGAACAAGATTCTTGGGCATATGTTATGTACTTCTGCATTGCCGATCATGTTCTCCATTTCAAGTAGAAATTAGAAGGTAAGCGAGCCAAGTTGCCAGCTAAAAGTGGTGTATAACCAGGTGACATGTTTTAGTTTCTATTATATGAACAAGTCAGAAAAGTCCTTTCGGGTCTTAAAATGGACAGTGTGAGTATGCCCGTGTGGTGCATTGGTGCTGGAAACGTGCTCAAGACAATGCTTCAGAGTTTGCAGCTGAAGTTTCCATTACGGTCCTTGTCTGGCAGAAGAAAGAAAAGGCTCAATATCACTCTTACCCTATTGTAGTCTGAGAGAAGTTGTGCGCCTTTCTTCTTGTCTGATCTTCCCCTACCTTTTACAAGATCTTTTTGTCTTTGTCTGTTACTTTTGAGACTTCTCCCTGCAAATCTCTCTCATTGTAGCTACTGCAGGTCCATTAGGTTACCCACACCTTGTCTCATAAGCAGAATAACTTAAGCTTCTTTAGTCTTGAAATACAGGGAAGATTTTACATACTCACCTTATTCTTCTAACTCTTTTTCAGAATCATCTAATCTGTCAATATACCTTTTAAACTTTGGAGCTTAGAGATAGCTTAATGCTATCTCTACTGGTAATAACACTTTCCCCTTTCTCAATATCATTCTGATTATGTGTCTAAGGGTTTGCTGTTGTAGCCTTTGCATTACTTTGGCCAGTGTAGTTTGTTCCATTTTTTAATTTTGTCCTTTTTTTCTGGAATAAATGAGCTGCATCTGAATGAGATGGAACTTGCATCATTGCAGATTACCTGTTGAAAGTTCCATTTTTA
>RSEF01000002.1:130037157-130066840 GCA_003993805.1 Himantopus leucocephalus | reverse complement strand
AGCTGTTACTATAAAAGTGAAGCATGCTGCTACTAACCTGCCCACATTATTTTACAGTCGTACTTCTTCCACTCATACAGGAAGAGACTGGCCTGAAAATACAAAAGATTACTTCAGATCATCACTATTTTGCGTACATGTAATAGGTAAAATTAGAAAACAAAGGTAACAAAAGGAAGCCCAGAGTAGCTTGGTGGTAGAAAGTTGGTTCTAATTCACATCATAAATGACGTAATTTGTGCAAGCTTATTAAGTGTTGTAGAATATTTAGTGGTTCATGGCTTTTTGACGGAAAAGCCAAGAAAAATTTCTCTAAATCTTTGTGTTGTGCTGCTTAATGCTGATGTGGCTAGCTGTAAGCATAGAGATGAACACTTTTTAATAGGGTAAAAACTGTATGTAACTTAAAATTTTCTGTGCATACTTGTATTTCTTCAAGATTCTGACAGCTGAGACCTATAGGGCTTAATTTACTTTTGTAGTTATGTGTATGTATGAGTCATATAAAAGAAACGAGGATTTCAAAACTTAACAAAATTAATTTAATTACAAAAAATGCTGTAAAAACTCACGATTGAAAGTTAGTTATAAAAAAAAAAATCATTTGAAAATGGCTTCCTTGGTCTTTAATTTAAACTTTTTGTTTTTTATTTAGCTAATATGAAACTTTTCCCAACATTTTTATTTACAGTAAGATCTTTTATGCCAGTGATGCCTTTTTTCATCCAAGTACCAAGTGGTTACTGCGTAGCGACTCACAAAGGGTACCTCAAGATAATAGCATTTCATAATTATCTGACAAAACAGCGGATGATTGTTTGGTGTTTGCCGTGCTTATCTGCAGCAATAACAAAGGATTAAATGCTTCCTTGCTCCTGTGTTACAGTTCTCATACTTTCCCTGCTAGCTCACATAGGCGAGAGAGACATGTTTGTACCAAGTACAAAGTCCGGTAGAGACTCTAGGAGGGAGTTGGTGATGAAGAAATCGATATATGTCTCATATAAGCAGAAGCAGTGTCCTGTGAGATAGCGATTTCTGTTAAACAGAAGCCTATGGGGGGAAGGATTATGGCGTGTGATTGAGACACCTGTTGAGAAAATAGGCAACTATTGACAAGTCTGATTCATGACTGAGTGACTGCTCTGCTAGTCTTCACATGATCCCCACCGAGAGCGAGCCTCGACCGCCTGCTAAACAAGGGCTGTTTGAAGTTTCTTTTTAACATTTCCAAGACGTTAATTCAGCAGGACATCTCCACTGGGGTTCTCGATGTCACCAAATCAGCAGCTGTTGAAATCCATTCACTTCAGCATGAAATGTTTGCATAAGTTTTTTTCTTTTTTTCTTTTATTTGTGACAACAGCAAAGCAAATAAAGTCCTGCACTACTCAACTCATATATGTGTGAGAACAGCTTCTGGTCGCAATTGTAGCTGCTAAGGCAAAATGTTTATTTGTAGAGAACAATGACAATGAGAGCAGTTTATTATGATACACAAAAAATACTGATTTTAATAGACATTTCTGTGACATTTTTCCAGCGTAAACATTCAGTTAATTTTTGTGCCAGCTGTTGAACTTGTGTGAAAAGCGTTTTGAAATGGAATTGTCTTTGTTTTTCAATTCCAAAAAAAATCTTAAAAGTCTAAAAGCAAATGTTTCCTATTTTTTCCAGTTAGTAAATGAAACGCTGTTTCTCGGGTAGGAAAACATTTCTATCTGACTCACATTTCCCTGAGAAAACAGCTTGTATCATAGAATTAGTTTAGTTTGAAGGGGAAACAGAACAAGGCAAGACATGTAAACATATTACAAAGCTTACTTTGATATTTAAATGCTTTTTTTTTCTTTTCCTGGCCATCTGAAAAAAGGTGTGGTGAATGTAGTCAACTGTAAATAGAAACGCTGTATTTTCAGTCAGCTTCATTGTTAAACCCGAGAACTGCTGACCACATATGAAGACTCCCGGTTTGAGCCGTCCCTCCTCTGTTTATTAAATCCGTTCAGACTTAAGTGTATTTTTACAAGTTCATTAATGTATTCCATTCTCTCTGATGTATTTTTTCCCACTATTATCAGATTTCATTATATGGGAGGAATTATCAGATCAACCCATTATACAGCCGAGCAGCGTTAAGTCTGATTGGAATTTGGGCTTCCCTCCGTTTACAGGGGGAATATTGTGTAAATCAGACTCTCAGGTTTCAGTGGGAGGCACAGGGCTGCACAGCATCCATTTGTCAAGTTGATTGCACCTCAGCGAGGTTGCATTAGCTTGTCTTTGAACAGAAGTGAAATCCTATGCGAAGCTCCCCTTTCTGTCATTTACACTAACATCCATCCTCTTAAACCAAGGCCTCAGAGAAAAAACAAAGTGATGGCACAATATAATCAGTCACTCAGGTTGTCTGTCATCTGTTTTCTTAAGGAAATGACTTTTAAGTTAGTGGAGCAGAAAATTGAAGAAAATTAGCAGAAGGTTGTTGTAGAAGCAGAAGGAATTTTTAAAAATTACAGATGGACGTAGAGAAGCTCAGTTGCATACAGCAAGTAGAAATGCAGTTGACTCTCTTTTTTAGTTTAGTGCTAATATAATGCCAGCATGCCCAACATGTAATAATTCAACTTTTAATGAAACTTTATTCGTAAACTTCAATTGGGCTGTAAACGCACAATAAAAAGCTGGTATGCACATTTTCAGCTTTTATATCAGTGCCTGTGCTTTATGATGCTGAATACTCAAGTAATTTGCACTCTTTTCCATGTGTCAGGAAAGCTGCCCACGTACCTCAGAAATGGTAAGCTGGAAAGGCCACTGTAAACAGCTCCGTGAGGAGGTTTGTCGGTTTTTTGAAAATCGAAGAACTAAATTTTTAATCTGATGCAAATGGCAGCAGTAAGTAACATTACTTGTTTTGAACTGCTGTACGATTAAACTCATACAGTACTGTTGCAACAGTTGCTACAGGGTTAATGGTGTAAGTGAAGAGAAGATAAAGATGCATGTTTTGCACAAGGAAAAAAGTACCACATTTTAATATACTTCTTTTTCTCCCATCCACTCTGGAATTAAATTTTTAATTAAAGATACTTTGGTTTAACTTCAGTCAGTAAGAGAATCAGTTTTGTCTTGTGTATCTTAAGAGAACATGTTTCAGTGTGGTATTTTTTTAAAGGAGGTTTGTGCACGGCTATTTTAAGTCAGAGCAAAATAGCACATTCCTAGTTTAAAATAAAAACTGAGTTCTTGCAACAAACTGGTGTGAATTTTGAATTTATTTAGTTATTTTGGAATAGATGTGCCTTCTAAGGTCTTTCCAGACATGCAGTAAGTGATGTGACTAGCATCTGTCAAATGTGCTGCTTTCTTTCTTTCTTTTCTTCCTTCTTCATTCTGCCCAAGGGAAGATTGCCTGTGTCTTTATTTGTTTATATGATGCAGATATAGTAGTCTAAATCTTACAGCTCAATTGAACATTGAAATCTTGAACAACAATTGAAATATTACTGAGCTGGGGTGGGAAAACTGTTTTCTTATATTCCTTTTTCCTTATGTTCCTTTTTCCCCATTTTTTTTTGCTAGAAATAGAGGCACAAAACCTCACGAAACAAGTGAGGTTATTAAATTGCTGCATCTTAACATGCCTTGGAAACTTTGGATGGAATAGGATATAACAATACAAAATTCTGATACTGATTTATACCAATGTACTAGCACATTGTCACTTGAAAAGAGAAAGGAAATGTAGAAAATGTTATTATTTTAAATGCTATGCAAAGCATATTTTTAGACTTTTCATGCACAACTGTAGCTTGCAGCTAATTTGATGTTTCAGTCAGTAAATATTAGATTTTTCATGTATCCCTTGAAGAAAATTTAAATTGGCTTCACAATCTTGAAAACAGTTCAATTTGAATAGCTTTACTCAATAGAGATGTTATATACACTAAAGTCAGTCAGATATGTAAGGGTCTGCAGGATCAGAGCATAAGTGGATCTATGTTTCTCCTTAAAAATGAATCTTAAAATATTTTGGAAGGGAAGTATTTTTAAATGCAGCGTGTAAATTTACATAAAAAGTTAGAGATTATAGAAATATCAAGTACACTGCTCATGCAACTCATTTCATTAAGATATATATTACTCAAGACTGTGATACGAAGATGATAATGGCTACATTTTACACTTCTTTTCCCTTTTATAACCTAATGTTAACATTTAGGAATTTGGGAACTTGAGAGCCCTTGTAGATCAATCTTGATTAGTTTATTTTTCTTTGTAAAGATTTTGATAGCCTGGTAATGCTTTTGTTTGAAAGAGTATTCTTTACTTCCTCTTGTGGGGGATGAAATATTGTTACACCCAGCTCTTCCTCTGAAATAGTGAAAAACAATTTAGGTAACTGAATCTTTGATGAGGAGACCTTAGACTGAGAAGTCTGGCATTTAATTGCCCTTTTACTCATAATTCTTCTACATTTAACCTCAAAGGTGATTTAAAAAGTTACATCTTAATTGCATAGCCTCATTCAATCATTAGTACTGTGCCTTGCAGCAATTTATTACAACTTTATTTCCCTGAACCATCAATGAAGATGATGCTGAATTTTATATTAGCCAAATGTCCTTTTGAGATTAATGTGGTAATATAGATTTTATGCACGCTTTTTCCGCTTTCATATTTGTGTTACAGATTGGGGTTATAGGTATAGCACAACCCCTAAAGTAGTTTAGAGAATGCTGTGTGTCTTGCCTCACGAACTGATGCCAGAGATTTACTTGAAAATGTGCATCTGCAAGAGGAAATAATAGCAGGGCATTCTCTGATGTGCGCCTCTCTAGCTATTTTTACAGCTTACTCACACAGGGTTTTCCCCTTTGAAGATAATAGTTGGACTCCCGTTGTGAGGAAAGCACTGTGATCAGATGGGCTAGGAGATGGGGTGTGGGCACAAGGGTGCTTTGCCACAAACGCCACCGTTACCATTGGGCAAGTCACTCTTTATATTGTACTCCGCTTTCATAGCGGTCTTTTGGAGATTTCTACATTCTTAAATTTTTTGAGGGTTCTGGCTACTAAGGCTATGAAATACCAAAAACCCCTTGTGTCAGTGCAGGATCAAGGTAGAGTTCACCATGTGCGTGTTTCCTGTCATTTTCTCTGATTCATTTGCATAGATATTTAAATATGTCAGGTAGAAAGTGTTGAGACCCTTTATGCTCATAATGTCACAATTTAAAAATTCACTGCTTTTCCATGAAGTGATGTAGAACTTGGATGGATAGTTTCTATCCAAATTCTCAGATTAGAACTGGCAGCTACTGGCGTCTACCTTACAAGCCTTTCTGTTTGCGCGAGGCTCAGGGAGATTTCAACAGATGAGTCTAGTTTGACGAATACTTCAAGCCAGGTGTGCTGACACCAATGCCAAAAGCGCCGTCCTGCCTTCCCCCCACCCTCGGCTTCTCATTCCTGACCCTCTACCACGCTTTCCTTTGAGCTATTGCAGCTGTGTATCCTGCAAGCGGTGAGGGAGATGAGGCTGGGGGAGGACAGGGCTGCTTCCTTCACTCACACTGCTGGCACAACCAGCACAAGTGTTGGTTTGGCTGCAGACTCTGGAGCCAGCTGAGTGGGGTACGTAGGCAAAGCGGAAGGGTCTCCGCAGCATTCCAGAAATGCAAACTTTTGGCATGTGTCTTTGGGTGAGATCCCGTGGAACTTGGTGAATGTTACATCCTTCCTGTAAGGAACAGGTAAGCTCATGCTAGCGGCAGTTCAAACAACAGCAGACTCCATCCTAATATCTCAGGCACTTTTCACCTCCCAAAACAAAAGCATATGTGGGGATGCTCAAGCATTTGGATGAGGTGGAAGATGGGTATGACTGGATATTAAATTAATCTCTATGGAAATTGGGTATATCTGAAAGAGAAGGACAAAAGGAAAAGAAAGAAAAACATAAAGCAGGAGAAAAAGCATAGCAAAAGACTCAAAGGAGGAAAAGGAAGTGGAAAAAAAAATTAGATAAGCACTGTGCCTGTTCCATGAAGGTCCGAGTGCTGGCTGAAAAGGCTTCAAGAAGGGATGGCAGAGATTTTTTGTTGTTGTGTATCTGTCTCCTGCATTCAAGGAAAAAAGAGTGAAGCTGGGGGCGGGTGACTTTGGAGGTGTTTTTTTAACTAGATAGGCCTAAATGATGCTTGACTTCATAATTTTCTCCTCCTAATAGAAACAGCCCTCAGGGCCTCAAACTTTGGCTAATCATTTAGGTCAAAAGGGTAATAATAATGTAGAAGACCATGAATTAGAAGTGTACCCTCGGGAAAGCTTGACCCAATGCAGAAGTAGAAAATAACCATACACAACTCTGTAATGGGATCCTCTGAAGCTGAATGGGAAAATGAGGGCTCGTACAAATATGCTCACCATCTAATATGAAACATAACTCCAGAAGTATGTATATTTATTCCCTGTTACAAGAGCGAAACCACAGTGGAGTTACTGTAACACTGAGGCTGAACTAATCCCATCACAGGATCAGATCTTGGTAATAAATAGTTCCAGGTGCGATCCAAGGACTAGGAATGTTTAGATTTGTTTAAATTGAAAGGTGTGGAGTTTTTTCAATCTTTCCACTGGCAAGGGAGGGCTGTATGAAGTGTGTAACTCCTGTCTTTCAAAAGAGAGACCTGCTTATTGCGTAGCACTTTTCTCTGGTATATCTCAAATACTTTACCAAGAAAGTCGATGTCATTCTGCTTATGTTACCGACAGGGAAATGGGGCACGAGGATGCTCAGCGTCTTGCTAAAAGTCAGCAAACCTGGTGACAAACCGGGAAGTATAAACCCTGGTACAGTGCTCTACTTAGTGGGCTCTGCTGTTTTCCCATATACCAGAACAGCCTTTCAATTTGCCACTTTCTTTATCAGGAAGCTTTGGGTTTGTGATGGGACAGGTTTGGAAAAAAGCTACTCCTTTGAATATGCCCATCTTGTGAGTGGCATTGGACAGGAATGGAATGAGCATGTATTTAAAGATTGTGCCATACTGCACATACATAAAGGACCATAGCAAGGTTGTGTAGTCAATCTCATAGGCAATGCCTCTATGTTTTTCAGTCTTCAGTTTTACAGTTTTATGGACTATGTCTAATCAAATGCTTGAAGCTCTATGAAGTAGGTTATACTTGCCTATTAGGTTGCTAGCCCCAGTTCTC
This sequence comes from Himantopus leucocephalus, assembly GCA_003993805.1. Lineage (NCBI taxonomy): Eukaryota > Metazoa > Chordata > Aves > Charadriiformes > Recurvirostridae > Himantopus > Himantopus leucocephalus. Next base: position 130,059,616 of record RSEF01000002.1, on the reverse strand, counting down.
AGTTCCTTTCCACAGGCTGTGGCTGTCTTAGCAGCAGATAGATGGCATGGCAGCAGTTATCTCAGACACATCACTTGCATAAATTTGTAGCTGAAAAAGGAGCTGCCCAGAGCTGGCTCTGGGGACACACTGAGCATTTATATCTGTTTCTGTACCATAGTCCCTGTTCAGAATTTATACTATGGTATCAGAGTGACAAGTAAGTGGTGACTTCCAGTCATAACCCAGAATTATCCGTGTGTGCATCCTGCTTACAGGCAGGGACAAAGCAGTTTGTGGACTGGAGCGTTTGCCTTTTCTGCCTAATCCGTGTGTCCAGAGAGATCAGAATGGAAAGACAGAGCATGGCGAAAGAGGAGGAGCGCGGAGAAGACTGCTCCTCTGCACCGACACTGGCACTTAGGGGAAGAAAGCGAGCGGGTGCTGGAGATCTGTGCAAAGAAAATGAGCACCAGTAGGCACCAACTATAGAGCCTCAGAATATGCTTTCCTTTAGTCTGTGCTGCTGAGCGGAGGCTCTGAGCCAGGAACAAAGTGTTCTGGGACACATCCTCTGTAATACTTCTAGATTTCTTGAATAATTCACGAAGCTTTTGGACCCCTTTTCCCCAAACACACACAAAGCCAATTGTGCTGTAGAAGAGAGTTTGAGAAACTGTAAGGAAAGCCACTTACTTCTTCAGCCTTTACATAGGCATTTTAAAGCAGTTTTTATTATTCCCTATTTTCAGGGGATGACGAAGCCAACCACTTAGTTTTTGCAGAGTTCATACACTGTAATGATTTACTTTTTATCTCTTTATTAGGGTTTTACTGCCTTATTTACATTGTAATAGCAGTAGTGATGTTTTGCATATAGTCATATTGCTTTTGATTGGGAACAATACCAAGAAAACCGAGTGCTTCATGATTTAATTATTTGTGTTCTTTGCAAGAATAATTAAATGATCATGCCAAAATCTTATCAGAGCATGAAAATTTAGCATGCCAAGAGTGAAACTATTTAAGTGGCATACTAATGATTTATTTGCTGACAAGATTCAGTTTTAGAAACTCTCTCTTCACTGTTTCACTACTGGTAGTTAGAAGTGTAAAATGTGTAGTTATCAAAAAGTGTTAGTAGGAAGAGAGAATAGATTTCCAAGTGACCTGTGATTGTAGATGCTTTGGTTTAAAAAAAAAAAGTCATCAGAGAAACTGATTTTTCAAAACTGAGCAAATATTTTCTGAAAAATCAAGCCATGGGCAGGTATTTGAAAGCCAACCAGCACTGACACAGCTACTCTTGCTAATTCTTTTCTAAATCTTCACCATAAAGTTTTTGGACTCTAGTTACTCATCTGTAACACCACTTTAATCTGTAAGTATTAGCTTGTTTCAGAAGTATTGCAGCTGAATAGAAAAAAATGGTGATTAAACAATCTAAGATGTCATAAAATGGCTGTAGTCCATATACGCCTTATGAAATAGATCCTTTATTTATTACCATTAGATTTTCTTAAGCCACAAACATACACCTGGTTATTTTTTCCTAAGTATTTTCTCTATAAAATTAATTAATCCATTCCCATACAATAGATTTAACTGTCTCCAGTAAAACACAGTTTTACATAGTGCATATACCTTGACCTACAAAGTCAATCCACAGCTTTTCTGGAAGAATTTTTGTATACTTACAAACACTGGTCTGTTGCAGCAGCGACTTGGAAGGATTTATCTGTACATGCTTGAAGGAACCATCATTTAGTAAAGTAGTATTCAGATCTGCAGATCGTGTTTAACATTTGAAATACATCAGTAGCACTAAGTCAGTTTGGGTGTCTCAGCAACTAACTGGTCCCAGAAAGAGTATCGGCGGTATCCCGCAGATTGCTGATCTTCAACATTTTTAGTGCTTTGCAGAATTGATTTCTCAGTCCCAAGGCAATTGTCCATATCATGCAAGTGCTGCATGCTATTATAGTCAGAAGCCTCCGTTTGAGAGTAATCCAAGAAAGAATACCAGTATTTTGTTTCCAAGTTCTTTTTGTAAAATATTTGGCTCGAATGCATAGCTAATTTTCATAAGGCTCTTTGAAAGTCTCTCTTTAGAAAAAGATGTATTTTTTCTATGTGCATAGTTCATTTCTAAACCAAATCTAGCTAAAAATTGCCACATAAGCTGTTTTTTCAACGGAGGGACAACAGCCATATTTTTGTTTCCCCACAGAAGGAATACATTTATGTTTTTAAAATATATGCATTTGAGTAGTTGCATAAAATAAGGAACATAAAGGTGCCATATTGAATTCATAAAGATTTCTCTCTCATATATAATCCCAAGTATCTAGATCCTTATAACTTTAGTGGTAGAGGGAGCAAGTACACGCTTTGACATATCAGCTGGGCTATGAATATCTAAAGGTTAATACATGTCCAAGTCCCCACTGATGATGCCATCTCCAGACCATATTTAGCACACGGATTTTGCCTGTCCTGTTATCACCCCTTGAAAGCAGGGAGATGGAATGTCCTTCGGTCCCTGGTCCCCTTGGCCGTTCAATGCTCAGCTTTCTTGCTGCTCTTTGTTCACTAGAGCATAACGGCAGGCAAAGACAGCAGATTTGCTGGGATGTGGAGCTGCCGGGCCCTAGAGAGCCGTGGTTCCCATGGCTCTTGCTCTCCCGAGGAACAGAGGGCTCAAAGAAAACTAAAGGTAAAGGATGGGTCACTGGTTCGGTCGTCTTCTTCTTTGATATAAATAATTATTAGGAAACAAAATTTAACTTTCGCCTCCTAACCAGAAATTAGTACCATTTTTGTTTGACATAGTGACATCTTACGTTGTTAAAGAGAGCCCTCCATGGCTACTAGGGATTAGGAGGGGAAAATCTTTCACTTGCAGGTCATCTGCATGATTCTGGCCCCGGGCACCGGTGATTGACGGCTGTTCAAATGTGATGTCTGTAGGAGGCTCCTGTGAAGGAAGTTGGAAGTTCGGGTCTGGGTAAGCAGGTGTCAGCACTAGGGACCCCCACTGCCGTAATTAGTAATCTCTGCCGGCTCTCTGCCGGAGACTGGACCGCATGGAAACCCAGCCTCAGGGTGTCGGGTGAGGATGTGGGTGGGACGTGGGGGCTTCTGCTGCCGGTGCTGTGCTTGCACGGGGAAGCGGCGTGAAATCGGCACCTCTGCAAGCTCTCTCCTGGGGTAAGGTCGTGCAAGTGAAGCAGGAGCCTGTCCCAAACCGCTTTGTGCGGGCTGTTCTCTTCAAGTGGGGGTTCTCTTTACTGTGTGGTGTAGCCCTGGAGAAAGCAAATGCCAAAGGAAAGGGTTTAATGCCCTTCGCTATTTCTGTCCCAGATTCCTTCCCGCAAACCTGCATTTCACCAGTCCTTTCTCTTACCGCTTCAGCTCCTTGCTACACTTTCCCATGCACGCTTTTTTTCCCTTGTAAATGATGCGAAGCAAATACCTAATGTTATCTTCAGTGCTGATGCAAGAAAATTAGAGGACGTATATTACAGCTCTGTTCAGTATTCTTTCCAGAGAAAACTGCTGGTTAGGTCAATTTACTTGGCACTGTACGCCGCTTTAATCTTAACTTGAGGCCTGCTGTAGATATACAGCAGCTGGATCTAATGTCTTCATGCATGGTTGCAAGCAAGCCAGTTAATTTCTGTTTGCTGAGAGGTAGGAATCAAGCAAATTTTTCTCTGTTGAATGAAAACATTGTGGGGCTGGTAACAGGTGAATAAGCAATACTGGATAAGAAAACAACCTGGAATTACTGCCTAAACTTTGAAGAGCTGGATTCCACAACAGAGAAGTCACAGTTTCATCCCGTTTATAATGGCAGTAGTTTAGCCTCAAATCTTCGATTGGAAGAATTAAAAAGAAAAACTGGCTTGACAGATCTTGGTTGTGAGAAAACGTCACCAGTGAAGAAGCGGTTACCTTCGAGCCCACTTGCAGTGCTGTACGCTGCTAACTGGGGTGGTCAGTGTATTGCTAAACCTATATACAGGCTACAAAAGCTAAACAAATTGCTCCCTCTGTCACACTGAGATCTGCACAGGCTCCCGATGACTCCTCAGGTTATATCCATCAAGCTTGTTGCTGTATGTCCGTAGATGTAGCACTGGCTACGCAGAGTGTTAACCATGGATGGCCCCAGTTCCTGCCACATTCTGTGGAGTCCTCAAAGACTGGGACTAAATTCACTGGATCTTTTGACTTTAAACAGAGTCTTTAGATTTATAGCCAGTCATTAACTGCTTAAAAATAGGTGCTAATAAAAGCTCCAGTGTTCTGATTAGCTGTAAGATGCAAGAGCTATGGGTCTGTAACTCACCCTATAAAAAAATAGGCTCCTATCATATTAATAGTAGCTTAATTCCAAATACACCTTACCTGTTCCAAATTACCTAAACCTGTTCATATATTTAGAAAATAAAACTTTACTTAAACTAGACAACAAATCTTAATAGTAGAAAATGAAATCCAGATCTTTATTCTTCCAGATGACCACCTATAAACTCAGGCAAGCTGTCTCCTCTCTTGCTGGGAACGCTAAGCCGTTGCCTGCACAGTGCCACAGCCTCAGTGGGAGGAGCAGAGCACACCCCCAGCTGAGGCTGTGATGTGGGCAAGGTGCGAGAGAGAGAGAAATAAAATCTTTGTTTTCCCCTCAATTTACTCCAGTTCTTTTTTGTTATTGTTGTTCCTGTGGTGATATTCATAGACTCATAGAATCATCACAGAATCATCAAATGGTTTGCGTTGGAAAGGACCTTAAAGATCATCTAGTTCCAACCCTGCTGCCATGGGCAGGGACACCTTCCACTAGATCTAGGTATTCAGAGTAGAAGAGCATGCTTCCAAGCACCATAATATTTTATTACAAGACTTTCTTCATCTGTACAGCCTAGTTTCTCTCATTTAGTGCACAGGCACTTATAAGAAGTGGGAAATCTCAGACTAAGAGGGATGCTGAATCAGCCCTTCTTACTCTGTAGTTGGTATTATTGCCAAAGTCTCTGTACTGTCAAACCACCAACTGAGAGAAGCTGCATTTCAGAAACCTTTTACCAAAGAATCAACAAAAGGCTATAAAAAATGACAACCTGCACAGGGTAGAGACTAAACAGAATTAATCCTCAATGTGTGATTTCCATAGAATGTATCTCCACTGTTAGTTAAAAAGACAGCTACAATGCGAACTTTAGTCTGATGTTTCCTCTCAAGCTTGACTGCTTAAAGCACTTTCCTGCAAATTTCTGTGTTTACCTAAGCCCCTAGGTGAAAAGCCACCTTCCCCTCCCCTGCACCTAGTGGAGCTAATGAGCCATGCCTCTTATCCTCCCAAAACTCTCGGCTCAGCAGAAATTAATCCACTTTCTTTGCCCAGTTCTAACACATGCCACCAGGTTAAGGCAGGAGAATGAACCTTCCTACCCTTTTACACTCACTGGAGGATTGACTGACAGACAGGTAGTACTTCTTTGTGTTTCATTAGTCATTATGTAGTTTGACACTAAAGCTAAACCAACTTAATTGCTAGCTGCTACTGACAGAGGTGATCTCATCCCTTTCCTGCCGTCTCGCTCCCAACTGCGTGGTCACCCTGGCTTCTTTGCGCAGGCACCTGGCCCCACGGGGACTCGGTTCAGAGGTCTAGGCCTAGAAAAAATGAACCCTGTGAAAATATGTGAATAGTTTTACAACTCCACCTGGGGGTCAATCAGGTGCCCATGGTGGTGGAAGACCAGGAGCAGGAGCATGTTCCTGGGGTGGGAGGGGAGAGCTTGGACAGCTAATTTTAGCGGTGACACGGTGTTAGATTGGCTTAGCCATCTTGCCAAACTAGCCTTGGTATTCTGTAGAATTCTGCACTATTCCACAATAAACCTGTGGTTCCTGTTGTGAGTCAGCCTGTATAACTGAATTAACCTTCTCAATGAATCATGTTTCTAATGTAGTTCTTTGGGCATGGTTACACAGACCATCTGTTAGCGGTGACACTAACGTGTACGCGTGATGTGCCACCCCTTGTCTTGGTGCAACTCTTCGGGCTTCTAAGATGAATGAGATGAGAAACATGACCAACCTGAAATATAACTTCTTTTTTCCTGGCAAATTAATTGTAGGCAGGTCACTGGTATGTCCTGATAGACAGTTGTAGCAGCATAATTAATGGAGCAATGCAAGGGCTGGAATGGTGATGGGGGAGTGGAGAGAAAAGCAGCAGAGAAGAACTGCTTAAGCAGATATTGGCACCAAAAGAAATACCTGTATAACCATTTCTGTAGTAAGGGTTTCGCAAAGGCTTTCCTTTAGATAAAGTGTAAGGGACATTTGCTTTTAGAGCAGAAGTTCTGAGTTTAACCGTACTGCCAACATGCCACACTGTGAATCGTTGTGACAATCTCAAAGATTAATGAGGCAATGCAATTTGCTTCTTGTCGTCAGTCAAAGTGGGTGAGACTCTGAGCCCTGAGTACAGGGTAAGATAAAGCAGCTGTCTGACCCAAACTGGCAGTACGTTAGTCCTAGAAGGATTAGATAGCGTATTCCGGGCTGGGTGTTCACGCAGGATGAATGGGGGAGGAAGGGGCTGGGGACACGAGGGGAATTTCGCAGGTGTCACATCACCTGCTCGGGAGCACGCTCACCTTACCAAAACTGCTAAGCTGGAGCAGACAGACTGGACAGACGGCAGGACAAATCTGAACCTGAAAAATATTGTAATTGTATACGTATGCCTTCCTTAGCACCTGAAGGAGTTACACTTACATCAGCATCTTCTAATTACAGCTCCGTGTTTTCTCTGCTGGTATTTTTCAATAAATGCTATCACATGAAGAGCTGCGGGGCCAAGGCACTCTCAGATTCTCCACAGGGGGTTATTGAAGTGGAAGGAGAAGGACAGCAGGATCAGTCCCACAGCATGATAGTGGTATTTTACAAACAGCTTTGAAGCATTTGGATATGTAATGGTTTGTGGTTGCCTGTAAAGTTCTCTGATGTCTTTCGGAGCAATTAAAAACCTTGCCATATGCTCCAACCTTCTTTTTGTGTGGCCGTGGGTTATGTGCAAATCTTTGGGATGACTGCTAGAAATGTTGTGAGCATGTTGGGTGCTTGCATGATTTGGGGCGCAACCTGAAATGTGCTCAGCATCCCACGCTGACTGCAGCCCGCCGAACTGGAGTGGTCTCCACACCTCTCCACAGCAGGCTCTTAACAAGTGGACTGCATTATGTTAGCTTCCTCGGAAGGAAATCAAGTACTGCTCTTCTAAAATCGTTTGTGCCTTTCATTCTGCCCAAATTTGTAGGAGTTGACAAACTTTCTCTCGAGTAATTCCTCAGTGTTACTTCGCTCCGCAGTGTGTGAAGGAGGAAGTTTGTCACGCAGAGCAGCCTGTGAGTCAGACCTGTAGGGCATGTCACTGGCACGTCAGGTTCTTATGCGGAGGCTAAAAACAGTTTGTGTCAATGCTCCCCATTAGCCGCCCTAATTTTCAGATGGAAACTTGACTGTCACTTCGACTTAACTGCATCGTTTCCTAACGTACAATGATGTGCAGGTTTTGTTTTCCTAACTGTACTGTGTGTGAAGGCTTTATAACAAGACCTAAAATGTTGGTTGGTTTGTAAATGAAAGCTGGTGCTTCACATTCATCCTCTTTCTTACGACCCTTCAAAAGAGAGGCAGAGCTACCGAGATACAATTTTGTTGTTCTCTTTCATACTAATTGTGGGTAACCTTTTAGTCAGAACAGGACCATTTGACATACTTTTAAAGTGTGTCTGCAGAGTCTAGCTGCATACTGCATAACACGTTAAAAACTTCGAATAGTTCATGTGTGTAAATATGGTTTATTACTAAAAGTTTACTTCCTGTATTGTGAGCTCTGATCTTTATTTTAGGACTTTGTTTTACTTCTAGCTGTCTCTATTACTAAATTTGAGGTATACAGCTCCAATTCGCAGCTCAGTCACCTTCTATCTAAAAAATATGTTTCACTTGTTTCCCCTGAAAAATTCTGAATTTCTAATTATGAAAGGGAGCTGTTTATCCTTGTTTGAGGTGTCTGTTTGACAAGCAGTCATGCAGAAATAGTGCAATGTGTAGGCTCCCAGTATAAATAGAAGCAATCATGATCCAAACTGGATAAGTAATTAGAATAATAAGTAGAAATAAAGAAGCTTTGTCAGTTTGCATTCCTTTTTCTGAAGCAGCTATGGGCAAGTGTAGAAACTGATCCTTATCTTTAGTTTTTCCCCTAAAATAAGGATAAAATTGGATTTAAGAATAAGAGCTTACCATATGAATTTAGGTTTATGGAGGATGTACTCTAGACTGTCAAAAATAGGATGCCTAAGGCAGATTTGCTTCTAAAGAGAAGAATGCAATAAAGCTTAGGGTTATACTGAAACTGAACTGCAATATATTATGAAATAGTTTGGTTCAGTAATTCTTGGATTGTTACATTCAGATTTTCAGCCACTATGGTTCTTTGTTGATTAAAAAAAATCCTCTGATAAATGCCAAGGACTAGTGAAGTTAAGGGTCTAACTTTTCTATTCTTTCTGTCTGAACCTTTCAAAGCAATAAGGAGATAATAATTTACACTTATCAAAAACTGAATAGTGACCTGAAGCTATTAAATGTATTTCAAAGAGATGATTGAGGATAGTGGCAATGAAACTAACCTTAGTGAAAAGTGACCGTCACCTCTATGAAACAGACCATATCTGACTAAGAAATCTCTGAAAAGTTGGTCTCCTTTCAGATGTTTTTCACCCTCTGAACTAGAATCTAGAGGATGAGGTCAAAGAAGACTGCACATCATCTATGGCCTGTACAGTCTCTAGCATGACTTAATGAGCCTCAATGCTGCTCTGAATTATAGCAAAATGAACCAGTCTTCTGATTCTTCATTCTTTAGTCTACTGAACACGACAGTCTTTTTTGGATTATTCTTTGATACAGGTTTGTAAATGTTCTGGAACTAAAAAATAAGCAGATGAAACACTTTTTTTTCTGGTACTGACAGTTCTTGTTTGTAGACTAGTTGTATAAATAACTCCAGGACATCTGACATCTTATTCATATAAAATGTGTTGGCAAAATTTGGCATGAATTGGTTCCATTTCATCAAGTTTCTTTTTGGTTCTCTTTTTTTTTTCTCTTCTGTGGGAGTGTTCCTATTTTTTTAATCATTTTGGAATTTGGAAGTTTATTCATATCTTCTTTAGCGTATAATAGTTCAAGGAACACATAATCCCTTTTAGGCAGCAACTTTTACAACATGTGGTGGGTGCCTCTGAATCAGCGTCAAATGTTGGCATCTCCACTTCCTCCTTCATCAGAAGTAGTGAAGTTTCATCTGAACTAGTGAGAAAAAATATTTCAAGAGAACATAAAGAAGTGAGGCTTCTTTCCTCAGGGGGGAAAAAAAAAGAAAACCAGATTTAATATTAAATGGAAGAACACAAAGCCAAAGCCACTTTTCAAAACCATCCTGTGTACTTCCTTCAAACTTAACAAGGAATTAAAAATTTCTCATTGAGGATGGACACTGTTGATAAATAATAATGAGAATTGAATATGACTTGTCATAAGACAGAGCTCCTTTGCCTGAATATTTGTAATGTGATTTGATGGGTTTTTTTATGTGTGGAGACCTTGGATTCAGGATATCCTGTTTCTGGCAGGTCTAGGAAAGAGCTAAATTCAGAATAATGTCATTTTCAATCTGCATGGTCAAATTAATAAGACGCCCTTACCACCTACTTTCTCCAACTTTCTGATCCATTTGATATAACTACTAGCAAAATTATTTGAGCTCGCTATTAAGAAAAATACTTTTGAGAAGCGCTTTTGAGCTCCTGAGACTGGTAGACACTCTGGCTATCTCCCGCCTCATACATGGACAAGAAGTGAGTGCCCAGCAGCCCTCCTTCTTGCCTTCTCTCCACCTTGACTTTCCCTGAAGATAACCCAAGCGCATGGGCTGTGGCAGGCATTGCAGCGAGGCCCCCAGAGCAGGCAGTGGGGACCTGCTCCTGCGGCGTTCAGCATATACACCCCAGGAACTGCTCCGATGCAAACCCTGGGAGGAGTAGTCACCAAAGTGAGTGAAATAAGCTGGCTCTGGCCCTGAAGAGTGCTGAAAGTCTGTGGACCATGGCCGTTCTCCCGCCTGATGTTCACGTCTCATAATTCCATCGTATCGAAATCTTCCTCCTCCAAACTTCAAATCCCATTGTTCAACACACTGAACTCTGCAAGAAAGAATTCAAGGAAACGCTTCAGGCAATGGAATGTAAAACTTAGGAAGGTCCAAAGGTTTCTGCTCGTAATGGGATCCCAGCATCACTTAAATTTATGGATTACCTGATGCTTTTTTCTTCTTAAATTGGATATTTATAAGATAGAAAATCCACAGTGTTTCAGATTTCAGGAGCTTAGTGGGAAGAGCCTATTATACTATAGGCAGGTATAACCCTTATCTCTCTTGCCAGCCTCCCTGGTTGGAGTAACAGCCTGAGAACAGGTCACTTTATATAAAATAATAACTTTGGGGGATTCATGGCTTTGCTCTTCCCAGATTATGAGCCCAGACACAAAAGTCTGACCGAAGCAATGGAGCCTTTAGAAAACCTTTCCAGAGGAAGGGCTGGATGTCTAAGCTGTTTTCCTATCCCAACTCAGAAAATGATTTTTCTGGGATCATATATCAACAAATAAACTTTTAGCTAAGCTATGGGAACAAACCCAAGTGGTTTTGGCCAGTAATAACATCACAGTTGAGTGAGGAAGATGCAGAAACCTGAATTTTCAGAACTTAACTTCGTCTTGTATTTCTAACACTCTATTTGAAATTAATAGATGGTATTCTATCTTATTTTTATTTTAACTTTATTTCACAGTTACATTTTTCATCAAAGCCACAACATTTCTCAATGTTGAAATCAATATTCTCTGATAACTTAATTCCATTTCTGGATGCAACAGACCTAGATTCCTTTCTGCGCTAAATGGAAACAGAGTGCAGGGTATTTAATATCCTGTCATTGAGACAGTGCAGGCTGCTACTGTACAGTGAGTAGTATGTAAGTATGTGAGTTTTGAGAATTAAAATGGGCTGGCTGGCTAATAAAAGAGTAAGATGTAAGGATAGGCATTGTTTTTATATCTAAGTAAGGCCACCCTAAATAATTTCAAGCCGTTCGAATGTTTTAAACAATCTTTTTTAAGGTAATCTGTGCAACTAACTCTTCATAACATTGATACTTTGAAATAATTGATTTTCAAATACTGAAGTAAGCAGAGCACGAAGTTTAAGACTGCAAGGCAATAATGACGAATCAGTTTCACATAAAAAACAATTTTTAAAAAAAGCAGCACAAGTGCAGTGAAGCACAACTTATGTTTTCAGAAACCCTTTGTCTTGTGTGGAAAGAGTCCTGTCATTTACAAGATACAGATAGCTTTTATTTTCTTGAAAGTAAACCAATCTTGTTTAGAGGAGGTGGGCTTACATAGTTCTGTTGTTTATAACAATCTACAGTCTCAGGCTGTTGAATTCAGCATATACAGCTGTTTACAACTTTATATACTCTATGGCCAAATAAGGTAAACACCCACTTGGGCTAGAGCAGAGCTTTAGCAATCTGACCACTTGCTTTCCTAATCATGAATTCAGTACCTGTTATTGCTCTGTTGTTGCCCAGTAGTATACTGGGTCTGGCTGGGAGGGAGTTAATTTTCTCCTTAGCAGCCTGTATGATGCTATAGTTTAGATTTGTGGTAAAAAGAGTGTTGCTAACACACCACTGTTTTAGCTGTTGCTGAACAGTATTTGCACAGCATCAAGGCCCCCTCTGTTTCTCACTCTGCCCCAATTCAAGCAGGCTGGGGTGGGCAAGAGGTTGGAGGGGACACAGTTGGGACAGATGACCCTAGCTGACCAAGGAGATATTCCATGTTGTATAACATCATGTTCAGCAATTAAGCAGGGGGGGAGTTCTTCCAAGGTAGCCATCCCTTGGAGAGTGGCTGAGAGCATCGATCTGCTGGTGGGAGGTGGTGAGTGATTGGCTTTGCATCACTTGGTTTTATCTCCTTTTTCTTCACTTATTAAACTGTCTTTATCAACCCATGAGTTTTTCTCACTTTTGCTGTTCCAATTCTCACCCCTACCCTGCTGGGGGAGAGTGAGCGAGCAGTTGGGTGGGGGCTTAGCTGCCAGCCAGAGTCAACCCACCACAAGTAGGCAAGATCTCTTTGGACACTTTCAAACATTTCATTTCAGCAGAATACGGTATTCTGCGTTAATGAGCTGTATAGTACTGAAGGCTCCCAGCTTCAAGTCTGATAGTTTACATTGCTGGCAATATTCAACTTTATTCTCACATTGTAACAAAGTTGTGGGCCAGGTATCCCCTTTTTTTTTTCTTTTCTCCTTTGTTAGCTCTGTTGAGAATGCAGCAAATTAATATACAGAGTTCAAGACTTTGGTCTCATATGTATTCCTTAAGCCTAATCTGCCAAAGAAGTGTGAGAAGGCCATGGATTTTGAGCATTCCATGTACTAGGCTCAAAAAGGAGTGTCCACATACCTAATCTGCACAGAAATCAGATAGCTTGACCTACAGTGTCTTCTTGGCACATATAAATATCTTCATTTCAATCCTATCATTAGTTTACACAGAACCGGAGACTAGAGCAGAAAATCTGACCTGACCTTTTATTTTTATTGTATATATACAACATTTCCTGAGTTATCCTGAGAAATCTGTTCCAGTACACAATAGACTCTATTGCTCTTTCTCTACACTATACAGAAATAAATACTTCAAAATTCAGTTTTAATTTTCAGTCTTGGGTTATATGCAGTATGTTCATCCGTGGTCTGGAAATAAGCATAAAATCATCTCTCGGTAATGTTTGCTGATAGCACAAAGACCAGCAGAGTGTTAAATGGTGGTAAGTAAATTGCAGAATACCATGCGGTAAGCCTAGCTGATTCAACAAAGTCCATCCTGACACAGCTAACTGCACAATTATTCATCAAGGAACAAGGGATGAAAGCCATACTGACACAACGGAGAATTTTAGCCTAAAAGTAAGTAACCGATCAGGGGTTCATATAAGATGGGCAACTGAATAAGAGTTCCCATTACAGTACTTGACCATGAATGTCATGGTTAATAGTAAGTATGAGTTACAAGGTATATCCTTGTATGTGGCATTAGTCAAGCTGATTCTGGAAGAATTCATCTAGTCCTGGTGTCAGCATTTTTAAAGGGATATGGAAACACTGAGGTAAGTTCAGAAAACAGCCACAAAAATGTATCTGCTGGAGGAAGTGGGGGGAAATGCCTTCTGGTGAAAGACTTGAAAACTTATTTGGTGTAACGTCTAAAGGAAAAAACTGAGAGCTTACTTGACTCTGTCAAAGTACTTATGAAGAAAAAATTATTGGTTCCTAAGGGACTGTTTAATCTGACTGAGAAGGACATAATGAGAACCAATAGCAAAAATCTGAAGGTATGCAAATTCAGATGACAAAGAATGAGTTCTGAGTAATAAAATGCTTACCCATGGAAAGAAGCTGCTAAATGTCTAACATTCTGTGGAGCAAGATAGCATTTCTCTGGTCAACACACAAGGTCAGCACTATCATAGTAGGACATATAGAAGGACAGACTAGACCAACTCAGATTCTCTTCTGGTTTTATGAATTGATGAATCTGTGTGGTTTATAACTATGGAACAGAAATGTCACTAACCCGTAGCTTTCATCACTGGTCCATGTAGCACAGACCAGGAAAATCAATGCATGTTTTCAGAGAGGGAGAGGAGCTAAATTGAAGGAAGTGTACCAGGGTGTGGTCCCGACTTGCTTTCATTAATGAGGTCTCAGATGAAATCTGAGGAATGAATTCTGCCACCTGAGGGTGCTTCTTTTTGGAACTGATGGTCTTTTTGGAACTGTCAGGTCTCTTTTTCATTGCTCTTTGGGGTTTTTTTTGTAGTGAATTCATTGTTTTTGCATTGTGTTTTAGGCCTGTACCTCCATCTCCCGTAGAAGTAGTTTTTAGCTATGATGAATTTCTGAAAATAGGAAAGGAAGCCTGGCATCCGGTCTCTGGTTAACGCAAGCACAACTCAGAACTGCAGTTTTGCGAATGGTTTAAATCAACACAACCAGGCTCATTATTTGGCTTATTTGCTGTTGTTTTCTGAGGGGAAGGCAGGAAGGGTTGCTTTTTAATTTCTTGCGTGTAACAGTCTCTGTTCTTACCTCTCTTGTTCAATGCTAGGATTGAAGAAGAGACCTCTGAGTGCCAAACACAGTGGGTCACTCTGGAGTTCTTCATCTATCTAACAAGTTGCTTTTACACTGCTACTACTTTTTCAGCATTGGGTAGTTTTTCCTTTTTTCAGTAAAAAAATGATTAATACTTTCCTGTGGGTTCTGTGCCTTACCACAGCATATGTTCCTTTCCACAATATTTTTCTGTTTGTAGAGTGAGCCTATTTCTGCCCATGTTTTATGACTGTATGAAAGCTTGAAAACTACAGAAAAAAGTTTAATAAAAGCTCTCAAAAACATTTGGTGACTTAACTTGGGCTCCGAAGCTGTGGGTTCAAAGCCCTTCTTGGCTCTTGAACTGGCAGGCAGTAACACTGAGTTTGAATATTCCCTGTTGTATGCATCATTCAAATGAAAACACAACCACGGTCTGTTTTTTTATTTACTGGAGGAGTTCTCTCTTTCTAAAGAAGATCTCCTTGTTTTCTACACGAAGATATATTATTTTCTACTGCAATCTTAAATAGATGGATTTAGGGTAGGGGTTTCCCTGCATTGTAGGTGAATTTTTCCTTAAGCCACAGAGTAGTGCAGTGCTTTTCAGTGGCCCCAGCATGGTCTTGTCTTTTCTTCCCCACTTAATAATCAGAACCCATTAACAAGGCTTAGCATATCCAGATCGATCTTGCTCAAGCTGTTATCTCTGTCTAGTTCTGTTAGTGCGAAACAGGGTTCTGCAGTGTACAGGGGACGCCCTACTCTCCTCAAGCACCATCCTGCCCACAGATTCTGCTTTCTCATTCCATACACAGTAAAGAACCCCACTAGCTGATTTTAAGACATCTCAGGCGACTTTGCAGAAATGGGCAGAAATTTTATGATTTATAATTACTATGCTGGAGTTCTAATATCCAAAGCTTCCTCATAAACTATATAGTCACTAAAACATCTTGCATACCTTTCAAATACCTACAATGCCTCTAAGTTGGGCAAGTTTTATGGGTTTATAGTGAAAGTACAGAAAGAAGCATTTCCAGAGGTTGATTCCTCCCTCCTATCTATTTAGGAAAGGATAAATCGTGCTCCAGAGATACCTGTGTCTTTCTGCTCACAATAGACAATGAACTTTGACTACGTCCTTGGCGAGTTCAGGCTTAAGTGAGAATGGACCCATCTGTGAATCACTAGCCTGCCATTTCTTCTCCAATCAACAAATTATTGGGGATTTTATTAAAATAAAAGATACTATTGGTTATGAAACAATTAGCTTTATAAATAGGGGTGATTCAAAGTTTTGCAAGAGCATCACCTGTATTGGTGCACTGCATTGCAGACATTTTGCAAAAACTGTTTATAGGAGAAAACAGATTTACAGATCAGATACATCTAGACCCGGTAAGTGGTACATGGTATTAGGATCTTGCAGGATCAATTTTAGGAGCAGAGTTCTTGTTCTGTGCAGTCAGGTTCCCAGTAGTTATTCCTCTCCAAAGAAAGTCAGAGTTTTGTTAGCTTGAGGCTGGGCACAGAAATCTAGCCCTATTTAGGTCTAAGAGAATATGTGTTTCACTGGCAGAGGAGACAGTTATGAGAGGATGGCTGTAAACTAGAGAAAAAATGTTTCAAAGTGGAGGGACAATTTAAATTCTTTAACCTCTGCTTGTATTAGCTACTTCTTGGCTTCTAGTGTATGAAAGCTTCTTGGCATGTGCCCTGCCTGGGGTCGAGTAGGACGTGGGAGAGATTGTGCTTGGATGTCTGGAGTACTACCACTTGGGGGGGAAAATGTGTAGCATTCCAACAGATATAATTAATGACAAGTGTTGTTGTCTTTCTCCTGTGCCATCCACCCACTGGCTGCCTGGTGTTGACCCCTTGCTGTCCTGCTGACCTCTCCAAAGTTTATTTTAAAAAGGCATCCTTGCTTTCCCAAACTTTTCAGCTAGGCTTCCCTTGGGCTTCTTGTTCAGTGCATGCCCAAGACTATGCCTGTGTCCACTGCTCAGTGATCAGACACAAGTGTTTCCATTAGAGGGATGATTAATGGAACCTTCCTTGGGAATGGGAAAGGGAAAAGTGGGTAATACAAGTCAAGAAACATGTTAGAACTGAACAAAGGAACCTTGTTTCTTTGTTTCAAAAATAACTTATTTTTCAAGTGTGCTGCAAATTGCCCTTTACCCGCTTGGGTCCTGCCCACATCAGTAAAATGCTACAGCTGTTTCTGCGGTGGTGGGCTTGAGAGAAGTTTGTGCTTTCAACCCGCTTTGTAGTGAGTGACCACATCAAATAATTCCACTGGTTGAATTGGCTTCTGTGTTGGCAGATTTAGTAGATATAGGGTTTAATGCCATGTCGTGCAGGTGCATGGAGGTTTCTACATCGAAATGCAAAGTGACAAAACAATGTAGAGGACTGAAGAGCATACAGGAATCCGAACTGGCTATTATGAGAGTGCAGCTGTCAAGTTTCTCCTGCCTGGTAGCATTCTCCAAAGAGAAAACTGCATGACTAAGTCCCTCATTTGCATGATGAGGATCACAGACCAGTTTCTGTCTGATCTCAAGCCTCACCTCACCCTCTGCTTACCCTTTTCTTGTTACGGGATGTTAGAGGCAAAAACCTGTTTCTTCCATTTCCATTAGACCCTGTGCTTAGCTCTTTGGATGCCCAGGGATAGCATCCGCCCTATCAGCCAAGGCAAGCTGCAGACTGAAACAACACAAATGTAAAATGGGCATGGTGACTGATTTTTCCCTGCTGAGGGGAACTGGTGAAAAACATGAATGAGGCCCAAAGAGTAATAATCTTGGGGGGAGGCTAGGAGCTCTGCGCTTCGTGGAGGGCTGGCGTTTCTAGTACTACCAGGTAGGAGCTTCCCCAATACTTTACAAGGAAGAATCTTCGCTGTTTTCCAGGAGAAATCAGTGCTTTTGTTGCTTGATCTTTTCAGTCTAACAGTGTATTAAGAGCTTTGTAGAGACAACAATAGAAAATGTTATCTTCCCACAAGCTCCTCTGCCTGCCAAGCTTTGCTGTTCATCAGAAACGATCAACTCTGACTACTTGGTAAGTTGTTATTTGGCATGTGCACGTCATATTCTTTATGGAGTCAATTTTTCAGGGCTGGAGCTTGATCCTCTTGCCAAATTGGAAAAACTGGGCAGTTGCACTGTGGTGCAAGAGGGAGACTGAGGCACGGGGCTGAAGCTGCTCTTTTCCGCTCAGCAAACCAGGTCCGAAACTCCTTTGCCATCTGTACAGCAACAAATAAATTAATTCCATGTTTTATTCATTAAACCAGTTCTGCACATGCTCCTGCCCTCTCCCATGGCCAAACCCCATCGGGCACGATGTGCTTGTGAAAGGCTGGTGCTGGCTGGGACCTCCACGTGCCTGCGCAGAGGGAAAGCCTGCCCCTCCCCTGCATAGCAAAGGCATTCTGCTTTTATGGCATCTAGGCTACCGCAGCTGTTATAAGGAGGGGTTTGCTCTTTTTAGAAATTATTAGCAAAGTAAGCATGTTGTTTATCGAAATATGTAGTGTTCATTGTGAACTTGTAACTACGATATGAAAAATATCAGCATGCGATTCTGAGGGTTCATTGAGGGTTTCTTGCCCCTACCCCAATGAAGGGTGGGAATTACATTTGGATTGAACTTGCAACTTAAAAAAGATATTTTTTTTTTACTTTTGTGTTTTGCCTTTAGAGTTCAAAATAATTTCTATTCAAATTATAAACATGAATTAAATATGCGTATTGAAAATCATATCAAAGTATTGGGGAAAATTATGTAACTGTTAGCTCTTCGTATATGACCAGCTTTGATGAAATCTCTGCAATAGATAAAACACATGAGAACTAGTAATCACAAAGAGCAGCTAAGACTTTTTTTTTTCCTGAAAAGCACTATTCATGTATAAGTGCATTGTTAATTCAACGTGCAATTGCTGGTAACGCTGATGCCAGTAGCACAGCTTTTAGCCAGGCACAATATTGTAAATAAGAACTAGAAAAGGCCAAATGTTAGCAATATAGCAATATAAGAAGCATATATGATTATATGAGGGAACAGCCTTTGTGGAAGTACTGCAGAAGATACTTTCTTAAGAATGGCAACTTATTAATTTTAATACAATCCTTTTTTCTTCCCATCTTCTTAATAATTAAACTGTTATTTCACAGTCTGTTAAGTGTAATAATGGCTAGATTTTTTCCCTCGCGATTGTTGAGTTTTTTTCAGCTACTGTTCTTCATTTCTTCTATTTATATAGCGATTTTTTTTTTACTGCATTTGAATGATTGATATTCATTCACTGTATTGTTAATTGTTGCACCCTTACTGGAGAAGAGTAACAAGCTTTGTCAGTTCATTACTGCTTCTTCTGTTTTCTTTTGGATAATTAATACCCATTGTTAATACCGACTTACAGTTCAGTCAATTGTGGCTTAAAGACAAGAATGAGATTAATGTTAGGGAAATATAAATTATTAACCAATTTGCAGAGGCAGTTAATTTTAATGAAATAAGTTTCTTTACTAAGTACATGTATGAATGATCAAATGCCTCTATAACATAGCTAGAAAGAAAGAATGCCACTGCTTTTCACAGCAATTGTGAAAGGGAAAGCGATTATATTGTATCGTTAACTTTTGATTTGAGTAAAATATTTTTCAGCCTAATAGGAACTTAAATGGAGTTGAAACAGGCCAAAAAATTGATAGATCATAGCCCCCACCTTCAGGGCAACTAGGTTAGTCCAGTGCTTTAGAGTCTTTAATATTGTTGTGTGACTTGCATCCTGTGGAGCCTCACCTAAGAAGTATACAGTGGTTTACACTCTTGAAATGACATCTATAGACAGAGAATTGGCTATATTCTTTCACATCTCATCTCGACAGGCACATGGGTTTTTTTAAGATCTAAAATTTGCTTCTGGCTGCCAGGCAAGGAGAAAAGCTACAGTTCTGAGGCAGAAGCGTGGTCTACAGAAACACTGCATTTTGCTGAAAGAACTGAAAAGTTTTCAGCATTTGAGCTTATCTTTTTGTGAGTAGTCCATAAGAGAAAGAGATATGCTGTTTGGCATATATATTTCTAAAAATGAGGGTGAATATTCCCACATAACAAATAATGAGGGCAAAATGGTTTTCATAGTGGAGCAGGTTGAAATGCAGAAGGCACTGGGGGGCATCAGGAAGCCTTCTCTTTTACTGTTGGTCCCAGGCTCATTTTTATTTAGCTGGATGTGTGTTGCAGTCTAGTGAAGACACACAAGAGAGCTGTTACTGTCAGTATGGGGATTAAGTTTTTAAAAAAGTATACCTCATTTATGGGGAAAACGGTTCGGTAAACATGAAAGTATTCCTCACTGGTGGCTGTTCCAGGGACTTGCTTTATTTTTTGTTAGAACCATTGTAGTACTATCATTTGCAGACTGACATTGGTTTACATCGCAGTTTGGATGATCTTCTCCAGTTGTATAATCACAGGCCAGCATGTGGAGTCTGTGGGTGGTTTTAAGAGATTTTCTAGGCTTCTTTGTTTCAGGAGTTTGGTGTCCAAACATTATATGATTTGTTTATACTGATTTCATTGTAAAGGAAAGAATAAGTCTGATCTCCTCCTCTCTTTATTGTAACTTGATAGCATGACAGTTATCTCAAGCATGGTTTCAGTTAGGTCTTATTTGTGCTTGAAGAATATTGCTGTATAATATGCGTGGTTATAAGTGTATTTTCTCTGCTTCTGGTGGCAGCCTTAAAAAGCTAGTGTTTCTCTCATGCTATAATTGTATTGTTTATGTAACAGCTAAAAATATTAAATTCTTAGAGCTAACTGAGACTGGGCATAATGTTTTACTCTTCCTGCCATTTAGGTTACATTAGTATTTCTGCTTTTATTGTGAGTATGTTGATTTTAAGCAACTTAGTTTTACTCTATCATGCCAGAGTAAAACTGTTTGTAGCCTGATCCTGGAAACCTTCTCATAGGGTTTACATACATGAGCAGGCTTATTGGAATCATTTGCATAAAGAGAGCTTGAGTCATGAAGGATTATTACTATTTATCTTAATAAAATCTTTTATTAAGATACAGCTGTATTTTAATTAACATGCCTCATATGGAAAAATATTAGACCAAATAGCATCCTGAAGGCTTTTTTTCTTAGCCGTGGTTGGAGCAGTTGCTAGTGGTTTCCATGCTTTACACAGTAACATAGACTAACTCAGGAAATGTGAAGTCAGACTCTATTCCTTCCACAGCCTTAAGGTATTCATAATGACACGTCCCAGGGGACTGCCTAAATGCTAGTACAGCTATTTATCTACCTTCCCAGATAACCAGAGCCACTGTATAACAAAAATTTAAACTCCTCAGGGCTGCACAGAGAAAGCATGAGAAGGACTATTATTGCATCCTACCAGTTAAGGAAGCCACTGACAGAAATCATCTAGGGAGCATGGCCTGATCCTCAGGATAGCTCAGTAACTGCTGTGATCATTAGCCTATGGAGTCAGGCTCTTCCTTGTGCTCTTTTCTTTGACCCATGAATGTTGAATTCTTTTTTTCTGCCACAGCTGAATCTTCCCTGTCACTGATCCTGGAGGTTCGATTGTCACCTAGGAGATGGGATGTGTGGTTGGTTGGCTTAAATCTAAGAAATGTAAAATCTGTACCTCTTGTACTCTGGACAAGTGTTCTCACATCCGTGCCATAGTCAAAAAGGGGAGTCTCACCTCCAACCACTTCTCCAGGGGTCGTCATCTCCATGAAAACAGTGAGCGCTGCTCAGGCCTGTGGAAGAGCTGGAAGAGCCAGCTGTCTTGAGGAGAGGACTGTGCATCTATAGATCCTAGCTGACCAAGCTGCCAGGTCCTCTGCGTGTGGTCCTGGCTTTGCAGCTGAACGCCAGAGAGGAGCAGGAGTTCACCTCTGGGCTTGGAGTACCTCATTGCCTGCAGGTAGCTCCTTACTCAGCATGTAGCTTTCTCAGGTCGTTCTGCAGAGAAACGTGGCTTGCCTCTTAACACTGAATAAAGAAACTGAGTACTTAACTTTAGACCTTTGGTTTTATTCCAGGGATGTGCTATTTAAAACTTTGCTCTTACAGTGCCTAATTTGTAAGCACCTGAATTCTTTATTGAGTCTAACCCTGACAGGTTATTTTGTAACTAGCAAGATTTTGAATAAGCTCTTTTTGACAGCTGTGGTTAATGGATTTTAATAATAGGTGCTAGAATGAAATGATAAAATAGCCGTTAGCAGATCTTCCAGACTAAAAGCCAGCTGTTCAGTAAAATCGTTGAACATATATCTATATTTTTGACTGTAACTGTAAATGGAGGAAAACCAGGTCCATAGTTGCAGAGCTCAGTTAATCAGAGTCAAGGAGTGTCTAATCTGCATTGCTGAGCTGCCAGTTGGAGAGGTTCCTGAATTTAAGAAGTCAGAGTTCTTGAGGAAATCTGGTTCCTGCTTGTTAACATCTCTCTTTAAGCACTTTTTGAACTACATAGTTCCCAAGGTATACCCTTCTTACCAGAGAAGCATGTAGGACAGCATTTATGGTGCCTGACCCACACCACATCATTAGTACTCTTTCTACCTGTATTGCAGTAGCAGCCAGAAGTAGGAGTTAATGACTGTAGAGCGAATCCAGGTGCACACAAGAAGTTCCTACTTAAATCAACATACAAATGGTAGTAGAAGCTGAATCCGAGGGTAGATTTGGCCTTTCCATTAAAAAGGGGAGCTGCAAGCAGTGGAAAATATAAAATAATCCATTAAAAAAACATCTGCCACTTCATAAAATGAATAGGACAGTAGCTGGTATAGATTTTAGGTGAAGACTAATCCTTCACCTCAGGATCCATTTGCTAAAGAAATGGTTGAATTTGTGTGTAGAACAGCAGCACTGGACTACGCAGGGGAAAAATATGTATTACTAGAGTTTTCTGCAATGCTGTCATTTGACTTGATCACTGGAGTGATGAGTCACTGACAGCAGATTAGTTTTTTATTTCACCTTTAGGAAATACTCAAGTACCCTCACAGGATTTTGAGGTAAAAGGAGAAGCAATGAAGTCATGATACTACTCCTGTGTTGCAAAAAGACAGGTTAAAATATGTTACTTAAAA
>RSEF01000002.1:130004742-130030327 GCA_003993805.1 Himantopus leucocephalus | reverse complement strand
TTCGTTGCTCTTCTTTGCCCACGCTCCAGCGCCTCAATGTCCTTCTTGTGATGAGGGGCCCACACTGCACGCTGCTCTTGACAGAAGAGCTGCCTAATATATTGGAAAAAATTGTTCAAGAACAGTTAATCCTTACTTTAGGATTACCCCCAGAAAGCTGGCAAGGTCAGGCTGTAGGTGGATTGTGTGTCATTTAAATGCTGGCTGCATGGGTCGCCTGGGGGTAGCATTAACTCCTACGTGGGACTTGCTGTAAGCTACATCCATGAATCATCGTTCTTTGTTTGAAGATACTGGACTCCTTCTGTCCTCCAAGCTCCTTCTCTTGACAGGTGCAATCAGTAGCCTTAATTGTGGTGCCTATCAGGTGACTACGCCTTTGTGCAGAGATTAATCAGTTTGGAAAATGCTATTTCCATGTAAACTACATGAGTTAATCAGATTATAACCCTGTGTTTTTCATGCATATCATAAACTGTGTGAGGAAAGGGCTTAAAGTCATTTAATTAAGGTTTACATTGTGCAGTGTGAAAAGCCTTTCTGAATTTAATTTTTAAACAGATGTTAACACCGGTTCACATGAAATCTAATCAACTGGGGAGAACGGCACATTGTGAGGAAAGTGGCGAAAACTCCTAGCAGAAGTTATTGCTTGTGATATCGTAAATTCATTTACAACAGAAGCTGTGGGGAGAAGGGATTTGTTTGCAATACCCATCACATAGTTTTTGTTTAACTTGTATGTAGCCAACCTGGAAAATCCAGGAGAATTAAATGGGTATGTTAAGGAGTCAAATTTTAGCTACTTTCTCTGTATGTATGTAAGTCTACACAAGCAAATATATCTTCCCTTTGTGCATTTCTCTATGCGTGCAATTTTGGGTGTGGACACGTTAAAGCCAGGTGGAAACTTTGTCAAAAACTTCTTCATCAAGAGAAAGCAAAAACAGTCACCAAGAACAATAATTTTGAATACATAGAAATTTAAATAGTTGCTCAGCTTTGGGACACTAAGTCCTCAAACTCACCTCTACAGCTGTGATATTGTTGGGGTTTTTTCAATAGCCTTTAAATGTGAAATTTAAATCCACATATTAAAAAGTCATGAAGTGCGTCTCATTACTGATGCAGACAGCTTTGCTGCAATGTTACTGCACAGATGATATTGCCTTTTGAGGCCTCAACTGTCAGGGAGAGGGAAAGAACCTCCCTGATTTGGGGGGCATTTTTTCTCTTGGCTTAGAAAACAAACGAACAGTGATTATTTGTAAATACACTTGCTACCAGTTTTTTTCATGCATTAACTCTGCTGTTGTCCAGGCTTCTGGCTTGCAAGTGAAATCGAGGACTAATGTCTATCATTTTAACCTGGCATGCAAGCATTTTCTCAAGCCTAAACTCGGGCACAGCCTGAGACTTGATCATGTATATAGCACGTGCCTAAAGGCAGTACGACCACAATGAGTCATTTGCTTCTGCAAACTCAACCTTGAACTAAGACCCAGCTACTAAGGGCAGTAAAATCTTCTCCTTCATGACTTGCTCTGGACCCTGACTCAATTCAGTTTTGCAGCGTAACTACTTCTGCCCGTAATTTTATGTCTTCAGAAAACACTGATTAAAGCCAAGATGAATATGTTTTTTAATGTACTTAGAAAACTGATGTTAGGAGACATATCACCAGTACATTAACAGTATCAAGCAGTGTGTTTATTAGGATTGTCTTAGACCTCCTTGGTAAAGTCAACTGGAAGGGCCACAGAGAACAACAAACTTTTACAATTCTCAGCTTCGTGGAATAATCTGAAATGTAATATAGATTTAAGAGCAAAAACACAAACCACATGCTGTGCTAAAACAAACATGTGAAAATTTTATCATGAGGATGTGGTCTTAAATGCACATGGGCTAGTGTAGTGCCTGTCTGCTGTTCTTGCTAAAAGAATGATCTAATGTTACTAGATTGTCATTATAAGACGCTTAATCCCCAGAGTGAGAAACAGGAAGAATATTCGCAAGTTTCAATGCTATTTACTAATTGCCAATTGACTCGAGGAAAGCTAAAAAATGACTGGAAACATCCATCCCCATCCTGATACACACACATACTAATAATGGAAATGGCAGCCAAGACAAACAGCTAGCAGCGCGGTGCATCCTGTTGGCATCGTATTTTTGGCACTGTTGTAGCTACACAGAAAACAAGTGATACAAGAAATGTGTAAGGACATCTGTTCTGTAACCTATGGGGCTTCACTCACAAAACAGTTGTAAAATCTTCTGGGGGAGAGAAAAATTTCTCTATATCTGTGCAGATGCTCTATTGTAAGAAAAATATCAATGGAAGGAAGTGTTGAGCTTTTAAAAGAGGAAATTGTTCACCAGATTCACTGTCAAATGTTCCATTCTTTTCTTTCCTTTTCATTTAACCTAAGTTCTCTGCCATTCACAAGTTATATTTAAGCCAAGTGGTGTAAATCTGTTGGGACTAATAGAATTGAATCATGGATTAAATTAGCCCGCTGTCTGCTTGTAACTCTTCTTCGCTGCAGATTACTTGGGCTCTGTGTCACTCTGCTGACTATTCAGGTCACAGCCTCTCAGCTACCAGCTTCCTTCCTGATTCCAGCATCTTCATGTCTGTCTAGGGGCACGACGGGGAGAGGAGAAACATTAAGGACATCTATAAAGTCCAAAGTATTGTTTACTTACCAACCTCTCTCAGCTTTGTTGATCCTTGCAAATGTAAGCAGGCTATGGCAGAAGGAAAAGGGGGAGTTTTTAAGACACTGCAAGGCTTTCTACCATTCATCTACTGTACTTCAGTCACATCCCACGAATGGACATTTTAAGAAGGAAAGAAACTTTCCCAAAATGTTGCTGCAAAAGTTTGGATATAAGTAGTTAAGCTTCCCCCACAGGTATCTTATGGAGAGAGAGACATAGTCCCATGAAAAAGAAATCAGATCTCATATAGACCTGGAGTATGTTAGGAAACTGGAAGATAAAGAGGGACTGTGAGGTGTAGGAGGCTGGGAGGACTTGGGGAAGGAAAGTTTAGCTCTGGGAGCTGGGGGCAGCTAGGGGTAGGAGAACATTTAGACGCAGGAAAAAGTAGGGGCCTGGGTAGGGGGAGATCTGTGAAGAAGTAGAGGTGATCATCGCCTCTGCTGTAAAAGACGTCAGAGCTCTGGGATGGATAGCAGGGAGGGGAAGAACAGGGACACCGGAGTAGCTTGGAAAAGATGTGGGACTGAGGCAGAAGGTGTGGGGAGTGGGGACTCGATGAGAAGCATGAGCTTTTGAAGAGATCATCGGCTTTCAGAGCAGCAAAGGTGAGAAGTGTAGCAATGAGGGACAGTGTAAAGCATTGGCTCTTCAACAGTGCTCACACAAACACCCTGACGCTTCCGCTTGGAAGATCAAGGATACAGGTACAGGACTACTTTCCTGCTGCTTCCCCCCTCTGATATTTAGTTTCAGAAACACAATAGATCTGAGACCTTATCATTTGTATCACATTTCAGTTTGGGAAGGGCATGAGTTGAAGAACAGTGAGATGGAGAAATGAGACTGCACCATGTTACAAGTATTGGGCTTTGGCTGTCGTGTTGGTATTAAACATGCTTGTCCTTAAACATCTTGAATCATACCTTCATTTTATGTTTTGTCTAATTGTTCCATATTTACTTTCTTGACACCCATATACTAGTGATCCATGCTTACAGGCAAAGAATTCATTTATACTGTAGTACTTCTTCTCTTGCTGTTAGAAGAGATGCTCTCGTGATCTGTTTCTATTGAGATAGTGGCTAATATTCCTCCAGGAAGTTCCAAAGCAGTTTCTCTGGAAAGCAACCTTGAAAGCTGCTCTGTAATTTATGTGGTATGCCTTGCAATAGCCAGTTCTATGAGTAAAACCATAGTAAGTAACAGACGTACTCATGTTCAGAGCAATTCTAGAAAGGAATTAGGAAGTTTGGGTTGATCTAATTAATCTCTTGATGATTTGGGCATTTCAGTGACCACTGATTAAGATCAAACCGTTCTGCATATCATATGATCAACCTGTGATCTAATCTTGAATGAAACATTGCTTGGCTCTACTCTTTAGCAGCTATGATCAGAGCCTTTTCATCCAAACCACTGTACAAACAAATAACCTGAACAAACAGTTCTTCCACAGCAAGTTCACAATTCACACATCAGACCCGGAAGCTAAGAATGGATATGAAAAAGTAAACAAGGTGGGTTTGAAAACAGATGAGGTAGAAGTCAAACAGTGTAGGAGGAGCAGATGTGTCAGCTTCCTTCTCTCCTAGCAGTGCTAGCTGGTAATGGTTTTTAGATGACCATACATAAGAAGAATGGAGATCCTGATTGTTTTGCTAATATACATCAGGAAAAATGGATACGAGAAGACACGGGATTCTTGTGTGCCAAACCCTACCCACTGAATTGTTTGGTTCTCATAGTTGCTAACCCATGATGAACTAAAGCACAATAGAGAAGCAGTCCTGTGCAAGGCAGCGCAGGAGCCCAAATCCCTCCTCTTCCTCTCATGATAAGTAGTGCTTGCATTGTGATGAAAAGGACCCCAGGAAGAGGAGGAGAAGAGAGAAATTGGGATGAAGAAATGTGTTTGATTACTGGAACAAACAGAGAAGTTGAGAGGAGAGTAGATCAAACCCCTTGTTGCCACTGGAAGAAATTATTTGGATTGAACAAACAGTGATTTTGCTGTGCAGTCAGGATCGAGGATGGAAAGGCAAATAGTGAGTAGAGCTTATAGGAGTTGAGAATGCACATTTAGAACTGAAAGGGACACTATGAGGTGATAGAGAAAGAGCTGTCATAAAAAATGCAAATATATCAAAAGGTCAAGAAAACCAGAAGAAGTGAGGAAAGGGAGAATTCATTCACTGGGGAACTCAATGGGTGATAAAAGTGAAAGATCCTGTAATGGGAAGTTGTTACGGAGGTGAAGCTGAGGCTCAGCCCTTAGCCATAGCGTGGGAAAAGGATAAAAAGAAAGATGTGGGCAGCAGAGATTTTAAGAAGAGGAAAATTATGTCAATGGATGAGAAGGAGCAAGTAAAGAGCAGGTTATCTGTCAGATACAGAGGGCCCAGAACACATGGTAAAGGTAAAGTGGGTGGGTAAGTAACAGTGGAAATCTGAGGTTTACCAAGGCACTTCAAAAAATGTTTAGGTTTTTATTTGTTTGCTAGGGCAAAAAACATAAAACTTCACAGACTAGAAAGATTCTGCCCTCATGCATGATGGGTGGGAGTACCTTGTACAGCCTTCTGAAGCTTTAGCAGCTAGTCATTACTACAGACAAATCTGAGATACACAGTCTTTTACTTTAGGGCAGCCTGACTATTTTCATGCTGTTATTCATCTCAACAAAATACACATTGTCTAATAATATTTAAGTTGTATAAACATACCTTTCATGGGAAGGAGCTGTTGAGAGAATCCAGGCAAAGAATTAGTACAAAAGCAAATCTAGTACTTCATTACAATGGCAGCTCCTGTTCCGGACAGAATCCCTGCTCTCCGAGAGGAATGGGTAGTGAAGATAGAGATATGGATTCTTTCTGTCCCAACAATCAAGACAGCAACTTCCAATTTTCTAAACAGCAGTTGTTGCCTCGCAGTGAAGAACCGTGCCATAGGGCCTGCAGTCAGTTCCAGTGCTTGAGATGTTACCTTAGGTGACAGTGTCAGTGAAAAGTTACCTTTTTTTTCCCCCGTGATTAGTTCTGAATGCATCTTAGATGGGAGGGATTAAAGAGAAAAATCCGTTTTTCAGTTCTGCTTTCTATTTCACCTTCAAGACAGAACTGACCTCAACTGTTTTATTGTGCTGGGTGTGTTTTCAAAGTCAGCCATGTGGTGTCTGAGAGTTTCATAATCAACCTTTGCTAACTTAATTACAAGAAATCATTTGTCTTTTACCAAAGCATTTGGGGGGGGGGGGGGGGGCGGGGAGAAGAACAATTTTGCATGCTAAAGCGGGACTCATGAAGATGAGAGACAAGCTGGTCAATGAAGAATGCACTTGTGCAGAAAAATGTCAGCTGAAAATTGATCATTCTTCTATTGCTGACGCTTTATAATCATCCCATATCAGCTCACCCTGTTTAGCACGCTTCACTCCCTACGTACAAGACATCAGTCTGCTGCGTTGTTCGAGATCTAGCTTTGGAGTGTCAGTAGTGTCCTTCTGACCCTCTCTTCCTGTTGCTCACACCTTGTGCAATCATCTACCAAGACAACAGTTTGTCCATAGGAGCTCCAGAAANTCAAAGTGTATCATGTTCTTCATGTAGGTGATGAAGCTTGCATGAACACAAAAGGAAGTCACTCATACACCCAGGAAGACGAAGATAACCTCAAACCCATGCACAAGCACAGCTCTTTATCATGGAGCTGTTATGTACACGCTCTGTTAGCTCTGTAGCCTAAATGGCTTCGATATACAGGAAATTATTTAAATCTAGAATATCAAAATACACACCTTCCTTCACTTGGTGTTAATACAGTTGTGTCAGTGGGTTTTTTGACAACTCATTTTTTCTTTAGGCAGCATTAAGTGCCTTGAAACAGTTTTCAGAACAAGGACTGGATCCAGTGGAAGGGGCTATGAAAGTTGAAAACGGATCACATGATAAGTAAGTACTATTTAAATCCTCTGCATTTTAATGCCTGTGTGGCATGGTAGATAAGAAATGTTAATTAAAGAGCTTAGTTGCCCTTTTAAACCTGTGCAAAACTCTTTCCTCTGGAATTTACATAGAGTTTGTGACAATTTGAGAGGATAAACAAGATATCAGGTTTAGCATTACTAATAATGTTTAGTAATGAGCTATGAGACAGTCCTCCTATGGAAATCCTAAAGAAAAGGATTTTCTTTTCATTGTTTGGATTCTGTGTAAGTAGCATAACATGATTTTTGTCAAATGTGTTGTAGCACATGATATTGCCTGTAAATAAGGATAGCTATCTGCCAATAAGTCCTTATGTCTGCAAGATGAATTCTACCCTAGAGAATTTAAAAGTTAAAATTTCTTTCAGGTCTTAAAAAACTCTTATATGGAATATTAACTCTAAGTAGTAGACAATAGAACCAGGTTTCACACTGGATTTTCAGTTACTTAAGAAAGTGGGATTGTCTGTCCAGTATAGATTTTTTTTTCCAGCTGCTGGTCTGTTTACGAAAGAAGGTAGTCTTGTGTTACTAAACAAATTAGGGAGCAATAGAATAAAAAAAAGACGACTAGAAGTGGCATTTGGAATTTTCAATAGATATAGTGTGGCTATTTATAAACTAATTTAATCAGAAACATTTTTCCATATGATCTCATCAGCATAGTATTTGAACATAAATATTGTTGTTTCACTTTAAAATGTTACCTTCCACGGTGACCTTTGAATCTCATGTGCCATCTGCTAATAAACATGTCTTAAAGATGTGCAACCCTGGACCTTACCACTCTTGTTAATGTATTAATCTTTCAGACAAGTCAAGCATCTGGGAGAGAAAGCAGACAATAAACAGACTAACTCAGGCACCATTGCTCAGGACTGCAAGGATTCAAAGGCTGTCGTCTAGGAGCTTCCCAGCACCCACGGCTGCCACTGCATCCTTATAAACCTGTCAACACGCAATAGGGTGTATGTGTACAAGGAAATGAATGACTAATACCATTATTTGAGTCTTATGTGAAGACAACACTATTCTAACACAAGAGATAGTATACATGGTACTGTTTATTCAACTGTGGAAAAAAATTGAACATTTCCCTTAGAACCCGAGATCAGAGCATAACTCAATTGCCCGGAGGCAGAAGAAGTCTGATCATGTTACTGGAGGTTAAAATAACAACTAATTAACAAAAAGTGTTAGAAAAAAAAAAAAAAGGGAAACTTTAAAATTGATTAATATGGAGGAAAACACGTCAGCATTGGTTCAGTTATACAATTTTTTCGTAGTGTAGTTTTAAGTTCAGCTTACTGTTTTTTAAATAATGCTTGAATATTTTAAAATTAACCAATGACAGTGCTGTGAGAATTGTAGTTGTTGTCTTCATATATAGTCATACAGCTTATCTTTTTATGCAGACATTATGCATTCTTCATTCTATATGAATATGTATGACTTTAAGATGCACTACTCAGAGTTGTATGCAAACAGAAGTTTAAATCATGACAAGTATTTGCTTAACATGAAGAGATGTTAGTTATGATCAGTCTCGATATACTCCAGGAAAAAAGCAGATATGGTATTTGATTTCCCTTGCCATACTCAATTGAAGAGGCGTCTTGCCTCCAAGCAACATTTTCCCCTTCAATTCTGCTCTCTGTTGTGTGAAGCACATCTACACCCCATTCTGTGTGTTGTATCAACCCACCGTTTGCATCAACTGAGTGTTTTTAATCTCTGCATTCGGACCAAGAGCAAAAGGTAGGACTGCAACGTTATCAAGCCAAGGACGGAAGACTGTTGATGTAAAGATCATTCTTTTGTGAAAGGAGTGGCGGCAGAGATAAGACCTGTGGCTGCTCTGTACCAGCATATTTCTTCTAAATGTGTGGCCAAATGCAGTAAAACCACATCAGTTCATGTGTACAATGACAGTGTCGTCTCTTTCTTTATCATTCATAGGTAGACAACTAAAAGAATGTAGTGAAAAAAACCCAATTACAAACTAACAAATGACCAAAGCCAGGGTTCAACCTACCTTTCCTCATGCCACCACCTTCTACAAACTTACTGTGTTAGACCAGTCATCCTGGCATTTAAGTCATTTATTTATCCAAAATACAGGTATTTTAGGTAAACCTAATGCAATAAACACATAAAGCTTCTACCGACTGCATAACAGTCACCACAACATTGCACAAGATTTTAGAAGCACGTAAACCAGGGATCGCAACCCAAGTGACTCATGCAGAGAAGACGACAAACAGCAATGTAAGGAAATGGTGCAAATTACGGTGGCATTGATTCACCTCTGCGACAGGCTTTCAGGGTAGCATGCATCATGCTCTTACCGAATCAGTGGTCACGAAAATTTGGAGTCCTTTTTTCTACTTCGTGTTTCTCATGGGTGTGATTCAGTCTCCCCCCAGCAGATGAGGAGGCTTTGTGCTAAAAGTTTGCAGTTTTCTGGGGTCTGACTCTATAAAAGAGTCAGGAACAAGCTGAACCTTTCAGTTCCCAGAGAACTGGGAGATTTCCAGAGGCATTTGGCACCTGGCAGACTCAAGTTATTCAGGCAGCAGCATACAAAAATAATTAGCTCTTGTGCATCATCTTTCTCAGGGATATGTTACCTGCCTAATTGGCAAGCGGGGCAGAAATTCTACTGCTCCTTCACCTCAGCAGGCAGCTCAGAGAGCTCAGAAACAGGCTCAGTCCATGCTTTACCAGTACTTGCCAGTATGCAGAGTACAAATGGCATTACTGTCCCCTCCCATGGAGAATAAGAACAAAAGGAAGAGGCAAACCCATTCCTTGACAACGCTGTCCTAAGGGCAAGAGGCTGAGGAGGGGAGGCTGGGGAGGATGTGACAAGGAGACTGGCAGTATGGTCTCCCTGGCATTAACAGAACCTCTGTGGTGTGTTCCCTGCTCCATCACTACAGAGAAACCCTTTGTACTGGTTTGCTCAGAAGCTCAAGGTACAGCTTGATACTTGGTGCCATTCCCTAGGCACAGCCACAAAAATGTGCCCAGTAAACTTCAGATTAGTTGCTTTGTTGCCCGTGGCCCCTGCATTGGGCGCCAGGCTTGCTCCAGTGTGTGTGTGGACAACAGCAAAGTGATAATAAGCTGCTGGGGAGGGCTGAAGTCCAATGATCTAAAACCCACTTTATTTTCCTTCAGTAACCTGATTTTCTTTCTGATTTTGCTTCCTAAAATAAGATAAGCTTTTGTAAATAGGGACATGTGGAACAGAGCAAACTTTATATTTTGTTTTGTTTAATAATTAGCTAATGATGGGCACTGGAAGAGTATCAATATGTTTGAATGTTATTACTAGTTCTAAAAGGGCTGAATTTACTTTTCTGACAGCAATTAAGGGTTTTTTTTAATTCTTATTTTTTAGATTATACCTTCTTTGAGGCAGAGACTTTGTCAAACTTCTGTTTGCAAAGCATCGAGAATAGTTTAGCTCCCTGTTCAGCACGCATCCCCCACCTCTCATCCTGGATCTCAGAGCACTTTCAAAGATGAGCAAATGCCATATTTTACAGATGTGGATCTGAAGTGCAAACTGGTGCTTCGGAATAAGGCAAGAATAAGGAACAAGGCTTAGGACAGGCAATCTGCCTATCTAGGAGACTGCTCAGGGTACTGTGGTCAACACCATGTTCAACTCTTTAAGGACTCGGAACCCAAATTGTCATCAGTTCTGGACCTATAACACTCACTAACTGGGAGGAATTATGCTAAAGTGAAAATAGGACCCTCAAGTATCCTCTCAGAAAATCTTCTCAACACCTTCTGGGGGTCAGTGAATTAAGAACTTGCACAGGAAAAGGCTCATCCCTGTGTGAATGGGGGTATCTGATACGACTTGAAGGACGAGAATTTGCATGGTTAATTTTATATCTGAGTTATCATCTCCAGTTTCACACTGGCCTGTCAACAACTCAACACACTGAAGGTTTCTGTTCTGGCATTGACACATGTAGCACTGATTTCCAAAGGGACAGATGTGCTGCTTCCAACGAATGTAAAACGCAGCAGCGTTGGGGCCACAGAGCTGGAGAAGAGGGTGCAGATTTCAGTCCCCAGCCATCCCAGCATTCACCTTCCATTTACAGTGGAGCTGAATTTACCCCTCAGCTAGAGTCCCCACTGAATTCAAGAGAGAATTATGCCGGTATATAATTTCTCCTGACTGAAGTCATAGTCATAGGATTTAAAAGATGTAGGGCTCAGCAGCAGCATTTTTAAAGGGTCTTCGGATAACGAGTAGAGCGGAACCTCAGGAGCTCTTGTTCCCTCTGCCATCTCTCTCCTCTGAAGTGTGAGGAAAGGTCTGAGCCATAACAGATTTTAAAAATCAGTAGGGGAGTAGTTGGGATGAACGACTGCAGGAATATGGAATCTCTTTCCTCCTTGGCCTGAACTAACAATGAAATCGAATCCTTCCTAAAGCATATGCAAAGCCCTTGATCTCTCTGACAGTACTTTACTACGTGCATTTTATTAGTGGGTGGCTGCTTGTTGTTGTTCTCATCTCTCTGGCCTGCTCCAATTCCCCACGAAACAGCAGAAAGTTTCCCATTTCCTGCAGCGAGAGTTGAGCAAAAATTCTAAGCTGGATTTGTTTTCCAGTTAATAGGCAGAGGGTTGGCCTTTTGTTTGTTTGTTTCAAAACACTATGTAAAAAAAAATATGCGCTTGGTAAAATCTCTTTATCCTCTCCCAGAAAAATCCAGCGTTTCCCCACTCTCAGTTGCACCCCATAAGCAGGTAAGATTTTCTTTGCTCAAATAAGAACGACCTTTGCAACCCCTGAGAAAAATCAGCAGAGGGTGGAAGGTTATTTTTAATGATGGTGAAGACAGGGACTATGTCAGATCCCTGAATACAACATTGCGTGACGAATTTTGTATGCTTTGGGGGGACATCATTTTGTGACTGGTGGGAACGGATGGTGACTGTCCTTTACCGGCCTTCCAGCTCAAACGTGGCAAGTTTAGCCGCACTGAGCAATAGTGTTTGGGGCATATATTTGGCGTAGCTCCCTGGGGACATCTCCAGAAGAACTGGAAGGAGAGAAGCATGTCCTGAGTAACAGCTTGCTCTGCCTTTCCCTCCCCGCAGCCGATGAACCTCAAGCTGAAGGGGTAAGGTACCATCAGGATGAGGCACAGGGAAACGCAGCTTCCCCTCTGGGTATTTACCTCTTGTGCAGGTCCCTTTCTGTTTGCAACTGCATTCCTGAGGCGTGACATGAGCTGAGCAAGTGTGTACGTCGGTAGATGAGATGTGTATGAAGTGTTTTGGTGGTATGATTTCTATTATTCCACATGAACGGCGCTGGCTTTCGTTTTTGATCATACAGCTTGTTATTTGCTTTATGCAGTTAGTCACGGTTGGCTGTGCACTTTTGTGCTTGGTGTTCTAGCTCTGTAGCACTTCAGTACAAAGGAAATTTAAAAAACAACAATGAAAATGTTTCTAATCTGTTCTTAATTAAATGGACCTCAATAATTGATTTATGAGAAGAGGGAAAGCAAAACAGAGTGGTTGCTAACCTGAAAATAAAACTTATTTAAGGGACAAACTTTCTTTTATTTACGATAACCAGGATCTAGGGGAGCCTGAATACCTGTGAAGTTTTATCCGACAGCACACAATATATGAGAGGAAAATTAACCTGGATAACACAGTTTATGCCTCTCACTACAATATATGAAAATCACCTTTGTGCATTAAAACAGATCACCTAAGCCTGCTTATTTACTATTGTTTATGATTATATGTGCAGCATAGATTTTCTTTTTTATAAGCCACTGGTACCTGTTAAAAATGTTCAAGGGCAATAATAATAAAGCCAATGTAGTCTAATTCCCTGTTATAAAATAGCCTGTTTCCACCCCCTGCCCCACCCCCAATTCACTGTAGTTGAACTGGGCATGAGATAGATTTGGGTTTTTTTAACTTATTTAGATTGAAAGACATGTGGTTCAAAGCAAAGAAGACATTTTAATACGGTAGAGAAAAGAAATCAAAATGTGACATCCGTCTATGGTGCAAAAATTGAGTTACCTATTGCCTAAAATATCCCTCATTTTTTTGAAACTGAAAGACTGAGCTCCATCCAGGCTCTGCTGAATACAGTAGATGTTTGTCCATTGACTTCAGTAGAACCTGAATTTAATCCAATATTTTACCCCCAAGCCATGTAGCTACCTAGATCAAACCTGACTGTGGTACCCCAACTACTTAAACTGAAATTTATTGCCTTGTATTATCATAAAATGACAATTTATTGCAAACCAAACTTGACTTCCTCCTATGCAGAAACAAAATATTATGTAAAAGAGGCGCACAATTTTTGTCTTGTCAAGGAAGATGCACCAGTCCAGAGTGCAGCACAGTAACTATACTCCAACCAGCTTTTACACACAGCCTTATTAACCAAGTCCCCAGTTGTCATATCACTAGGGTTATTGGTGATCGAAAGTTCAACCCCAATGATAACTTATAAAGTTGGGAATTCTTTACAGATGCACTAGAAATAGTGTAGGTAGGTATCTGATAAGCAGAGACTACAGTTCCCATGTACAATACCTGGTAGGAGTAAACAATTAAATGAGCACAGAAAAGAAATAGTTCCTTACAAAAGAAAAGTCACCAGGCCTAAGGCTGTGCAGTCAATTTATGCAGCTCACTTCAACAAAGCTACTCTTATTATTGTGAAATATTTGTTGCATGTGATCAACACAGTGCAGAGAAAGATCTTGCTACTATTTCAATGTTTCTTCTAACTCATAGACAAAATAACCCAGGGCCAGAACATTAAAAGCACTGACCTAGTTAAAATATACCAGAAAGGATGAGATTTTTTGACATCATCTGAAAATCTGATCCCAACTGGGCACGATTATCTTGAATATCACCTTTGGAGTAATTTTGAAACTGCTTTTGAAATACCAGCAGATCTATCAGCCTGTTGTGAAGACCTAAAAAAGTAAGTGACTTCTTGAGGAGGAAGGATGCTGTCAAGGCCTGGACACCCTTATGTACCAAATTTTGCAGCAGATTTTGCAGGCATCTGAAGGTAAGTGCAGGAGACTTCTGTCCCTTCCCTCTGCATCAGTTGTACTCCTAACTGTTGCTTTTGCACAAGAGCTGATGCAAAAGTTTCCACACAGATTTCAAAAAGACTGTGAAAACATTTTCATGAAGCAAAAGTTTGTGAGAAATCGGAGACTTAATAATTTCCTTTTTTTTTTTTTTTTTCTATTTTGTTTTAAATTTTGGTTTGCCAAAAAACCCTAACAAACCCTTCCCAAATAAATCATCGTTTGCTTTCTTTCTACAAACAGAAGTCCTTCACATTTGTTTCAGTTGAAGAATAAACACAAAATAGCAGTTTTGCAAAATCTGGAAAAAGGGACAGTACTGGCTTTTTTGAATGGAGTTAAACCTTTTTCATACATAATATATTTTATATATTATCTTCTTATATATGCATACTATGCTTAAATGTTATATATACTTGTGTGTTTCTCTATGTGTGAATGGATTCAAGCTACATATATTTGTGTGTGTGTGTCTGTGTGCATTTAAATATACATATACAAATAATCTACCTGCCAATTTCAAGACAGAATGCTGTTTTAAGAAGCACCTACATTCTAGATACACAAATATTTAAGTACCTTATCTGGGGGCAAACTAGGTATGGAAAAATCTCTGTGCCCCCCAGATCTAACACAAAACTTCTTAAAGTCCACAGACAGCCAACTTCTCAAAGCAGAAGATTGCTCATGTAAATCTCCATTTCTGGGCATGTTCAGAAGCACTTTGATCTTAGCCACGTGAACTATTTCCTACTCCAGACACCTTGGGATTCTGAAGCTGGAAGTGCCCTTTCTCTCAAGGAGAGGATACACAATCCTGTAGAGGTTCAGGGATTCTTACCAGTGTGGACAAGATACAAAGTACTGGTGAAGGCACAACTCCTCCCTATAAAAACCTGCTTTTTACTCAGTAGCTAAGACTGGAGTTTAACTTCTTCCTCTGAATCTTGCTTCGGAGAATGCTCTGAGCCACCATGCTGTAGTCTGTGCTGAAGCAGGGTGTCACCCATCTCTCCAGTTGGTCCTCTTCACTTTGGACAGATCTATTCAGTGTTCACTAAATCAGTGAGAAAGGAAAAGTATTCCTATTACCTGGTGCTTAGAATACTTGTAGAGTAGGATAGAAGGAGCCTGGTGTTCCAAGTTTTTCCCTTAAAGTAGCGAAATATCAATATCAGCTAATCAGGAGGCTGTTATTCATGTTCACTTTTGTACTCTCTGAACCACTGAATATATTAAATTATCCTGTACAAAATGGAATGGTTTCCATGGAGATGGAAAGTAGCCCAATGACTTCCACGTTTTGGTGGCTAAAGCACTCTTTGAAGGTGGAAAAGTATATTGTACCTGCTAATCAAAGACATTGTCAGTGCAACAAAAATTCATACTAATCTCAACCCAAGTGTTTTACAATTCAGTCTGGTTTGCAAAAACACGTGGAAAGTACAGCAGCTGAATATGATGTACGTATGTCACCCTTCCTATAAGGAAACAGAAGTCTTCTTACTGAGAAGGAAACTACCTTTCTTCATGACTATTGCACTCGAGTGATGATCTTCCCTCTGAGCAACAGGTGATGTAAGCCCGAGAAATGTATGACCATGACATACTTAGTATCTTGACAGAAAGGCTCGTTCTCCTAGATTCTTGGAATCAGAAACCATCTATTGCATCTGAAGTCAAGAGGGAACTATGTTCTAACAGGTACCTTAGGTTTATTTTCCTTCTTAATCATATTTAAAAAGGGACTCTTGTTTTTCTCTTTAATCCAGAAGTTGTATTACACCATGACATAAAGCTCCAAGCTTCTGTAGCCTCTCAGCTCTGTTTTTGCTTGCATATTTGCTTTCTCTGGTTTAATCTCTTATTTTTGTTTGATAACTTGGATCCATTCAGATTCATATTTTGGGGAGAAAAGAGTATAACAAAATTTGAGAACAAAATGGGTGAGTGCATTGGAAATAAAATTAGCAGTTTTATTTTATTGCTTAAGGCCTTCACCAAGGAACAATTTGTGCAATATTGCTGAAAGCCAGAGAAATCTTAACACAAAAAGAGTCAATAGTTTGATAAAACCCAGATCTCCTGTGTTATGCAATTAAAGGTTAGACAGGGTGATAAGCGCTTTAATTTACCTTTGGGAGATATTCATCAGATTTTGGATTAACTTAAAATATGCTTCCTGTGCATTTCTTGCCAGGTGAAGGTCCTTCAATGTTTCCTCTGGTGCAGAGAAAGAGAAAACCCTTTCCCAAAGTGAGGTGAACTCTACAAACCCAGATATGCTATCAGGAGGCTTTCTCCAAACTCCGTAATTCTGTGATTATTCTTCTAGCGGCCAGGAAAGCCAGAGGTACAAATTCCCATATGTGCTAGTTTGATGTGAGTTCTGTTATTATTAATTATTTATACAGCACCGTGCGTGTGCATGATTCTTTATAGACAAAAGATAATATCCCCCAAGAGCTTGCAAACCAAATGGCCCAGTGGTACAAACACTTCTTTAGCTTTCCTGGGATGTACTACCTGGAATAATCCACCGATGTCAGTGGGCTACTCAGGCACTGGTAAGTGCTCTGCTGGGTAGGAAGTGTTTGCAGGATTAGGCTGTAGTTAAACCATGACGTGATCGTGGGTGATGAGGGAAGGGAGGGCAAGTGTTCCAGCAATAAGATCATGCTGTTGCTTTGGTTATAACGAAGGTGTCAAGGGGCTAGGGCATTTTTAATGTTTTACGCTATTTGTGATCCTGTTACCAAGAAGGAAAAGCTCAGCTTTATAGGCCACACGGAAGAAGTGAGTTGCTGAGGAGGAAGACTCGCTTCAAGCGGGGGGAGAGGCACAGCCCGATATGTGAGGAAGAGGACTCCAGAGGTAAGGAGGAATGCGCAAGATGAGACGCTGACCATATGCTCAGAGAGTCTCCATCCTCTTCTGCAGCTAGCACGTGTCCACTACATCCTTGAGAGCTTTTTTTTTTTTTAATTGAGGGCATTTTCAGAAGTTTCCCAGTACATTTCCAGCTCTTGGCAAGACCCAGACACATCTGTGACATTTAGCTGATAGCCTCCTTAGTGAAGGGAAGGTTGCCAATGAATCCTTGTGCAACTGTTTATGCTACAAACCAAAGCGTACAACTGCCAGTTTCACTCTTACAACACAGAGAGCATTTTTCCTCCTTAATTGAAAGTGTGGAACACAACAAAGCCTTTAAATACCGAGAAAACAACCAGCTGAAACAAGTAGTAAGGGAGACATCAAGGATGACAGGCAGTAGGCCCTCTGCCCAGTGAGACACACCGCCAGGGCATGCTCTATTTTCAAAAGCAACCTACTGACTTTAGGAAGAATACAGGATTTGGGGGGCAGGGGAGGGCTTGTTCCAGGATTGCATGGCACTTCAGAGAAATACATCCATGGGGAAGGGATGCTGCATTCGCAGTAAAGGCACAGACTAGCTATGGGGTTGGGATGAGGCAGCAGAGAAAGCCCGAGGTAGCAGAAAAGGCCGAGTTGCTCGCCTGGTCTCAGTGGAATTCTTTCCTGGGAGGCTTTTTCAGGTGAAGACTTTTGCACAGCAGTGTGGGACTGTCGCTCTGCCGGCACAAGCCCACCGCAGAAATGGGGCAAGGAGAAGAATGAAGCATCAGCACCTCCACCCCGCCAAGGGCCGTGCAAATGGACTAAGTGGCTGGACAAAAACCCTGCCTTTGTGGGGGTAGTGTATAAGTCCCTAAACTCACTGCAGTTTTGCTTTTCTGACAGCTCCAAGAGTTAAAATCTGGGATAAAATAAGTTTAATTATGAAAGTAACAAAATGATGGAAACTAGCAGGAAAACTCAAACAGGAGATTAGCTTTCAGCCACTTTCTGCAGCGTGAATATTTTGAGTCATCAGCATTTCATGGGAATGGAACGGGTGCTGCAATGGTTAAATGAATTGAGAGACACCTCGTCCCTACACATGGAGGGTGAGGATGGCATGTGCACAGAAACAGACGTCACCAACCCTCACTTTTCTGAATCCTCCCCCCAACTTAATGCCTCTGTGATTTGTGAGACTCTTCTTACTCCTGAGCTAGTCTGTGATACACGACTAAATTCATTTCCATACATTTTTTAAAGTTTTTAAATAATTCTGACAGATCACAAAGAGTACTTGAAGTAAACGGATATGTGTAGGCAGATCCATAGACTATGGAACTCAGATACTCTAAATTTTCTGTGCTCTTTTTGGTGCTTAACCTGTTCCAGACAGTATTACTGTTTTCTCTTACAAGTTTCACATTTTTTAACCTGAATTTTTACACTTTATTAGTAATATGCTTTGAATTCTACATAAAAAGAACCAGTGATGTAAACAGCCAGATCTTTCTGACTGACAAATCTTTTACATATGACAAGTATAAAACTAACCAAGAGATGGTCTGGTTCTGAGCTTGTTTTCCTTACCGTACAGACAGCTTTTGATGTAAGAACTCTGTATATATTTACTCAGTGCATATGACACTTGAGATCAGGCTTTTATGGGTACAAGGTACTCCAGACTGTCAGTCACAGAGAAACGAGCCGTTGTCCTCACAGATAATTAGCATCCCTCTCCCCTCGTAGAGGCATGTTTTCAAAGTTGCTTCTGACCTCCAAATGAATCGCGTCACACATACTTTAGCTGTAACACATGCAAAATAACATTAGATGCACCACCAAGAAGCACTCGTGCCTTCTCCTACTTACAGTCAAGGACAAGGCTGATGCTTCACAGGTCTAAGTGGTGGCTCCTAGTCCTTGCTGGCCCTCAACAGGCAGCTCTCAGTAGTAAGTAGGTGCTTGACATGCTTGAATCAATGCTGACCCAGTCTAGTATTTCAGCCATTGTGACCAGGTCCTCTTCAGTGGAGTGGAGTGGAAGGTCCAGAAAGAATCATAGAATACCAGGTTGGAAGGGACCTGAAGGTCCAACCTTTCTTGGCAAAACAATGACCTACATAAAATGGTCCAGCACCCTGTCCAGCTGAATCTTAAAAGTATCCAATGATGGGGGATCCACCACTTCCCTGGGGAGATTATTCCCATGGATGATTGTTCTCATTGTGAAAATTTTTCCTCTTGTGTCCAACTGGAATCTCCTCAGGAGTAACTTGTACCCATTACCCCTCATTTTTTCCATGTGATTCCTTGTAAAAAGAAAGTCTTCATCTTCTTTGTAGCCACTCTTTAAATACTGGAACATGGTGATTTAAAGAGATGCAGTAGCTCTGAATGAGGAAGGGAATGGCCCTTCCAACTCAACAGATGGCTGTGGTGCTCCTGCAAGCAGCCCTGGGAGCATCATGGCGCCATGACACAGCCAGCAGCCCAGGGGAAAATTCACAGGGAACAACTGTCTTCACCTTCTTCCTTCTGACCCTTGAGAGTAAATGTGACAGGGGACATCACCTTAGACCAGGCAGATGCAGCCTCTGAGAGCGTTTCAGCCTCTCCTAAGATCACTGCCAGACTGCAAGCTACAGAATTTTACATTAGCCTTTGTACTGAATTGCCAACAGAAATCTCAAGAGATTTGGTCTCAAAAGCATACTTAAAGAGGGAATATTGTCTGGATGTAATTTAGCTGCCATTGCCCAGCAATTCCACAGATCCTTTTGACTTGTGACATTAAATATATGGAACAAGCATATGAATGGATTAACATACATGGTCCTATAATTAGCTATGTTATTAAATTTGCTAAGTAGTTGGGGGGAAAGGGGCTTGTTTGCCATCTGTTTAAAAAGTATCTCTCTTTCCACTGAAATCTGGATATAAAAAACCCCAGACATGTGGGCATGACTGCCTTACATACATTACTGGGATTATTTCCCTTGAGTTAACCAAAGACAAGCATGATTCATATATCAGTAGAATGTTGTGCAAAAGTGTGCATAGCATTTTTTCACATAACGTTCCTTTTCCTTCCCATTGTAAATTATGAATCATGTAAACATCATGAATTACAGAGTTTTGTTGGTCTGGGATTTTTATTTTTTCACCGTGACCCTAAAAACTACGTAATGGAAGAGTAATTATACCAGGCAGTATGGTAAATTCTTCCATGAAAATTATTTTTTAATCCTACTCTTGTCATTATGTAACGACACAGCCATTTGCTTCAATTTCCCTAGAAAACTTGCAATAACTGAACTATGATTTTAAAACCCAGATACACACGCGCACACACACACATACACATTCCAACTTACTTGGAATATAAAGCACGTTTGTATAGGAAGAAGGAAAAACTGGCACTGGTTAGAATAGTGATCCATATTAAATATTTAATCATTAGCCTCACTTAATGTGGAAATTGTCTTAAAGATGTGAAAACAACTCTAAAAAAGCTTAGAGTAAGATCCTCATTCACAAACTCTTCGGCAGAGCTCTGTCACTCACTCAAATCCCTTGAAAGCTTAAGCTGTGAGAGCACAAGGAAAACAGAGCATACAAGAAAAAAAATCCACCCCAAACTGAGACACTCCAGAGCATGGGAAGCCCTCCAATGCGGCAACTCAGCAGTACCGTAAATTGATATTTCTACATAGAGCTTTACTTTTAATGCCACATTTCTTTAGAGTGATGAGCAAGCATTTGTGATTTCCAATCAACCATT
Source organism: Himantopus leucocephalus (assembly GCA_003993805.1). Lineage (NCBI taxonomy): Eukaryota > Metazoa > Chordata > Aves > Charadriiformes > Recurvirostridae > Himantopus > Himantopus leucocephalus. The sequence continues at coordinate 130,009,842 of RSEF01000002.1, read as the reverse complement.
TAGCAAAAGTTCCTGCAACATGCAGACCAAGTGTTTTAATAGCTTCTTTCAAAAAGTCCATATGATAGCAGTACAAAAGCATATCTGGAAACAAGGGAACCTGGATGTGAGCAGTTTTTCCATTTGCCTCAGGCTACCTGAAAGGATTTTCAGTTAAGTCAGAGGCAGAGAGACCTACTCCAATATTATAATTATGAGTTTGAGGTTCAATCTCACACCCGCAAGGATTAAATTTAAAAGTCGCAATAAAGCAATGGAGAAGAAGGCACAGCATAAACCAACAGGACAACATAAAGGGAAGGGAGCTGGTAGATACATTGACACGTACAGTCTAACTTCAGGTGTCCCATACAGTCATTGGAGAGGGTTAAGCTTTCAGCGTGGGTGCTCTGAGTCACTGCCCGGAGGAGCTCAAGGGGTGATTATTTATACAGCACATTAACTGCACAGGAGTATATAGGAGGTCTAAAGTTCAGGAACTGAATATGAATACTCCCCAGAAGGTGTGGAGTTTGCATTTCTTTCTATTTGCCACTATCCCCATGGCCCCCATGAGCTCCTCCAAACCACATTATAGAAAACCAAGAAACGTTCTAATTTACATCAACCAGAAACATCTGCTATCAGTGATCCAGACTAAAGTTTCTCTGGCTATGTCCTCCTCTCTGACAGTGGTAAAAAACAAGTTGTATGTTGGCTGTTTGTCCCTGCACAGAACAAAGTAGCTAAGATAAACTAGCTGGGTATTTTTTGCACGCAAAAAAAAAAGAAAAAGAAAATGAAAACCAAAAAAGAAACTCCCTACTAAGGACCATCATCGGTCTATTTTTCTTTAGGGATGCTTTAACATTAGCTAAATATCACTTATTTACACCTGAAGAAGTTAGATGATCTTGTTCCCATGAACTCTCTTACAAATGCTGTCCTGGCCTGTGATTTATATAAAAGTAGCTGTTCCCTTAATTTTATTCACAATAGCTTCATTCTTACCGTATGAACCTGCTTTGTCAGTATTCACTTTGATTTATGGAAGATTTCAAACTACCAAAATAACTATCCCTTTTCTTTTCATTAAAGCTAATCCCCACAAAGACACTTTCATCTGCTGATTAGTCATGCTTCAGCGATCCTTGCTAACCAGAGGCTAAGTTATTGATGTGTTAAAGATGTAATCGCAGAGATTCAAGACCACTGAAGAAAATTCAACGTGTTGTTTGACAGTGTCAGAATTTAACGGTGTCTTGCCTTATTAAACCAGCCTGGGTAGCACATGCTCAGCAGCATGGTCAAATCCCTTCAGTCAGGCTACAGGCAAGAAAGGTCTTGTTAGAAAGTGTTTCAAGTCTACACAGACGTGTTGCATTACAGATCATGAAGAGAAGGGGTAGAGATTTCTAAAATACTTCAGGGAAGTGGGACCCCCACCTCATTCAGCAGGAACAAACCAAACTCCAGCATTTCTCTAAGTTGCAGCCAAGTTTCTGAGCTGAAGGAGCAACACATTTTCCATTATAACCTGTGCATGTAATTCTGAAAAATTCACCATCATGGCTTATATTTGCCAGGCCTTGTCTCATTTGAGTGTTTGTTTAGAATCCGTCTAAGCAAACCATTCTTGCACCTTTTCATGCTTAGACAATTCTGACCACTGTGAAACAAAACCTTCTTCCTGGCCATCGCTGTCTCTAAGTGGTTTTACATTTAGATGATGACAAGCTCATACACTAGCAACAGTTTCCCATGAATTCACAGACATCATCATCTTCCCAAATGTTTAACTTAATGGATATGCTAAGAATAAGGACTCGTGGAGCTTTACACCCGGGCTTAAAGCTAACAGAAGTCTTCAAGACTAATCCACCAGCCAGTGCGGCAGCTTGTATTACACTTCAGAAAAGGGAACATGACAAGCCTGAACCTCCAATTCCAGCAGTCAGCACCTCTCTGACACAGCTGTGATTAGTGGCTACATGACACAAGCTGAAGTTCATCAGAATACATCCTTGCCACAGGTACATCACAACTTCCTCAGCATATTCATGGCTGATGCTTCACAATCTTGACCCTACTTTGTGCTGTTTAGGAAATTAAATGTGAGTGAGACCTGCTGTAAATCCCAACTGGCTTTACAACTGGCCTGTAGAGGTCTCCAGGTAATAATCAGCTTAAGTCTTGTGTAATCACTTTTAGGGGCATAAACATATATTCAGCTGCCATGATCCGTAATTATCCAGCTGTAATATGACCTGCTTCACTCAGGTCTCCATCATCAGTGGACGACTGTAGATTAGTGACAGCAGGAGACTGCTCTGGTTGCCACAGTCAGCCTAGCCTGGAAATTGGTTAGCCATTTTTATGTAGTATGGAGTCTGAAGAGACACGTCCTGCTGAGCCCAACCTGGCTGCCTTCAGGCATTGTGTCCCCAAACTGAAGGAGATGACAGCATGGAGACCCCTATGCAGAGGCTCAGCTACCCAGCTGACACCATTGTACCAGGATGGGAGCTGGGCTGGCTCTGTGTGGTGTGTCTGCAGTGTCCCTGCAGGAGTCCTTCTGAACTCACTTTGTGCTGCTCCTTCTTCCAGTGCCCTGTTACACAAATAGCCAGGCACTGACTGAACTAACTCAGATGCCCACTTTGTCCCATTTTCAAAACTGCTCTGCGGATGAGCCCCCACTCCCTCATCACTCTCTCTGCTAGATAAACTACAGGCTGCTCCAGGTTTGGACCCTCTGTTCCATAATCTTAACATTACTTATGTTTGACCTAGATCAGTATAGCCATATGCCTTTCCTGTCTTCCGTCATTCAATCTTAAGTGCTGTTCACTGATAGACTTGATCCTCATTTCCAGGCTTTACACCTTACTTTGATGTCCTGCGCCAGAAGACACTGAAGATGCTCCTTCTGCCACATCCAGCCTTGTACTCATAGCACTCCTTTGTATCACTGATTTTTTTTCCACATGGTTCACGTTTCACCCATATTATGTCAGTGTCCCTTATTTTGCAGCATAAACTCATCATCTGTCCTTGCTGCTTAGTAAATTCATGAGCCAGATCAGAATCCCCCTTTCCTCATGGATATTAGACACAGAGCAGTATGTACAGGGTTCATGGCAGTCAGCTTTCTGCCTCCTTGCTAGCAGCTGCTTCTTCATCTGGTGTATTTCTAGATGAACAGCATCCAGTTCCAGGGCAAATACTGCTCCTCTAGGAATGTTCTTGGAATCCTCTGGCTGATCTTGGTCTGAGAGCCCAAATCCACTGAACACATATAAATTAGTCCATTGATAATTTGTGATGGAAAGCCCCACTGAATATAGGAATACGCCAGGAAAAAAAATCTCTGAGATCCTTTTTTCAACTGAAATGGCTTCTTCTCACACACTTCGTTTACGTTTTGGCTTTGTCCTGGCCAGATAAGACTGATGACTGCTCCACACAGCATATCAAAGATTTGCTCCATCTAGCCATAATTCACACTTGGGAGGGGAGTTGAACTCTGCACCACAGTCAGAGCTGGTCCTGCAGATTGCGTGCTGGATGATGCCCTCTGAGTCCTGTGTCAGCCATTTGTTTGGTATCGTTATTATAGCAATATAAAGCCAAATGAGCCTATCAAAGTTTTACCTCTCATATATAGAGGAATTTTGTACTATCTGCAGTTGGGACAATCTGACCTTAGGCTGCATGGCAAATGAAAAAAAATTATTTCAGTGCCCAAACTAGATCAAGTCAGCTCTGATTTGTGTCAGGTCCACCACTTTTATTTGTTCTGTGATTGCACATTTCAGGCAAGGGCTTGTTTCCTCTATTTTATGTAGCCCAAATGGAAGACTTAAGAATTGGACTTCCATTTTGAAATACCTTTATTTCTTCACTTTTGGAAAATGATAAATTACTGTGAGCAATTGATCAGATTAAAATGTACAAAATCACTCATAACCTGTATATGTCAAATTCCAAGGCAATTAGGCTATTACTAGTGAAGAAAGACAGCACAGAGGAAAAACATGTTTTCATTGTGACCTGGCAGTTCACTGACTCAGAGACAGCCTATCTGTACCAGATCTGTGAAGCAATCCAGAATATTTCAACCAGCTGGGATGGATAACGCTGACACACATGAGACAGAGCCAATAGTTGTATCTCACAGAGGCAGTAACAGCCCTCAGTGTGACTAACAGGTGTTGTGTTGTTCCAGAGGCTTTGAATAATCGCACCCTAGTTTTATTCTAATGAAAAAGGTTTAGTGGTATCCACATTGACTGTCTGTAGATCTCTGATCACTGCAAGTTGGTGGGTAGTGATTACACAGGTGATCAGCTAGTATGGCTCTTTGAGTGACTATTCAACCCAGTTGCAGTGCCTGGACAATCACGCATGGATACAGTAAGGAATGTGCCATGTTCCTTTAGCCCGGGCATTGTTGGTCACTCTGATACCAGGGCCAGCACCAGGCACCTTCACTGCTGTGAACAATTGCTTCTTTTTCAAAGGACATCCCATTAATCAGTTTGTGAATGCTGATGTATATCCCTTTGCCTATGGCTTATCTACCCTTTCTCTTCTTGCTACCCAAGATAATTTTACTGACGTCCTGATAAAATCCCATTTCTTGATGACCAGAAAGGTACCCATTAGGTGGCCTTCTGAGTCCTCTTCTCTCCTTTTCTCAGGTAGCTTCTCTTCATGGAGAGTTACCTTGGAGCATGAGGAGCCCTATTCTGTGACACAGGTGTCACTAGCAATAGACAAACTTCTTCAAAGTGGTAGGCAAATACAACCAGGACAGCTGAATGTTTCTGCCTCCATGTGGCCTGGCATACAGCTAGCAGCTTCTCCGTGGTGGTACCTGAGAAAGCACACCTGGGGACCCTCAGGCTCAGAGTAACCTCTGCACATGCCAGGGAGGCTTCTTTCTCTGTTGAGTGCACATTGTCCCCTTTCCTTCTCCCCCTCCCCCCCAAAAAAGTGTGGAGTTTGTCTCCAATAGTTTTCTGGTACGTCTCCTGTAGTCTTCCAAAACACGCTGGTTGTATGACTAATGAAGTGGGAGTGGGATTAGCAAAAATCATTTCACTTTTTCTGTCACAC
>RSEF01000002.1:129958468-130004642 GCA_003993805.1 Himantopus leucocephalus | reverse complement strand
CCTCCCTCGACCTGCTGGCCATGCTTCTTTTGATGCAGCCCAGAATGCAGTTGGCTCTCTGGGCTGCAAGCACACATTGCCAAGTCATGTTAAACTTCTCATCAACCAACACCCCCAGGTCCTTCTCCCCAGGGCTGCTCTCAATCCATTCTCCACCCAGCCTGTATTTGTGCTTGGGATTGCCCCGACCCACATGCAGGACCTTGCACTTGGCCTTGTTGACCTACATGAGTTTCACACAGGCCAACATCTCAAGGCNCCTGTCCAGGTCCCTAAAGGCAAGTGAACTTCTTATGGTGCTCAAAGGAAATTCTCTGCATTGGTCCTCTCCTGTCCAACAGAGATGGCGAGCTTTGACCAGTTTCCAGCATGTGGCCCCTGGGGCAGTACTAGGCTCAAGGGCCGTTATAGGCTCTCCTGTGTCTAGCAGTGTGGCTATGCTGGTTTGGGTAGTCCTTAAATAATCTGAAACACCCACTGTAGAAGGTAGTGAGCTGGCAGATCTGCTGATGCTAACATCACCAGGTCACATTTCAATGGTCTTCCACACCCATTCTTATCTTGTAGTGGTCCATTAGGAAGGGAAACTCACCCTTAAAAAAAGACAAGGCAACAAAACCAAGTAGTAAGAGTAAGAGAGTCATGTGCTGCATCAGTCAAGGTATTTAAGGAACACAACAGCTATCGCATGAATCACAGCAGTATTGCAGAGATTGTAACACTGGGGACAAGTTTATACCCAGCTCAGCATGTAACTCTCCAAAGCGGTGGTGAATTGTCAGTGCTGTTGTGCAGTCTGCAAGATTTTGGAATACTACCTGGTGATAGGTGAGAAGAAATATCTAAAGCAGGGGTTGTCACATCCTGGCTGCCCTTGCTACAACCAGCCACACGATGCTCTGCCAAAGAGCGACCAGACCGCCTCTGCACCAGCCCCCCAGACGCTGCTGTTGTACTCTGATGGTGTACATGTAGCATTTGGAAGTGAGGCAAACAAGCTGTTTGTAAATATCCATGTCCACCTACAGAAATGTCCACAGCAGAAAAATGTAACAGGGCCGGCAAGCCTACTGCCATTGTGAGGCTCCCAAAATCACACTTCAAAAAACCCCCTGTGATTTAAACTATTATTACAATGGCCTGGTCTCTTCCTCTGTTGCCTTCTGAGGTTGTGATCCTCCAGGGCTTGTGCTTCTCACAGCTTCTCTGTGCCTCAGGGGCTTCTAGGAAAAATAGTACGGGAACTGTCAGGACGAGTCACAGCACATGGCCAAGCTGACTTCTATGGTGACATGAAGGAAAACACAGTGACGGTGGTTAGAGACAGTTAACTCTAACCCCTCGCCTCTCTCTGAGGGCAGAGAAGTGCAGGCCATTGTCACTGAACGTGGGTCGCTGACTTCAGAGCACTTCCCATCTCCAGTTCAGAGGGGATGCTCTGGGAGTCAGCTTAGCTTTCTAGTCCATGAGAAGTTCACCCATGGTTTACATTTTCCAATATTTTCATGGTGACTAACAGTGTTATTGAACTCCAAGGAGGACAAGCTTGTTTTACAGGTCCCAGCCTTGTCTCTGGCTCTCCCCTGCTTGCAGCCTGTTGTCTGAATGCTCTCCTCGTCTGTGAAATCCTGTGGTCCAGTGCTCTACAGCCTGCCCCACATCTCCTTGACCTGCCACAAAATCTCTCTCCAAAATCTATCATTCATCAGTTTGTTCCGGCTGAGAGTAGTTGATCAAAGCAAAAATGTGGCTTGTTGTACTTGCCAGAATCAGAGAACACCACAGCGTATCTGATGTGAGCACCCATCCTCACGGCAGCTGAGCTAACTGGAATCATGATTAGCTGCACACTGACTCCAAAAAAAGGACTTGGCTGGGGCTAGCAAGTTAGCTGGGTTCTTTGTGGGGGGAAAAGACTGACCTTGCATGGAGGGCGAACGAACGCAGAGCTGACCCCCAGCACTTCTGAAGGCTCTGAGAAGAGCCCAAAGCAGAGGGAGCACGTGGGCACACAGACGGTGCTCCTTCCCACCCGCTTACGGCGAGCAGGTGGCAGAAATGTTGCCTGGCTTGGAAAGTCACGGTGCTTGTTCATTGCCTGACCGGCACAGAAAAGTTTCTGTGTTTATGGTAAAAACAACCAAAAGCAAGGCCTGAGAGGATTCTTTTATAATCAAGATCATTTTCTATCCCACAAGCAGGAAATCTGAGGGGCATTGCAAGAGGGGGAGATTTTGTTAAGCAGATTAACATATTAACTAAAAATAAAGATTGGACATATTTGGAATTCTAGGATAATCTTGCTTTTCTGGTGACAATAGAAACAACTCACGCCTCTCTCCTCTGCTTTCCGTAGTGCTCAAATTTGTACTAGCCAGTTAATTGATGAGTTTATCTATGTTGTGCATAAAAAGGATATGTCTATGCCTAGAGCACATACTGACATTTGGGCCCAGATGAGCTAGTGATTGGCATGTTTTGATTCAGCAACTACATGCTGAACAGTTTACTAGAAGATTTATTCTTAAATACAAAATTGGTCTTTTTTGACTTAATTCCTTCACTTTTTTTTCCTCACACAGCATCTCCCTTTCATTTTGCCCATCCAAACTCACGAACATGATCAGGGAGATTTTTAAAAACCTCCTATAGTCTCCACTTAGCCTGAAACGTCAAACTTCTGTGCCCTTCCAACGGCAGTCCTGGTGCTGTGTCTGAGCCCAGCCAGAGCCTGGAGCAGTCTGAGAGGTGGAGACATCCCTCTGGGGTAACAGTGTCCACCCTGAGCTGTGCTGTCTTATCTTCATGGGTTCCAGTCCCGGAGGTAACTCATTTCAGCTGGCTTGGGTACCTATCAGTGAGCTGTGACTTGCACGGTGTTCACTGTACGATGGGCGGGCACGCACAGGCTTTTGCCTTTCCTCATGATCAAGGCTCCTGCTCGGCTCTTTCTGCTGTAAATACATGTTTGGCTAAGCAAGCTGATACATGGACGTCCTTGGCGTGGCCCCCTCCCTCGCATCAAAGCAGAAGAGTCTCACAGGAGGCTGGAGGATCACCCCAGGACCTTGGCCCAGTGTATTACCTATGGCGCCCCCTTAGGAGAGCACCTGGAAAGCCCACAGCTCCACAGGGGTACAGGGACTTGGTGCCTCGACTACCTGCATTATTTCTGAGCTGTGTTAATGAAGGTAATTGATGGTTTTCTGTCTGTCAGGCCCAAGGGGAGCCTCTTGGTGGACACACTCAATGTAGGCTCGGTGACCAGTTTTACCACTGCAGCTCAAAGTGGTGGGGGTTTCAGACATCCTTCTCCCAGTCCATTAGAAAGCACAAGGAGCCCCATGGGGGTTTATTTTGGCTTCTCACCAGTGGCACAGCCTGGGTGCAGTGTGTCTGCCAGCCAGCGAGTGGCCATTTACCTTCACATAGGGGCAGATCTATCCCATGACTCCTATCTACCTTACTCTCTTGCAACTTAAAATTATTTCTTCTTTCATGCTGCAAAGACAGCTGAAATCTCTCAAGAATTAATGAAAAATAAATGCCATAGCATTCTTCTGTAGGAACCTTCCAATGGGTTTATATGCATATGTGTGTATTTATGTAGGTACACATGCACGCACAGATTGCACCATTTCAGCAGGGGACTTTCTATTTTACATTCTACTTGGGCTAACACTTGCACTTTAATACCAGATATCACTGCAAGACATAATGAGGGTCATTAAATGTATTTATTAGCTTATTAAACTGAACTGCCTTCACTGTTGCAGCTGGCCTGTGTTTTATAGAAACCCCAGCAAATCCCCAAAGTCACACAACAGGAGCCCAACACACTTTAGCTGATGACAGTGTAAATATCAAATTTACTAGGGCTAGCAAGTGGCAAACACAGCTCTGGTATGTTATTTAAAAACCTGCCATGAGGCATAGTACGTAATTCTCAACTCGTAAGGGTAGAGTTGCTTTGGAAGGAAATATGAGAAGAATTTGATAGGATTTAGTGATATTTTCAGGGATACAGTTTAATTATAAGCAGTCAGGAAGCTCTTAGATACTAGCTGCAAGTCTGATCCAATGACCATTGAAGTGAGAGGAAAGACTTAAGGTGGTTATATCGGTTGATCTAACATGGGTTTTAATCGTAATACATGAGATAGATACACTTAAAGTGCCCACATCTTTATCAAAATCTATGTAGAAAGTAAGTTTCTATTTTTAGTTAAGTTTAAGCAGGAAGAGGGAGACCCCAGTGGGTGCTGGTTGTCTAAACGGGGTGTATCTGTGTGTGCGCAGGTAAATGCACTTACGGTTTTTCAGTGGGCAACATGCCTTTCTCACAGGCCGTTGACTGCAAAGCAGCTTTCTGCCTGATTTTTGAGATGTGGATGTCTCTTCTTTCGCACTGGGGTTCCTCATTCCTCATTTCAAACATCTGGGGGACTGCAATAATGGGGTCTTCTGGAGACCCACCATTCTCAGTGCCCTAGACATGGGTGGAGGCAAGTGTGGCACCAACGTGCTCACCACCCCCTCCCAGGGGCTTGGCTAGGGGGAAACACCTCTAAGGAGCCTGGCTGCTGTGAAGCCCCCCAGCTGTGGGGACGGGCAGACTGAGCAGTGGGCTCTGCCCCCAGCAAAACCCCGGGAAGGCTGGGCTATAGCATCTCCCAGCCCCACTGATGTTGAAATGGCCGGGATCCTGGAATTACACCAGGGTCATGCCACCATTTAACCCTCCCTTTCTGGTAGTCCCGCATGTGTGAGGACGATGGGAAAGGCTCCAACCCTCTTGGACATTTCTTGACCTGTTCCTCCAGGGCAAAGACAAATGGGCAAGTCCCTGGAGCGGTTGGTAGATGCAGTATCAGCCACAATTTCAGCCGGCAATAGCTCTGCATCACCAACAAGAAATCAGAAAGGGATTACTCACAAGGAAGTACACTTTGTTTTTAAAAGCTCCTCTAATTCAAACAGCCCTCTCAAACCTGGTTGGGAGGAGAGTCTCCCGGGGCACTGGATGAGCAATGCAGCCAGGTGAAGACAGAAGAGCTGCTCAGCTGCCGTGAGATAGCTGTGACTAAGAATTATGACCTTGCAAAACCGTCATCTGCCTTAATAAAAAAAAAAATAAAATCCTGTGTCCCTTTTCACTCCCATTACAAGGAACTCACAAATGGTTTTGCATCATTTTCCATAAAGCAGAAGGAAAACCCCTGCTGAGGTATTTTTACTCTCGCTCTATCTCACTGTCCTGCTCTAACACCCACAGTTCTCCTGAAGATACAGTCACTGCTTATTCAAAGTTCAAGTGTAGGGGGACCTTGAGCTGTTCTTCCAAAAGCTTTCTCCTTCCCCCACCACCCCCGCCTGAATCACTGGCAGCAAACATAATGGCAAAGGGTGTCACATTCTTCTTACTGTAATTCTGTAAAGCAGACTGGGATATTTTCCGAGATTTCTTGTAAAGCTGGATGCAAGCAGCTCTGTGTGTGTGTACATGTGCGCACATCCAGTTGCCAGTAAATCATCTTATACTCCCATGTTTGGAAAATTAATGACCAATTTGGCTCTTTTCTTATAATTAAGAGTGTGTATTCAAATTGTAATTGAAGATTTACTTATTCAAGCTTTGTTCTTCCAAGCTCTTTGTTAAATTTCATACACAAACAACACAAAAGTGTATCCCAGATAGCTGAAAGGAATGAATTATAAGTAGCCCCACCCCTATACACACATTTTTATAATGGTTTAGATTGACACGAGCCAGGAAGTTCAGAGCTCAGACTCACATGGCCTTAATTCATACCTTTGAACATATAAACTCTTCTCTTTATAGGGCTGTATTTTAAAAACAGCCAGTGGGACTTAACCCCAAAATTTCTGCGCAGCCCTGATTATATTGGCTCTTCCTTTTTCAGCTTTATCTTTTACTGCCTGTCTTGCTCATTTTTCAAAAGATAACACTTAGAAAGAGGGATTGAGAAAGGATTAATTAGTTTTCTAGAAGACCAATGTTATTTTGGAAGCACTGGGGTATTTTTTTTTCATTTTAATATATCTTAAGCATGTGTATGTTTTATATGTTCTTATCAACACAGTGAAAAATATTGTAATAAAGTGATCCAAGGACTCAACACTTAAGAAATGCCAGAATAAATTGCTTGCACAAGCCCATTCACTTCTCTTACGCTTATGTACAGGGAGATGGCTTCCACTTAGGGTCAATCCCCGTTCACTCTGGCGCTTGCCCTTATCAGCTCCCTCTGCCCTCCCTGTCCTCCAGGGTGCCTGTCACCTTGGCCAGCCAAGCCCAGTCCTCCAAAGCGCTCATCAGATCACAGCCTCTCACCCCTCTTACCCTATTTTTCCACCCTGCTCCTAAGTTCCTGGTCCGCAAAAGCCAGAGCTGTCTCCCAGCTCTCCCATCAAAGGGTGGTTCTCACTGAAGACTCTGGCGTATCACGGTGGAGGGAAATGGCCTGTAGATGATGCAATTATTTCGCACGTACACAAATACACCTTCTATCAGCAGGTCTCCCACACACTTCATCCGCCGTCTGCCCAGGTCAGCAGAGGCTACAAATAGCCCCACTTTGCAGATGGAGGCAAAGGAAAGACATAGGGGCTAAAGGCGAGAGATGAGAGAGTTTAAAGCCAACCTGGCAGTGTAGGGCATTTGCCTGAGCTGAGCAGCCTGGACACACAGGACACCCTATGCCTGCAGAGACCTGACTTCTCATGTGCAGCGTGTGGGGCTGATGTGCCATTTGTCAGGGAGCTGTGGACATTTGGTTGCCTGAGCTGCTCAGCATTTGGGAATGGGAAGATTGCCGGTCACATGGAGGAAAGGGCTTACAGGTCTGGCTGGCCTGACTTAGGCAAAAAGCAAGAAATCAAACCTGCAAGCCGCTCTCCCTGGCCACTTTATCCCTCATGCTTCAAAATGCACTTGCCCTCTTCCAGCTCGCTTTGAAGGTTCATTTGGAATGTAAGCCAAGAAAAAAAAGAAGAAAACTGAGTCCCTGACAAAGGGTGGGTCTTCCTTCTAGGAAACAAACCTGAAACATTTCAACTGAAGAAGGAAGCAGTAGTCAAAGCTATGCCAGCCCTTCATGAGAAAGGACCTTTCCCACCACACAGCTTCCCAGAGCCACCCTTGGCTGAAGCTGGGCCAGAAGACTCTTGGGCCAGCAAGGCAGCATGAACAGGACCGTGGCTCCAGAGCTAAACATTGTAGGACTCGCATGGAAAGCAGCTGAATTCTAGCTCCTTCTTGTGTATTTTCTTTTTTAAGTCAGTGACCAGCCAGTTTAAAAAATGCATAAGCAGTTTAAAAAAGACTCCCGCAAAAACAGGCTGCGGTGTCATGCCCCTTCCTATACTGCCTGGGTGATTCCTGCATTGCTAAATTTGTCCAGAAATGTGATTCTGAGAAAAGCCTGGGGAGGGGCAGTATACCGAGCAGAGGGCTGGCTGACAGCGACGTGAAACAGGGAGAAAAAGGACTGTCACCTGCAGCTTGAGACCTCCAGGGAAAGCATAGTTTCTGAATTTTTTTGTAAGTAAACAGGATTGCCTCGGAGAGACAGCTGACTCCATCTTCGGTTTCCCGTGCAACACCTGCAGCTCCACAGATTTGGCTAAAGTTTGGGTCAAAAAAAGGGTAACATTAATATAATCAAAAGTACTGTATTGAATTTAACTGAGTGAATGGTTTCTAAACAGCTCAAGGTCTTTTGCACTGTGGACTGCTGGGATTCTGGACCTGAAAACTTGTCAGTCTTTTCCAGAAATGCCAGCGGGTGTTAGAAAGGATATTGATTATATCCTCACCGACAGCTTGATTGAGCTTGTGTTCCCAGGGTGCCTAGAAGGCCTTCCACCCACATGGAGACACTTCTAGTGTCCTCAAAGGTGGTGCTTTAGGGCTTTGGCTCTGGTTCCCTCCCTTTCCCCTGTTTCCCACCTGGGAGCGCAGGACCAGTGCTGAAGACCACAGTTCTGGCATTGCCCGCTGTACAGCTGAATATAAAGAGTATGCAGGATTCCCACCCCAAAAAGAAACATCTCCTAATCATACCCTGAGTATTCCCTTAACTCTGTTTTGTCTTTTGTGCTTTGTCTAGTTCCTTAAGACGCATTTTTATTCCCAGCTTTGCTCACAGCATCTTCCAGGTTTCTGCCGGTTCCTCTCCATTGATCTGTTCCTTAGTTTTCATCTCTCAGTACAGATATTCTCCTCGGCTAAAAGGATGTCCCCTCCTCCCCCAAACCCCACACCTTCTCATAAATCTTTAAAAAAACCCTGATGATAAAGAGCAGCTTGTTGGTTATTCTCACTCTGTTGGCAAGTAAATCAGCCTGGAGGAAAAAGGAACTTTCTGCCCTCGTGCCAATGGAGGCACAGCCTCCCCTCCACCACTGCCAGAGGTCTCCACGAGTACAGAAAACAAAACAGGTACCTCTAAAAAGCCTGGGAAATGAGACACTCTGTGTAAATTCAGGTAAAAGGTTTCTTTACACTAGTTGCTTTGTGTGGTCAGGAACACTGATGGGGTAGAGAAGCCATGGAAGCTGTTTTCTTTCCTTTCGGCAGAGGCAGCATCAATTGACTAGGTTTAATATAATACCACTTATGACAAATATATGCAAAACTGCTGCAAGCAGTAGAAAAATGCTTGCCACGTGGACAGATTTTAGACAGAATAAGCTGTGTGGTTTGGATGCAGATTCAGGGTACTGAATGGGAGGAGGCGAGGCTGGGAGTTTGGTGGCGTGTGTGTATGTCCATACCCGGTACCTCTCGACAAACCCCACACTATAAGCTGTATCATTTCAAACTGAAGAAACTCAGGAAAATATTGTCAGAAGCAACTGGTGCGTGCAGGAAATAATAGATTTAAAACCTAAAATCTCTTTTTTATTCTTTACTTCTAGCACACTCAAGTTTCACTTGTTTCAAAGGACTTTCCTAACAGAAAAAAAAAAAGGAAAAAAAATCCTGAGCAGCAATTTGAGCTTATGCTTTGTGTAGAAGTCTCAAGCTTGAGCTTGTGAAAGTATTTTGCTTTATCTTTGACTCAAGACACAAGCTGCTCAGTTCACTAACACAGCTCAGAGCCCACAAGTTCTCACGTGGTTTGCTCCTGTAACCCAGGCAGTTAGCTGAAGGATCCATCCCACTGAGCTGTTTTTATTATCCTGGTTTTTTTTTTTCTACTGGGCTGCCAGTAGAAGAGCTTTTTTAAACTCATTGATACAGTTTTTGGGTGTTAGCCATTGGGACGCTGAGTCCACAGGTGCTCTGAAAGACGTGCAGTATTAGGTTACAGAATAGCTCTGATGTGATCTTTGACTTTTGGGTTTGATTGTTAAAAAAAAAAAGAAGAAGAAAAAGCAGCAATTGACTACATTTCATTAGAGCTTTCCGTCCAGCAAACAGGCCAGAAGAATTTCTTAATCCTGTGTGTTTCATTTTGGGACCTTATGTGTAATATCAAACAGCTTAAATGAATTGCATCACTCCCTGATTCAGCATATGCAGACCCTTGCCGGTGAAGTTTCCCAGTCAATCCATCCTCTTCCCCCCAGTCATAAATAAAGTCGGGAGTGGAAGATTCCCTTCAAGGAAATTTATCTCTTTGACAGTCAAACAGGTGGCGAAGTTAATGCGAAGTCTCAAGAGAACTTGGTTGGTAAGAATGGCCCCGCAATAACTAACCGCAATGATTTACAAGGGACTAAATTGCCAGATTAGGCCTTGATAATTTTTCAACTCTTGACTTCATTATTACCTTGTGGATCTGGATCTTACATCACCTCTAGGAATGCCTGGGATCAAATTAAAGTGGAAACACCTGGTTGAAAGTCAGTTCAAAATACAGATTTAAGAACTAGGGGGCTATTTTCGTGTGCTGGGTCTGCTTTTCATGCATGGCAGACAGCTATAAAATTCTGTTTCCCTGTGTTTGAGCTTTGTTTTCAAATGCCAGTCTGCCTTGTGAGTGCGCTTGCTAATAACCGCTGCTCTTTGCAAGCGCACTCACTGCTTAGACGTCTACAGATCTGACATGTGAAGAAGATTTAGTAGTTAAATGAAGTGTCCAAGTGAGGTAAACTTCAAACTCAAAGACTTAAACCAGGATGTAAATCTGTGGTTTGATCTGACACAGCATGACTATCTAGGGAAGAAGGCAAAGGTACTCAGGCAGCAAGGATTTGCCATGCAGCAAGCTGACCAGTAGTTAAGATGACATACAAACCATTGCTTTTTAGTAATGTGTGAGATCCAAATAACAATTTTTACCAGGGTTTTGAAGCCTGAACAATCCAGTGGAGCGCTCAGAGGCACAGTGGGCAGTGGTTTAATGGCACAGTACAGCTACACAGCGCTGTTAGAGGAGGGTGTCCTGCAAGCCTTTATGCCGTCCTCCCCTTTGCATCTCGATTGTCCTTCTCCAGCTCTTCTGCTCGGCCAAGGAGCTGCAGCCTGAACTCACAGCTGACTTAACATGAGCCAGGGACTTCGGCGCTGGCACAGGACTGGCACCAAGCTGTACAACAGAATGGCAGTAGGATCCTTTCACAGGACACCGGGTGGAAAGTCAACAATTTGTCTAGTCCAGACTGCTGCCAGGCCATCTAATGAGAAGACGGCTATTTATAGAGTAAAAGAGAAATCCTTTGGGTTTGTTCTGCTGCTGCTGGCACACAAGCAGTGGCCATTTCAGCAGGGAAAGCCTCCATGTCCCAATGAGTCCCACTAATTTTAATTGGAGCCTGCCTGGATGGCTTCAAGTGACAGATGTGACCTAACAACCTTGATGCTTGAAAAATAAGCAGTTCAACCACGATTGCCATGTGGAACGGCTTAACTTGATCTGGAGTCATTCCTTGAGGGTACCGCTGCATGTGGCTGATATCACTGGTGGGCATGACATGTCATTCAGAGACCAGGGCACTGGTGAGGCCAGGAAGGGCTCATCTCCATGTTTCAGCATTGCTTTGTCCTCTTTAAGTGGTGAGGTTCTCCCGTGCGTGGCGGCTTTCTGCTTGAAAAAGCTGCGTGTGCAACTGGCTCCTACCTGGGGAGAAGTCAAAGTTGCTTGACAGAAAACGACTACCCGCAGGGGCACTGGAGCTACCTGCAGACACCGCTCTGCCTGAGGGGTCAGAGGTTCCTAACCTTCTATGTAAACTCCTGTTCACACACATATATTCTCCCACTCTCTTTTTCTGCCAGTGAAATGGTAGTTAGGATATGTGCTCTCTGCCTATGGCCTGGTGTTTTATTTTTCTGGGTCTAGAGACGCTTTCCTCGGGCTGTGGCTGGACGATGCAGCACAACAGGGCAACTCTTCCAACCTGGAGCAATACCAGAAGGTTGGGCTAGAAAAATCACCACCGTGCATGGGCCAGCCTGCAAGTAAGTGGCAACTATCTCTCCTGTTTCGTTGTGGGCACTTGAAACTTCCCAGTATAGGCTGGAAGAGAAGCAAAAGTATGAAGATGTTGGTAAATAACTTCCCTTTTCCCCTCATGAGAATGATACGACAGATGGGGAGCTCTTGCATTGCCCATGTGGTTCAGTTCCTGCCCCCATGGGGTCAGACCCGTCACCCCCGGCAGGGAGAGGAGGCAAGGATGCAGCACCTCAGCAGGTGAGAAACCTCAGAATCCTGACCATGACGTTGGAATTGTCTTCAGGGAGTGGGACTCGAGGAAAAACTCCAGACAGTGACAGAACAGGAAGTTACAGCAGCTGTAGGAGCTGCGGTTAATGAATTTCCCAGTGGGGCCTTAGCTTTTGCTCTGCCTTGCTCCCTCTGGCCCAGAGTGCCGTATTAGTTTCTCCACTTCCCAGCCATCCCGGTCCCACAAGCTGTTTTGTGTAAGAATTTTCAAGGCAGCAGATTGTGTTATGAGTCCCCAGTGAGAGCATAATTTTAGGTCCGATTCCAAATATTTAGTAACAAAGGCTCGGCTTCCCAAGGTGAATCCCAGGAACACTGACAGCATCTCCACATCTGATCATTCAAGCATCAGGAGGAAGGCAAAAATGAAAATATGCGCTTTTTGAGAAAACAAGAAACTTGGGTCCCACAAGCTCAAGGGTCATGGAATTTCATGTGCAATTTTGCCCCTTCAATAAAAGGGGACTGCCTTGGCTGACCTGACCATTCTTCTTAGATGCTCTAGGTCTTCCGAGGAGAACCTTCACAGGGGACTGCAAATATTTATAATATCAAAAAGTCAGGGAGAGTTAAAAGCAGCTTATTGGAGACTCTGGGAACACTTACCTCCAAATCTATTGTACTTGCTAATTTCAGCTAAAATCTCATGTCTTCTCCAGGAGAACTTGGGCACAGCTTTTCATCCAGTCCCTGTCCCAGTCCCAGCCCCAACCTAAGCTAGACAGTGGCTTGGTGTAAGTTACTACTGTTCTCTTTCAGTAAAGGAGAAATTAATTATTTCATTGAGAAAACACCATCTCACCAAGAGCTGTGGCTCAGAAATGCTCTGCCTATAAATAAGGATTCCATATTAAAATATAGTTCAAATTATCTTTAAAAACTTACTTCCAAACCTTATAACCTGTTCATAGACCTGGCATTAGTGCAGAGAGTTTGGTTTGTTCTCCCGTCTAGTAAGGACAATTACACATCTTCCAATTCCTCCATTTGTTCTACTTTGCTACACAAAATAAACACGTGAAAGAATGCTAGACCAGACTGAACTATTACTTGAACAACCTGAATTTTCAGAACCACCCTAGTATTCCTCAGAAATTCCCAGTTTAGCCCTGGGACTAACAAAGTCCCTTATTTCGCACGTGCTAACAGATGATGTATTATGTGAGCCACACGTTATTTTTAAATGTCAAAATTGTTGGTTAAACAACCAGAGAAGTGGTCATTTCTGTAAGTTCAGAAATAAAATATAGAGAGCAACTGTTTAAATGATTTTTATTTTGAGTCACTGCAAGAAGAGAAAAGCTGGCATTTCTTATCAGGTTGTTTGGATTGTGCATACAAGAGAGAGATGAGAAAATCCATGTATCAATGTTTTTGCTGGACTGTTCTAGTTTATCATCCCTCCACTGCAAGCCTTGGTCTCATCTGCCTCGCGCTCATTTCCCACCACTGTGAGCACTTGCTAGACAAGAAGCTGGCAATCCTCTGCGTTACAAGCATTGCAGTTCACAGGAAAGCCCTGGGAAAGCGGAGGCCTCAAGGAAACACTGGTCCCTTGGAGCCGTATCCGCATTTGGGCTCCCACTGTTGCTACCAGAAGCGAGGTTGAACTAGCAGGAGTAACAAGGCAAGAACTGGTGATGAATCCTCTGGCCAGATGCCCATAAAATGAAGAGAACTGATGCTAGCTTGATTTGGGGATATTTGGGAGACCTTAATTCCACCCTCTCCTCCGATCCTGCTGTTGACATGAAACTCCACACCTTACATGCCAGAGGTTTAATGAGCCAGGAACTCCTTTCTAAAACATCTGGGAAGGTCAATATTCTTGGCTTTCAGCATGGCAGAAAACCTAACATCCTAATCACCCTGGCACGCTTCTGCCTCCCCATAAACTACTGACGTATGTAAAGACCTAACTCGTTATCAAATAAGGTTTGTTCTAAACACTGGCTCAAAATGTTCTTGCCTGTTGAGAAAATAGAACAAGCTTAAGCTAGCTTTGCTTATCTGTAGCTTAAGTGGATGCGTCCCAATGAAAGTTTGTAATTATCTTCTAAGGGCTTGTTTAGACGTGACAGTTGATGTAGCTGAGAGTACGACAGGCATTCAAAACACACTGGCTAGTCCCGAATAAGTCCCAGAGCACAGAACTTCTCACTCCAGAGCGTTGTTCTTGTTTAAGTTAGACTGAAACAGTCTATGCTTGTTGCAAAATACAAGGGTACGCTCACACACACACACATGCACAAACACAGGCACACACTTAAGCGTGATTACTCCAGAATAACTTCTGAGCAGGGATGTGTGTAGACAAGCCCTGGTAGACGAGCTGGGGACTACGGCTGCCTGCAGCTGCGATGGGAAGGGAGGGATGGATGTCAGCACCCGAGCGGGACGCTGTGCATGCACACACTCTGCAACAGAAGCTGCTAGCGCGGGGTACGGAGGGGAGATCCCTAGAGCCATCTTAGCACCCCATTCTTCCTCTCCCACTAAAAACCTGACCCCGGATACAGCTACTAGCTTTCCTAATGGCTCAGCTCTGGCTGTTCCCTACGTCTCGCTGCCACAGCAGCTTTTATCGGTAATTGGATTAGGAAAGAAAGGCTCCAGTTATCCCAGTGCCATAGACGCTGGCCCAGGCATATTGTTTGCTGAAATGTTTTCAGTCAGAACAGGCTAATATTTTGAAGGCAGTTTGGTCAGGTTGTGCGGACAGGGATGTGTTTAAAGGTTTCATTTTTTCAAAACACATTGCGGCTCCTTGGCCAAGAGCTACAACTGCCCTGTTTAGGAAGAGGGAAACAAACATCCTGACAATTTAACTTACGCACAAACACACACACACACACACACTTGATCCCGACTTCTGCACATTCATCATTTAGCTCAAAAGCCTTTTTTTGTGGAAGAAATTAATTGTTTGTGTATTGTCAGCATTAAGCAGATAGATAAGTATGTAAGCTGGAATGTTATTTCTGCAGTTATTTTAAATATTTGGGTTGTCCACTTAAACTATGTATAAATAAAGTCAGTATGAATTTCTTCATTTCTTTGATGGCATGATAAAGCCATCCTTTCTGTCATTACACACATCAGCATTTAATAGCCAGGCTGAAAATGACAGGCTAATTAGGATACCAGGTTTTGAGGTTCTATGTAACTACATTTCTAACTTTGCTGGGGACCATCTCTAGACTTCCCAGCTTTTTTTTTTTTTTTTTTTNGAGGAGCAGCTGTGCGACTAAACACCTGGAATTTAGGGTTATGAGCTTCATGACAAAGCAAGCCTTAAATCAGGTGCCCTCATCAACCAGTTCTGCCTGATGCACTGTTTCGGGGGCTGTTAGAAGACCTTATCTCTGTAATAGACAGTTTTGTTTCCTGTTTGTGGGGTATGAACTTGGCAGCAATGGAAAACTGAGCAGAGCCCCAAAGCTTCTGTACTTGGAAAACTTGGGTTTAAAGCATTCATGGACAGAAACAGACCATGAGGCTAAATACTTACTGGATTACCATTTGCGTTATGATCATCTGGTTTTGTTGAACAGACGCTTAGGACTTGTCTACTCAGAGCCACGGAGAAAAATTAGGAATCAAATTCAGAGGTTAAGTTAATGCTTTCATATGCATTAAACTCTTGCACACATGCACACATTCAGAACCATAGTGGTCTGTAACTTAATCCTTTAATTTATGTGTGTTTGCTACACAGCTTTGATTCCTCTGAAGTTTCCCAAGTTGCTCCTGAAGACAACGCTCATCAGAGCCTCTCTACACACAAAAGTTACAACAGACTATGATGGTGTTTGAATGTAAAGAATAATGCATGCTCCTGAATTATTTATTCATTATGAAGCAAAAGGGTATTGTTCCTGATTAGCTTACCTCATGCAGAGGTCTTCTGCACAAGTCATTATGATGTAAGCTAAAGTACGCACTTATTGTGTGTTAACAACTCTACATACACCGCCCAAACAGGCCTAAAGGAGCGTGGGGGAAAGAACAATTTCTTCTATATTGGTCGTCTAGTTGAGGTGCTCCACGCTGCAGCTACATTAATACATAAAATAACCAACAAGTACATGGTACAGGAAACTACTAACACCAAGAGCAAAGACACTTGAAGCCCAAACTTATCTTATCTCACTCCACTTACTTAATGGGTACACCCAGTTTAGAAACCCAGCAACCCCAAATTCCTATTAAAGACTAGGGAATGGAAGAGAAGGAAGACTCACTCTAAGAACAGCTTAGATTTTACGGAGGTAAGTTTGTTCCCCCAGACGGTTCTGTTATACGGGACAGAGGGAAAGTCTAGGATTACAGGCTCCTATTTAGCTATATTAAGTTAATGAGATTAATCCAGGCTCTACTACCCATTGGGACTGTCCATATATGAGGTTGGTATAGGAGATGTGAATTCAGATTAGTCTACATTTCCTTCCTACACAGTCAAGCTTTCGAGACGCTAATTCACTTTCATAGCATGCCAACTAACCAGAAACCAGGCTCCATTTTTTCTTAAAGAATCACACAATCAGAGCATGGCTGAGGTTGGACAGGACCTTTGGAGGTCACCTGGTCCAACTCCCCTGCTCAAGCAAGGCCACCTATAGCCGGTTGCCCAGGACTGTGTCCAGACAGCTTTTGAGTATCTCCAAGGCACGAGACCCCACAACTTCTCTTGGCAACCTGCGCCAGCGCTCGGTCACCCTTACAGTGAAAAAGTGTTTCCTGGCGTTCAGAGGGATCCTCCTGTGTTTCAGTTTGTGTCCGTTGTCTCTGGNCTCTAAAAACCTGTTTGTTCAGACATTTACTTGTGAACTACGCAGACAGACTCTCAAAGTGTAAGCCCAGGAGGAAGCTACCACAGGGTAACCCTGGTTGTGAACACACTTCTCATCTACCGGTTATATTGCAGCAGCTGCCCATGCACGCATACTTACCACAGGGCAAATGTGAGGAATTTTATTCTTCAGAGAGGAGAAAGCTATCTCAAACCTTCTGAGCTTTGGTTTAAACAGAACACATGTAAACCCTTAAGGTACCATTCCTCTGACCAAGCACAGGCGATAATGTCTGAACTAGTCATCCAGACATCTTCTGTAGCAAGGAAGCAGCCAGCTCCTGTGTACTCCTGAGAGTATCTAATCATCAGATAGGAACACAACCAAAACTTGCCAAAAAACCCCAAGTCCGTAAATCAGGTAGCGCCTGTTTCTCTCCACTGACCGTTAACCCCAGAGCACTGCTGTAGATACATCAAGGGCGTGATTTGTCCTGCTTACTGGGAAGTACAGTGCTATAGAATGATCCTCAAACCTTGTTTACACGACTATAAGCTCAGCACCATTAAGACAGGAGCTTTCTGAGAAAACTTTCATCATCTGCCTATCCCATTCGATTGCTACAGCAAGACAAAGACAGGAAGATACCAAGAGGTTCACCCATATCGGCTCATCTGGGTTGAACAGTAAACTTTTGTGGCATCATCCTACAGAATCAAGGAAAACGTTCCTACGCCAAGTTACTATTTTAAAGTATTCATTTAAAACTTTTACCTGAGCTACTTAAACTACACTGGCTTTGTGCTGAAATAATGCAGTCTATCAGTTAGCCGCAACCCTGAAGGGACACAGTAAGTCTCATAGTTTCTGATCACAGTTTTAAAGGAAACTCTCAGCAGCACATGGTATTTGTAGTTTAGGGTAATCTAAACGGGGGAACCCCAGTTCCCACTCTATTCTCAGCCACAAATCTTCTCTTCCTGCTTCCTACAAGTCACGTATGCAGCTGGGAAGCCATCAAGTCAACAGAAAACCCTCTAGGACAGGTGACCAGCTTCTTTATGTGCTGTTTTTTTAAGGTGTGACTAGAGGTGACAAGTTTCAGGATTGTTTCTAAAACAGCTCATCTGTATCAGGAAAAACTAACACTTTGAATCTGTTTCTCTGGAGGCTTGAACTGAATTTAAGCTCAGTCTCCCATTTTGCAAGAGAAGCACCATACATTTTGTTAAGTTTGGAGCCATGGCTGTCTCCAGGGATGTTGCATGCAATAACTTTGATATTACTTGACAAACTAGAATGATATAAAATTAGCCTAAAAGATCCTCCCTACAAGCATTTAAGCAATTCTCACCAGACCTATGAGGTATCTAGTATCCCCATTCTCTAGATGCATCTGATTTAATCTGCTATTCAAAAGTCAAAGTTAAGGGTCTGAACAAGTTTTGGAAACATGCTCACAGAGTGCACCGGTCATGAGGCACCCCTCAGCCACACAGTTCAAGAACTGAGATGGACCATGATATTTCTGGAATGGTAGTAAATTCAAGGAAACCAGGATGACAATGTATTTGATAATTAAAGTAGAACTCTACAAGCCCTGAAACTTGCTTTTTAAGTAAGTCTGTAACCATCATAAATTGGCATGATGCTTTATAGCAACTTGGTATTACTGGTCAGTGTCTTATTTTTTCCTTTTCTGTCAGGCTAATAAGTGTCTTGAGTATCAATATATCAAACTTCAAAAGTTGCTCCTTAGTCTGAGACAGCTGTATAGATTGAGACATCTTAGAAAAACAAATGTGCGTTAAAGTGATGCCATGTAATAGAACGGAATTTGCTGCACTTGCTCTTGGTGACTTTGCTGTAAGAACATAGGAGTTAATTTGGCCCTGGGGAAGTCATTAAGAGGCTTTTTCAAAAGAGCATGGAATTTGGAGTAAGGGTTAATGTAAACAGTTTCTTCTACTTTAGATTAACTTCTTAACAGGCTTAGTTAACAACACTATTCTCCACACAGATACCCCTTTTTTTTTATTTTATATGTATGCTATATATATATGCAGTAATGACTACAGCTGTACTGAAACTACATTTACTTTTTAATTCACTAAAACTCCATCCACACCAGGTCATTTTTATGTAGATCTAAATGAAGCTCTATAGAAAACAGAAATGAATGTTCTTCAAAAGCTTTTTGACCAGTTACTTAATCAATGAGTTCAGAAACTAGAGAAAACTGTCAGCTCTTAAAGCTCAATTTCACAGTTCTTACTGATAGACTTAAGAGATGACACTGTAAACCATGTACCTGACAAAGTGGATACAGGAATTGAGCAATAAATATTTGGACTGTGTTGATACTAAAGAGCTATGGAACAGCAGGCACAAGTAGTTTGCATTAGTTTAGTCTTCAAAGGAAGCATTCCAATCACTGTTTTAAGGAAAAGGTGGCTCACTTTAATAACCACAGGCATTAGTCACTATTTAACAAGACATTCTAAAAAAGTAATCACAATTTGTCCGAGAGTAGTTTACAAGTGGATGGTATACATTAAGATACAGAGGTAGAAGTTCACTTTTACAATGCTTCACTAATACAGATTACCAAATTCAAGGCACAAAATTGTTCGCTTTACAAAAAATACTGTAAAAATGTCATTTGCTGTTCTACAATGTGAGTACAACTCAAAAAAAAATCTTTACACCCTTCCATATTCTGCATGTAGAGTTGCATCAGGCATTATTCTATTTTTCCTTTGCTAATAATTGGCATATGACCAGCACTTACATAAACAGTTTGTATCTCAGCTGAGTTGCTTTGTCTTTTAGGCACAAGTCCAGTTACAGAAATTTAATACAACAGCTTCCTCAGGGGGTGGGAGAACTCTGTCGGAAGTAAGAATGAGGAGGAAGAAAAGAAACGTATAGTCATAATGGTAAATTAGACTCTGACATATAGAGGGAAACAGAACAGAGCATATTTCAAATCAAGTGACTTGAAAAAAGTCATTGACTGCATTCCTAGAAAACCAGATGCCCAGTACAAGTTTGCTCTGAGAGTATTTGAGACATTCACTTGCCTTTGAATCGGCAGAGATTTACAAATTTCTTTTTATCTTTGTTTAAATAGAACACACACAGTTGCTACAAAAGAGAATTACACCACAATTTGGCGATGTGTCCTTTAGAGACCTTGGGTGAGCAAGTGAAGAGATGCATTCAGAAATTGTCCTTGAATTTGCTAAAAGGTCATGAGCAGTAGCTTAAATCTCAAGATTTCCCTCCCTCCCTCTTCCCAAATAACATAGGGAAAGACAAACAATTTCTGAAACATTCCATCTTCTAGTTGGAGACAGCTCTTGTAAGCCTTGGCAGGCTGAGGAAGAGAGATCACACAGTGCATCCCTACAAGAAGTAGCATGACTAGTTTACTGTACATACAGTGATATTGTAAAGGACAATGGTGGCAGCTACATTGTAAATTCACTTTGCTTACCTATCACATTTTCCAAGTACTCTAGTCAGTTTTATTTACAGTATATAAAAAACCATTGATTTTTAGAGTTCAATACACAGGTTTAGGACCCAAGAGAATGCCACAGTAAGATGTTGACATTTGCATCTGTTAGATGCAAGTGCACTTTGCAATTCAGTCATGTAACTATTGTATTCACCCATAAATGTTAGTCCATCCAAAACAGTGTTAAATTCCATTTTTTGCTTCGTTGTTGTTTGTAGCCTGTTTCCTTTGAGCGATGAAAGGGTACATACACTTGTCTGCTCCCAAAAATCGGTACATGCATACAACGGCTTCAAAGGGCAGAATACTGTGAAAAAGAGGTTATAAAACTGTTAGAAGACAACATAAAACAAAAGCTCAGCTTACACTATGTACTTGGTCTCCTTAAAAGCAACATAATAGCTATTGCAGAGGCTTCTTAAGAGACTTAAAGGATTTTTATTTCACAGGGATACTTACATACAGAATTGCAATTCTAGAGTCCCAACCAGACAGGCAAGCAGAAAAGAGGGAGAAGCAACTTATTCGCATCCCTCCAGCTTAGACCAGATTTTCTGCTGCTTCTTCACAAGCAGTATGATAGCTTGTTTTAAAGGGGGGGAGGGGGAGGGCAAGGGCATCACAGAAGGCCTACTGAAAGCAAAGCATCTGCTTAAAGCCACATCAGCAGAGGTCATCAGACATTTAAGATATTCTTTAATGTGGGATTAGCGTTAGTTAATACCATTCTTTGATCACCAGATGTCTAACAACCTCGACTTATATTCTAAACTCAATCATCCATCCTCAAAAAGAGAGGTCTGAAGTAAAGAGAACAATTTCCTTTTTCCCCCTCCAGATAAAATTCCAAGAGGTGACTATGTGACGGATACCTGGCTACAGACCCTCCCCTCCTTCCCACAACCACAAAACAGTACTTTTATTTCAAGTGCTCAGGGGTTCTAGCAAACGACTAAGATAGGATTTCCTCAGCCCCTGGAAATAGCGGCACACACTCGTTCAGTGGAAAGCAGTGCACAGAATCCAGCCATTAGGAGTAATGACCACTGAAGCACCGAGAAGCAGACGTCACTGGTACAGGTGTCCGTACTATTTGTGCAGTGGCAACTGGAGGGCCTTTGATCTAAGTGCTGCTGCCTGAGGCATGGATTATGCAGAAGCTTTGATCTCCCTGTTGGAAGCTAAAGTGTTGAACCAAGACAACCCAAAGGGCTTTTGATGGGACTGTTGCTCCATAAGGCACTGCTTGTGCAGAGAGCACGGAAGCACCCTCTGAGCTTCTGGTTGAAGAAGCTAGTTCTTAAAGATGCTGAGAGTGGCCTTGATATGTTGGCAGAAGAGACACATACGTACTCTCTTCCAGGAAAGAGGTAAGCTGTGAAGGCTCCTCTAGTTTTTGGTGATCCTGTCCACCATGAGACTTGAGGCAGAGGAGAACCACTGCCTTGCAAGCAGAATAAAAATCACCAAGATTCTCAGCTGCAACCATCCCTCACAGAAGGAAAATAAGACAATGCTGTATTTTAAAGGTTCCTCCTACATGTTACAGATTTAAAAAACTCCACAGCTGTGAAGCTGTTCTCTATAAACTAGAATGCAACTGATGGTGCATTAGTGGAATTGAGCCAACTCCTGTATTACCCTGCACCATTGAAATGTCAGCCTGGTTACAGATTAAACAGGGTTCCCATCCAAAAACTGTAGTCTGTTAGACAGGACAAAGGAGGTAATTCCTTTAAATAGACCTTCCTCCAAACTTATACTCTGAAAATTGGTTCTGAATGTGCAGATTTTCAGTTTATCTACTATATCTGTGCAAGGCGTAGAGGATCTGCAGGCAGGGCCTCCTACACACTGGTTCTACAGATAAACAGCTAGAGGTTTCTTTGCTGGAAGCTGCCTTGTGCCCTGATCCTAAGGAGGAACCCAAACAACGGAAATAAAAGTCTGTTGAAAAAAACAGGAATCTAAGGAGGATGTAAGATACCAGAAGGGTAAAACAAGGATGCATAATACACAGGATCTAGTTTTATGGAGCTTCCCAAGCACGCAACCTACACTCATGCAAGCCAAGAAAGAGACCTATAAATTCTAACAGAACAGGACGTATGGCCTGTGTGGGTGGGAGGGTGTTTATGTCCAGAAAGTGGACATGCTCATGTATTTTACTAGTACTCTGTAGACTGTATTGCCAACGAACTGGCATTTCAGCTCTTACCTTTTCATGAAGGTGACCATATACATGAGGCGAGGTGTGCAGATCATTGGCTGGTCTGTAAGGATAGCTCTCATAGCCTGCTTCACACAGTATTCTGGTTTCAAGGGTGGAAGGAAAGGCTCAATTTCTTTTCTGAAATATTTGGTTAAGACAGATTAATAAGATACATAAAGGACTGTAGACGCCAGTGAAGAGTTCATTAACTCACTTTCTTTGGAATGCCTCAGCAGGGACAAAGACTTCAAATTTTTTTATATTCACTGGTAAGTTAACAAAGCCTATAGCTCAAAACTTGTGCTGCCTAAGTACAAAAGGACAGAAGACACTCAATAATTCAGAAAGTCTCTTTTTCGAGTCTAAAATACATTAAAGCAGATAATACTTATTTTAATATTTTTATGGTAACAGTTCAGTTACCTTCAAGTACTTTTATGACACTACAAACACAGAGCAGAAGGAGAATTTTACTCACCTAATCCTGCACCCTCTAAACATTCCTGTATCTACAAGATAAGGGCAGACTAAAGTTGTTTTAATTCCGTCCTTTTCAGCAGCCTTCAATTCATGGCTCAAAGACTCATGGAAACCTACAGCTCCAAATTTGCTGGCGCAATAATCCTGTGTTGGCAATGAACAAAGGGAAAAAAAGGTAACTTAAAAAGGACAGATATGAATCATGTTCAAAGCCAAAGCATATCTGAGGTGATTCTGCACAGATTTTCAAAGCAACAACAAAAGACAGCCACTGAATAGAGCATCACATCAACTCATTTATCACTTTACTTTTGAGGCAATTAGCACAGAATCATGAAAGCTGAATGTAGGAGGATATTACCTTGGATTCAAGTCTTTGAATCAGGCAGGCTCACATGGCAAGTTACTCCAATTACCAGTTTGCTTAATATTAAATGTTACAAGAAAGGACTGAGATACCTACTACTGCCTTAAGTCAGACTTGAAAAAGCTTGGGGAGTTGGCAGGGCTTAGGTGTAAAAATCTTAAATGCTT
The DNA here is from genome assembly GCA_003993805.1 of Himantopus leucocephalus. Lineage (NCBI taxonomy): Eukaryota > Metazoa > Chordata > Aves > Charadriiformes > Recurvirostridae > Himantopus > Himantopus leucocephalus. The sequence goes on along the minus strand of RSEF01000002.1, from coordinate 129,981,401 downwards.
TATTTTTTAAGGTTAGTTTGAACAGAAGATATAATGGAGATTTGAGTGTATTATTTAATTTTCATAAGATGACATAGCTTGTATATCTTATAAAAATACTAAGTTCAGCAACATTAAAAAATAATTGCATAGACAGCAGCAGCATTTGAGGTTTCTGCTGGATGTGTCCACATCTGCTGGTGGTCACACCCACAGTCTTGGAAATTCTTCGTAGTTTTCTCAAGATAGTAAATACTTGAAAAAGCCTTAAGTTATATCAGCTTCATTAATTTCTGTTATGATACACATCCAGTTTAAGGTCCTGGACTGAGCCTTACCTATATGCAAAGAAGCGTGTGCTTATGGGGTAATAAGACCATTATTCCATTAGACGCATTAATTCTTTTTCACTAACTGAATGCTTTTTGTTCACACCTGTATTTGTGCTAATGACCCCAAAAGCAAGATAATAGGCTCTAGTCCTAACGTAGTTTTATGTACCAAACAAGTCCCACAAACAGCTCCTAGCAACTACACAACCTAACACTTATAACTGGGAGCCTAGTGAAGCAGGTGAGCCATATATTCTGGAAGGAAGGCTGGCTGCCATTTCCTCACAGAAACAGGAAACAAAAAACGTTACTTTTGAAAATCCTTGCCTTTGGCTTCAAGCTTAGCACTGAAGATCTTGACAGAAGTAGGTAGGTGGGCACCTTTCAGGTTCCTAAATTTATCAGGTAATTCAAAGATCATTTAGCATGTTGAAATCTTTAGCCATCCTAGGCTTCTACTCTAAGTGGCAAGTCCATCTGCAAAGTAGGTGAATACGGTGGCTGCCCAAGTCCTGTGGACCCCACTTACAGGGAGCCATGAGTTGGTATGGTACTCAGCACCATAGCTTCCAAGTATCTTTGAAGATTTGACTTTATTTTCTCTAGCTGATAATACAAAAAAGCTTATCCTAAGCAAGAACCGCCAAATTTATTGTTAATTACAGTCTAACAAACCTCCACTCCAGCAGTACTGAACAATCCCAAGGAACTTGCAACTGTCACGATGTGTCCATGATTCATTTCCAGCATCTTGGGAAGGAATGCTTTAGTGGTCTACAAATTAAAAAAAAAAAAAAAAAAAAAANACTAATAAGTGTTCAGAACCTCTATCAAGAATTTAGAAGTACGATCGCTATATAGATGTTGAACTCCTGAATTTTTAAAAAATGCCAACAGAAAATCTACAGCTTGTTTGTGAATTCAGACAGCAAGGCAGCAAGGATTATATCTCCAGAAATCCTAAGGTTAAAGGATCAATTGAGCTCAGACATGTTTATTTTTCTGCAAGAGACTAGTTATCAGAAAGAGATAATTTGACCCTAAAATGGAAGTCACATTTTTTTAAGACAGAAAAAGGAATGCAAAGTGTTTAATTACACCATCCAGCACATCTGTGTTAAGACCAGTGCCGATTATCAGTTCTAATTATTGACAGTGTGTTTTGTAAGTTAGATATGGCTAGTTTTATCCAATTAACTTATCATGTTGGGCATTTTACATTAAAAGAAATACTAAAGGCAGAACTTCCACTGATGTTATTTTTTACATATAATACAGTAAATATCTGGTAGTCTAAATTACTTTCCATTTTTATTAGTATCCATAAGCATTGCCCTAACTAAAAAGACAAGATCCACATTTCTCTTATCAGTTTCTTAAGAATTTCAAAATAAAACAAATACAATAAAACAAAAGCAAGCCTCAAAATGAAACTTTGATTTTAACCTCCAATTTTTATGCTTTGATTATAACAAAGTTTGTTTCTGTTTAAAAACCAAAGTCAGAGTTAACACCTTTTAAAAAATTAAATTTCAAGCAACAAATTAAAGGCATTTGCTAGAAGACCACCCCTGCTAGAATACCTACCTTTGTCATATCTGTTTTCTGAAACTGACTCAACACTTTCCTTTTTTAAGTAAGTATTAAGCAGAGCACTAAAAAAAATAATCAATGAAGTAGTAAAATGGTATGTGTAGTTATGATTTACTTCAGCTTCTAGGCTGTCAGTGTACTATAGGAGATCACTTTTAAATTGCCAAAGAACTTCAGACAATGCTTTTTAATCACAAACATGCCTAGTTAATATATAAATCTATTAATGACAGAGCTATTATTCTATTCTAACTCACACAGTACCACAAATGCTTAATCCTTCCAAAAACTTGGTCTTCCCATGTAATTTGGATCCAAACTCAGAGCATGCAAATGCCCCTTAAGTATTTGCTACTTGCTTAATTGTTGGTCTGAGTCGTGTCAGCTGCATTCTTAAAAAGACATGCAAGCTACGGCTGAATCCATCTAATTCCATTCTTATGCTGTCTGCATTTTCCAATCACAGACGTCAGGACAGTTTTGCTCTAATGATTTTCACATGTTCTTGTACAACATTTTTGCCTGCAGGTGTTAAATGACTAATCCAGACCTCCTAACACCACACAAAAGAGTGTTTTCACTGGACAGCTGGCAGATGATAGAAGATTAACAGACCTCCTGACTCCTTGCCTTTTCTACTGTTGATTCATACAACTCCTAGATTCTGTCATAACTGCATAACGAAGCTAATTATAAAAAATAATCTGAGAGCAAGCTGCCTTGCATTTGTTTCTTTCCTCATGGCAGGGATCTCTAAACCTCTTATATAGAGCCTTGGACAAGAATTTAGTTCGCTGTTAAACTAATCTGTGCCAGGCACACAAAGTTTCAGCCTCTCTGCCCATGTTGCATGGCAACAAAGCTCAGTCATGACAGGGCAGCGCCGTCTGAAAAGGTAAGAGGCTTCGCTTGGACGGCACTGAAGTTTTACAGTGTGTTATTTATCTGCAGCCTGCCTTACGCACCCCAACACCAATGGTGTGTATGCTATCCTTGTAAGAGATCCATGCTCCCAACTCAGTCCTGCTAACAATTTACTCCCCTCTGGAGCATTAGTCAGCTCCATCAGTTTCCACTTACGTGTCAGTTATCTGTCCACATCACATCGGAATGACTGATTGCCACCTCCCATTGCCAGAAAGCTTGATAATGCAGACTGAAGCTGTGGCTGCAAACCACAGTAACTACAGAAAGGAAGGGGCACTCACTTCGGAGTTTGTCTTGGGGGAGAGAAAGAAGGGAAAGAAGTAGCAAGAGGGTTTTTTTCCTATCACTTTCAGGGCATGAATCAATGTTTTCCTCCAAGAAATAAACAGGCAAGTGCACTAAGCTTTGTTGGACTGACTTTTCTATTATCTTTACTATGGCACTGCGTTTTTTTTTTTTTTTAATATGTTGAATTNTGTAACTAGGTGTCCATAAGTGTCTGTTTTTATCTACAGCTGAAGAAGAAAATTTTCACAGGCATATAAATAGATACGGGCGATAACCAGAACAACTGCAGAGCAGTGAATTTCAGAAAGCCCACTCAACTATGCTACACTCCTTCAAAGCATAAAGATTACAAATACTGAGTTTTCAGAGTTTGTGGCTAAAGTAACCCATTTTCAACCAAGAGGAAATTGGCGCATGACAAATAAACCCTGTTGAGGACACTTTCGAGTGACGTCTTCAGCAATCAAATGCAGACCAAACAACTCCCAGCAGCGGAACTACGGTCACTTCATGTAAGTCATCTCTTAAAAGGCCATTTATGGCCACATAGGAAAAAACACAGCTCCTCTGCTCTGAAGACAATTAGCAATTCATGGAAATCTTTGCGTGAGACTTCAGTGTTCTGAAACAGCCTGTTCAGAGCAGGCCCCTGTACTTTGTCATAGGACATTATCCCACAAATCCATTTAAAACCTGAAGCTGAGGTAGTCTACAAAGATAGCACAACTATCATATGTAGAAAACTTAGCAGTCAACTATCAATGTCTCAACTAAATGGATACCAGAGAAAGCCATCTCAGTTGCTGCCATCCTCCAGCCATCTGCTACAGCTGGGAGTCAGTCCTTGAAAACAAGCACTGTCAGAGGCAGACACACCCTATGGGGGGGACGCATTTCCAGGCTCAGAGTAAAGGCTTGCCCACTGCTCCTCCCAGCCTCCTCTTGCTGGGAAAAACAATCCCAAAGTGAAGTTATTCTCTTTCGTGGTATAAGCAATCCCCAAATAAATCAGTGTTCTTACTGAGCTCCTGGCACAGCCCACTTCCTTGATCAAAGCAGCTTCCTCCATACTCTGGTCCCCAGTTTTTCTGCCTGTTACATAAACCAGATCAACCTAGTTTCTCGTTTCTAGTTTCTTTCAGCTTCAGCTACATCTGCCTACCAGACCTGAAGTCTTCTGTGTGCTTGTTGTGCTGCTGAGAAACTAGTTAAGAGTTTGACCGGTTCAGGGCAAGATGCCTCCTGGGTGGCCTTCCCATCTGGAGTTTGTCTGAACAGGTAGCACAGCCCACATTAGTCTTCTGAGGTGATGCATGGACATGCTAATCCTCCATAAAAAAAAAAAGTATTAGAAGATAGCAAGCGAGAAATGTGTTTTGCCCATGGCATTAGAGGTCATGAACCAGGCCCCCAAAATAATTCAAATCAACTCAAGTGATTTAATCAAACTATATGCCTTCTGGTTTGATCCTTTAGGTTTCAGTTTTACCTCTCCCAGCTGTAGGGGAAGACATTTAACCAAAACATTTAAGTACTTAAAGTCAGAGCTGGGTCTTTTATTAATGACAAACATAACACACTTTTCAACACTGAGAAACCAGTAAGTAGAGTATAGTGGATGAAAGGAATTGTGTTGTGATGCATCAGGGTGGGGAATCAGGGAAGTTATGTGGTGTTCAAAATCAAGAAATTTAAGCATCCTCTTCACTCAGAATTAGCTTTTTTTTTTTTTTAGAAAAACCCAAAAGCATCGTGCAAACATGCATTTTCTAACCTGTAGCATAGTTTAGATACAGCAACTAGGCAACTAGGTAGGACAGATAGAAAATATGAAGCTCTTCTGAACAGAAAGTAGAGGAAGTTTTTCAAGCTAGTTTAACCTTTAAGTTTTTTGGAGTCTGGAAATCAATTCCTAATCTTCTAAGCATTTTCCTCTATGCTTCTGAATATACCAGTAAGAACAAACTATTCCCAGTAGCTGTAACCGAACATCTATTTCATGTGCACACAGCTTTAATGACTTATTTCTCACAAGTGTGAAACTGAACAAGCATTTACATGTCACTTCATAGCTTTCGTAATCTGTTCTCAACATTTTGGTTTACGGCAAATTAACTTCCAACAGTCTAGCACTTCTTCCCTCCCCTTCCCCAAATTCTTTAGTTCCATTCTTAATGAAACAAAACTCAAAAGATTGTGCAACACAAAGAACAGCACAGCTGCAATGTCAAGACAAATTAGTCTAAATACAGCAAATGAGAATATGAAGAAATACTGTTTGGGAAAGTGATTTTTTTAATTAAATTTTGGATTAATTATTCTTAAAGAAGAAAGCAAGCATCCACAGAAAACAATGTTAGCTGTATGCAGCTCAGGACAATGGATACTGAATGCAGAAAGCACACCGAAGTAGGAAAGTACGTGCTACCTTATGTTTAGAGAATTGTCTTTATATCAAAGAAAGAAATAAAGCAGGTACCAACACATAAGGTCCCTTAAGTTTCTATTTTTCAATACAGTAATTTTTTTCCAGACTTTCTGCCTTCTGTCAATGTTCAACAGCCCTTTTTAAATTATTTTGATGGCATAAACAAGCTGCTTTACTGTAAGGCAGAAATTCCTTTATGCCACAGAACAGCTCATTTTCCATGCAGCCCCTTCAGGTAAGGATGATAGAGCATGGTTATTTTTCTGGGGCCGATCAAAATAGGTGAGTTTTTACATTGCTATAGTCATCCACAACAGTAGTGTACCGGCATAACAGATAAGATACTTCTTTTCAAGCCACAGCTATTCCTGACTGCCAGGACACCCACCCAACAGTGCAAACGAGCACATTTGGGTAAATGCATCATTTTGTCTTCATGTTAAACACTATTTAGCCAGACCCAAGAAGCAAAATTGGTGTGACTAGTTAAGGACTCATCCAGACGACTCTGAGAACTAAGGTACCAGAGATCGTAACAGCCTGCTGCCATGTGTGTTAGCTAATCCTATAATTACTATCACAAAGCAACAGAGCCAGTGACAAGAAAAGGTTGTTCCAAGTTTTTGTGTAAAATATACATTATATCCTCTCTCCCCCTCAGCATTGACATTCAGACTTCTTCGCCTTCTTTTCTTCCCATTCTTCTTACGGACCACAGCCGGGGACACTGCAAATTCTCCTACTCCCACGCAGGACAGCATGGGGTCCATTTATTCCACCACAGAATGAAATCCAGAGATTTCCACACGCCCCAATTTCTCTTTCCATTCCAGTAACTGAGAAGGAAGGCACGAAGGTCTGACAAAAGAGCACCTCTAGCTCTTCTGCAGGGAGGCTGTGTCAGCCTTGCCTTAAAGTAGGTTTGTCCAAACTGGGTAGTATAGCACTAATGCACTACTGTATGTTAAAAAGGAGTAAGAGGTGCCTGAAAGGCAGAAAACCCCCATGGCAAGCTTATCAGTAAAGAGACTGAAGTTTTTTTCAGCTACAGCCATACAGCCCAGCTTATTTCAGAAGATAACCACTTTAAATACATTTTATAAATGTAAGGTAGAACTTCACTTACAGAAATACCGTGAAAGTCATCACCAAATAGTTTTAAAAGAAGCCTTGAAAGTATACCCTAGAACCGTGTAACTCTCAAAGGAGAATTTATTCAAGTTAGAGGCTATAATATCCAAAATTCCTTCTCACGCACCAAAGCACGCAGTTACCAGCCTGGATTTAACCATTTATTTTCCTTCTAGCTTTTTTATTTGGTTCCAATGAGAACTGAGAGTAATTACTTGTCATTTGCACTATCATCTCAATTATTTTTCCCACATTATCTCCACATCCTTCTTAAATTCCATTATATAAGCATCTCTGAAACATTAGGTTGAGGTGAGATTAGTAACTGCGCTAAGACTACATGAAAATACCAAGTACTGAGTTGAACACTAGAGAGACCGCACAGCACAAAGGATATAGCTTGGCCAGTAACAGGCTGAATACAGAAGATAGACAGAAGTCTACGACTACTGTTGACCTTGCTAACATAAGGGACCAAAGCTGTGCTTTAAAGGAGCTCAGATGTCTCTGCTGACTGTTTGCAAGAAGTACTGGGCTCCTTCTGGATAATTAGCAACTGTCTAAGTAAACATTTGAATAGCTGTGGAAATTAGCGCTATTTTTGATCTTCAGTTTCTATTCTCAAGAAGTGATAATGAAAATTACACCAGAATTACCCAGTCTTACTTTAGTAATGGATTAAAAAAAGTCAGATTTCTCTGGATTGTTGATGGGTCTACCCAGATCCTTTCGGAGCAAAAAGGATCAGGAGATAACACATGACATCCTCAAACCAAGCTTCCATAGATAGCTGTATTAAAAGCATGAAAGGAAACTATTCAAGGATTGCCCTCAAGTGTGCCTTGAACAGGCACTGCGTTTAAAACAAAAAAGCTAGACCTTTCAATATTTCATCTCAAAAGGAGTCCCTTAGTTATTTAACTCCTGGCAGGCAACACAACCTTCAATTTCTTACTAAAGCTTTATTTGTCCTTCACATAAAAACCCACTGTTTTGGGGCCATGGGGATTCTTTTAATATTGAACTGCAACAGCAGTTAATGCTTAACATACATGCACAGTAATAATGTTACAGTTGCCTTGCAACCAGAAAGAAGCTCGTGAAAGAACAAGGTAGACTTAAACAGAAGTTTATAATGATGATGAGTAACAAGGAAGGAAAGCCACACACATCCCCCCAATACTTTGCATATCCTACATTTGCAGACAGAATGAAACTACAGATAAGATCTACTCAGGTTAAGAGGTGAAGGTAACAAAATAATAGCCTAAAGAATTAAGTCACGATGAAAAGCAACATCAGTTAATTTAAACTGTATTTGATTTACAGAGAAATAAGTATCTTTTTTCCTCTCTCCAACTCTGCATGAAATACTGCTTTGAAGTATATGAAATCTTTGCTGACTAAACCCAGAAGCTATTACTTGAATCACTTTTTGTTTTTTAATTCATTATTAATTCATGTTAGTAATTAACTTTCCTGTTTCCTCCACCCTCATGACTGATCCATACACATAAAATCCCCTGCTTCTCAACAGACATAATTAATCAGCTGAGAAGCACCAAAGTTGTACAAAACTAGGTTAAATCTTATTTACTGACATTTGTAAGTGGGTTTGTTAGTAGTAACAAACATCTGTCATGCCATTTGCTAAAGAACAAGTATGCTACAGTCCATATTTACATTACCACCTTGTTCAGCATTTGTAGTATTTAGGGTCCAGTTACAAAATTTCTTCAATTTTCAAAGCCAATAGTTACCACTGGTTCCCGTGAACGGTTCAATTGTTGTAGTGGTTCCTCTTACATAGAGTCAACTCATGTTGACTATATCAGAAGAAAGCTGAAACTGAATTAAGTAGTTTCCTTAATCAGAACTTAGTGCCACAAAGCTGTTTACAATGGGTAGACAGTAAAGATAAGATAAGTAACGCTATTAAAAAAAATCACAGGAAACTAATACCACTAGTTATCTCTCAAACATTAATCATTGATTTCCACTCTTTACTACTAGAACTAATTATGCCATGCCTAGGGCAACTGACTATTGCCTGGCTAAATTACCTTTTGCATAGTTTGTTAACAAGGCTTAGTTGAAAGAGAGTTGTGTCTACAGAGATTGGGATATGAAAAGTCCTTAGGGAAGGACATTGCAACAGAAACTTTTGTTATTGACGCCTTATCATGTCACTAGATTGTCTCCCCCTCCCCTTAAGGGCTTCATTTCCTGTCATCTTACCCCGAATTGGTTAACTAAGACTGGAGTAGAAAACAGTTTTGCTCTCCCTCTCATTTGAACTGTAGATTAAGTACTCAAAAACGCTACCTAAATAATACAATTCTCGCTTCAGAAACTTTCTTCTTGAGAGTCAAGGTGGAAAAGGTATTACCTAAGGTTTGCAGTGGTCTGCTGCTAATCAAACTCCCAGGTCTCTTACATAAAGCTTTTCTGCATCCCCCACCATTGCATCACTCTAGATTTTGAGTGCACCTTTACCTAGGGCAGGGGTTTAGGTACGTATAACACAGCCAAAGGTGCCCTGATTTCTCCTTAAGAACATTTCGCTTCTGTTTAGACAGACCACTACCTTATATGCTTTCTGGGCATGAAAAAGTTCAGGTATTCAAGCTGAACTACCCTTGTTATTTCTATACCAGCAAGTGGAAGCCTTCATGTCATTGGTATGCAGTATCCATCTTTCTGCTCCTGAGAACTTTTATAGTCTTTTTTTCCTAAGAAGAAACAGATTTTAGATTTACATGCTTTTTAAATTATTTCCACCCTGAGATGTCAGGCCTGTCCTTTAAAGTGTCTGATCTTTCTAATGACTACGCGCCACCAATCATTTCTGTGGAAGCATCTAGCTGCCTTCAATGGGCATGTTTGTACATATACTACCATACATGCACACCAACTTGTCTACTTGCAGGTATCGCTTTGTTGATGTATAACTGCTTCATATATACGCAGCAGTATATATAATTGTCCTGGTTTGAGTTTGTTTGAATCACTGATTATATATTTAGACCTCTTCCCTCCAATTTTTGCAAATCGTTGATTTCATATGACTATGAAAAATGAAGCACCTTTTCACAGGTTGTCCAGAGAGGCTGTGGAAATCTCCATCTTTGGATATTCAAAAGGCGTTTGGACATGGTCCTGGACGACCTGCTCTAGGTGGCCCTGATTGAGCAGGGGGGTTGGACCTGATGACCTCCACAGGTCCTTTCCGACCTCAACCAGTCTGTGATTCTCCACTTAAATCAAGTATACCAAGTCCTGCTCAACAGCCCATTCCGCTTCCTCTCACAGAGGAAGAAATTCATAAGCCAGCACAGACCTTGCACTCTTTGCCCCTATGTTAACTGCAAGTTTATCAACACAGAATCTTAACTAACTGGAAAGGATGCCGATTCCTCTGCCATCTCCCTCCTGTATCTCCCCTACTGGAGCCCTTGCCTGTAATAAATTATCCTGCTCTGTCTGAAACAGTGTCTGTTCTACTTCCATTTCTCCTTCTCCTTTAGTCTCAAGTCCTTTCAGCTGGAGAGAGGGTCCAATGAAGCAGTGCACAGCATCTAGATTAATTTCTTGTGGAATTAACATATTTTCAGCTGAGTCCAGAACATAGACATACCACACTATTTTCAAAAAACTAATGATGTCCCCCCAGCTATTAGATGCCCTCCAGTAACGACACTCCCTTGCCAGCTCCTTAAGGGTATTCTGAGCCCTCACAGACAATTCTGCCTGCTTTGAATTTTAATGGCTTTTAAAGCTTGGACAGAGCAATTGAATTCTCAACAGCTAGCAATGAACAGGGAGAAAGGCAGTATCTCTGCTTAAGCAGTGTAGAAGTGCAGAACATAAGTTGCCAATTATTTTAGTTGTGGATTTCAAATGCCAAGGTAATCTAAAAGCTGAGAACGATTAGTAGTAAGTAGGTAAGGTGGCATGGTAAGAGGGCTCTTGGAGGCCCAGATATGTGTTCAGTCTGCCTTACACAGCAAAAACAAGCAAGATACAAGTCTAGACTGAAGTGGAACTTGGGCACAAATGCATACGTGCAGGCTTCTCCAGCCGGCACACATTTAAGGCATAACCGAGCATGAGAACTGAAGCTTTCAAAGTACTCATGCACAAAAGCTGACCTCTTCCCTCCTGCCCAAAGGCATTCTCTTAGACAAGTTGATATTTATTCTCCACAAATATTAATCTCATTATACCCTCAGACTATCATAGCTACCAAACCACAATTACTATTCGATTTAAAGCAAGTATTACACAGTTGGCAGCAGCCACTGAAAAGTAACATGTAGTTTAAAGAAAGTGAATCCTTCTGCTCAGATCTACCATGTCAGCATTTGAGCTCTCCGTATACCCAAGACCAACACAGAGCTCCAACATGGCTGTGACAGACCAGTTACACTCCTGTAAACTCAGGAACTTAAGTTACAACCCAAGTAGGTAGCACCACCAACTTTGTATTCTTCCACAGGCAGATCTATCAGTAAAGACAACCTACCCTGCCTTTATTCAAATGTCAAATTTGAAATTACTTTAGAGTTTGCTCGTCAAGTGATACAAGAAGTCAACACTTGGCTACTCCTTTCCACAAAAGCTGGTTTAAGCCCTGTTGAAGTGAAGCGACTAGAAATTCTACTTTGTTTATATACTGACAAATGGCCATGTCAAAGGATTTGTAGTGTTTCAGAGCTATGTTGACATTAGTGTAACAAACACATTAGTCCCTCACCTTCGTTAGCACAAGTTTGCAGCAAATGTCCAACCATTTGGAGAGCAGTTATTTATTGCCAGCTATTTGATAATCTTGACAAAAATGAAAACATGCCCCTATGAGTCAGTGAAAAATCCACATAACAAATTCATTTTAGAACAACTATTAGATAAGAGCTCAGAATATTCTGTTCAGTGAACAAGAATACAAGCCAACTTTTAAATACACATTTTTCTCCAGCTTGCCATAAGCTTAGTCATCCTCTGGAATATTTAGTAAAACTTGGTATTTTAGTCTGCATGTTTCCAAAAAATTACTAGAGGACAGTACTGTCAGAACTACTTACGGAAAGTATGAAGTCATCACTCATGTTTTACAATTTATGTAACAGACTTTTTAAGAAGTGGCTAAACGGAAAAAGACAGTCTCACATTTTATACATACCTTAAGGCCAGTACCTCCATAGCACTGCAATTGCTATAGTACTTGCATGCAGATGAAAGCTGAGTCACTTTACTTATCCTCCCTAACTCAGTCACTAAGTCATTGTTTTGAATCAATTACTTTATAAAAAGGAAAGTGATTATGCCATAACTGAGTATCTCACAAGAGGAACAAGATTAGAAGGAAAGCTCCCCTTTTCACGTAGAAGTCTTTCTTACTGGAAACAGGAAAAATTAAGAAAATATTATAGTTGAATGGAAATTTAGCTTCAAAGTTTGTTTAGGAAACAGTAAGACCCTATAAGGCTCCAACTTCTTAGGCAGCAACTCACTGAATAAGAAGTAACATTTTTAAAATGCATGGAGCTTAGAGGATTTTAAAAACCAAGTTGTTTCTGTTTCATACTTCTCCCCATCCTCCCAAAAAAGGGTCTGCAGAAAGCAAATAGTCTTATCAGATAACCTTTCACTTTGTAAGCCAACAAAGGCTAAAATGACAAAAAAACTCCAGCTAATACAGCTACCAAACCAGCAAGTAATAGAATTTTCAAAGATTCCACTCGCGCAGGCATTTTACCCAAACACCAGCAAACTGCTCACTTTCTTAGGGGGTGAGTTTTCAAAGACAGAGAGATACTTCCTTCCTTTGCCTGCCTGTGGAAACTATGCTCATTTCCCACAAGCTGAAACACAGCTCTGGCCTGTTTTTTCCACATTCAAACAGCGTTAGTACAACTGATTTCCAGAGAAGTGAAACAGTGCAGTAGGCACAGAGATCATTGCTCTTACCAGTACACAACAGCAATCATAGTATCAGTGAAAGGCTAGGTGAAGCTAGACCTGTTAACACAACATTATTTGATTAATTGAGAAAACTAACTTACCTTTATCTAAGGGTTTTTAATAGTGTGTAATTAAAATACTGCAATCTCTTTAGAACTTGAGTTGTTACATTCAGACCGTTATGCCAGTGGCGCGTTTGCTATTGCTTGAAACCATTTATGACTACTTTAAAGCCTGTAAATCCTATTCCAGAAAATCTCTCCAAGAATGAGGTTTCATCAGACAGCCAAAAAGGTCCCGTTCACAGCTCCGTGGTTTTATCCTACCCCTCCTCACCCTTTCCCCAACACACGCTCCCCCCCGCCACTGGCTAGTCCAAGTCTGAAATGTTGATGAGTCTCTAAACAGAAAAACTAATCAACTTGGCCAAGAAAATGAACAGCTTTCCTCCCTGCCCTCCAGATAGGTTAGTGAGCTGAACTGGCTCACCCAAGGATCAGATGAGTACCAAAACTAGTGCAAGGTAAGATGCACATTCAAGGGATGGTCCCATGTGACATCTTGCTACCACTAAGCTGCCTTGAAGGTTCATCCTAAGTCAACAGAAATTTTGGACAAGTTACTTCTAAGCACACACTCCAGCGCTTTTCCAAACCAACACTGAAAGGGGAATGCTTTAGAAGCTGTCGCGCAAGTTCAAACAGATGGCAGAAGTGACCAGCACCAGGGCACATTTAGGTGTAGAATTCAACAGCCAAACAAACTTGAATTTCAAAAGGCTCACACCAAGGCAGCCACCTCGGCTCCACAGCTGTTCCGGTGTTCCCTGGCCTACTATGCCCTCCCATCCCAGTTGGGATAACTCACTTGTGTCAAGTGTTAATTTGACTGGCACATAAATCACTATACTAATATAATTGTTTACAAGAACAAAGTGTTAATTCAGAATTGTAAGCCCAGATGTAAATCTCTCCCCCATTTGTGACATATCTTCTTTCAAACTAAAACCTCAGAAATTAAGATTCTGTTAGTCTATGCCTACTCATCTACATTGTAACGACATTTTGAAAGACACTGTCTTTTTTTAACAGACTAAGAAGCCTAATACCACAGGCAAAAGAGCATAGCATCGCACGTAAATCAGCTGCAGCTTGCCTTTGCAGAAAGACCACTACCGTATTTCACAAAAGACAGGCAGGTATCAATAACTCAGTTTTACCATCAGAGCGAACAGCTAGAAAACCTCTAAGGTCAGGGAGCAAGGTTTATCAAGAGAGTGATGCTCTGGCTTTTACATACAGAGGACTGTGGAAAGGTTTAGTACTAGAGATACATAACAAAAACCTTCCCTCCCCCCAAAAAAAGCCAGAAGTGAAATCAAAGCATGAGGAAGGACTGGGAAAGAATAATGCTTCACAGCTGATAAAGATAAAAGTAGAAAAGATTTTAAAAGTGCAGTGCTAAAATGGCAGGGATGGTGCTAGAAAACACAACACTCATCTTTCCTCAACGTGTCTATTCAGAGTAATTGATGACACTGAGCGCTACAGAAAAGGATTGCTTACCACACAGATCAGTTAAGACAGGTCTTCGGCAGTGATGCAAATGCTAGGTTAGCAGGACACTTAGCAACATCATAATTAGGATTGCTTTTTTCCCCACAGTTGAGCACCTGAACACCCCTGTCTTCTAGAAGGGTGCTGTAGTCGCTTGGTTATTACAGAAAGGTCATAATGTAACAAGATCTCATTAACTTAGCTGCCTTCCATAAAATAAAAGCCGATGTTACTTGTAGACAGAAGAATCTAGAACTTTAAACTCCACTGCTCTCCTAACTGCCACAGGACAGGAGAGGCGCACATGCTTTTGGATGATGTATTTCACTGAAATAACAAAGAGCTACTCTCTCCACTTCTAGCGAGGTCAGGCACCACGGCAGCAAAGACTATCATTCCATTCAAAGTTTTCCTGTCTCCCCAAATCCTTCACAACTAACACCACAATATCAGACCAAAGCCAGTGCAGAGGTTTTTGCTTATTCAGCTGATCTATCTCATTCCATAAGAAGCAGGAATTTAATCATCGCACTGATCGCTGATCCAGAACCATTTCTTCCGAGTAGACTAGTGATTTTGAAAGCATTCATAGGGTTTGCTAACAAGTTTCCAACGCTCAGAAAAAGTCACAGGAGATTATCCCAAATGCCTTACCTCTGCAAGCTATGCTGCAACTCCAGCTTTATTTTAGAAGGCTGTAGGCAAGCCACTAATAATTGATTAATTACATTTCAAGTAGTTTGAGAAGTCTTGGCGTGTTCTCTTCAAGAAAACTTTCCCTTACCTTAATGGGACTTTCACATTGCTTTTCTGTGAAATATATCACTGTTTTCACCTAAACTCTTCAAGCTTCAGAGAGTTTAGTGCATGGAAGTAACTGGCTAATCACACCTTTATACTACCATCTTGGACACCGATCTACAAGCAACAATCAATCCATGGGTCACAATCTGAGAATCTCTATTTTCTGTCATTTGAAAGTCCAAGTTCTACGCACCTTTCAAATGACGCAGTAAATTCATTTCCAAAATATGTCTGAGACCAGCCACCACAAAAGCTCAGGTGTAACTGAAGCAGTTTAAGGAAAACATTCTGAATAGTCATTTCAGATTTGTTATCTGACTAGGATGAAAATCAAATACTTTACATCCTTAAAGAGAAGGGAGGGAAACTCATTAATTCAGCTGGTGTTTGAACAAAAGAGGTCAGCATTCTCCACCGTGCAAGGAAGGTGCTCTAGAACAGAAGGTATATGTAGGAAAGTTGGTGTTGTAAGCAACATGTTCAAACAATCTTCAAAATGCTTTTCCCACTGCCGTGATAGAAGTCACGCTAATTAAACAAGTTGAGTGCTATAAGCTGTTTTGTTCACATTCCTTGATATGTAATTACTTGTTTATTGTCAAGATACAGTAGACAATGGTAAGGATGACTGAACAGCCTGAATAGACCTTTTCAAGGACTACAGTTGAGTAACTTGTGGAACAGGTACAGTTTGGTGGGCAGCACTTTGGAATCCCAACTATGGGTGCTTGAATTCATATGATTCCTACAAACGAAGGGGGCTTTTCAAGTAAAACTAAGACCCACCTATCACCCCATCCCCACATGCTTAATTATGCTTGCTGACTCTTCAGATCAGTACATTATCTGAAGAGCCATTTTTAGCCTCACTCGTGTCTACTCTGAAACTGATAGAAGATTCCTTCTACAGGCAAACCTTAGACATTTAACTAAATGGTTTGGTGGTTTTTGTTGTTTTTCTTTTTTCCTCCTAAAAGGATCAGAAAACTGAAAAACCTTTAATAAAAGACCAATTTAAAAAAATATCACAACTAAAATGTGACTACAAGGCTAGATTACAGATACATACAGATTGCAAGATACAGGTTACAAAATTAGAAGATTGCACGCTGGTAACAACTATGATTGACACAATGGTAGACAAACTCCTAGCAGACCATAAAATAAATCTGTGAGGAAGGCTCTGAGCTAGCAGTCTTGTGCCCACTCAAGCTCCAGAAATATATATACACCCTTTGTTTTCTAAAACTTCTGTTCTAAACATTTATTTTCTAAAACTTCTGTTAACTACTTCCCTCTATAAAATGCATCTGGAATACAGTATTTTCTCAATTGATAGGTTCCCTCTATTTTCTTGAGAAATAAACCCAAGAACATATGAGCCGCAGAACCATACCGAAGCACTTAAAAGTTTTAAGTACAACTAATATGACTATTTCCATAGCTAAGAGTCTTGACTGCTTTTTGCTTCATATTCACTGCCCAGCATGATACCACAGTATATAAAACACATGTGCTGTCCAGGGTAATTTACTGGTGGCATGTAGTTGGAATCACTTCGTGAGGGAAGAGTTAGTTTTGATGACACTTTTTGGATCACATTCACATGTGTTGCTTGAAATTGATCCAACTCTTTTTTCAAAGAAAAAAGGCAAGAGCTTGTAGATTAAACTTTGTAAGTAAACTTATGCATCTTAGATTATGTTATCAGGAAATAAAAAATAAATCAATTAAAGCAGCTAATTCAAATCATCCAAAATGTTAAATATAGCTAGCTGGCCTGTCAGTGGAATACTGTGTCTATATTTGATCATAGACACTAGAATCCTAGAAATGAAGGCAAAAATCAAACTGCTGTGTCAACAGGCCACAAAAGACACGGCCTGGTAGAGTTTCAAATAACATAGTTTAAGCTGTCTTTTCTTCTGCAGAAGATTCAGTGTGCACGCTAAGTGCAATACTTCCATATTTAAACTAAACAAACTATAGGCATAAGCGAGCTTTATTTAACACCAGGGCACTTGAAGAGTCTAGAAAAACAATACATAAGCATTGACACATTATAGATGACTATAAGCCACTGTTATTTTTCAAGGCTTTAGCAATCCTCACACTCTAGTTAGACTGACAACTACAGCAGCTGCATAAAGAGGTATTTGATTTATTAACTCTGCATTAACTTTCTTTCCCAGGTACTTTAAGTTTTAGATTATTTACGATGCTGTAATTACTTGAGTAGTATTTCCCTCTTTACTCAGTATTCATCTCTTCCTATATCAATGTCAGGCCACCTAAAAGATTTGTTCAATTTCTACAAAGACAAATATGCCTGCATAACTTCAAAAATCAAGTAGTTTGTAAGCAAATGAACATAACTAGTGCAGTTAAGACAGCAATACACAAGTCTTCAAAGTCTGGGCCCTAGTCTCTCACTACTTGGATTTTCTTTTTTTTTTTTTTATAAATATGACAAGGCTGGAGCTGAATGCTTTTGCTTCCCCCTTTTGGTAAGTTGAAGAGAACTCCTCTAGGAGGAGAGCTTTAAGCTGAAAGTTTTGGAGGATCCACATGACAGGGAAACACA
This sequence comes from Himantopus leucocephalus, assembly GCA_003993805.1. Lineage (NCBI taxonomy): Eukaryota > Metazoa > Chordata > Aves > Charadriiformes > Recurvirostridae > Himantopus > Himantopus leucocephalus. The sequence continues at coordinate 129,963,815 of RSEF01000002.1, read as the reverse complement.
GATCACTCTTCTCTCAGAGCTGAATACTGAAGATCTGCTGCACAAAAGGACCTTCATGTCACAGAATTTACAGACCCTGTTCATCACCTTGCCCCTGCCCCTTCATGAGTCCCATTCAACAACCAAATCTAGAAAGACTTCCCAGGTACTAAGCAGATGCACAATATTAATACCTACTTATCCAGCAATAGCATTATTCTTCCAGAAAAAGTGTTAGAGTAGGTACAAGAATCTCAAATTGTCGTAAAATAAAGGTCTGTACAGTAGTTTTATTAAATACAGTTTCGCGATCTAAAACACAGTATGATACTTCACTTAAGCTTTATTGTAAAACCACAAGAAAGAAAAACTGTTGTTCCTTTATTTGCTTAAAACTGATTAAGCACCAGCTTTATCTTACACTGTGATTCAAGATTTTTCAAATCTGAATGCTGACATATCACAGGAAGAAAATTTCCTAGTCTGCAGAAGTTCAGTTCCAGTAATTGACAAGTGCAGCCAAGTAAGTTATTATTTTTGTAATAGACTGGCAGGAAAGATAGTGTTACACTCCTGCTACAGTTTTATGCATCTGCAAATTATAGTAAACCAGAGCTGGCTTGTTTCAAACCAGGAATGGATTTTGTCCCTATGTTTTCAATATCAGAAGCATTCAAGTTATCACAGCATGAAATAACAGGTTTTTAATACTGCAGTGGATTTTATGCTGTGGAAATTGCTACATGATGCAGTGGTGACATGTTTATATAGAACACTCATAGGAAGGATTATACAAATCATGAATGTCAGCAAAATGGAAAGCATCTGTTTAGGCTGTGGCATGCTGCTAAGGCTCTTTTGACTGCCAGTTTGTGATATGGTACACAGCCCAGTTGGAGTCACAACAGCAAACCAGTGACAGACTTTCATGTTACTGCCTACTGCAGAAGTTGGGCTGCCTTCAGATTGTAGCTGCTAATGTAAAGCAAGCTCAGATCACCTGCATTCTGCATGGAGAGCGGGCAATCAATCTTACTTCAGAGGTTTCAAGGGGACAGTAGGAGACCCCCATTTTAGGTTTTTATATAGAAGCACACTGGAGCTTGATTAATGATCACAGGATGAAGAAGAATTTCCCCTGTCACACATTAAAAAAAACCAAAACAAAACCCCAACCAAACCCCAGAAAGTACAAACACTTAACTACTGAAGCAATGTTACATGGAAGATCCATGTCTTTATAAAATCCATTTACAGCTTTTTGGACGAAACACCATCCAAGAATAGTTGAAAGTCTACATAATGCTCCAGAGTATTAGCTTTGCTTTTGGACCACCAGTTTAGCTGACACGGAAAAGACTAGCTATGTAAGACTTCACACATCTAGACACATTGTTCTATTTAAGTCATCATTGACTTGCATCAAAAAAGTTGGCTTCAAATCAGCTGATTCAGATGATATCTTATGAATTAAGTAGTATTAGTTTAATAGAAGTCCACCCACTGTTGATCAAGCCAGCCTTTTCTGGGATCATGAAGGGGAAGACAAGGAAAAAAAGCTTTGCCAACAGCAAAAAAATAAAAAGAAAAGCAAAGCAGGACACAGGATCTGCAGGAAGTGTACATATGAACAGATCCTCAGTTAAATATAAAGGGTGTTGACTGCTCCTTAGAAGCTTAAGCCAAGACCTCAAGTTCCACAGTTCAGATCTAACCATGCCTTCTTGGAGGTTTTTCTTTTTAATTTTAAAGTCACTTCACACTAACCTTTAGAGATGAATGAAACTGTTATGGAAACCCAGTCATAGCAATACGAGACTCTAAGATTAGTTTTCTATTACTGTAAGAGACTCAGAACACACAGAGGGTGCTTTAAAAAGGTCTCTGAAACAATGTTATAAATAAGTGTATGACTTCGGCCTGAAGGAAGAACAGCTGGAGAATTTAGGATCCTCCCATATTTTAATTCATGGTGATGTCATAATTTAGAGTTCTTGGAAACATTGTCAATTCGGCATTTAAACCACATCAATAACATTCATTAAATCTAGTGCACATCTCTGTTTGCTTAAGCATCAGTTTAACTTTTATGAAGAGGAACACGCAGAGCTCTTAGTTGTAGAAGGTCATATGAGCTTTCTCAGAACTTTTCAAATTCCCTTAAAATAAACTTTCACAGTTTAAAAGAGTTTCTAAACGCACTATCTCATGTGCACTGAAGTTTAAGCACTCTCTCCACAAGCTTTACAATACATTGGAAAAAGACTGCTCTGCTGTTAAGTGTTTCACAGCGCAGATTTGAAGGGGCTCCTTTAGGGTTATGAAACAGCATTTCACTTCCATGTTAAAAAAAGTTTGGTTTGGGAGGGCCTTCTAAGTTTTGAAGATGAGGCATTTCACAAAATTTTATTATGAAAAGGTAAGCCAGCCAAAGGCAGCTTAAGTTGAAGTATATTTCAGATTGCTTAATCCTTTGATTGTTATGCAAGTGTATTTCATAACCTTATTTGAAGGACCAAAGAACAGTTTTAATGCTAACAATGGGCTCAGTCTGACAGCTAATGCTAACCCGAGTGTGCATCATGCCCTCCTTCGACACTCCAATTTATGTAACTCCACACTACTGTGGGTTTAAAAATAAAAACACACAGGAAAACAAGGTTTAGACAGACAAAAAGAGCAAGATCATGTAGCTTGTTCTCCTTGATTAGTATCTGCCAGATATGGAGATAATATCACCCCAGAAACCATATTAAAGATTTTCTTTCTTCTACTGGCAGCCCTCAGAGAAAGCTATGAGGACAAATACGCAGGATTCCTGAAAAAGTGTTCTTGGCTTGATTTCTTGAGAGATCTTTTTCGCTTTTCCTCCCAGCCTTCAAAAGGAGCAATTTGCCTCCAAGGCAATTCAAGCAACATTTCCAGCAGGGGTTTAAAGTATTTTTTCCACAAATATGGAAGTTTGCTATTGTAACCATCATTAAAACAGCATCTTAAAGCTGCTAACACGCTGGTATAAGGCTAGCCAGAAGAAGCCTGACAAGTCATTCATTAACAGTAACAGCCTTTAAGTAGATTCAGAGGTTATGCTCGCAAAGGATTTCATATCCAGGGCTACAGAAAAGGGCACAAGATTTAGAACTCTGGATTCTAGGCAGATCCAATTGATTTAAAACTTTTTGTTAATAATTTTAATACCCACCATTCCTGTTAAACAGAACAGTAGGCTAAAAAATAAGAAACCCACAAAGTGGTGAGCTTGTAAATGAAAGGGAGCAAGTACAAAACTCAAGGAGACAGGAGTTAAGCAAAAGCAGTTAGTTTCCCCCAATTAACTGACAAAAAGGGTGGCAGAAAGGAGTTTATAGTTACCCAGAAGTGTGCATGACAGTTGACCATCATGGTCCTCTCAATAAGCTCATCAGGACACTCCAGGAGATGGTGCCCGGAGACCACGCCAGCATTGTTAACCAGGACGGACACCTCGCCAACCTCCTTGCGGACCCTCTCAGCTGTCGAGTAGACATTTTCTCTTTTGCCCACGTCGCAGGTGTACGTGTAAACCTGCAAGTTGCAATGGGCCAGCGCGTCTTTTTCTCCGTCTCCAGCTACTAAAGAATACAGACAAGAGGGGAGGGGGGGGGGGATAAAGTTCTTACTTGTATTTCGCTATTTAAAGAAAGAGTCGAGTGATAGGGGCGTTTGATGCCCCCACGCCCGGGGGGGGTCTCCAGCCCGGAGCCGCTCTCACCTGCCTGCGGCAGGTGAGAGCGGCTCCGGGCTGGAGACCCCCCCCGGGCAGGCAACCTCGGCTAACTCTTGCCCGGCCCGGGGCAAGTAAGGGGCGAGGGGCAGCGGCCGGGGAGCCGGCCCCGGCAGGCCACCGCTTACCTCTGGGGGTGGCGGCGGCCGCCTCGGCCATCTCCCGGTAGATGTGGCGCACCATACCCGCCGTCTCTTCGTTGCTCTGCGTGTTGATGTCCCACAGCACCAGCAGAGCCCGGCGCCGGGCAAACTCCAAGGCGAAGAGGCGGCCCAGGCCGCTGCCCGCCCCGGTGATCAGGCACACCTGCCCCGCCACGCTCTTCTCCTTGGGCCGCACCAGCCACTTGGCGGCGGCCAGCACGAAAGCCCACAGCACTCTGAAAGTCACCACGAAGAGCTCCAGTAGGATGTTCATGCTGCCGGACCCCGAACGCGCGGGGCTGGGGGTGGGGGGAAGGGGGTGGGGGGAAGCGGGGCCGGGGTGGGTGGGAGGGACGGACGGACGGGACGCGGCACGGCCGCCCGCGGAGCCGGAGGGGACGGACGCCGGCGGCGCGGAGCCTCCCCGCGGCGGAGGCGGCTCCTCCTCACCGCCCGGCTTCCCCACCTGGGACCGCCCCTGCCCGGGACCTCCCGCTGCGGGCGGGCAGGGAGGGAAGGAGGGAGACTCCGCTCCCGAGAGTCCCGCCGCGCACGGCCGGGGCCGGGCTCCCCCCTCTCCGCGCCGCTCGCACTAGGAGCCGGGCTCCGCCGCGGCCCCGCGCCCTGCCTCAATCACACACGCCAAGGAAGGAGCGCGGACACGGCGCTGCCTGCCCGCCGCCTCCCCGTCCCCGCACACCCGCGGCCCCGCTACTGGCAGTGAACATCTTGCTCGCTCGGCCCCCCTATATAGGGCGGGCCGGGTGGCCGGGCCCCTCCCCCGGGCGCCCCAGCCCTCCCTCGGGCAGGCCCGGCCCGCCCCGCATTCCCGGGACCCCCCGCCCCTGCCCCGGCCCCTCCTCACCCCGCCCCGCCCCACCGCCGCCGGAGGAGGGTCCCTCGCCCGGCGGCTCCCCGGTCTCGGCAGACAGCCGCCTCCCCCGGCGGGCGGACTACATGTCCCAGGGTGCGCCGCGCCGCGCCCCGCCTGCCAGAGCGCCATCTTGAGGCAGCGGCCCTGGCGGAGGGCGGCTGGGCAGAGGCCGGGGGCGGGCGGTGGCGGGACGGTGCCCGCGGGGTTTGCCGGGCGGGGAGGAGCGGCGTGTCAGGGCGCGCCGGCAGCGACCCAGACGGTGCCGGGTAAAAGAGCACGAACAGAGCGCCAAAAGTTCGTGCTCACGGCTGGAGACGTACAGGAGCGGCGAGCTGCCAGGAGCCGCTGGGGCCTCCACGGGTTCCTCCGGCGAGCTGTGAGGAACGGCTGGGCAGAGCCCCGGTGGCTTTTTCGGTCTGTCAGCCAAGCGCAGAGGCTGTTAATATCTAACCAACCACCGACTGACATGGCCCCTCAGAAGTGCCAGCAGGCGGAAAGTACTTTCTTCGTGGCCAGCAGGTCGAGGGAGGCGATTCTGCCCCTCCGCTCTGGTGAGACCCCACCTGGAGTACTGCGCCCAGCTCTGGG
>RSEF01000002.1:129922845-129958368 GCA_003993805.1 Himantopus leucocephalus | reverse complement strand
GGAGGAGGAGCAGAGCCTGCCCTGGCCGCCTCCTCGCCCCGCCGCCTTCCTTCCCCCGGCTGCGCAGCCGCCGGTTTCCACAGACATTGTAGGAAGTTTGTGTGCGCGTGGGTGCTGCCTGTGGGATTCCGCCGAAATTCGAGTACAAAAGTTTTGGGAGAAAGCGCAGACCTGGGATACAGCCGGTCCTGCTCCCACCGGGCGGAGGGCGGCTCCCGCCGCTCTTACCTCAGGCGCTCGCCGGCCACACCAGCGCCCGCACCGTGGTCAGGCACCGCCGCGGACGCCCAAGCCTGGGGTCCTGCGGGCTCTCAGGGCCCTGCCTGCCCAGGCAGAGGGGTTAAGTCGTCCCTGCGCATGCGCACGCCCTCTCTCTTCCGGTGGTGATCATGGCGGAGAAGGAGTAAGTGGCCGTCCCGCCGCGGGATAATCCGCCGCCATCGGTGGCTGCGGCGGTGTCTGGTCCCCTTCCTCACCACTGGGGTGTTACCCGCTGCCCCTCCGGCCGCCAGGCCACCGCCGGCGACGCCGGAGGGGGCATGGGTGGCCTGGGGCCGGGAGCGGCAGGGGGATGGACAGGGCCCAGCGCGGCGGGGCTGCAGCCGCCGCCGGTCCTGTCGCTTCCGCAGGCAGCGGCTGGTGCTCCGCCGGCCCTCGGGGAGGTGTGGAGGGAGAACCGGCCCCCAGTCGCCGCTTCCATGAGTGAGGGACCTGGGGCGGCAGAGTTTGTCCTGGCTTGGCGGGCGGGCTGCGGTCAGTGCTGCGCGAAGCGGTGTGCGGCTGGGATGGGGAGTCGTGGCCTGGTACGCTTAGGGTAGGAGCTCGCCCGGGTAATGCTGCATCTGTAAACACTGGTCTCCCAAGCTTTGTCACATCTAAGAGTTTAAAATCTGAGTAAGCTTAAAGGCTTGTGAAATAAACTTAGGAATATGGCCAAATCAGTTTTTCTATTAAAGCACCTGTTGAAACGTTTAAGAATCTGAAAGAGATGCGCTGGAAAAAGGCTTTATTTTGTTACAATTGGATTGTAGCAAAGTAGGGTAAAAATCTCTTGTCAGTCAAGTGGTCTCAGCTTTTAGGGTTGTGTACATAGGTTGTTTGCAGCTCAACAGCCGGTCTGTCAGATGGCTTTGTCTGATATAAAAGGCGATCTGCTCAGGCTGCATTGAGGCCTGGTGACAGTGGGAATAAGGAAGATGCCTCAGTGAACTGGCTCGAGGCATACGCATTGTATTATGAGTTTGTGTTGATGTTTGTCATACGTAACTTTAAAGCCCAGTTTCTTCCTATCAGCTAAAAGTTTGGGATTTTTTGTCTCTTTTCATCTAGAGCAAAGAAGGTGCCATCTGTGCCGGAAAGCCTGCTGAAAAAGCGGCAGGCTTATGCGGCTCTGAAAGCCAAACGTCAGAAGAAGATACTGGCTATAAAAAAGGTGAATATTTCATGATTCCTTACCTTTAATTTGCTGCAAATCAGCTACTACTGCTGATGTAACACAATACAGAAGTTTACGGTATTTAGGTCTAGTACATGGTATTTTTTTAATGTTTTGGACCAAAATATGGTTGGGCGGGGTGGGGAAGCAATAACAAACCAGTTCTGGGCAGAGTAAGGGCACAGTGAACAGTTGTCTATAAGATTAAAGCTAGCCGTGTACAAGGCAAGAGGTTATAGCCTTTGTGAGGGTAAGCCTGATGCATGATAACATTGTTAAAGGTAAAGGAGCACTGCTGTGTAACAGTCTTCCAGATTACCTAGAATATCACTGAGAGTAAGTCTAAGTAAGTCATCTATATGGGCAGATGTTCCTGCCATCTGTGTTATTTGTGGGAAGCTCTAGAATATGCTGTTTTTTGAAGGTGATGGTCATTTGTTAAAAGGCATTATATAATCTTAAGTCATTTTAAATTAATTTCAGTTCCGTAAGGCACAAAGAAAGCTCATCTATGCAAGAGCCCAAGCTTACCACAAGGAGTACAGGCACATGTATAGGCAGGAGATCCGTATGGCCAGGATGGCCCGAAAAGCTGGCAATTACTACGTTCCAGCGGAACCAAAATTGGCATTTGTGATCAGGATAAGAGGGTAAGATTGAATACAGATGTAAACAATTCTATGTTCAAAAGCTCTGAAACTTGCTTTCCTGTTACCTGTCTGTTTCGATGGCTTAAATATGTAAATAAAATCAAGCCTTCCACTGGTGGCTTGGAAAGTTGTTGACAGTAATGTTGTACATGCACCAGGGGCTTATTTAATCTAGTGCAAAATCATCTTGCTGGTGATGTGTACTGTCTTTAGGAATCCCTGAGTTTTTAGAAGAAGGCAAGGCTACAACTATGTGCAGACAGTTCTGTTTCACCTTAACCTCGATAAAATTACATGCTGGTATTCCCTAATATTCAGCTAAGCTTTGTTTGAAGCGTTTGTTTAACTCATTTGGTGAAGTGCTGTAGAAAACTAACAAAAGTGTGATTGGAAGAATTACGTTCAGGAGAGCACAAGGATAGTTGTGATTCAGTATAATACTGATTCAGTATAATACTTTGATAATAATGATTGATTCAGTATTATACTTATTTCAATTATTTTCATGGAAATCGATCTATTTTAACTTAATACTGAAATATATAGAGATAGGAAATTTATTAAGCTTGCTCTGTATAATTGGTAAAATAATGATGCGTTTCATATGGGAACAATAGTATTGTGGGGTATTTTTACCTGATACTTAGCGTTTTCTGGAATGTAGATAATGAGGCTTTTTTTCTGTGTTCTGTAGTACCAATGGTGTCAGCCCTAAGGTCCGCAAGGTGTTGCAGCTTCTTCGTCTGCGTCAGATTTTTAATGGCACATTTGTAAAACTCAACAAAGCTTCTATCAACATGTTGCGGATTGTTGAACCCTATATTGCCTGGGGGTGAGTGAAATGGCCAGTTTTATCAAATCAGAGTGAAAATGTTGAGTGCCTTCTGCATATTGCTACACTGGACTTACAGGTTTCCCTCGTGTTCAAAATGTTTTTCTATCTTCTGTGTGCTTTCCCTGCTTTGAATTGAAAAGATGATTAAAGCGGTGCTTTAAAAGGCAGTACTTGCTAGATATGATTACATTCTCGTGCTTGTGTTCTTAGGCACTGGAACAGGTTGCCCAGAGAAGTTGTTGAGGTGGTGGTGTTTAAGGCCAGGCTGGATGGGGCTTTGAGCAACCTGGTCTAGTGGGAGGCGTCCCTGCCTATGGCAGGGGGGTTGGAACTTGATGATCTTCAAGATCCCTTCCAACCCAAACCATTCTATGATTCTTGGGAACTCGATATGAATAAGATGTGCTTATCTGCTGTTTTTGTCTTTACAATTGGGACATGCTGAAAAGATCTTAAATTGTTTGTTTTGCAAGTTTCATTTGGGGATGTTAACTTGGAATGTGGCTTGCGAAGACTAATAATTTTTTTTTTTTTTTCACTTGACTGTTGCAGTTATCCCAATCTGAAGTCTGTGCATGAATTGATCTACAAGCGTGGTTATGGCAAGATCAACAAGCAGCGCATTGCTCTTACTGATAATTCCCTGATTCAGAAACGCCTTGGTAAATAACTGCTTTACTTAACAAAACAAAGCAAGAAACCAACTTGTTATATGTGGATGATTAATGCTAAGCTGGACAGCTGTCCGTATTTGTCTGTGGGGAATTGTAGTGATTGGTTAATAATCTCCACTTCTGTCTTAATAATAGCTTAATACAAAGCAAGCTGGAAGTAACTTTCATTATGAAGTATTGAAAACCGGTGTAAAGAATCAAATTTTAGCATTTAAAGTTTGTAATTTTAAATGTAAACTCCTTGACTTTTGATAAGTCAGTAGATCTTTCAGTAATTAAAAGGTGCTGCAGCAGGAAAGAAGCTTATCATACATAGTTTTAAACTTCCTGTCAGAAGAACTAGCTAGTAAAAGCCATTAGTGTATTTAGTAAAAACAGAGCATGGAGGTCAGTTGTCAGGAAGTCCACTGCTCTAGGATGCTCCTCCTTTTTCAGTCATGCCAGGAAGGAAAGCGAACACTGATGTCTCTCCCATTTTTGGCACTTGATTTGTGTATCACTTCAATTCAGACTGTGTCATGTTTGTTCCTTTTCCAGTGGAATATATAATCAGATTCTAAAGGTACAAGTATTACGCTATAATCACTTTCTTTTTTAGCATTTTATTTCATGAGCAGTTAAGTCGTAACATGTCACTGAAGGCTCTGGAAAGGCATTAAGAAAAAACGCTATTGCATTATTCAACAGCATAAGTAGTTCAGTGAGTTTCCCTGAGATACACATAACGAGGCTTTAAGTGCCTAGCCCAGCTTTTCTTCAAAGAACACAGTCTGTTTCCTAAGATTCACTAGGTGGGGCTTGTTTTTTGTTGTTCCTCATTGCTGGCTGCAAATATTAAACAGTTGAAACTGATTTCTCTTGCCAAATGTAACAACTAAATAACGTTGAGTTAGCTGCAGCTAATCCATTTTAATTGAAAATGTCAGTCATCGGCTGTCGTGACTGAGTGGGTGCTTTCTGACTTGCTGCAGTTTATCAAAATTAGTAGGTATGACAGTAATAACTTCATAATTTTTAGCATGTCATTTACCAGTGGCTCTGTAGCCCTTCTGAAGACAACATTTCTGAATTTCAGGAAAGCTTGGTATCATCTGCATGGAAGATGTGATCCATGAAATTTACACTGTTGGCAAGAACTTCAAAGTTGTGAACAACTTCCTTTGGCCCTTCAAGTTATCCTCTCCTCGGGGTGGAATGAAGAAGAAAACGATCCACTTCGTGGAAGGCGGGGATGCTGGTAACAGAGAAGATCAGATCAACAGACTCATAAGGAGAATGAACTAATGGTGAGATACTACCAACGGTTAATGCTAAGCACTGTTCTACCTCTATGTCGGCTGCTGCCATTATTGGTTGAACATTCATGTTTGATATATATATTAACCAATGCTTGGGTGGTACCTACAGTATAAAGCCACTTGGACAATACAGTGATCTGATTTTATTTTTAAAGTCTTGCTAAAGCATTTATGAAGAAATTAAATTTTAATTACAGCTGGTATGTTTAGGAAGTATAAACCTTACCAATAACTTTTTTATTTACCAGTAGCTTATTTAAAACCTTATTTGGGTTTTATGATGGGAAGCTTTGAGATCTTGGCTAAAATTTTCAACCCTCATTAACAAATTCTTAATATGATCAAAGTCTTGTAATTGCAAGTACAATGTTTTTTCAGATTGTCTGATTTCTGCTATAAAAGCCTGTTTAGGACTGGGAGAAGTTAAATTATCAATTTAGACCATTGAACATGACTAAAATGGTAATTTTGAAAGACTAATTTGCCCATTTGAATAGTCCTTTAGAAATCCTTTAGAAATGGGAAGGTTTATTAACACTTTAAGAGGTTTGACAGTGACGGCTGGGTCCTGAAGTTAGTATCTAGTTCAAACAATCTGTCCTATCATCTGTTGTTGTCACTCTGCTGTTCCTGCTTTGATGAGAAGTTTCTGCCATTTAAAGCCAAAACTGTTTTTTCAGAGTTCTCATACTTCCCATTGCTTTTTCCACCTTTTTTACACATGAAACTAGCTTTGGTGTTGCCCATATCTTCTTTTCAATCAAGGATAAATGCCTTTTTGGTATGACAGGTATGCTGGAATTTAAGAAAACTTCATTGTGTTAGGATGCTTGGAAAGAATAACAGGGAAAGACACATTTTCCCCTGAACTGATTCCTCCAAAGACAAGAAGGGTTTTTTGGTTGGTTGGTTTGTTTTTGTTTTGGGGGTATTTTTGTCTTTTTTTTTGTTGTTTTTGGTGGTGGGTTTTTTTTTTTTTTAAAGAAATCAGATGTGCGGCTTACTTTGGAATTCCTAACTTCCAGAGGGTTGGTTAATAAAAAAGTAGTGGGTAGTGGTGTGACTTTACAGCTTAAAACAGGTGCAGTTGCTGTTTGGATGAGTTCTCAGAAATTAAATTTTCTAAAGGGAGGGACGTCTCTTTTTTTGTGGTTTGGATTTTTTTTTTTTAAGCCTTGTAAAAATGTTTTTGTAGTCAGCCAAGCATAGTAAGTTGAGCTTATTGAGGTCTGCTGTCTGTCCAACGAGATAAAGGAGACCTATGAAATACCTTTCCATTTGACTGACAGCTCTTCAAGCTTTTTTGGAGGCTGTTCTTCCTCAGTTTCCACTCCCCCAAGCTTATTGCATGTTGCTTTGTTGTCTCCATCTGTGAAGCAGCAGAGTTTTAAAGCACTGGTTACATGGCGTGTGGAAACTTGCACTTCAGGGAGATAGTTGCTTAGGGGGGACAGTGTTCTTCTGAAGCTTTTTAGTTCAAATATGGGAAGAAGTGGGTAACTCTCACAAGCAGGATCGTTGTAATGTTTGGTGCCTGGGGTGATGTTATGTTACTCATACTAGTATTCTTATAGAAATTTTGCTGCTGGTGGCACAAACTGTTACAAGTGCAGTACTGGCAGATGTTTCCTTTAAGTTAGTGCATGAGGCTTCATAGCCAAGATTAAACAAAACTACTTTGACTGTGGGCTCCTGTCTAGTTTCTAAGCATAAGATGGAAACTGCTATTTTTAATTGAAACCCTGCAGCTTTGTTGTCAGTGTAGGTCCTTTCTCCTTCATCTTTTCACAAACATCAGAAGTATACTGGTGGTCTTAAGTTTCCAGGAGCCTTCCTACAGGAGGGAAGCTTCCAGTTCACTATTGCAGTGTCTATAAATGCCTGTGAGGTGTAGTATATTGGCAGAGAAAATAGGGATATTCAACTGGTTGCTCATGTTTTTTCATGGGACTTCTAGCTCAGCATCCCACATAAATAGCAGACATCAGGGCTTTACTCCATCTTTTAATTTAGGAAGTGACCTTGCAGTTTCTTACTTTATGTTTATAAGCAGTTAGTTATTCTGCTTGGACTGCAAAGAAACCTCTGGTGTAAGCTAAAATAACTGATTGTTGTTATCTCCTGCACTTTCTGTTCCTGCTGTTTTCCTACTGTTCTGAATAGAGTGCATGTTTAAAATACAAGTAATCTACACGTAGAAAAATGTAGTTTGTACTGAGGTAATGGGTCATAAGAGCAGTATGTTCAGGTGAGATGTTGGCATTACTCTTAAGTGCTATCATTCTGAAGGGCCACGTATCTGAAAATGAGTATTTATTCCTCTGCCCTATACGTAGATGGCTTCCTGCTGTTTGTCTTTATTTCTTATTACTTAAGTGGTAGTCTCAAATAAGTTTTGAAAAAATGAAAACTTCTGGTACCTATTCCTTCAGATAAATTGGGGAAAAATAGCATCGTACTTGATACCAAAATTTGACAGTTCAGTATTGGCAAGATACTGAATTTCATTAGCTCTCAAGCAGACTTCACGAACTGGTTTGAAGTCGTCTTTTTGCTTTCATTTCTGTAAACAGTCCCTGAAGTGTGCTCAAAGTAGAGTTACTGCAGCAAAAGTTAGAATATGCGTAATGGCTCAGTATGTCTTTATCATTTTTCCCTCAATACACTTTTAGACACATAGGAAAATAGGTACCAATAGTTGAAGGCAGAAACGTTCATGCTATTAGTTCTGGCACTTGAAATCTGTGTTTTGAGTGAAGAGATGTTGATATTGAAGTTAGTTATTGTGTGCAAGTCTATTGAAATCTTAAATCCAGTGAATTTGCAGCCCAAATTATAAGCTGTAGAAATGTATTAATTCTTTGGGTGGCCAAAGTAGTTCCAGATCTGCATGTGTCTAATTATACTTTTTTTTTTTCCTTTTCAGATTCAGATGCCCAGCTGCAATCTTTCAAACTCTGGTCTGTTAATAAAACCATCTTGCACAAAACAGTGTGTCATCTCAATTTGTCTCTTTTTGTGGTCCTCTTCTCTAGTGGTGGCGGTTGTCAAGTCAACTTTGGAGTAACCTGTTCCAAAGAGCCATGTATAGTTTGAATTAGCAGCATATAGATAATACCATTTCCCTTTCATTTGGAGGAATAAATTTTGGAAGGATTCATGCAGGTAGCAGATAGGTTTTTGAGTGGCAACTACTATTTATTTATGTTGTGATTAAAAGTACAGTAAACGACAAACTGAGTTGTATGCTGTTGAGTGGACAGTGTTACTACTTAGTTATAGTGCACCAGAAAGCTGTGTGAGGAGATTTTTCTATGTAAAGAAGAGGTAAGAGTAAATCAGTTCTTAACATTTTAAGATCGTGATTTTAAATCATAATAATTTCTTCCAGCTCTGAACACCTTCAGGTGTTTCTCACCAAAGGAAACATGAAATACTTCACAAACTAGCAAATTATTTTCCACATTCTAGATAATTACTCAGCTTTGCGTAATTTGTATGCAGTGGTTTATTTCCGATACTATAGAAGTGGAGACCACAGGATTCCCGAGGATGTTGATAATGGGTAGGTCTAGCAGAGCACAGATTAGAAACCCAGGGACGGGTAAAATGCGTAACCGGCCTTGCATTCAAATTGACGACTCGTCTTGCGAGCACTTCACTGAAGGAGCCTGAGCCTGACGAGACGTTTGGTATAACAGATCAACAAGTCAAGTCTGCTCTGACTGAAATGCTTTTCTCTGATAGAGGCAAGCTGTGTTTACATACTTCACCAACGAAGGATGTCCATTTAAAAATCACTGGCATTGATACTATTTTCTTTTTTTCCAATTTCTGCAAAAGCTTATTTCTGGACTTTAGTTTAAATAAAACTTTTTAACAGCAATGCTAGTTTATTGGAGCTTGTCAAAAGCTGGTTTTGTTTTTAAATAACTCAGGAAATTATGATAGTGGCTTAATGGAAAATAGTTGTGCGTGTTTGTTTGTTAATGTCAGATTGGTCAGTGTTTCCACAAACTTGAACAACTGAGTTCTGAAACCTTAAGTGACAGTTCCCCTATTGTGAGTCAAGCACCAAAATCTAGTAATACATCTTCTTGTGTCTAAATACAAAAGTACCAACACCTTTGTCTGTTTAAGCTAGTAACTGCACTAAATCAGAACTTGGCTGTTCTTTACAGCTGTTCAGTGCAAGTAATTAGACTACTGATACATGCGTGAAAAGGGTTTAATGAGTGAATGAGGTGAAAACCATAAAAGTAATTAATTTGTTAGGCATCTTTGTAAAGCTGTAAGTGGTATGATTTACAAGGAAAAACATTTTCATAACGTTGCTGGATGAAGGGGGAAAAAATTCTGCAGTGAAAATTAAAATAATTGCTTTGCACTATGAATGGGAAACCTCAGTTTTTGTCTTGATCTTGTAAAAGTACAATCTGACTCTTTTCAGCTTAAAATCACCAGTGGGCAATGAAATTCAAATATTGGGGAGGATGTACCTGAGAAGAGTTTGGACTTAAGTATCCTTGTTCGTTTCTTTCAATTGGTAGAGTTCTTCCCTTTGCTACAAGGTTTTCAACTATTTCCCTTTGACTCATACACGTATTCCAGTATATTCTTAACAGAGAAGTGTATCACGGATATAATGAAGCCATACAAATGGACAGCAAACTTTGTATGATAAGTATAGAGAATAAAAGGTTAACTCATGAAGTTAATCAGTGCTTAGGACCTTGTTTGTTTGATAAGAATGCCCCAAAGGTCCCAGATTTTGTTGAAAGGAATACATGCACTAAAATGTTAGTGAGGAGAAAGTTAAATTTTGTTTTCATGGTNGTAGAGTTCTTCCCTTTGCTACAAGGTTTTCAACTATTTCAACTTGAGCAACTCCTGCCTCTCAGATGTACTTTCCGCTGACAGCTGCAAAATGTTAATACACAGTGTGGGAACTAATATTGAAGTGTAGCTGTGTTTAAGCCGGTAATCCTGCATAGTTGGTCACCTTCTATACTAGTATAGCTGTCGGGATTTTTAGTCTTTCTCTTCAGGCTTGTCCCATAGTAGGCAATCACAGAAACAACTCATGGTCCGGTAGTTAAGGTCAGAATTAGCACTGGAAATAAGGCACAATCCATTTATTCAATGCATGAATAGTACATTCTGGAGCGTTTATGAGGTAATTCAAATTAAAAATGTAGCTGATGAAGACAATCACTTGGTCCCTAAGCAATAAATAATGCAGATACTTTGTCAACATTTGATGATAAAGTTCAGGTTCTTGCAAACATGCTGTTATTTTCTCACTGTCCATAACTGCCAGCTGCTGACACATGCTGGAATAAAATTTCTATGAACTCTTATCCTCTTGCAGAATGACCGACATCTTCCTTTTTTTCCTCAGAACCGAAGCCAAGAAGCTTTACCTAATAGCTATTGGAGAAGCAACAGGAGACTGAAACGCTAACAAGTTTTCAGGCATGCGAAGGTTTATGGGCTTTACAGTTAATTGGTATTCTTTTTTTTTTTGCTGGTGTCCAGCTCATACAGCCTCTTTCACTATCACCAAGTGTAAAGTCATACATCTGGAAACGGAATGGGAGCCCATCCCAAGAATCAGTGTTCTGAGAGAAAGTTAGGAGACGTGATGGATAGTCAGCTGAGCTGAACATAAGCTCCCACTTGGCCAAATGCAATTCTTGGACGCATTAAAAAGGGAATATCAAATGGTATGGGGGAGGTAATACTACTTTTTGTTCCAGTAGTGCTTACACTAGTGCCAAATGCAGTATCCAGTTCTCGTGCCAAAAATCAAGCACATGCCTTATAATGCTCAGCGAGCTAAATTTATTCAGTTTAAAGGCAGACATGGTTATGAAATGAGTATCTACCTATAATTACCTTCATGGAGAAAAGTAGTTTGATAATAGAGAATTCTTTGATCTAACAAAGCTATAATAGGATGAAGTGTCTTGAAATTGAAGCCAGATAAATTCTGACTTTAAGCAAACAATTTTAATGGAAGATAATTAGACACTGGAACATTTAACCAGTGGTGTGCCAGGTTCTTTGTCAGTGGTCAGTTCTAAATTGAGGATTGGGGTTTTTTCTTCCTTTAAAACATATGCTGTACTTGTAAGAGATTTGTTGAGGGCAGTCCCGGAGCCTCTGTTACTCAGCAGAGGTTACTAAATGCAGGCTCTTCAGGTGCTCAAGGGGTACGAGATAGAGCCTTGATTTATGATGTGTGGCCGCCCAGAGTGAAATTCAGGATGGTGGTGGTGGGCATTACTTGCTTCACAAGGGAACTTGGACTAATGCAGCACACAAAGTGGCGAGTCACCTAAACCTTAGGAGAGGGGTGGTAGGACTTCACATACCTTCTGTGGGCTTTGCTGCTCCTGCCCATTTGGAATGCAGCTCTCACAGCTCCCTCCCGAGGGCTGGGACCTGTGTATTTTTCAGAGAATTGAGCAGGGCTTACTGTCAGTTCTGAGTCCCCAGCAAGCAGAGTGGTGTCCCTGCTTCATACAACTGGTTTGCTTGCACCAAGGAAGCTAGATGCATGCGTTTGTTTCGTTCAAACCATTCCTTCCATCTCAGTTTCCAGAGGAGTCTTCTTTCCACAGAACCGTAGGTGAGAAAATCTCTGCCTGTTGCTCCTTATTGAAGCTGTGCCAAAGTCTAAGGCAGGGAGGAGATCCCGATTTTAGCTTAGATTAGGAAACTGCAGAGCAGGCAGGGATAGGAATCTGGAAACAGTTGAGCTTAGAAAGGAACAAAATTTTAGTCTCCCAAATCCCAGGCGAAATGTTCTGCTCGACTAGTTTCATTAGGTGTAAGTTGTAGTGGGAATTTCTTTGTCTTCAGGGATCTTTAATGTGATTGTGCCAGTTCTCTTTGGTGAAGTTCCCATTCTTCTGCGCATACTTGTTTTTCCTAAAAGCTTTTGTACCATACCAGACTACTCCAGGGCATCTAGGATCCCAAAAATATCTTTGTCCTGCCTAAATATGGGCTTAGATGTGAGTAGGCTCTTGCATGGTGCAGTTTTTTGCGACTGAAGAGGCTGAAAAATCAAGTACTGAGCTCATGAATTGCAGGTGCTAAGAGAGAACAAGGATATTCAGAAACGATTTTCTACACAAAGCTCCCATCGTTTTTCAGCCTGTCTGTAGGTGATCACACCAGCCATTTCTAGCTTTATCCCTGAAAACGAGAAGTACTTGTGACTTTGGTCATATTGCAAATAAGAGCAAATTTTCAAAGTTCAGAGCTGTAAGCAATTTCCCCTGAATTATTTTTCTAAAGATAAAAAACTCCACAAAGGCAGGGTTTTTTTTATCTGCTGAGTATTTCTTCATACTCATTGCACCAAATGTGTTTCGTTATGAAATAAGTAGGTACTTGGTTGGAGGAAAACAATGAGAAATAAGGGAGTGTACAGTCGTAGGGCCACAGGCTGTATGTGGGGAATAAGCCACATGCAAAGTAAAATCTAGGGTAGAGGAGGGCAAGGGAGCAGTGGGAGGTGTAAGCAGCAGTATTACTCTTCGCTTGCTTAGCACCGTTTTGGCAGCGCAGCGAGGCTGTAAATCCAGTTTAACTAGCCAGTGCGCCACATGCTTTACATGCTTCCCATCCCGAGCTGCTCTGGCAGTCAGAGGCGCTCTGTACGACTTCACTAGTCTGTGGAGTCTGGCCGGAGCGCCGGCCGTCTGTGGCGAATGCGTGCTGCCCAGGCCCTGCGGCGGTGTCGGGAAGCTCTGCCCGTGGCACGTTTCCACTCCCGCTGCACTTTGTCGGGAGCTGGGCGAGGATTACCACACTCCGCCGTATCTGATGGCATCTGTTATCCACAATATTATGCTCTTTTTTTATTGCACCATAAAATCCAATTGAAGTTTTCAAGTCCTGATCACTCGGAATATCTCATGGATAGAATACCACAGTAGTACCTAATAATTTCAGCACAATGCATGTTTAAATTTTTGATACTAATACTGTATATCACACATCATTGTAACAAGGCTTCCAAGATAGAAAGAAACAAGATTTAGTGAGCCAAGACAAGGAGGAAAATGGGATTCAAAGAAGGCTCTAAGCATCTCTAGTTTGAGTTTGAAAAACAGATAAACTTTTTTTTTTCCCCTTTAACTTCTTTTGCCAGGTATTATTTAACACAACTGAACTGTAAGAGAACAAGTTTAACTAGTAGATTTAATACTGGCACTTTGTTGTGCCAATCCTAATTTTATAATTTTAACAACTTTTTTTAACCTGATTTTTATTTTTTTTTGCTATTCCCTCCTACTACTGAAACACATTTTTGTGAAAGGAGAAAGAAAAATTGGGTGAGGCTTTTCTTTATAAAAATGGTCTACTAATATACACACGCAACCCCTTTGTGGGAAAAGCCATCAGGACTGAAAGCAGCATAAATAGTGAGTGACAGTTCAGTTGGTTTTAGTTATGCATAGGAAGTGTTAATTACGTGTTAAGAAGAAATTCAGTTAATTAGGTAGTAGTGCCTAGCTCTATAACATTCTTTACTTCAGAGGATTAAAAGGAG
Source organism: Himantopus leucocephalus (assembly GCA_003993805.1). NCBI lineage: Eukaryota > Metazoa > Chordata > Aves > Charadriiformes > Recurvirostridae > Himantopus > Himantopus leucocephalus. The sequence goes on along the minus strand of RSEF01000002.1, from coordinate 129,944,907 downwards.
ACAGGATGTAAATGTTGCATTTATTTATAACCCAAAGTGTTGAAGGTGAGGGAGGGTTTAGCTCTGACTTGAGTACAGTGTTAACTGGTACATGATGTTACTTTTATTATTATTCTGGTTCAGTTTTAATGCTGGCTTTGTCACTTTAGAGCCTGGTGGTTCTTTCAGGCTTCTGGATGATCTCTGCTGTTTTACTTCTCATGACTGTCTCTGAAACTATTGCTCTCAAGTAAGTGTTTTGAGGACATGGAACATGGTAGACAAAAGCCTTAGAACCCCCCCCCAACACTCCTTTAATCCTTTATTTGCTTTTACTTACTGTATACAACTAAAATTTATCTGGCTCAATGTAGAATGAAGTGAATGACTCCAGGGAATATGTATTTTGAACAGTACTTGCAGGCTAGCTTCGTTCCAGTACCTTATGAAGAAGGACCGAGTTAACTGCCTTCTAGCCTCTCTGTCCCAACATCTGGCTTTCTGCTGTCACGGTGTTCATTTCTGCTCTGTTGGATTGCAGTCCCTGGCTTTCTCAAATGAAGGGGAAATGTTTCTAACTACTGTTCTACAGCTTCCATTTCTAAAGCCTTTGTGTGACAGGATTCTTCCTAGCAGACTTTGAAGTACTTCACCTCTGACATCAGGACTACGCTTTTCTTTCTGCTGGGAGAAAAGACCCGACACAGACAACGTGGCTTGCCAAGGTTCACCTGGCAGACTGGCAGCTGAGCCAAGACTCATCCCGCAGGAGCGGGAAGAGCAGCTACAGCCTGGAAGGACACCTCTGAGTGGTGTCGGGGAGCCAGTGGCTGCGGCTGGGAATGGGATTTGTGCCAGTTGGTGTACCATGACCGGGGAGGGCTCTGCAGCCACGTCACTATGATCACAAATGGGGGGAGATGTACCTGAGAAACTACCGTTATAAAACTGCGATTGCGGTCTCCCTCCCCACAGCTCCCCAGCTGAGCTATCCCTGCAGGCAGGGTTGGGACTCACTGTCCAAAATTCTGTCCTGGATTTAGTCTTCTCGAACATGAATCCCTGGCTCGGGTTTTCAGAGGTACCTGGAAAGGTGGTAGTAGTCTGTGCTCCTTTTAGCAGATCAGTCTAGCCCACTTGCCTGGGAGAGGTTGTCTGTGTGTACTCAATAATCTTCTGTGATTGAGATGGGTTCAAATTCACATCTATCAGTCTGCAGCAAAAATGACCTACACTTCTTAGAAATTGTGTTTTTCTGAGTAATGGCTATGCTTTCTTTTGAACTCAGCGTTACATATGGTCTGAGTTATCCCACTGGCTCGAGTATCTTTTGGTCTATAGACATCTACCGTGGACGTTAAATAAATTTAGACTGGATATAAATACAGAGATTCTTTGCCCTGCCAAAATGTTCATTACTCTGGACAGGCACAGTAGGAGAATTTTAGGACACAATTTTGCCTCCTGTAGTCCTGCAGGCCTAAGCTTGTAGGTACCCTTTAAATACCACTTCAGGTACCCATCTGCAAAGGGAACTGGGTCCAGAGCCAGGTCTGAGCCGGCAGCGTTTTCAGCTGGAGTGAGGGCTGGCTGGACCGGCAGAGGGGCAGTATCCTTGGACTACTCCCTCTGAGGTCTGCTCTTTTTCATATATCCAAATAAGCAAGGCCTTCTTTTGAAAGTCATTCACTACTTGCATCTTTTTATTTAACTTGGCTTCTTTTCTTACAGTTTTTACCCCTGGGTTCTGTGAAAACTGAAGCTGTGAAAAAACAGGCAACGAGAATGCAATAACACTTTGATTTCTATCCCTTCCCTTAACATGCTTCTTTTCACCAAACCCATTGATTCTCCACTATACAAGTAATCTAGATTAGTAATCAGTTGTGTTGGAGTAGCAACATAGATAAATTTGCAGACTTTTTCTTCTGGATGCTGTATGAGCACTTTCTGGAAGACTGTTGTTGTGCTGAGGAAACTATAAAATGAATAGAGCATGTAAATCAAGCGATGGCACATACATGTAATCTTTAAAATATAATCTTAGTGAACCATGTAACGTTAAAAACATTGATGTGTAGTTTNTTGTGCTGAGGAAACTATAAAATGAATAGAGCATGTAAATCAAGTGATGGCACATACATGTAATGTTTAAAATATAATCTTAGTGAACCATGTAACATTAAAAACATTGATGTGTAGTTCNAAAACATTGATGTGTAGTTTGATTTAAATGTACTTTTTGTCAAATGTTTATTGGTTTCCAAATTATTATTGGTTTCATTTGTTCCCTTGTCTCCTTCTTTTCTTAGAAATTAGGTCCCACAAAACATGCATGCTTGAGCAGAAGGGACTATTTCTGTCTGAATTATGCTTTTCAGAATGTAAACTTTGATTCTAGTATATAGTTTCTTAACATGTTTTTACTCTGAGTGTTCCTGAACCACGATTTTGAAATGGGAATAAACTTCTCTTAACTGTTGGTCAGAAGCTGAGCTTTTGAAGTGAATATAGAGGTTTTTTTCAATTCTAAGCTGTCACTTTTGAAAAAACAGTAAAGTTACCAATGTTTTTCCTATTTTTTATGTGACGTGTTTTAATAGTATAGATAAATGTGTGTGAGTAACAGTTTTTCTACATGGGAAAGGGATGGAAATCTGTAGGAAAAGTCAGTGAATCCCTGAAGAAAAGCAGAGCTTTCCTCCGTCTGGGAATCAGGATGATGAAGTTCTCCCTCCACAGATTATTTTTGCCAAGGACTCTTGTCACTTAACCATCTGCAATGTCTCCTCTGGAAGTGCTGAACCTGTGCATTCATAGTACAGAAGTACTATGAGTAGCTTCTGGGTCTCTAAGACCTTCAGGATCCTATCAAGATGCCAAAGTTAATGGTGCTGACAGCTCTATCGGACAGAAAGGCTCCTTCTGCAGGAACTTGCTGTGGAAATGTTCCTCCTGGTAACACCCCTGTACAAAGCTACACATAGCTGAAGGCTACAAAGAGGCAATTGGTCTAGCATGTTGAAACTGTTTTATTTCAAGCAATTGTGCTTAGACTGAGATCTAACAATACTACTATTAGTTACATGAAATTTCATTAGAATTGCATCCACAGCAGACTTTGGATGGGAAGAGAAAATAGCCCCCAGTCCGAAAGCTGCCCATTATCCAGCTGGAGCCTTCACGAGCGAAGTACAGTTCCTGTAGTCAATATATGGGTTTGGATGCTGCTGAATACCTATGAGTTAGGATGTATCAGAGCATGCGTCAATTTTTAACCCCTGCAGAAAATTTTGGTCACTTTCTGAAAATTCACTTAGACAAAAAGAGTCCCTTTTTAAGCATGCATTTTTTTATGGTGTCCACATTCTAGGAATGGCTGGGAAAGACAGGGCACGTGCTTTGGAACAAGTAGTAATATAAGCATTAAAAATAGTTGTAGGTACTTAAATTCACATAGGTTGTTCTCTTACACAAAGCCTGTAGGGACATGGCAGGTAACTGTACCACAGTCAATTTGTAAATGAATCTCTAGATGGAGCCAAAACAGATCTAATGTGTGAGTTTTGCAGACAAAGAAATGACCTCAGATTTTCTACTGAAGCTATGAGAAAACATCTAATTTCATAACAGATCTTTAGATCCACCTGAAAACAACTGAGGTTCCTTACTGATTTTTTTTTAGGGTTTAAAGCCTAAAGAATTGCAGTGCTCATAGTCTAAACAATGGCCTGTCAGGGCATTTTATTACACATTAATGGCTAATGTGATGCTATAATCCTTTATCTCAGAGTAAATCTGCACCTGTGCATCCATTAAATATACAAAATCAGTATGACCGTCTCATGGTGGGTCCTCCAATATCTACCCAAACATTAATGATTTTCTGAATTGTCAGCATTGACAACTGCCAGTCACACATGCTCCCTTTTGATGCTGGACTTATGGTGTGATGTCTGGTTTGCCGGTCATCTACTTGCCCACTGTTTTAGAAAAGCACTTACCAGCTATGTTATGTGTACAGACTTAAGAATCCCAACACTGTTGCTGCCTGAAGTGCTTATTGATAGTTGAGGACAGACCAATGCTTGAAACCCTTCTTTTCCTTGAAAAAAGAAATTGCAGAGTGCAAATATAACACTGAGTGAAAATAACCCTTGATTAGTTTTAGATGTTATTCATAATTATTCCCATACTGTAGACCATATCGTAATAAAGAGACTGTTTGAAGTTGCTTTTGCTTTTGTTTTCCCCTCATACAACCTTATAGAAATGTGTGGTTTCACAGACTCACAACGGTAACGGCTGTACCTGGAAAAGTAGGAAAGCATCTATGTTAATACTGATCAAATTAAAACCAACTTTATAAGCTATCAAGGTCCTTTTTGGCACAGAACCTCCTCTATCCTGCTGCCTCACTGGAGCTGAAGGCAGCTGTGCTATAGAACACCACCTGTCCAGCCAATCCTGTAACAAAATGTAGTGAGATCGTGAGTTCATGCCATGTTGTGCTAAGACTAAGAGAAAACCACAGCTGTCAAAAATACAGCTTTCCACGCTGTCCCTGAACAACTGCTTAGACCTCGTGATCTTGAGTGGATGCTCCCAGCCTCACAGTTGCTTTCTACCTTGGCAAAAAGATAAGATCCCAGCAGTGACTGTGCTCACAGATACTGCAGACTACCCAGTGAAGCAAGCTGAGAACCATGAGCGTTGCCTTACATGGAACAAAGTTTGCACTAATTAATGGTAACTGGCCCTGTGATGTTGCAACTGATGGTCAGCAAGGGCTCTTGCAGACACTACAAGTAACCCTTGGTTGCTCAGTCAAAAGTCCCACGCCACCTCATTTTATTTCTGACTTCATTGCATGAGATAACTCCTCCTTTCAGACAGCAATGCTCACATTCTGAGTGACCCAGAAACTTTTTGCCCTAATTAGTAGATGATACTGACTCGTAACATGTGACTGATCGACGAACTGCAAGTGTGTCCACAGCTCTGCAGACTCAGTTGCAGGGCAGGAACTGTCTTTGCTCTGTCTGTTGCTGATGAAAGGTGTCCATTAGACCCAAAATGTGAAAGAATGAAAGCAATTATGGGAACTTTGTCAAGGTAATAAAACCACACTCTGTTTCAGTGATTTATTCGTATCGTAGTGACCTGCAAAGACAGAATGAGGTAGATCTGGTTAATGTATGCAGAGAGCATCTTTGCCATTATCTGCTGTTGAGTGTGGATAACTGCACTAGGTCATATGGCAGCTCTGGTTCTACCATGATATTCCTCTGTGATCCCTGGCAAAGCACCAAGAGCCAGATAAACATTCACAGTGAAACGTCAAAGAGTAGAAGTTTATCTCTAGCCTCAGAGCAACAACGAAATGTGATTTATGTGAACAGAAAAGTGTGCTTTGTTGTGAAAAGGAGCTAACTTTAAAGTAAATGTGAACTTGGAAAACTAATAGAGATGAATCATGAAAAAAATAAGTTGGAAGGAAGTTCTTGAAGTCAATTACCTGCTCAAAGTACAGTAACTTCAAAGTTAAGTCAGGCTGCTCAGACCCTTGTCCCTTGAGTTTCGAAATTCTCCAGGGATGGAGATGCTACAGCCTGTCTCCATGATATGCAATTACTCTCACGTAAATAATTTTCCCTCTTGCAGCTTATGGCAGTTGCCTCTTGTTCCTTTAGCTGTGCGTCTCCATGATGATGGAGTCTGGTTCCATCTTCTCTCTAACCTCCATTTAGGTATGTCAAGACTGCAATTAGAGTCCCCTCTCTCTGCTCCTTTTAGCTTTCATTTCTCCGTGCTAAACAAACCCAGTTCCTTCAGTTTCTCATCACGTATGTGCCATCCCCCTGAATAGCTTAGTAGTCCACCAGATTTTCTCAGTTTTGTTGACATATCTCTTGGGAGGCCCAAAAATAGACATGGTACTCCAGATGTAGCTTCACCTGTGCTAGGTAGAGGGAAATAATCCATTTCTTCAGTTTACTTGCTGTGTTTTAGCTAACATAGGTCAGTATGCAGCTAGCCTTCACCACTGCAAGGACACATTGGTGGGCTCATGGACATATTTTTCTGAAGAAATGCTTCTTAAATCTAGTTTAAATCCCTCCTCACCAGGTTAGAAGGTCTGTTGAAAAATATGCCCTTGCCCCACTTTTTCAGATGGATCCTGTCTTTCCTTGGCATTTCTCATTCTTCAGACTCCCATGGTCATAGAAGCCAAAACCCTTCTGATGACACTGACCAAGCAGACAGATACTGAGCTGCATTTCCACTCATGCCTGAACTGTTCCCCTTGATCAGCAAGGTTGAGAGGAATGCCATCTGGAGCTCCATACCCTTCACCCTTCCCCCCAGAGGACTGCAGTACTCTCCTCAAGGTCTGTACTAGTAGTATAGTACCATTAGTGCCCATGTGGAAGACCAGCGTAATATTCCAAAGACCAGATTACTCAGCAATTTATCCACAGTGTCCCAAACCCAGGCCCTGGGAAAGCAGCAACCTTCTTGAGGCAGCAGCTCCATGCAACAGACAGGTGCTGCTGTCTCCCACAACTCTCCAACCACTATCATCTGTTTCTTCCCTTTTTAGCCCTGGTTCCCATCTGTCAGTCAGGCATGGCTGACCCAGATGCCTCTTCTGTCAGAGCTTGTTCCTCCTCTTGTCAGGGCCCTGCCATTGCTTTCCAACTGGATGGCTGCAGTTGGAAAAAGAGCTCTATCTTTCATGGAAGTCACTAGTATCCATCTCGTCTTCTACCAGACACGTGGCTTATGCCTCTTCCTCCGTCTGCACAATGTGAGTCTTGGGGTCTTGTCTCTCTTTGCAAAGGTCCTGTCTTCTGTTCATCCTCTCTGATGTTACTTTATGCTCAGCTCCTCCGTTGTTTCTTCAGCTGGTTGCTCACCTGGTGACTTGACCAGTGCCCACTTCCAGCAGGTGACACTGCTGTAGCCCCAGCTGTGTTCTCAGGGAGGAGCACCCAGCACTCTTTGCAGCCTGGGGCTTGTATGGCTGCATCCTCCTTTCAAGTTCTGTCTGGAGGTGGGCCTCTCACAAATCCATCTTGTAACTTCAACGTCCCATACTAGGGAGACAGATCACGTTATGCACATGACTGTAGGCAATCGCCTCACAAATACAGTTTGATTGCAACCCCTTTTGAATCACTTTGGTCTTCATGACATGACTACATGCAGCCGCTTGCCATCAAAGGGACCTCAAATTTCTGCTGTGTGGCTTCCTGCCCCTTTTTCCCATTTCTTCTCTTCTGATTCCTCTGGTTTGCTCATAGTCCTTGCCTCTAGGAATGAACCGAGTTAGTGTAGGCAAAGACACTTTTGTTTTCAGAATCACTATGTGTTTTACTGCTGAAGTTTAATGACAGTGTCTAAGATACGCAGATGCCGGAGAGAAAAGAGGTCTCAGTTCATACTGCTGTGAAGAATTGAATTCCACATGCAACTGTATGTTTCCTAATTTTCTATGTGCCTGGCTAGAGATCTCAGGCTATTACTTGCAAAAGCCTTGAGAACACACAGTAAGAGCAATGATATCTGCAGTTTTGCATATGAAGGGCTATTCATTACAAGTACTTTGAACAAACCAGATTCAGAATGCCTCAGATTAGGCAACCAAAATCAGCAGGTATTTTGAAATGTACTCTCTGTGTGGAGCAGTCCCTCATCTACAACAACAGTAAAATAATTTGCTTTGTGAGACACATGCGTGCACTGTAGGGAGGAAAACTCCTAAGAGAATTCATAGCTCTGTCTTCAGAACAATACGTAATAAATCAGTTTGAGGGCCACACACTGAGTAACGAAGGGAAAACAGTACTGAATTGTCGTTTGTTAAGTGAGCATTGGTCATCTGATGCACCAAAGGAGGCAGGAGTGCTGCTGAATAGAAAGCCTGTGACTATATAATGATGCTACAGTTTATTCTAAGGGTCAGTGAAGAAAGAACATGACTTCCATGATATAAACTCTAGTATTAGTACATTATGGAGAACTTAAGCTAGCCATAAACTTCCCACCACAGTTATCATCAGGAAAGTTTTTGCCTTTTTGCCGAATGCAGACCAACCCCCGAATGTCTCATACCACTTCCTCAATACACAGCACAGCAACACCCTATACTGTCGCTTTTGTAGCTGTCATTTCAGAGTTACATCACTAATTGTTTAACAGCCTTCCCTGCTCACCACCATTTCCCCAGTCATTTTTTCATCCTTCATGCTTTAATGACCTTAATTCATCTGAGGAAGATGATGACAGTTATGAAAGCATAACTATTCAAAAGGAGGCAGTAAGATCACCAGGCTTGTCAGCTGGAGGAGATGCTGGCTTTCTGGGGGCTAGCATTCATGGCTTTGTGTCTGTCAAACTTGGTCCCTTTTATGAGGCTGAAAGCCTGACCTTAATCTTTTCTGCCTTCTTGCTGCCTGTTTCATTATTGTCAGCATCTTTCTCTAACTCGAGTGAATTTGAGTTATCTATCAAGGATGAAGGACGGAAAAAAGAGGTAATGATGACAGTTAGCAGTCTGTGACAGATCATGCTAAAACATCTCAGCTGCCAAAAAGCCAGCATCTCCTCCAGTTGATGATCCTGCTTCTGACTCTTCACCTTCCGCACCATATACACTGTCCTCATGTATTTAAATTGTACTTAAGTCCCTGTATGCATCTCCGTTCTAGTACAGTCATTCTTATGGGAAAAATTGCTTTCCTGTCTGCTGACTTGCTAATCACTGCACTTTTTAGGAACGCAGCCTTCACAGATGGAGGGGTAAGGTTGGATCAAAGTACCAGAAGGATAACTGCTTTGTGATAGTGGGGTAGATAAAAATAGTGTTACACTAGTATTTATCGCCAACCACCTAATTCTGCTGATGCAAGGAAGGAAGTAATCCTTTATCACCTCAGGCAAAGTGGACCAGTTCAGTTTAATCCGTCAGTGAAGGTGGTTTCAGCTAACCTACTTGACTTTGCCAGGGGAATCGGGAGCACTCTTACACATACTTTTGTGGGAACCTATAGAAGTAGTAACCTCCAGATGGTGGAGAGTGATAGCTAACCAAGGGCAGTACTACTGGAGCTGAAAGTGGACAACTTCCCAAGGATTTATAGCAATCATCCTTTGAAATTGGCCTTTTCTACTGGTAGGAAGCAGAATAAACTCTAGAGGGAATAGAAACCCAGTTTAGATTGTGTGTTTTTTCTTAATGGATTCATAACAGGCCAAAGAGAGGAACTGAATGCATTTACTTGCTAATGTCAGGTACCCAGCCACAAAGACGAGTATTACAAAGACTCATGAATCCAGGTTTCCTTTAGAACTTGAGATTACAGTGCTGTGGGGTCTCTGCTGACTCCCTGTCCTATGGGATAAAGGAATAATATACATTGTAAATGTCTCTTTCCAAAACAAAGGAATACTTTATTTTGGGACACACAAGAACAAGTAGGAGAAGCCACTTCCCATCATCTTCATACCACATGTTCCTGGAGAACTCAGTATTTGTAAACATTTTTTTCTCCTATCCATATTTACACAGGAGAAATGTAATTAGAGGTTAGGATAAAGAAGGCTTTAAGCAAGCAAACCATTACAGCTTGCTTTAGTAATTATTGCTGTATTTCTTGTTCCAAGAAATAAGCAACTGATTCTTTACTGATGTTGCACCACAGGAAGGGTGCAAGAGCAACAACAGAGATCTTGGGCTGATGTCAGTGTTTTCCATGACAATAGTTTGCTTGAGGTAGTCTTTCTAGCAGTCAGGTCTTATTGCAAGATTTCATCTATTACTGGTAAGAAAGAAAAGAGAACACCCACAGACACTCTTCTGGGAAGTGGGCAAACTGATGGTCTGGTTTTCTTCCAGCAAATAACTAAACAGCAGCTAGATTCCAGTTTGCTGCAGAGATTTCTCACAGGCAGATTCTCCCTCAGTGGAATCAGGTTAACTCCTTTTGCTTATTCAGTGTTTTCTTTTAAAAACTGCATTGCTCTACACAGGAAATATTCAGTATTTACAAAATACTCCTAAAAATGGCAAATTTGTCATTTTTGTACTGAGACATACAATGACCTCTGAGTATCTAGAGTAATAAGGGCTCAATTACTTCAAATTATGAAGAGAAAAACTTTGAAAACATGTTAACTCTTTGAAAACAAGAGAGGTTATGGATAGCATGACATGGATGCCGCTGAGTAGCTCCACATGGAGGTGGTTCAAGCTGAGCTGAACTTGGAAGTAGATGCACAGAAGCCCTGCTGGCTCTTCCTCGTGCTCCCCAGTACTCCAGGGAAGATTTATTAGTTTAGGCTGGGAATCTAAAGACCAAGGAAGATGAGCACAGAGGTCACTTGCAGAATGACTCACCTGAAAGTCCAGCAGGGTTGATGCTGAGACTGAGCTGGTAGAGCCCAATGCAACCAAACTGGACTCATGCAGAACCCTTCTGCACCGATAAAGCCTGCTTCTGCAGTATCCTTCTCCAGCTGTGTATGGAACTGGCTCAAGGGACAGCTAGGCTAAATCTGTAACCACGATGGTGCTGAAAGCCAGATAACTGTATTAGTTCATGTGAGTGCTGCACCAGTAAGCATAGCCAGAAGCAGGTTGGCTCTTAATGACACCAGCTCTGCATCTGGGACATGGTTAAAATCTGTACCATAAATAACCTTGATAACTAACGGCTGAGTTCAGTGCTGAGTATTGCATATTTTTATGATGAGCTTTAAAATATTACTGATGTTTCACTGAAGTTCATGCATGCAAAAGCTACAAAGCCAAAAGAACTCAAGACTTGCATGTACTAGGAGAGACCAGCAAATGTCATCTGCAAAAGCAAGACGCTGTGAGGCCAGCTTTATACACGTATGGCAAGAAAGAACAAATACGTGTGTCAAGTCACCTCTTAATTATCTTTGAGTAGTCTTTCTGGGCTGTAGATGAATGATATCATAGACAAGTGCCAGACTGGTTGAAACTACCACGATTTATTAACTAAGGACAGAACTGTACGAGCATGGCTATAGTGCTGCTAGGGCAGGTTTTCAACAGGTTAATCCCTGGAGCTCCAGAGACCCGCAGACAATATCCTGCTATTGCCCCATGCTGTTCTTTGCAAGAAGTTTCTTTTCGTGAGAGCTTATAAGACAGACTTTACCTAGCTATTGTATATGAACAATACATATCAGTAGATGGAGAGGAAAAAAATTACCCTGGCAGAAAACACTTATGATGGAAGAAAGTGAAAGACAGGCAACAAAGGATAACCAGGTAGAGGTGTGTTGTTCTGCTTATTTTTTTAAAAAAGGGTAGGAGGAAAGAAACTGTGAAGCAATGAGAAGGCAACTGCACATTTTTAAAGACTTTTTCCCTGTAGGATTCAAAAATATTTCAAGTAATGTTTGATTCAAATGGAAGGCCTTTTTTTCCAACAAAATAATTTTCATTTAAAACAAACTGAACTGCTCTAATCTCTAACAGAAACCCTTATTAGGGACACACAAGCTGATGTCTTTCCCCACACCCATGAAGACCAAACCAAAGCAGTTTGGGATGGTTTGTCATGAGATTGTCATCTAAATAGACTTTCCCCAAAGTTCCTCCATCTTGGGTATTACCTCTTTCACATTCTAAACTTGGGAGTGAAAACTTCCAAGTTTCTTTTTTTGGCATCTTTTCCTGCCTTTCCTCTTTTCACATATACTGCTCTCTCTTTAGTGAGATACAACACAAGTCTTAAACAGAGCTTTGAAGAGAAATGTGTTGGTGTCTTTCTAAAGCACTTTCACTGTCTCACTTATCCAACGAAATCTAAATACTGTTGCCAGTTATTTATTCGGGAGTAACTCAAAATAGAATGATTCAGTTCATGCAGCTGGAACAGATTCAGGAAAACTGATAGGCTGAACTTGATCAGATTTTTATCAGTTAAAATCTATTAATCTTTTTAAAACACAAAAAATAAAAGCCTAATATAGATCAATGCAAAAGCTTGTGTAATGACAAAGAAAACTTATTTTTGGATATTCATGTATTGTCTATCAATTCTAGATTGTCCTTGTTTAGCAAAACCCAGAAGGAACATGCCACAGCACTTATGCATGAAGCTAGAGCTAGTGCTCTTTCAACAAAAGGATCAGCATGAGAGCTATGAGCATATTCTAAAACTAAAATCATTAAAAATGCCGTTGGAGTCTTAAATATTTATTTTAAGGCTGAATCTAATTCTAGCTTTCAGAGACTCAAGACTGTTTACCAAATAAGGCATCAGATTGCTTAGTTTCTTTGAGATAAGCCATTTATTTCAATATTATTTAATGGTAATTCAATCAACCAAAACTTGACATATTCAGAACCAGCTGTTCAGAATTATGCTCTGCAATTTTACAGATTCCAGCAAGAAAGGTATGAACAAAATTATCTTCTTTTTTTTTTTTAATATTGTCTATAATGATTACAGAATAGCAACTATTTAAATTAAAAAGCCAACAGATTTGAATTATGCCAAACCACCCAACTGGCAGCATTAAAAACACCATTTTATGAATCAAATTCAATCTATAAATCAAAACTAAACCCTAAAAAGACTAATCTAAATAATTACAGAAAAGGCTTTTGCAATAATAAAACTAAATTTGTTCTGCTGAAATGACCAAGAAAAAGTTCTAGGTGTTCAGGCCTTGGTAAAGCTTTGGAGCTCTTAGCTATGAGACCAAGAAGAAGAGCTTTCCAGCTTATCTCAGCTAACAAACTAAAGAGATAAGTATGTTCCTGGGTATTCAGGATTTTAAAGATTAGGGATAGTTATACAATACTACCTGGATATTTGTATCCTAGAAATCCTAGGAAAGATTCCTAGAAAAAACTACTTATTTGTGATAGGGAAACAGCTGAAGGGTCCAGCCCAGGGCAGATCATTTAAGCACAACCAGCTGCATTCCCTGGTTCAGGGAGCTCTGCCACAGCCATCAGAACTGCTGGACTGGTATTGTCAAATAAAGTGAAGATACACAAGTGCAGAAAACAGTCTAACGGGCTGAAGAGAGTGCAGAAGCGCGGGAGCACTGACATCCTGGCCGATTGTCTTAATTCGGGTTTAGACTTATGCACTGGGGATCAGGAGTACCATTAAGGACAAATGATTTCTGCCCTTCCGTTTGATAAATACAGCCCTGTCAAATGGCAAGGAAGTGTTTCAGGATGGAGACTGTCCTCAGTATCCATAAGATGACCCAATTGTTGTTCAAATTCCTGAGAAGACTGTAGGATCTTGCAGTTGAACAGCATGATGAGGGTGAGGCTGACTAGATAAATGCCTGAAATTCAGAAAAGCCAGAGCGAAATGATAAATAATTCAATGACAGGAAAGAACAGTTGTGCTTCTCTGAATGAAATATATCAGAAGGAGCATCCTTTTATTGCTGCAACAAAATGATATCATGGGCCATATGTTCAAAGATTGGTTACATATTCAAGAGTGTTCTGAACCTGTGAAGGTTCATTCTATGAAGGTCTGCGAAGTCATACATTCAAATCCCAAAGAAACATTAGTGGAAAACATTAAACAGAATGTATTTGACTCGGACTGGAGCATAGCCTAATGCAACTATCTATATTTCAATTGGTGTTTTGGATTTCAGCTGACAGAGAGAGTTAGTTAGACTCAGTTAAATGCAAGAAGGAGTTCACTATGAAAACAAGAAAGAGAGAAGAGTATATCTTTTGGTTTTAAGACCCTTCGAGCACCAGTTCAGCAACTCTTTTCCAGTCCTTGGATTCAGATGGACATGTTCTTCAACTACAATTGTATAAGCTAACAAAATTTTTGGTAAGGCCTCTGAAAACAGTCCTAACCAGATAAAGTTGTGATGAACTGTCACAAAACAAGTGGTTTTCTCATTTTAACTTAACTAGACAGAACAACTAGTTATTGAGGAAATACTCTGGGAAAACAGGATAGAGTTCATTATGTATACAACACATTGGCAAGACATCAAAACTAAAATGTCATGAAAACTTACAGCAATATAGGCAAGTAGAAAAAAAATCTTGTCAAAGACTGATACAAGTAAAATCCAACATGTGAGAGAATGACCATATCCACTTGGAAGATTCACCCTCTTTGAAACAAAACCAGCTGAAAGTACATGAAAACCTTGAGATACATGAGACAGTTGATAAAAAATTAAAACAATACAATACAGGTTTTTCAAATTATAAAACCCAGGCCTGGTTAGCCAGTCAATTCCCTTTATTGGCAAAACTTTCCTAAGGCTAATTTTGAAAATCATCCATAAGTATTCCATTTAGCTACATTGCAAGAGGAAAGAAAAATACATAAAAAGAAAAAAACCCCCACAGCTTTAACAGCTGAGTCATGATGATACTCTCTCAGAGAAGGATAGAAGGTTCACAGCCTGATTCCTGAATACGTTTCATTGTAATAATGAGATACGAAGAACAGATTGTATGGACATTTATATAACAGTTGGCAAGGTATTACAGCATCATTTATGTATGATCAGCTTAATTTACACGGTTTTACCTGTTCCATTAGCTTCCATGACCTATAGAAGATGACCTGAAATGGAATAAACACATACTTTCTGACTTTACTATGCAACAACAATTTAGCAAGCAAAATGTAACTTCCATGCTGGGCAAGACCTAATGATTTATTCACCGCAATTCTTTCTTTTGATAGTAGTTGACGTCTAGTACTTAAGGGAGAAACAAAAATTTATCTCCGCAATGTTAATTTCTCTAACTACAGGGCTTTTTAGTCAACAGATTATCCAGTCACTTTAAAAATTCAGCCTGTGCCTAAATTTGGGATGTCCTTCAGATCTCTGTTACACAAATTAAACATTTCATTTTGTACTAATGTGTTGAAAATAATCTAGGTGTTTTGTGGAGCAATCCCTTCTTCTAAACTTTTATCACTGTAATACTATACATGAATGAAAACGAGACTAATTTACTATACTTTTCATATTTTTTATGTATCACATCACTGTTCCTTCCTGGGTTCTCTAATATAATCATTGTTTACTGTCCTCAGAAATACCACCACATTTCTAAATCATTCATTCGATAAAAATGCTGAGCAAACATGTTTATGATCCACTGATTTGTTACATAGACTTGTCTGAATTTTAAAAATGCCGAGCACCTGCAGCTCCTACAGACTTCTTCAGAAATGAGAAGCAAACTTGATTTTTTTTTCTCCAAAGACTGACATCCACCCAGTGAAACTTGGCATATTTGTTTCCTCACAATTTGGCACTGAGTGTTAAAGGAGATTAAAGCATTATCTTCCTAAATCAGCTAAATTTAGGGTGAAATCTTTGACAGTTTTTAAAAGGTCTGAATGGCTTTCAAGGCAACTATCACATGTTGTCAAGTTTCAGGTTTGGTTTCCATGTTGTGTCATTTTTCTGCAAATCCTGCAGCATTTTCTGCCTAATTGTAGATAAAGAAGTTATTCACTAAATAGAAAGTTTCTTAAGAAGTTTTCAGATCAAAAATACAACCCAGTTATTTGGCAATAAAATGGTTATTTGACATCATTAGTGTGCAACACTTAAGGACTAATTTAGTTTCCAAACAGCTACCCACAGACAGTGACCATTTAACAAAGGTATTAGTTCATTGCTGTTCTACCCGTCTCATCTGAAATACCATCTCGAGCCATAAAAAGCTGCAATCTAAAAGATGTACCAGATTAAAACTCAGTTCCTTCTGATTTTCAGGCTGATCGGTGCTGTACCTAACAAAGAAAATTCACAAGAGGTTTTGGTTTTTTTTTCTGTTTTACAATGTTTGAATATTTGCATCTCTTGGTTTGTAGAACTAGACTCTTGCCCTTACAATAGATTCGGATAAAACACTGGAAACACGGAGGGGGAAGGGGGGAGTGGGGACAGAGCATGCCACTACTAACCAGAAAGTATAGAGAAAGAAAGTATCATTAACAATTAAAAAAGAGATGACGGATGCCACTCAAAAACTCCATGCCAGGAATTGCCTTTTTCTGTGTTAAAAGAGTTTCGCAAGCGAGACATCCAAAGACCTGGAAGTAAACCAGGAAATATCATATTCCTAGTTGTGCACAACGTCAAGTATCACTTCACTAGTTTTCACTGATGAATTTAAAGGAACATTTGACACTCAAACAACTTCTAGGCAATTGGTGGCTTTTGAAGAGGGCTGGAACAGTACGTGTCCCACGACAGACAGCACGCCTCGCTGGCAGATCCTAACAGGGAACTTAAAAATTTCAGTTCCCTCTCACCAACATTTTTGTGCCTGAGTAGGAACTTCATGTCAAAAAAGATTGCCTTGCTACTTTTGTAGAAAGTTAGGTGCGTAGTTAGGATCAAATCTTAATACTCAGGTCAAGAATGTTCACAATAGCTAAATTTAGGTACAGAAGGTTGCTCACTCTAATTGATGAAGAGACAGATATATTTGCAGAATTTAGTTTCAAGTTCTACAGGCAGTTTAAGGCAGAAGACCCTTGTTACCCCCTTAGTTACATTTAAATATTTTTTGTGAATATTCTTGGTTTTGTAATGATTAAAGTGTTTACTTCCCATTTGAGATTCTAAGAATTCTTCCAGCATGGCTGCAAGGGTTTTTATTGCATTCTGCAACCAGCTGTGATCTGTGATTCTGTTAGAGAGTCAAATGTCTATTGTCTGGGCCTTGTACAGTACAATTCTTACATTTGTTTCCCCCCAAGATGTCTTTGTTTCCATTTTCACTAATACTGGCATCTCCAGAGAAAGCTTCATAAATGCAATCTGTTTTACACAGATAAAGTTATGTTGGGTTGTGTTGGTTTCCCCAGATATCTGGGATATAAAAGGAGAAACCAAAAGAAACATACCTAGCAATTCTCAGCATAGACCATCTGCGGACTGCCATAAATAGAAGGAACATACTACAGAGGGAGCATTCTCTTACCATCTATGCCATCAGTGGGATAACCATAGTTGTGCAAGAGGTAGGGAAGCTCAAAGCTCCAAGTTTACTGCGGAATCACATGTACTGGATTTTATATGGGAGAAACTATGCCACCCAGTGGAAGTTTAAAATTAAGAAGATAAAGTACAGGGGGAGAAGAGGGAGAAAAAGATTTCCCTGATACTTCAAATTCAGAAATGAAACTCATGAAAAAACTATCTAGCTAAGCAATTTACCATAAAAAGATAAAAAAAAATATGAGGAAACTACTGTGATAGTCACAGCTGGTTTTCATTGACACCAGACAAAAAAATCTTCATGTTAATTAAGACTTCCTAAAAATATTTAACCAGAACTTTGCTTGAAGTTCAGTATGCAGTGAGCAGACCTGCTGGAATACGGTGCAGTGTTTATTAGCCTGGGGTTTCCCTTCCGAGGAAATTACTGGGGGGTGGAGAGAGAAGACTAAGTGAGCCTGGTTCATTACACAGTACAGAATCAAAGTTTAGGGCAAGTCCAGACCCAGCAGGACACAGGCACATCCAGGGCCACCAGATATATCCAATATGATTTGCTAAAAAGAGCAGTCTATATCAATATAAAATATTGGTATGAAATAGAAAACATTGGTATTAAATATAATATATACTTTACATTAAGATAAATATTGATATAAAATTACACAGTCTAAATAAATATAAAAATATTTAATATCAAATTCTGATATTTATGAATTACTTACATTGGTAGAGTTTTAAGGAAAATTATTGAGTATCATACCACATAGGAAGGCAATTTTTGGATTTCAGTGGCAAGTAACTCTTAGTTCCTGAAGTAGCATTCTGAAGAACTTGTTTCTTTCCTGTCAGCTTGCCCATATTTATCTCTTCCTTTTCTTTTGTAATTGTTTTGTTTCTTTCCTCATACACAGTTCCACATTCTAATGAAGCCATTTCATAAAGCCTTCACAGGTGGGGCTTCATTTGAAGTATCTGTGTAATAGTAGTTATCTAAAAGGGGAAACACCAAACCCGGAACTATTTATTACATCATGCAAAATCAAGTACTTTGCAAAATAGTAATTTCTCATTAGTATGACCCGAAACTTTCTTTTGTTCCTTTAGTGAATGACTAATCTAATGCTGAGGTTTGGTATTATGGTTTCAAATTAAACCTTAGTATTGGAAAATGAAGTTACAGAGAAGCTGACAGAGATAATTGTATTTCGTGAACGAGGCAGCCTACCTAAGTTATCATCTCAACAGAGTAGCTCCCTACGACCTTGAGGTAAAGACAGAGGACAAGCAAATGCTTTGAAAAAGTGCTCCTACGAAAATGTAGTTAAAATATTCTCTGCAGACAAGATAGAGTTAGCTTTGAAGCCTCTGTATTTAATTTTCTCCTACCTGTATTGCTTTGTAGTCATCTATGATCACATTGAAAAAGCTTATTTTGCCAAAGCACTTAAAAGCCCAACAGTTTACATTTTGTTTGGAGATATTTTTCATTCATGTGTCACGTTCACGATTAGCCTATAAGACACTACTGTCAGTGCCACAGGCAACATCCAAAAAGTAACATTTCAGGCTCTTGCCAGTATCTACTTGCTTTTTCATATTCAGAAATACATGTATTCCTCTAATCCTGTCATACCACACATGGTGTAGTGGTGTACCTATTAAAGCATCACAGTGAATAACCAATAATTTTGCATTTTAATACAAATACCTACACACTGTCCCAAATGTTGCTGACCTCATAGGCAAAATGTGGAAGATTAAGTCATGCATATAACTAGAAGGCACACTGAGTGCTAAATATCCTACATTACAGTTATCATATCTTGCTTTTAGTTTCTTTCCATCACAATCACAAAAACCTACTATCTTTTACTACACATTTTTTAATACAAACTATCATTTTGATTCTTCATATACTCAATCTTATGAAGAGAAAAGTGGAAAAGCTCAATAATATAAAAAAACTTTAAAAAATAAATTTATATTTTTAGATTTTAGTCTTCTATTTTACACACTAAATTACATTCAAAGTGAATTTCACAGTATTGACTCGAACTTTTTTAAAGTCACATTAAAAAATATGTATGTTCACAGTATATTAAAAATATCATCCCTTAAATGAATACACATAATCATTAGAAACGGGAAAACTACTAGAAAAAAAGGAAGAAACAATGTCAACAAGCTTATACCACAAGTCAATGGTCACTGCAGTAATTAATGAATTCTGTTTTAAATGAGGAGCTGATAAAGTAAGAGGGACTCTTAAAAACATAACTATTATACATACCTTTCTTATGAAGTTTGTGGCAGGGTTCTTCTGGAAGTGAGTACAATCTAGAAAATCTGTTTGGTTTTTTTTCTTGGACCTATAGTTGCATTAAAACAAGAAGTCTTAAAATGAATGTACTGTGCAATAGCATCATACTTAAACATAAAATACAAAGAGAGATGCCTGCCTCTTTGGGTGTAGCTGCACCATTTCCTCCAGTGCCCATGCCAAAACAAGAAGTTGCAGTTTTCCTTCCTGTCCAGTTAAGGAATTTCACTCCTGTACTCCTATGTCTCTAGATGTGTGCTCAATCTGTAAGCCAGTCTTAAGTTTGGTGCCAATTAAATTACCATGGTTTTAAAAACCTCCCCAGCATTTTTGGACAATTGCTTCATTAATGTATGTTCATGCCATAAATGAGAAATTGTTGCTTCAGCTTTCTCCGTTGGGATAAGCGTCATTTCCTTTCTTTTTCTGATGGAGTACTTAGAAGATGAAGGATTTTGCGTGACGGCCAGTATGGCTTCTTACCTATATAAAGTTGCGACCAATTTCCTAGTCAAATTCCAGGCTGCGAAATTACACTTCAGCAAACTGCACTGATTTCTGTATTGCTAAACAGAGTGCTAAAGCCGAACCAAAGATGACAGAATTTTCTACGGTATGTTTTGTATTAGCAAACAATGCACCACCACATCAATAGCAAAAACTATTTTTGTAGGAACTTATTTTTCCTCACAACAATTCTGTTGTATTTTATACAGATTCTTTTCTTACCTTGCCCTTTCCAAGGTTTTTCCAACTCTTAGGCTGCAGATACACAGCACAGCAAAAGGGAGATCGACTGGCACCCCTCTGACCCCAGCGAGCCTGTTTAGAGAGTTAAACTTGAGCTATTTGCTATTTCTCTCTGGCAGCTGCTCCCCACTTTCCTGCAGTGAGTGGCCTGATATCTAATATTCCCTTCCTATATAACAAAATGTTTATTCCCCCATATGCCATACTAAAAGTTACTTACCTCCAGTTTTCCATCTCTCCTCTCCACCATGCATACCTACAGTCCTCCCAGTGCCCACATTCAAGGATTCTTTCGTCCCCACCTGCAGATCTATCACAGACACATCTGCCCCCCGGAGAGAAGTAGTCTTTCTGAAAAAGTGGTATGAGTGGATTTTTATTTTAATTGCTATTGTGAAGAAAACATGTGGTCATACTCTTTTTCACCATTATTCCCTTTCCACCGACACCAGAATGGATGACTTGTACGGGCACATGCTTGTCAGTTATTCCACAGTTTATATTTATTACAAAGAACAGCTTTGAAGTGCAAACTGTTCTATTATTTCAGTGGGTGGAAACCGAGACACCGAAGGTGAAGTCAACATTAGATTACCTAATGCGTATATCCCTCATTACCTAATGTGTAATATCCCTCAAAAGTGTAATACAAGCACATAAAAAGAAGACCTTATGAAGACCATAAGAAAGCCTGACATATGCACCTGAAACACGCACAGGGGAAGGAATGTATAAAAGGGATAGCAAGCCCGTGTGTCCTGTTTCAAAGGCATGGGTAAGAGAGAACTCAGCCTTGAAAGAAATCTAATGAATAGACAACTGAACAGACGTTTGCCTGTAAATTATCTAAACCCTGAACACTCCTGGTAGAAGCAGTACAGAGGGTGAGAAGGCCTGAGCTCAACTCTTTGGATTTTGTTGGGTAAATGTTAAGAGCATAACTGTGGCTTCTTGTTATAGCACATAAAGGAAAGAATTGAATCTCTTTGGACAGTGAAGTTGGTATAGATGATACTGAAGAAGTTATTTCACTGCTACTCGGAACACATGGGGCCACACAAATATATCTTACCTGTTCTTAAAAAGCTGGGAATATTTCTGCCAAGTGGCAGAAATGACAATAAATTAAAAAAAAAACAAAACCCCTCTTTATAGTAGGATCCAAACTAGTCAAAGGAACATTCTAAGAAATGGCAAAAATAAGCGAAAATCTAGTCTGCTAATTAGAGCACTAGATTTCAAGCCAGAACTCAGTTTTGGATGCATGTTAAGACTATGGAAAAAGAAAGCAAGCTACTTACATACTTCACATAAACCTGACTGACATTTTAATGAACTGAGTGATGCTTGCATAAATAATTTAATGTAAAGTATAGCAAGGTTAAAATGAGAAAGGAGCAAAGCTGGCTAAAAAGGCTTCTGCTCTCCAATCCTCACCCCTGCTGTTTCCCCCCTCTCTTTCTTGCTGATTTGACAGAAGTGAGTGCAGCGATTTGGGTCAGGGAACTGGTCTGGAAGAAAAATGAGAAAACATTCTAAAACTAAAAGGCAGAAATGCATCAGGAAAGATAACTGTCCTAAGAATGGGTAGATCTACATATCCGCATACATAGATGTTCTGTTCTGATCAAAGCAGAAACTTAATTTTTTTACACAAATCACTCATTCAGTATCATGCAAAACCATTAATACCATTTATAGTTATGCACAGCTTATTAAGAATACACCTTGTTAATAAGGTTCTGAAAAAGAATGAAAGAACCGCTGAGCGTGCTCCTTCACTTATTTGAAATAAGGCCATCTTTTGCTCTTTCGTCAGGCTGTCTCTACAAGGCCAGACAATGTAGGCTATGCTATTCCAGCAAAACCCTTTCTTACCTAAACTGCCTGTAATAATTAAAATGAAAAATCCTATTATACTAGCAAAACTACACATGCAGCAGTTTGGTTTTGGCACTATATGTGCAGCTCTGGCAGTGGCTGCTGTTGAC
>RSEF01000002.1:129900327-129922745 GCA_003993805.1 Himantopus leucocephalus | reverse complement strand
AAGGAGAAATTACTTAATGCAGAGAAGTACACTCAGAAAAACATGGCACTTAGTTCTCATCACTAAATTCTCAAGAGGAATCACAGAATCATAGAATATCGCAAGTTGAGGGGGACCCATAAGGATCGTCGAGTCTCCTCCTCATAAGACTACCTAAAAATAAACCATATGACTAAGAGCATCATCCAGGCACTCCTTGAACTCTGACAGTCTTGGTGCTGTGACCACCTCCCTGGGGAGGCTGTTCCAGTGACTGGCCACCCTCCGAGTGAAGAGCCTAGGAACACTAGGAAGTGTTCGATCTAAACTTCCCAGACACAGCTTCATTCCATTTTCACGTGTGCTGATCTCCTCCGGTGATCAGCACCTACCCCTCTGCTGCCCTCATTGGGGAAGTTGAAGACTGCGATGAGGTAAGTTTCTTTAAAAGTGAACCACACTCCAGTTCATAAAAGGACAAGTTTAGCCATTTACCTTGTTTCATCCTCTGTGTCTTTAACAAAGCACTCCTCCAGCTACTCTCAAAGGAAAAGCACACAAATGATCTTCCTGATGCAATCTTTTCAGTCAGATATCTATGACCAGAAATAGGACCTGATGGTCTTTTTTATTCTTTAGATGCCCAAGATAAAAACGATCTGTTTCAAATATGAAATTCAAAAAAATAGAGTAGATATGCATAAATACTTTAATTTATTGGCTTTTTTTTTTTCAAAGGGCCATATCATATTGCCCATATGTGCAGATATGTTGAGCTAGGGGTTCTCAAAATCCAGCTATTCTCAGATTACTTTTAAGGGTATTGATTTTTTTTTCCCCAGAACGGTATGTCAGTAAAATCTAAAGGGAAGGAAAAGGTGTGAGAAGTATGCGAAGAATCAATTGTTCTTCCCCAAACCCACCCCCAGAAAATCCTTGTTTACTTGCTTCCTAACCTCTTGAAATAAAAGAGTGGATATGGTATCTGCTCCAAACATGATACACAGTAGTACCAATAAATGCAGCAGACAGGCATAAACTGTTTTGCAATACACCATAAGCATGTCAAATAGTAACAGGCACCCAAATACATTCTCCAAACCTCCCATGTTTGTTTGCTTTTCTAGCCATCCAGCTAATTTTTTTTTCCAATGGCTAACGTTATAAATTTTCTCAAGAAGTCAAATGATTTGTGGATCACAATTACACAAGACTGACATTGGTGAGTGACTTGATTTTATATTTTTATATTTAAAAATTGATTTGACAGTATGTATTGACTGCTCAAGCAAGGGGGGACTTTGAAAAAAAAAAATTCAACTTATCGATACAGTATTCTTCCTACAAATTACTGCTTTTCTGTCTACCTCTGTACTCTCTGGATGAGTCATTTATATGCCACAAATCCANATGTATTGACTGCTCAAGCAAGGGGGGACTTTGAAAAAAAAAATTCAACTTATCGATACAGTTTTCTTCCTACAAATTACTGCTTTTCTGTCCACCTCTGTACTCTCTGGATGAGTCATTTATATGCCACAAATCCAAATGAAGCATGATTGAGTATATGATTGCTATGAATACGATGTGAGTATGAATGATCTGCATTGATTCAGAACCACAACAACCCTTCTCCTGACAACTTTCTGTAATGATGAAATATTCTCTCCTGTCAGTACCGATCATCATTGAAAACATTGAAGAAAGGATTCAGAATGGTGGGGCACTGGTGCAATAATTAAGAATAAAATGTGAGTTTGCTAAGAATGGTCTTTGTGGTTTCAGCAAAGAATGATAAAAAACTTTTAAAAACTAGCTAAAACAGTATATAAAACCAGTTTTTCTTCAAAACCAACTTCTTATACTATCACACACCCCAAAATCTTCTGGATATCAGTTTTGTATTCTTTATGAGTAAGAACTTGTCTGAGGCTGACTGCACTTTATATTGCTTTTACTGTAATGCCAACATACTGTTCCAGCAAGAACACAGGATGCTTAATGACAGGATTACTCCAGTTACATATTGGGGAAAGAATAGACCAGCACAGAAAATGGTGATATAGCAGCCATTAAGGTGATTTTACACGGCCCTCAGACGTTAAACAAATAGAACACTGGCACGTTAATGGAAAATTGTTTAAGTTAATAAAAAGAAAAGCTATTAAAAAACTCATAATGTCAAGAAATTCTTTAAGGTCCTAGTGATGGGAAACAGAATCAACCAGTGGAATGCAAACAAATGTTTCTGTCAGCTATAAAGAGATCTGGTCTCCATTACCAAGGCTGTCATGACATCTTGTATTTGTAAGGTGGAGTTCTGAAGAAGTCAGGTGTCTTTGTCAACAACAGGCGCCTGCCTGAACCACAGGTACTGCCTGGATCAGCTGTCCATGCTGCTTTTGACAGAAATGAATCTTGCACTTTTAATCGTGTTGCCTGTGCTACAGAAACTTTTGCCTCTGACCCACATACACAGTAACCCAGAGCCCTTGCAGCCAGAGGTGAGTCACATCAATTTGGGCCGACCTTCTGTCTTTCTAAATTCCAAGTCTGCCTGAACTGATTGCAACACCAAGGACCCAACAAGCACAGGAAAGCAATGAAGAGTTCGGATTTCTGAGGGATACCAAAATCAGTGAGACTTCTCAATTTTTTTTAATGAGAGATGTATTTTAATGAGATGTATTTCATCACAGTCTTTGAAAAGTTCTGAGGCTTAAAAAAGTTACAGAGGAGACAAGAGTGGTGACAGCGTCTTCCTCAATATTTTAATATGCATCACGCTCCCTACTTGTTTAATTTTGAAAAACACCTCAACAGAACAAATGCCATTTGTGATTTACATGAGCATGAAAACGTCCCTGGAAATGGGTACCTGCACACGTACAGAACTGGAAAAAATAAAGGTTATGCCTCCTCACCAATTAAAATCTATAATTGTCTAAAAAAAAAAAAGAAAAAACAACAAAACACTCAATCTGACCCTATTATGTTTTAGACCTAGCAAAAGTGCAGCCATGGATGACCGGATACAAGAGAAATTGCCTGGGAGAGAAGAAACAGAATTAGTTTCCTGCGTCATGGGCCACATAAACAGTCGAATCCTGAAACCACATGGTCACTAAACAGGATGGAAATGAAATAGGGGTAACTGGCTGCTACAGCCAGAGCAACAGTCTGCAGATGGAGGGCAAATAGTGGGCCTGCTCCTTTTGGCAACCGCTCACTCACACATTGTTTCGCTTTAACATGAAACCACAACCTCGGCCTGAAGGACATAGTGCAAAAAATTACAATAGTGCAATAAAAGCCTCTTTAAATCTCTAGAATTATTTCACCGCTCTTTGAAAAGGAGACTGCAGGAAGAATAGAGAACCTGGGAAGAGTAAGAAGCCAATAACAGAACTAGAGACCACAGGCAGCATGAGACTTGGACAGTCCGCCTGTCCACTCATTAGGTAGGATACTACAATAGCGCTAAATCACAACACAAACCAATAATAGTGCTGATGCAGCCCTCCCCAGATTTGCATTACAGAGCTGCCTCTCACGACAGTGGTGTGGAGCGGAGCAAGTAGCCTGATAAACTCAGAAAAAAGCAGTATCTGGCTGTAGGACACCAGAGCCTTCATCCCTGTATGCACTTAAACTGGCTCGGATACAAATAAGGCCAGTCTGACATGAGTGGAAACTAATTAAAAAAGAATACGGTCTTCAGCTTTTTTAAAACTCTTATTTTGTGGGGAAGTATCGTGCTGTTTACACTACACACCATAATAGAAGTCTTACCTTTCAGAAAGAAATTAAGCATCCTGGGTGCTTAATTTGTTTTGCATATGACTCTGAAATGTAAAAAGTAATAAAGACAAAATTTAGAAAACCACCTTTAAATATAAAAACAAGAAGTTAGCCTCAATAATATTTAAAACAATTTAAATGTTATTTAATTTTAAAAGTGAACTCTTCACCAGCTTTTCCTATATGCTCAGTCAACAGACTTTAGGGTTTGTTTCCCTGAAGATCCTGCTCTCAGTGTCCACATTCCAATTCCTTTCCCAAATCCCCTGGGTTCCCGGTAGCGCAGACGATATTCCCTGTGTGATGTGGCCTTCCACATTGTTGTTTGGTGTGCTGTATGCCACAGACATGTCTCACACTCCTGTAATGGGCTGGATTTCCAGTCACGCTCATGTTAAGGTGCTCTGGGTTTCTACGTACAGCTGTATTTAGATGAGGCTTTCTATGCCAACCACTTTTTTTCCCACTCTGTGTTTATTGCATCCAAGCTTTGAGTGGCTGTTCAGGCCACCACACACCGAGGCGGCCTCAGCCATCAGCACCTCCTCCTCCTCCTCCTCAGCGGCCTCCTCCCACTGAGGCTGCTGCCTTCCTGACATCATCTGCCACCCATGCTCTGGCCCCCTCGCCCACCGCTGCAGCCGCTGTGCCTCATGGCTGCTGACAGGGCCGGGGGTTGCAGAGCAGCCTGGGTGAGGTGCAGTAGCCGAGGGGGTGGCCACGGCATGGGCTGAGGTTGCTGTGTCAGCAATGTCAGTGTTGGTGTCAGCAGGATGTTACTAATAAACTCCCCCACCTAACAAGCCATGTCCCACGAGACCTCTGTGCAAGGTGGGCACATTAGGACATGACTGGTTTTGGGTTATGTGGAGAAGCCTCTTACCTTTGCAGGCTTTTGTTTTCACAGGTCTGACTTCTACAGACCTTCTTGTTCTAGCCTGTGAGTTGCTGCCTGGCAACTCCAGTACTTCTCACGTTAAGAAAGACCATCACTGACTTTCCTAAACATTTTTTTGGTTTGTTTGTTTGTTTTGCACTATCTGCCAAGCCTTCAAGCTTCACCCAACAGTCCTTTATATATCTACTGTACTCCCCCATGCCACCCCAAAACTTGGTCTTCTATTAGCCATAACATTAATGTGATGTTCCTCATGAATTCCCACTTTGGGTTTGGGCTTGTCTTGAGGACAGTCCATGAAGGGTTTGATCTTGATGGGGCTTTCTTAGTCTCCTTTACAGAAGTTGCAAGCCAAGATCAAGAACTGTTGTGGGATGCTGGGATGAAACCGGGTCTGGAGTAAGTGTGTCCAAGTGTCTAAGTGAAGGCTGAGCATTGTCAGAGGTACCGTTGGGCTGATAAGCACTGCTGATCTGGTAAGTATTATTAGATGACAGTCTATACAATTTTAACAGGCCCATTAATCTTCTTTTTTCGTTGTTTTCCCCATTTTCAGATATCAAAGGGTTGTGTATCATCTTACACATAGATGAGATCATGTTCCCACTGTCACAAAATATTCCAGAGCAAGATCTGAAATTCCAGCTGCTATCTCGATTCACAACCTAGTGAAACACACTGGGATTTGTGTATGGTTACCTGTTCTTGTCTTAGTTCTTAGCTTTCTGTGTATGCTATAGCAGCAGCATTGCTTGCACTTGGGACATGGAGAAAAATTCGAGAGAAATAATAGAAAGCAGGTTCTCATTATAACATGTAATTACATCATTTCCTCAGATTATATTTCAAATACTGTAAATTCCTTGTTTTCACATAAAAATCTTTGTATGATATCAGTGTTATGCCTCTGACCCATAAAATTATTTTTACATTAAAAAGGATATTAGTTTTCCCTGGCATCAGCAATTCCTAGGGCCCTTTGGAAGAGGTATCAAGTTCTGCTTGTCCCCTTCTTGGGTCCCGGTCTCAGAAGTTGTCTGCTGCAAGACCTTGTCCATGTAAAAAAAGCTCTTACATGACTCCATCAGAAGCTAGGATTGCAAGAAAACAACAAACACAAACCTATGTAGTGTATTACTGTATTTGGTTACTTCTAGCAACACCATGAAAAAAGTATTTGTTTAAAAATTGGTTTTAACAGTATTGTAGGCTCATCTTATTTCTTTAAAATAGAGTCAGTAAAAAGCCCCTTGGCTCTTTGATATGCTTTTTTGCTACCCCAGGCAGACACGCTTTATTGACCTAAGGTGGACACTGGAGAAAATTTCTAGCACTAAATTTTCCTTTTGCCGGAGAAGCTGTTAATTCTGTTGATAGCACATTCATCAAGGATGGGTTATTCAAGCACTGCTCTGGCAATCTCCTTAAAGAGGAAAAAAGCATTACAAAAGTATGAGTGGGGGAATGAGTGGAAGCAGTATGACTACCTTGGTGCTGCTTGCAGCATTGAACTCTACATCTCTAATTGAGTTGTCTGACTCCTGGAAGCCACTTGAGCCTGCAGGGGGACCATAAATTTGGTACCTGCAGTTAAACAGGGCGAATGCTTTTCCTCCATGTGAAGGTAACATTAGCATGTGGCTGTGATAAGGTCTCACATGCTTTATTGCTCTTTTTTTTCTTTAACTGGAGAGCTCAGGAAGTGTTCTGCAGGAAGCAAGAGTACCAGAAAGGTACAGAGAGAGCAGAGAGGCCCCGCTGCGATAGGAGGACTTACTCTTGCTCCAGCTTTTCTCTACAATCCCAGTACACTCCCTTGCACAACTGCCCTGTCTTGACATTTCCAGGCCCAAGGGGTTCCCATGATGTGTGAGTGCATTCTGGGGGCAGCACGAAAGGGTGGACGTAGCGTGCTGTGAGGTTAGGCTGAATAAAACGTGGTCATGGTAGGACAGATAATGCAGGAGTGTTTCTGGGGGTACTGGGCAAGATGGGAAATGAGATCAAGAAGCAGGGAAATGGAAGGCAAAGATTGTATATATAGAGGAAGAGATAAAAGCAGTAAATCCATGGTAAGTTTTAAGCTTTCCCCTCTTCCTCCACTTAGTTTTCAGGTGCAGTTGCAAACCAAAATTAATCATCCAAGTTAAAACACCACGTAACCGGGAAATCCCACTGAAGCAGTACCATTCCTTACCACGTTTTTACAGAAACTTCATCTTGTAATTCTCTGCGTTATTCATTTGATACCACAGGCTGATGCTGCACCTCCTGAAACCTAAACCCAGTAAACACTATAAATGTTGCTAGAAATTTCTATAACGGTGACACTGCGAAAAAATTCAGATGGAGCTGGGCAAGGAAATCTCTCAAAAAGTTTATAAATGGGGTTCTAGAGTACTGAGCAACTGCAGGGTGGAAATTATGGCCTGTAAAGCACAGTCCCTATGTGTTGCCTCTTTGTGGCAAGCAGGTAATGCTTTATTTGGAAATTATTAGGAAGGCATGCTTTCCCAGTCAATGATTGTTACAAGTTCCTTTTGAACAATAATACATTTAGTATAAGACTTTAGACTCTGGAGTTACTGAACTTTATGAGGTTGGCTTGGTTTCACTGTGGAACTCTTAGCTTAGAGCATTTCAGAGTTCTGGCTTTGTAAACACATATGTGAACAAACTTGCCAAAAATAGAAGTGAGATGCCACTCCATTTTTTTTTTTTTTGTTAAATTATTTTCTATCATTAAGTGTTTCAAGAATCTTTCTGCCATAGCAACAAAAGAAAAAGACTTGCTTATTAGATTTTATATGTCACAGAGGGGAAATAAAACCAAACAAATATTATGCTGCACATCAAACCATGCACATACCCAGCACATTAAATAGGGAAAAAATCTAATAAAGCTGGATTCTCTCTCATGAAACAGAGAAGCAAAATTGTTGGAGATACTGCCCAGATATTCAGTTTCAGTCATCCAAGGCTATCCCTGGGAGGCCTATGCATTCAAACAGGACAGCTATCCAGAATACTAGTGTGTAAGATAAATGCTGAACGCATGACAGAAATAGGTGTTGCATGAAGGTCTGAAATAGAGCCGTTTTCATTCTCATTAAGAGAAGTCTTCCAAGAGTTTTGTTCCATAAATAAGAAGTGCATTCAGCAGCCTTTATGCCATTCTTCTCACCAATTGCAGTCTCACTGTACAAACAGTACTATACAAACAGTATCAGTTACATTATACACTTAAATGAATTTGGATGGACCCCCACTGTTTTGTCAGTCAGGCTTTTCAAGAGGGTTGGAAAAAGCAGTAGGCATAAAAATTGCAAGAAAATAATTTCTTTACAAAGATACTCTAAAAATCGCTTTGGAAATGTGTTTTAAAGGCAAGGAAATAACGGGTTTAGAGGAATTTAATGCCAGTTTACAGTTTGCAATGTGCCTTAAACCTGCAAGCTTCTTAGATTTGGCTCACCTACTGTAATTGTTGAGATTAATTTTCACTAATTACTAGCTTCTCTAGCCAGTTCCAGTAGCCTTCCCACCAATGTCACTGTAATCTTCTCCCTACTGCTTCTTCATCTAGCAACTAATTTCAGTTAGAAAGACCTAGTTCCAGTTTTAAGAGGAACCTTATATAGTCATTAGTAGAAAGAATGAGATTTCATGGAAAGATTTATAAGACGAAGGAGGAACCTTTTCCCGTTTGCCCACAGGTCACAAGTATTCTTTTATTAAAACTGGGGATAATAATACCTATCATCTACCTTTCAGGTGAATAGCTAATAACTAGTAGCTAACTGCTGAAATAAAGAATGTCTTCAAAAGCTGTATGTTATTAGTATTCAGCTGAAGGAAAAAAGAGTCTTCAGCATGAGACATTAAAGGGTATAGAAACCTCGTGGTAAGAAAACACAGGTCTGTGTTACCGAGAGAATGAAGTAGGGGACTAATGAGTGAGGACCTGATGTATTGAGAACTCAGAGTTCCCCATGAAGTCAGCATGAGCCTTAGCTGCTTAATATATTTTAAAATCAAGTCCAATAGTTTTTATTTATAAGAAACAGCAGCAATAGCATGTGGGAGGTGAGGAACAACATCTCCCTTAGTAAAGAAAGATGTCTTTGTTACCAAAACTGTAAGAAACCAGAGGTAAACCTCCATTCATCTGAAATACAACACACTGACAACTTGCTATCTCTCTCAACTACTTAAGGGAGGAGGTAGTATGCCTTTTTTCAACTTTTAGAAATGTGTTGAACAGCTTTCCACAAAAGACAAATGTTCAGTACTTGGCAGAATAAGGCACATTTTTAGATGCTTGAGAAGTTTGAAATTTCTAGCAAACATTGAAGCCCTCTGTGCCACCACTGTTCTAACACTGATGTCACACTGAGAATATGTTTCTTGTATTATGTCCTGTGATTGCCCATCATCCATTTAAATGCTAATACAGCGTCTGTGCCTGAGTTCATAACTTGTTCATGTTAATCTATCAACACACAGCAGCTAAAATTAAGGTTTCAGTACCTCCTTATTACTGAGATCAGTAGGGAAAAACAGGGAACACATGGTACAAATGGGGACTGTTACGTACATGACAAAGTTAAACACTAAGTTCTAGAAATCACAGTAATTTTTCATGTTGAAGAGTGCTGGAAATGTAACCACATGGCTACTTTGGTGTTTCTGTTCCAGTGTCTATTTTATTCTCAATTTTTCCCAAAGGCTTATATCACCTGCAAGGCTCAACCGAGTCACAGCCAATGCCAGAGTTTTCTCACAGTGCTGTGGTTCCCAGAACAGCACTGAGAGCTGGTTGGGTTGTGCGGAAAGCCATTCAGACCTATGGGCTATGCAAGGTACTACTAAAGTCAAAGTATATGGTATAGTATAAGAAATTTGTAAGAAAAGAGTGCAAACAGAGCAAATGTCATAGGCCAGCCTCTCCTCCCTGCAGTCACAGTGTCCCTCTTGCTGCTGCTTAGAAGAGGAGGAGATTCTCACACGTTCCTTTTCCATTTTCTTTTAGCTTTTGGTAGTTCAGTTAATGCAAATTATCAGGGGAAGGGCCAGACATATGAAAATGAAGCAAGCTGACTGGGGAAGAAATTCAACCTCTTACGGTAACTACGGATGTAGCCAACATTATTCGGTGTCAGGATATGTACATTGTAACACATTTGGTCAGATTTCTGGCACAATTTTTGTGCAGGGGTGGTTTGAGACATCAAAGGGAGTTGCGGTAGATTTATTTCCACAGAAAATAGGGCAGTTTACCCTGCCAGTTCCACGCTGGCCTGCCTTACTGACATGTGCTACCCAATTGTTAGCCACATATGTTGTAGACATGCCTGAGCTACTCCAAACCAGAGGAAAAAAGTTGCAGATTATTCCTAAAAACCTGCTAGGATGACAAAAAAACCCAAAATTTAAAAAAAAGGTTTTTAAGTAGTAGCCATAAAACGGATCTAGTTTGTCCTGAATAAATGACAGCAAGGTTTGACTTAGGACTCGGCAGTTTACACAACGTATTGAAGACTTGCAGACTCATTTTCATGTTTGTCAGCAGTCACACACCTTTCACTGACTGTACTGAAAATGCTTTGATAAGTAGCAGCCTGCCAGTGGGAGTAAAGGGTTTGCAATCTTATGTACATTAATTATTAATTACAAATTGAGACTTAGCTAGCACTTTTTTGTTAACTCCTCTATGGTTGTCTGTCATGATGATATATTCCCAGGCTTAATTTGTTTAGATCTACATAGATTTTGATAAACAGTAGGTAGATGCTGTTATGTGAAAAAGATAACATGCCCATGAATGCCAAGCACTTAATAAACTTCAGGTTTTTTACAAACAAAGTCTACAAAACACAGTTCAGGAATCAGCAGAAGCATAAATCCTGATGTATTTGAACTTCTCCTTGGAAGACTGCAATGGAATTAGCCACATGAACATTTAGCTGAGAACCAAATAAGTGTAGCAGTCATGCTCCAGAGAGCATAAAGCATCAGTAATAACCCCACCAGTTTCAACATGCCAGGCTGACAATGTAATAGGAGTTTTTAAACTCTAATATATCTTTCAAGGGAAGGACAACCCTCAAAGGAAGGTAAAATGTGTCACTTTGGAATGACATAGAGAAAAAGTTGGTCTTAATTTTTGTTTTTGTTTACTAAGATACAAAAAACCATTTTTCAAGTTACTTACTGATCTCTCGTGAACATAGAAAAAAATGTTACAGATCTCAGTCCAAGCTCTACTTGCCTTTATGATTTCTGTAACCACACAGAACACAAAAAAGATGAGAGTTTCATTGCTTAGTATTTACATTTGGTTCAGATCATCCATCTAGAATTCTTAGGAATATTTATCAGTCTGATAATATGCCCATCTTTCAACATGCTGGCAGAAAACAATGAAAAAAAAGTTGTTATTCTCCTCCTTTTTGGGGGAAAAAAGCAAGGCAGGAAAAAAAGGAAAAAAAGCTACTCATTCTGTCCTAACCAACCTTTTTCCTAGGGCCAAGAGAGTAAATAGAACCATACAAAGATGCCAAATTTCCAAGGACTGAGCAGTTTAAGTGTGCAGAAAGTAAGTACACAGGTTGGTCACTGGCTTACCCATGGCTGCCTATAAACTCCTGAACTCAATATGCCTCTGCTCCTGCCATTAAGTGGCGGTGATGATAGTTTTTGCACAGGCCTGAAATTTCTTGAGGTATTCCATTTGTTGCAGCTCCTGCAAGAATCATCTCTGCATCTTACTTATGCTGTGAGACTTTCTCACACTGGGTGGACATAGTCTCTACATTCGTGCTGTGAGGTCCATTTAACTCTCAGTTTATTCACTGCACAGATTATGTGGTACTGTTGCAGCTCCCTCACATTTTTGGCACTTGTCTGGACTGATGCAGTGAATTCAGCAGCGTTTTAAGGGTGAAATCGCACTTCATCAGTACCCATTTTTATGTTTGCTCATTTTATATACCATATGCAAAAGCAGTGTGGTCTGACTGCCAGCACACAAGTCAGATCTGGGTAGCTGGATGCTTCCCTCTGGTCCACTGCCTCTTCTGAAGAGCAAGCAGAGAAGAGCCTTTTGGTTGTCTCTCTCAAGCTGCCTCTTGTGCTTGTGAGCGGTGTGTACATGCCGGGCCACTTGTGCTGCGTGAATGAAGAAGGTGATGGGCTTTGAAATGCATCTCCTGCTGCTTGTGAATGCAGGGCTGGTTTCAGAGCCAGGAGGCACTAGTGCTACACCAGAGTGACTCACAAAGGTGTCCTTGCAGCCAGGAGGATGTACGGTGCTTAGTGAGAGGAACCATTCTGAATTCAGATCTCTTCAATCTAGAAATGGTCTGCCAACTCAAGCACTGGATCAGGAAACTGTGTTTTCTTTTTCTGAAACAGAAACGCTCCCCAGTCACTGATCTAGAGACAGACAATTGTCTAAAATTTGACAAATCTCAGCTGATACTTGCTGGCATAATACAGCTCTCTGGCAAAGAAGCATTTAACAAACGAGTCTCCATTTTAATCAATCAATCAATCAGTTATTTTCTATCACCTGTACCATTAACAGTTATGTATTGTACTGATCTCACAACAGACATGGCTTAATCTTTTACTGATCAAGTCACAAGTTCTACCTAATCGCTAAAGTCAGATATTTTAACCCTTAGTTTATTAAAGAAAACCTTTTATCCAGTCCTAGATTCGAAAGTTTTTAGTTTTTTTTTTTTTTAATTTTATTTTCACTTGGCCTATTTCATGGGTTTGGAAGTTGGTAGGTTCTTAATTTCCCAAGTTTAATAGATTCTTTGTGGGCTTATTTGCTTGTATTTCCTAGAAAACCCCACATATGATTTTGCGAATGTGATTTTATTAGTAAAGGTAGGTAATCTTCTTACCTTTTCCCCTATGGGGCAATTTCCTCTTAGGTGTCTTTTAGTAATTGCCATATCTTCCTCCCTTCATAATTTCCTTCCAAGATGTCCTTCCTGCTATTTTCCTGATTAAATGTTGTCTTTCAAAGTCCAAGCTCCACCGTGGATTTCAGTGTTTGTGGCCATTTTCAGCAATTTACCTTCAGCCTTTAATTCTTGCCCTTACTCAAAATCTGGTCGCCATCCATCATCTTTCACTTTACCAATGCGGTTGTTCTCACCTGTCAGTCTGCCAGTGACTTAATCTGTTGCCTTTCCCAGAAGCATGCAGGTAAATGCATGTCCATTCATGGGTAGGAGTAGATCCAGTGCAACTTATATGGAGATCCTACACTTCCCATTGCATGAGCTGACCCCCACTCCTGCCCTCCCTGTCCGTTCTAAGACAGAAGAGGCAGAGGTCTCTCCCCTCCTTGCTTACAGCCCTTTATTATCACTACCTTTTTTCTTTTGTTCCCCCTTTGCCTTCACCAAAGACAGTCAGTGAAGTCTGCTTCTTGCTTCTCCTTGAGCTTCAGCGTAAGGAAAGTTCAGAAAGTCAGTATGTACATTCTGTCCTTACGATAGGTGACTTACTACCTTTTTTCATCCTTTTCTTCCCCATCCTGTTATATCCTTCCGTACCAGTTTTCTAGCCCTGTGTCTGGTGCTGGTCTTTGTCAAAGACAGCAAGGCAGACTAGATTAATCACGGTTGATCCCTAGTTGAGCCAATTCCGTGTCTCTTTTGAACATTTTTTTCAAATTTTATTTATAGGAGCCTACATTTTTTCCAGTGGAGGTGCTCCTATATAGTGAATTTGGACTTACTGATAATAGTTTTGCTATTCATAGCTATAGACAGCTTAGAAGCAGCTCCACAATGAAAGAAGTTTGCAGAAAAGTTGAAAACCAAAGGCACAAAAAATATATTTGTGTCTGTGCCCAATCCTAGAGAAAACCCCCGTAAAGCTCACCTGCACAAGGAATGGAAGATTATCCCCAATCAAGTTTTATAGGAAGTCTAACCCCACCCAGAAAAAGAAAGTGTTTCCAGTCTTTGTTTCATATAATTATTTCTATCTGTCCTCTAGAACATGTGTGTTTCTTATGACTACAGTATATTCAGTCTTAGTTTAAACAGTGATAAGTATATTTATAGATCTGTGTAAAACAAAATATTACTAGCATGTCAGCATTTGGTTGATCTTCACATTCTTGGCTTCAAAATGGTTTAAAATAAAACATACACACAAAGCAGGGTTGTTTTTCTGGCTCTGGTTTCCTCATTTTTGCCCACAACAGACCTGGCAGATGTGGGATAGCTGGAATGTGCATATCTAACAATTCTCTTCTGTGCCATCATTTGAAGCTGTAGGAGTGCAGCTATTTGGCTGTAGCACGGAACAGAGTGATGAATGTGATGAAATACAGATTTCATTTATGACCAGGGGATAAATGCTGTTCAGGTCACGAAAACAGATTAGCGCATGGGGACAAAAAGTTCATGAAGAATTTGTTTTGGAGGTGGAGGGAAGGGTACTAAAGAACTGCAGCGATTAAACTGAAATGACTAGGTAGTTACTGAGACTATATAAAAATAAATGCAAAACAGGAACCACAAAAGGATGCAGGTTTCTTAATTGCTCTGGCCTTGGGATGGCCTTGCTGGAGAATCACAATTTGATTAATCATGATAACAGAGAAACTGGATTGCTTCACAGACAATTTTACATTCATAGTTTTGTGGAGAAGTTTAAAATTGTTTCAGGGGCCTCATACCCAAGATAAATGCAAAACAAATGAAAAGAAATCAGATAGCTGTAAAAATGAGTTATGAACCAAGACTTTCTCAGATGACTATTAAGCGTTGATCAGTTTATAACAGATCAAAGAAAGTTCTTCCCAGTGTAGGCAGGACTGTTATAGCAGAAATTGTGCTCTTATCAGAGCCAAACCCTTATCCCAAATTCAGATGTAGATGCAAGCTTGATAAATGAATCTGTTTTTAAAGTTGACCGCTCGCAAATCTAAATGTGAGCAAAGGTGTTTTAAAGATGGATTCATGGCATATAATGCCCTGCATCTGTGTCCTGGATCAACTTAAAAAATAAGGCTAAAAAGATGCAGGTCTATGTAAGGTTCAAAAAACCAGAAAAACTCCCTACTATTTTAGGAATAGTAGGGTATTCTGCATTTTTCACAGAAGTGAATTAATGGGAGTTTTTCTTCAGTAGGAATTATCAATACTGAGTAGAGAGATATCTGATAGATCAGAGAGAAACACCCATTACCCCTGAGGTCTTTATTTAAAACTAAACCTATTTTCCAGTCTGTGTCTTGTTATTTTTTTTAACAGCTCGATTATTTCTTCCAGCAGGCTATATCCATACAGCATTTTCCATAGAATAGGGTTCAGTGGCTGGCAAATCACCGAAATTACAACTATCCAAGTCAGAAGCAGGGAAAGAGGAAATACTTTCCAAAAAAACTTTTACTGTATCCCACGTAGTTCAGAAAGGGTGTGTGTGACCGGAAAATCTTTCATATGAGAGAGCAACCTGATTGTGTGAGGTCCTTCTCACAGATGTCCAGGTGGGGAATAGGCTTGGCAGTTAATACTGGAATGATATGACCCAGCAAAACTGGGACACGAAGGTTTTCCTTCCACACTGGAAAATTTAAATATTGTTTTACCTCTAGTCAAAAATGTGGTTGATCTGGGAGGCAAACAAAGCAAGACTTCACTCGCTGCAGGCATGTGGACACGGGGTGTGGAGAAGAGAGCAGAGGACGAGCAGAAGTGGAGGACTTTCAGCCTGTTCTGAACTTTCTTGCAGCTTTGGGCTGTCTGGGGGGATATTGTTTATCCCCATCACAGTCAGAGCAGTCTAACATCTTCGCTAGTCTCACTAGTCCCCTTCCCTGAGGCAGCTCTTGTATCAGGGACACTAGCCATAGGCCACCGTTCTGAGAGCTGTGCCCTTTGCACAGGGAATATTCTCCAAGGAAAGCTCCCAGTAGTATTATGGCCCATTTCCACATCTCCAGAGACCAATCAGAGCGTGCAGAAATGACGCGAGTCATAAAAAGAAAGTTTTCCAAACCATCGAGACGTGGTATCTTGTTATTTCAATATAACATAAAGTACAAGAAGGACATGGCTCCGGGCTGAAGGAACTCTGTTAGCTCCTGATTTCTCCACTGGCTTTGGTGGAGTTAGGCCAGGTTTTAACTGAGCAGCATTCATCATCTGGCAGGATTTGCAGAACTTGTCTAATCACATCCACTCGGATTTGCTGTTTTCAACAGCTGAGACATGAAACCATTTCACCACAGTCACCAGCTCCAGGATTCATAAGCAGGGAGTGAAGATATCACTAGTTCTATAATGTCATGCATTCCCATGGGGAAATGTCTTTCTGGATTTTTTTTTTCCCCTCAATTTCTTAAGCTATTCTATGACCTGCGGTCTATAGTTGCATAGTTCGACGTGCATTTGTTACACCACTTCTGAGCCTAAGATTTTTTAATCATCTAATGATGATGGCTGTCCTCCTCCAAAAACACTTAAATACAATCTGATCCAATTGGTCGGCCTCGTTGGAGTGCTGAGCCAGCACGTTGTTTGAGTGCCAAGAGTCAATGAAGCCAAAAATCAGGGTCAAAAGTTGCTATTAGTTGGCACATACCTCTGGCAGGCTTTATAGAATATCCTGATTAAAGGACTTGTTAAGCCTTGACTGAATTCTTTTTCCTCTTATAAATACAGTTTTGTCAGATTTCATTTTTTACTCTCCACATGCTTTTGTGAAGAGGCCTGTGATCATGATGATGGAGTAGCAACCTGCAGCAAAAAGCAGGATTTCTGCCATACCAGAGGGATTTGTGTCATTCTAGATTATTAACTACTCTGGTGACAGGTGCTATCTTCTGCATTATCCCAAGATCATTTGCAAGGTAGGCTGTGAGCCGCTGCGATCACCGCTGCAACACTGAGCAAGGAAATTTTGGGAACTGCTGTTGCACTTAGTCTAAAGAACCACCAGATGGTGCAAAGAAATAAATCACCATCGGATGGAAACTCAGCAGCCGACCCCTTCCAGCCTGGGCCAGGGCTCAGCCACCGCTTTGGTGGCTTCACCTCGATTTCAGTGGAGATGGAAGTGACCTCTGACTGAGAGAAACCAGATGCGATTTTGCGGGCTTTCACATCAATCCAGGCAGATTGGTAGCTAAGCTTAGTTCTGTTTTCACGGGTGTAGATGCAAAATTCAGATACAGACAAAAAGAAGAGAAATTGGCTCAAATTTTTGTAGATTGAAATGGAGTTCATTGCATGTTGAAATGTAGAAGGCACAATCTAGCCATGTTTGGTTATCTTTCAAAGTTCAAATCCATGGTGAACCCAGGATTAATTGATGGATGAACTTTCTGCATCCAAATGGTGCAAATCCTGTGGGTTATTCAGGTCTTGTGCAGTTTCTACTTCCTTGGGCTGGATCTGGAAAAAATCCGGCAAATTTATTTTTTTCTTCTTTGTGCTTGGCCCAGACTCAAAAGTTTGAACTGAAGTTTCTCTCCTTAGGTGTGAATCTAACCTCTCATCTAAGCATTTGGCTTTTAGGTGCTATTTGGACACATAGCTGATCCAAATATGATACAGTACAGCTGAGCATGTGCCGTTCCGTCACAAGAGGAGGTAATCCAATGGTATGTGCCTTCAGAGCAGTGAACCAGTGAACCAGAACACTGTTAAAAGTATCATTGATAACGCCTGTCTCTTCAGAATGAGTCTTAAATACCTTATTATTTGCTTCGTGTGTTTTACATTTGGGTTTTTTACCTGTGTGATGAACTAGGACTGCAGTTCATTATATACCCTTGGCTTAGGAATGTTTTCCCTGCGCACAGGGACTCTGAAGTACAGTATTATAAACGCTTATTATTGCAGGAAAGGGAAGTAACTGGAATCTACTCATTGCCTGTGATCAAACTTTATAAACTTTATTTAAACTTTATAAACTTGCTGAACATCATTTTAATTCTCATGCTTTTTGGAATTTGTAAGGTTCTTCCACAGAGCGCAACCCTTTTTTTGTATATATAAAAAAGATGAATCCCTATCAGATTATGGTCATTATCTTATACAATTTGTTGAATATTGGGCCTGTTGTGGATGTTCCTTTATAGTGGACTTTGGTATAGTTAATGCAACGGCACCAGCATTAGTAGTAATAATATTATGTTTCTTTATCACAGGATGCAGAAAGTAGACGTGTAGCCTGAAAAACCTGCCCAGGATCACGTTTGTCCACCCCACTAAAACAGGTATCTCTGGAATGGAATGGTAACACAAACTGTAGTGAGGATTAGACTAGCTATGGAAATCATGTGTTATTGTAATACAGGCTTTTATGGACTGAGGTCCAATTCAGGAAAAAGACCATTCCTCTTGAATGAACGGGGAGCTTAGGGACTATACCCCTACCAACCTTTAAGCAGCTAATTTCATTACACACTTTCTCTACCCAATGGAGAAAGAGAGGACCTGCAGGGATTTGGACTGTTTAAGCCAGAACCTTGTGCAGGACGGCTCCCCACAGGGTCTGTACTTCTGCCTGACTCTGCTGGAACTTTTCTTTTAGGCACCCTGGTAAGGTTCCCTGTCTGGCTAGCATGAATACCTCCCATGATGCACATTTTCTTGAATGGTTTGAACTTTTCCATATTCAGTGTTATGTAGTAAAAGGGAATAGTCTTCCTTAATAGCTGCTTTAGAAAGAAGAAATGCTGAATTACATTTAATTAGGATTTTTTTTTCCCTGGGAATTTGGAGGGCAAATGTTCATGCCATAACCAACTAACGATGTATGGCTCCCTCTTTTAGGGGAGTTCATGCTGGATAAGAATAATTTTTGTTTCCCCTCTTTCCTTTGATGGTTTGTTCAGATACAAATTTGCCTGCCTCCTTGGGAAGAACTGCGGGGCCATCAGAAGCCATTACAGCACTACCTGGTCTTTTCCTGTACCAGTAGCATATTACCGATTTATAGTCTCCCAAGAAGTAAACCCACTTTCCATGAACATTGACCGCAGTAGCCTTAAAAACTCACAAGTTCAGAAGTCTGAGCAGTACTTGGGCATTTATCTGACTAGTGATACCTAAAGGACAGAATTCAAATGTCATCATTTCTATAGCAAATTACAGACATAGAAGTGCCTGTGTAATTAAAAGAATAAGAAAACAAACCAGCTGCTTGTGCAGACTCCACAGTTAGAAAGAAGAGATTAAATTTGTTGAATAAATTATTCCACTCAAAATAATCTCTTTATCCCCAGTCTTTAGAAAGTTTCTGTCCACTTAGGTCTTTGAATAGGCTCAGCCCTGGGTAAAAACTCCAACAATCCTGGATGTAAAACTTCTCTGTGCATTATTTTCTGGAAAGAATTAATTCAGAAATGCATTCTGAATGCCAAGAATAAATCAGAAAATATTTACTGATCAACATTTCAGTTCTCTCCAAATACATTTATTAAATATGTTTTATTGTATCAGGGAAATGAATAAGTAAGCACTTTGAATCAAGAACATCTTTGAATGTTATTGAACCTGATTCTGAAAACTGGAACAATACTAATGCTTACAAATGAGAATATGAAACATGTCTGGTGATAGGTGATGTCACTTCTGGCATAACTGCATGATACAAAATACAAATAGGTAATGTTCTCTGAAATGTGACCCAAACGAATGACAGGAGAGGAAGAGTGGATAGCCAAATTGTATATGATGCTACCGCAGAGCACTTAGTCTCACAAACAGCAAGACTGTGTTTCTGTCACGGATGCGAGGAAAGTTCATTCCTCAGCAGAAAACAATTATGAGTTGACATTGAATTCAAACTAATACTTAGACCTCAGTTTGCAAGTTGCTTGTGCATGCAGGCAGCATCAGGCAATGAAAGTATTTCAGGAGTTTATAATTTGTCAAAAGAAAATGAAGAAAGGAAAATATGTGATGGGGTCACTTAAGTTTTGTTACTACGTTACAGAAAAAAAAAATTCCCTAGGGCTCTTCGTTCTAGCATGGAACAGTCAAGTTAAAGACCTGAAGGCCTAGCGTCTGGCTTATGTCCCACCTGACAAAAATCTCAGAAAGGAAGACTTAGTTTTTGCAGCAGAACTATATTCAAAAGGGTGAGATGAAAGGCACTCGAAAAATTACTTTTAACTCCATTATTTGCTGGAGACTGTAAGGAGAATCAGAAAGACACTATCATACCAAGCTGTGATCCAAAAGTCCTTACTAAATTAACAACAAACAGGTGTTTTATCATGAACATCCTTGTTTTCTTACTTCTCTG
This sequence comes from Himantopus leucocephalus, assembly GCA_003993805.1. Taxonomy (NCBI): domain Eukaryota; kingdom Metazoa; phylum Chordata; class Aves; order Charadriiformes; family Recurvirostridae; genus Himantopus; species Himantopus leucocephalus. The sequence continues at coordinate 129,902,770 of RSEF01000002.1, read as the reverse complement.
GAAGTCAAGTTTCCAGGGAGTGTCTTGGATCAAGATCAGTTTCATAAAAAAATGAAGTCACTGCAGCAATATAGCCACAGTGGATTTTAGAATTGGCTCAAGCTGAGCAAATTCTCAAACCTTAAGGTCCTTGGAGGCGTTAGGATTTTATACTGTGTGCCCCTGAATCTGTATGGAAGCAGAAGAGCTTAGTCACGCAAGGAGTTTCTTTGCTCTACTTTCCAGTGAGGGCCTGCCTAAATTTCTCAGCCCTACCTGCCAGGTGACTCCAAAGTGTGATGGGTGAGTATATTCACCTGGAGCCTGCCACAAGACTCTAACTGTCAGAAGCATCACATTTTTTTATAAACACAGACTGTATATTTGAACAGAGGGAACACTCTGATGGACTGGAATGGGTATTAGGCTCTTGAATGGTATCTTGAATGGATATTAGGATCACTGTATGAAATGCTGAGTGCAAACCACTCTAAAATGCCAATGCCATTATTTAGTTTTCACCATCAAAGTGCAAATGCTCCCCCTGCAAAAGAAAGGCTGAAGGAGCTCCGTCATCATAAGGAAATCACTCCCTCAAGGACCAGAGCCCCTTGGCTGAAATTCATGTCTCCCAGCGCTCAAGGGCTGTGATGATCTCATGGTATCTGTACTTTCATGTTTACTGCTTCTTCTTCATTGTTTAAGAAGTGGCAGAAATATATTCCATGACCTTTTTTTATATACCACATGAATGGCACTGAAAGACTACAAGACAGGTTCTCAGCTGGTGTATTACCTTCCAGATTTCTGCAGTACCATGTTGATTCATATTTCCTTAGGATACAGCTTGCTTACCAGAAATAGTTTATGGAAAGAAGGTTTATTTCCCGGAGCTTTTCAGTTTAAATTACTCAGCCAGTAGAACCCTTTGACTGGACTGTATTATCTTATAAAAAGGTATACTCTTAAAAAAACTGGCTAGGTAATCTTATTGAAAGACATCCTCTGTAGCTCTATCCAGCTGGGATATACATTCTCAGAGGGATTGGAGAACCACTGTCAGTATCTACCAAAGCCACAAATGATGTAACTAAAGAAAAAGAACTGGTGAAAATGTAGAATGAATCTACTTCAAATCAATAAAGGAAAAATTCTGAACGTATCCTCAGTAGAGAAATAGTACACGAGCAAAGGAACTTTCCTGACTACTCAATCATCATTTCTTGCCTAAGCAATACAGTGGCTCCCTGTAAATTCTTTGTCCTATTAGAAACACAATAAGATTAATAAGAATGTATGTGTGCTGTGCTTGCAGAATACAAGGGGGAGTGTTTGTGTGTGGTATTAAAGAGCTACAATCTGTGGGATCTGGCTGAAGAACAATGGTCTTGTGAAGGTCCATCTGGTCCAACCCTCAGCTTAAGATAAGAGGAAGAGCTGCAGGAGACAGCTTGATGGTGTTAATAGGTTTAAGATAAAGTGATGCCATTGATAAGACCATGAAAGAGCAATGTCACTAAAATAAAAGATGAGTCAAGATGGGTAATTCTTCAAAGACCAGAGACTGAAATCTGCAAAATAAAGGACACTTGTGGGTGTTCTCCACATGAACATTGAAGGACCATCCAAGTGCTCTGGACAGCAGTCTGCTCCACTTCCCAGTGACTTGGTCAGCCACCAGACAGCATGGTGGGCAGCTAAGACTGGTGAACTGTAGAGACTAAGTGAGTGTATGTTTGTTCCTGCAAGGAGTCTTAGCTAAAAAGAGGCTCTTCCTCTTGTAATAATCTTGCTTATTTAGGATACAATGACGACTAATGTTAAGAACTGTTGGCACCCATTATTGTATTCAAAGGTAATTGTGTNTTAGGATACAATGACTACTAATGTTAAGAACTGTTGGCACCCATTATTGTATTCAAAGGTAATTGTGTAACTTGACATTGTGCGTGCATCTCTCTGCTTCATGGTCAAACTCCTTTCATTCTGGTTACTTTCAGACTTTTTGCCTATGGAACTGCAAAAATTACAACCTGATCTGAGTGTTTTATTTTTGCTAAATGCTAATCACAGTAATTTCACCACAAAGCACTGTGCAATGTTTGGCCCATTTGCATCTTGTGATCTGACTGGAAAATTATTAAACCTATATTATGTTATATTCATGGAAATGCAGTCTGGAGAAAGGATGCCAAAACTGACAGTTTGTGTCTCTTACTGTGACAATAGCTACCGGTAGCTACCAGTGTCTACAAACTATTTTGCACATAACTATAAGCTCTTTCTCCCTGTCCTCTCACTGGGCACAAATCTCACGGCTATGTTATTGTGGCACTGAAGCCCAGCTAAGAGATAGGGTATTTTAGTCTTAGGGATGTATTTAGTATCGCCACATAGTTCTTGGTAGTAGGCAGTGTGGGCTCATGCCTGTCCTCAAATGGTTGTGCAGACATGCTTTCTGTTG
>RSEF01000002.1:129887444-129900227 GCA_003993805.1 Himantopus leucocephalus | reverse complement strand
CCTTCAAGGATTCTCTCAGGCGTTTCTCTTCAGGTGTCCTCAGGGCTGCATCATCCACCAAACATGACTTGCTTCTCCCTCATACCACCTTCTCCACTTTGCTGCTTCTGCCTGCGGCATGGCTGGGCGCTGCCCAACGGCCCTTTGAACCCACTGGACTTGCAGCACATGACGGGTTTGTGCCATGCAGGTGGAGGCAGCAAGCTGAATTGGGAGAAATTTTCTGCAGAGACCCTGAATAACCTATCACCTGGTATACCCCCATCTCCAGCTTTGAAGGTTTTCCTTGAGGGGGTAAGTGGCCTCTCTTGGACTCACAGAGGAGTGCACGTGAAGGCCCTGGGAGTCCGTTCATGTTTTCTTAGCACTTATCTCGCTGGGAGAACTATTATGAGCTTCCTTTTTTGGGCTACCAGTAATGGATGCTTCCTTATTTATAGAAACACTAACTAGAAGTGCAGGCAGGAGCGGTGATCACAAAATCAAAAGGCCCTCCTGCTGCAATGTAAATATTCTTGAGTGCTTTGCAGTTCCACTTACAAAACCTGTGTATTGTTTTAAAGATAAATAATAAAAAAGCTGAAGAAACGGTTAGTTCCCAGTCTCAGCTGGTGCCACTCCGTATGACTTACATGGAAATGTGCTATTTTACATGGAGATCTGCCCTTCCGTGTTTCGCCTAGTTCATGTACTCAGAAATTCTTGGAGTGCTCTGCACTGCATAAAATGGCCCTGAATGAATTTAGGTTTCTTCCTGGTGTTCTTCCGGGCATGCGATACCTGTATTTCCTCTCCCTTTTTATAAAGGAAGTTTCAAATATTATTAAACAAGTTTGGAAGAGATTTCTTCTCAGATGATGCAGCTGCAAGCAGTGAAGGAGTCAGTGCGACAACTGGGGACAAGCAGTGAGAAACAATCTTTTCTGTTGAGGTGTTGAGCGCCTCCAGTTCTGAGCCTGGACGCAGGATGGGTGCATCTCTTTTCACTCCTTCTTCAGTAGTAACAGCATCAAGCCTGGCCTGGAGTACGTGCAGCCTGGGCACACCTTTGTCACCTAAAATGGAGATTACCCAGAGTGTACAGAAGGATCATAAATTATTGAACAGTGTTAAAGAGCTCAAAGAGTTTATGCAGCCTGAAACCAATTCTCCCCAACACAAAATTTACTATTGTGCCATTTTTAAAAACTTTTGTTCTCAATATCACACAACTGCAAATTGTAATTTGGATGCAAATGGATGACACTTCAAGGGTATTTCAAATGAGTTCTAAGATGGTAGTAACTAACTCCTAGATTCTCCCGGTACATTTGCTTTCCATTCCCACCCAGTTTTCCATGAGACTTTGGGTACGCCGGAAAATCTCCCTGAATAACTACAAGATATTTAGGAGCCATTTTAATGAGCTAAACCTTTAGATTACCTTTAAATTTAACTAATAATTTACTACCACTGCCTGGTTGGAAGAAGAAAGAGGCGATAAATGTGGCTCGGTTTTACATTCTGTTGGGGTGGATGGACAGCAAAGGCAGATACAGCCCTGAACTCAACAGGAGCCAGCCCAGCTTTGCCCGTAGTGGGTGAAGCAGAACGGATACCTCATCAGCCAGTGCCAACAAGTGCGAGGGCTGTTCCCACCCAGGAATCCCACTTATCCATGGGCCTGAATTCATCTCGATATCTCTGTGTTTAAATGTACGTATTATGTGCGCAACTGCATGATATTAAATAATTAATTTTAGGGCTACATTGTGTCTTCATTTGTTTATATTTTTCTCTCAAATGCCTTGTTTTTCTATCTAGCTTGAAGATGTGAGTACTTCAACTGTATTTCTGTCTCTCTCTGGATTCCCATATTGGCTTAGTTATGAAGCAGAGGTCTCCAGGGCAGAGGGTACCTGCGCTTAGGCCTCTCTGTCTGAAACGTGTTTATCAATGCCTCGTGCAATTATCTGCATATTAATTTGATTATAGACCAGCACAGCGTGTCTACAAATTTGATGCTGAAATTCTTTACATGACTTTTGTGTTTAGCTAAAGATATAACATTTCCTTGGAGAGCAAAACTAGATATACTGCACTTAGTAGATGGAGAAGTTTATATTGCAGAAAGAAGAGCAATTACTTTTCTCATGGGATGACATTCTGGTTTTATCCACAACTTGTGAAATTCACAGGACTATCCTCTGGCTGCACAGAATGTCTATCAATGCAAAAGGGGCTGCTAGCAATCTGACAGTGGATTTAAATTAAATTGAAGAACTAAAATTTGTAAGTTTTTACACACTTTAACTATGTTAGCTCCAACAAGAATATACTGTAGAGACTCTTTGGTGTGACTTTCCAAGATCCTGAACACCTACGGTAACCAGGCCACCCATTCATAATGACATTTTCTGGCAGACAACATCAGTCTTGCAGAGATCTTTTTGTTCATCCAAAGCAGTCAAAAATACTGCAATCACCCAATAGGATAAAAAAAAAAAAAGCCCTACACCCATTTTGAATGCCTTCAGATTTACAGCATTAGGAAAAGGTTTGACAGCATCAAGTGTTTAATCTGCAAAGGGATTATAGTTATCTTCACAGCATGCACACATCATTAATGTTAATGGGAACTGCACCTCCAAGACTCGCCCTAAAATGCTGGCTGTAAATAGCATCCCAGTAGGATAATTAAAAGGCTGGTAGAAATACAGCAAGTTCCAGCAAACATTTTCTCCCAGGCTAAGTGATCAGAGAATTTGGAATTGAAAAAATAATCAGCAGTTTGCCTGAGGTGGGTGGTGCATCAGCTTTACAAACAAGCTCATACACAAAGACTTTTTCCAACTTAGGTATAATTTTAGTTGGTATATTTTGTTCTATGTTTCTTAGCCTACTTCTTTTTTCCTTCATTTCTATAATCCTACTTGACCTGAAGTTCAGTGCTGGGCTATGTTTTCAATCGTTATTGTATCAGGATTTCCCATTCCCATTTCTGTTTCTCCCGTGCTCCAAACTACTGGGAAAAAATATCAAAACTGTTAACAGAATTACATCTTTTTTGTCTCTTACTTATTTCTGCTCAGGCTTAACAGAAATCCATGTTTCATCACTGGAGTGCAATTGCTGGAAAAGAGTACCTCTTCTGCCAAAATTAACTCTATCTCCTAGAATTATGGGGGCACCAACAAATAAGTACAACAAAACTGATCCATCTCATTCTCTTATTTTGCAAAGACTGATGATGAAGGTGAAGGTAGGAATGAAATCAAAATAATCATCTAATACCCCATGAAGACTAAACTGCACTGTCAGAAGGAAATAGCCTAGAGCCTCTAGACTTGTAATGTTCCATAAGTTATTCCATTTTTAGATGACAATGTTTGCCCAAGAGGCAAAGTAAGCCGTGGGAATGGTTTCTCTAATCCACAGGGGTTTTAAAGTGTCTAGGTAACTTTATAGACCTTGACACATTCTCAGTTGATCTAAGATGTTCACACAGAGGCTCAGAGCTTATCCAGCAACCTTTGAATCTCCATCACTGACAGCAAGAGACTTCAGACTTGGCCTCCATCCGTCTTGGCCTTGGAGAAAAAAAATCTCCCAGCATATTCCTGTGTGTGCATGTTTAAATGTGTGCATGAGACGAGTGCCTTAGCACAGGATGTAAAATACTTCAAACAAAATGGACTTGATTATTTATGGGGAAAAGAAACCCAGTTTGGAAGTGATGCCACAGGCAGCATCTGGTTGTGCTGCAAAACAGAGGAATTAAGCAGATTTTTCTACACTTTTTCGAGAGGAAAAAACAGTTTTTTTAAAATGGACATTTTCAGCCCGACATGCCTAAAAGAGCCTCTATCCCCTTTTCTGCAAATATTTAAAGGAAAAAAAGAATGTTGCTTTGTTGTGTTACTTGGTTTCTTGACTTGCTTACATATCAACCCCCACCTCCCCTGGAANTCATATCAACCCCCACCCCCCCTGGAAGTGTCTTGATAAGAAGGTGAACACTGCCCTTTAACAAGTTCTCATTTGTCTACAGAACAGGACTTTACACAAAAAGCAGATTTATCACTTGTACGACTCCACTGAAATCAAATGGGCCTTCTCAGTTAGGAACTGGGTCCTAAAAAATTGACAAAAATGGGGTTCTACTTCTTTACACTTCACCAGGCTTGAAAGTCTAAGTTCAGTACTGCCCTGCACAGCTCAGTTAAAGCAGCAGGACTAGAACTGATCCCCTGAATATGGATTTATGATGCACACAGGCACAAGGCAGTCCCAACTTCTGGTTGTGGCCCAAAGCAACAATGTAGTACAGATAGCACGTTTGTTAATGGGACTGAATTATTATTGGCAGTAAAAAACAAGCAGCCGACAAGCAGAGAGCCTCAGGTCTATAACGCTGCTGCTGCAACGCAGTGTCAGGAATGAATGGCTGCAACAATTGGTGCTGCATTGGAGAGCCTCAAATCTGACCATAAGCAAGCGATGCAGCTCCCCAGAGAAACATGGCAAGCCCCATCACACTTGAGGGGGGCTCTGCAGGATCACTAATTCCCAGTAATCTCTCCCAGGCTAGGGAAGATACTGTAAATGGCCTTTTTCTGTCAGTCCACCCAAGTTTACAAGGGATTTTAAAAAGGGTGCAACCATCTATGCAAACTCTTTACTTAGCCCTCATCACAGTGTGAGCTACAAAAGTGCTTGAATACCCTTCTTGACCTCAAGACAAAGTGGTCTCAAATAGAATTACCTTCAAAAGAACAGAAGCAAAAACTACCAGCTCTGCATGACTCTATTACTCATGGACCCAGACATCATCCTCCNTATCAGCCAGCATATGACCCAAAAGACCTCACAGCTCTGGAAGCCATCTTCTCCATGCTTGTGCTGCCACCTGCCCCTCCAGCATCTGCCTGCACATGTGCTGCCCCTCTTCTTCAGCTCTAATGCTTGGTGTAATCTCTCCTTTTCCTGAATTGAATCTCTGGGAAGGAACAGACATTCTTCACAATAAGAGTGGTCAAGCCCTGGAAGAGGTTTCCCAAAGAGGCTGTGGTTATCACCACGATCTTTGGAGATACTCAAAATTAGACTGGACAAGACCTTCAGGCAACTTGATGTAACTGTAAAATTGACCCTGCTTTGGGCTAGATGGACTTCTGGAGGTCCTGTTAGACTAATATTACTTTATGATTTTAAATACAGCTCTCCTATTATTGAAACTAATGCAATATGTCTGCAGTGATAGGAATTGAGGAGTATCCCTTTCACTGCTTGTGAAACGTCTAGTGACCTTGACTGTATCTTCTGTTTCAAAGCCACCAGAACTCAGTCAAAGCAACGGTGTTTATCTGTTGCTTGGCCTTGCACACTACACACTGAGTATTTACAGAGAGTATATGGACATATTTGGACCTTCCTTCCTTTGGACTGCACACTGTATGAAAAGAAATGGGCAAAACAGAGAGTCAGGATCCCGCCGTACCATGAAAAAGGACACAAACCACAGAAGCCTAGTGAACATGGAAATGAAATATGGTCTAAGTATTAGTTTAGTAAAGGATTTGTCTTAGACGGGATCGTAATTGTTCAATTGGTTATCAACTACATAATTTTTTTTCTGACAAGGAAAAAAAAGCTCTTTTCCCAACAAGAGCGAGTCTAAGAATTCTGTGCATTCAATTGCTCACATCAAAGAACTAGTTGTGTATCTGGACTTGACATGTCACTTACACACAGTAAACAGTTAATTTTGACTTCACTGCCCCCTTTGGTTCCTTTACAGTGTCAAAGTAAAAGATACAGCACTGTTCATTAGGTGTTTGCCTGCACTAATAGATCAATGCCCTTTCTGTTCCACAAAAGATTTTCATGTTATATTGTAGAAAACCTTAATTTTCTTCTTCCTTAATTTTTCAAGCACTGAGTTTTTGCTTACTGTCAAGGAAGGTAGTAGTGAGGAATTTGCTTTGTGACATAGAAACTCTTCAATGGCTTAAGATTTTCAGTGAAGTGTATACAACTCTCTGCTACAGTAAGTGACAAAACCTTGTGTCGATATCTATTTCAGCCTGTTAATTTGATTCCTAATGAAAATCTTGTCTTTAATATAAAATCAATTTTATTTTAGACAGGTGGGAATAAAATAAAGCAAAGACTAAATGAACACCTTAAACATCTGTAGATATAAATGAAAATTTAAAGTTCTGCATCAAGAAGTTAACGCTTAGCTAGACACTGCCATGACTTGCAAACAGTTATTTACTACGAACACATACATTTTTACTGCAGTAGTACAAAGCAGTCTTAAGCAAGAAAAATGAATCCAGCCCTTGGGCTTTCTGCGTAGCACCTGCTGGAGTGATTTACACCTGCAGGAAGCAGATAGAAAGCACTGCCAATGGAGAACTGCCAGTTCATTTGCTCTGTTTTTTCAGCCCCGTTTGCAGAGGTTGGAAGAGTTTCCTAAAGTGCAAGGTGGTGGAAAGGCAGAACAGTTACAACCAGCGAGACCCTGTTACCCCGGACAAACTTGTAATGTCAAGGTCCAGTTTAATGAGCAGCTTAAGCTTTTTTTAAGACCACGCTTCTGCTGAAAGTGTAGTCCTACCTTTCCGCTGTCACCACGTGCATATTTCTGCTACCACCTGTGTCTGATATTTGGAATGAACAGAGAGCCAGGTCAGCTTACTGATTCAGCTAAATGTTAACCTTTTTTTTTTATTATTATTCCTCGTGGCCTGATTTTCAGGCAGCTGTGCAAGCAGATCTAACAGCTCTGAGGTTGCATAATTGCCAGTGCTAATGAGAAAGACATGGTGGGCACACACAACAGGAGCACAGATGATTGCACAGGCATTTTTGATGGCAACATGACCTTGCATTGGATTAAGACGCCGCCTGTAGAAAGCACATTGTGATGCTGAATACGACTTGGCACTAGCATTGCCATCATGTTTTAAAGATAATGAGTATACAGTTTTTTATGCTATTCATCAGGGTGCCATATTTACCCTTAAACCTACACTATTTTAACTTATCTCATCATACTAGGTCTGTACCCCTTACTCAATAAACTCACTTTATTGAATAAATTGCAAAAAATTAATTTAGCTTGCTAACTTCAACTTCTGTGAAACAATTAACTTGATAAATTCAGCTTCTCTTAAACATAAACAGAAACACAGTATTCAGTATTGCTTTTGAATATTTCACAACCAAGTCAGTAGCAGAAGTTCATCTTGGTAACGAGGCAATAAGAAAAGTATTTCATAGAATCATAGAATTCTCTAGGTTGGAAGTGACCTTTAAGATCATTGAGTGCAACCATTAACCTAACACTGCCAAAACCACCACTAAATCATGTCCCTAAGCACCACATCTACCTGTCTTTTGAATAACTCCAGGGATGGTGATTCAACCACTTCCCTGGGCAGCCTGTTCCATTTGTTTATGTCAGCTTGCTTCTAAAGAGCTACAGTCTGAGAATATCCAAATTTCAATTGAACAACCGCTTAAGCGAGCACATTATTTTAACGCTGGAGTCAGTGAGAGGCGATTTTGCAATTTGACTTCATTGGCACTCTGAGCAGACCTTTTACAAGACGTTTGTCTTTCATTTCAGGGAAAAAGCTGACTGGGCAAAGCTGTTTCTTGCTGGTTTATCAGTTTTTGACTAGAAGTATGGTTTTGGCATTTTTCCTCTCAACTTCAATGGAAATGAAGAACAAGCTTGACTGAGGCATTGCCAGCTCTCACAATTTCATCACAAGTCTCACTACTTATGTTTTTTCTTAAAGCCTCAGGATTCTGTCTGAGAGAAAACTAAAACTTTTCTATTTCATAAGAATCTCCCCTTGCATTAAAAGCAAAGCTTCTGTCTTTTTTACTTGCAAAGTATGAAGAATGTGAGACAATTATAGTTTCAGAGCTTAAAACTCCCAAGTCAGATGTGAATAACCCACCTTTCTTTTTCTTCTTCATGATTTTTACGTCATTTCAAGGCTATGGGGATTATAGTATTGTTTTCTTTAAGTTTGCAGTTGGCAGCATTGCAAATGTAGCCAGAAAAAACATAAGCATCTTTTATCAGTTTTCAGTGTGACCTATCAAACTGAAGAAAGTAGGACTGGGGTTTGCAGAGCTGCCTCCAAGATTTGGACAGCTAACAAAAATGAAAGGAAATGGTGCAGATGAATGAAATTGCTTTTGTGTCAAGGGAAGCGTGATGTTTAAGTAATACCCAAGTTGTTGATATTTTTAGTTTATTTCAGCTTAATATTATTTTAACCCTAGGTCATCGAGGTTGGCAATCTGTAAGTACTACAAAAGAGTTTTTTGAAACTACCAGCTTTCCAAAAGTTAAATGCTGCTGTTTGTTCTGTCAAAGATACTTCATCTGATAGTAAAATTTCCATATTTGGTGAACCATCTGGGAATATCAAATGTAGCGGTGTAGATAAATAAAAGAAAATCCTACCCCACCTGAGGAAAATATAGCCATTGAAATGTTAATATTGGAAAAAAAATCCTCAGAAATTATTTTATCATATTATGATGTTAGCAGAGAAAATGTACAGTTCACATTCTCTTTAGGATTCAGGTTTTAAAAACTGGATCATGCACAAAACAGGCATGAGCACAAGCCAGAAGTGAAAAAATGCTATTTTGAACATTCTCCACTGTTATTTCCATGATCAATTTGACCTGTTTATGGCTAGACACACAGCCTGGCAAAGAATAAAAGAGTGTTTATTACCTGTCTTTAGGTATTCTCCATCAGTTATGCAGCACAAAAATCCAAGAAGCAATTAGCTTATCCAGTAAATGGAGACACTCAGTTGTTGAAGTATCTTATGTGGCTGTCATGAGACATACTCTTTCTCTGCCATTTAATTTATGCTAAATAAACACAAAGGTAAAGACACAGTTATACAACCAAGCTAAAACTTATTAATCAAATGCAAATATTTATTTTTATATTTCTACAAAGTAAAAATTGCTACAAAAGTAGAATGCTTTCATGGTTCTATATTATTTATTTAATACAGGGTCTGTGACTCAGTCATAAATATGAATCTTACACTCATACCATCAGCCCAAAAGCAAACTACTTTATGAAATGGAAGATGTTCATTTAAATTAAAACCTGACAAATATGATTGTGTCAGGACTTCAGATTTTTTAAAAAAATAAAATTAAAAAAAAATAAAAATCTGAAAAAACAAAGGCCTTTAAAAATCAAGAATTGAAAATGTGGGTCGCTCAGGTTTGATTCTACTTGCTTTCTTGTGCCATGGTTTGAATCTATAAAAAAAGTGGTTTTGAGGTGAACCAAATGGCTTAGTTCTCTCAGACAGAAAATAGAGTAAGCTGGCTCTGAGGCAGGCAGTGCTGCCCTTTCCGTGACCCCAGCATATGCTTTGCTCTCTGCATTGTCCCCACCTCTATGCCATCTCAAAATATCTTGAGATTACAGTATCAAGGCCCGATCCCACTGCCCAAGCCCATCAATATCAACCTACAACATGCATTGGCAATCCACCATTTTGAAAGGATAATTTTCTTTCAATGAAAGTCAGGAGTTATTGAAACTTTGGTCCAGAACCTAAGAGGAATTTATTAATTTGTAAATAAAACAGTGGGACTTCCAGTCAATTATAAATGAAGTCTAGAGCAGTAGGGGTGGAGGGGAGCAGTGATAGGAAAGCTGGCTTCAGCCAGCCTTTACATTTATCTTGCTGGGGGCTTCTCCTGGCCCCAAGATGAAGTCCTAGAAGGACTCTCAAGCAACAAGGCTGGCTGTGGCTCCACTTGCAGAGGCACTGCCACCCTGACCCCAAATCAGCCCACCCCAGGCTGGCAACAAGTCTCCTCCTCTGCCTCTCCCTCCTCCAGCTGGTGTTGCCGTCTGTAGAGGTCCACCAGCACAGGGAGAGCAGCAAGCACATCCCCCATGGGCTCTCCTGCTGGCTCTCTAGCCCAGCTGTATTTCTGTCCCTCCCTTGATGAGGGATAATGGTCCTTGACCCTGCCCTTTTCCTTTCTCCCTCCTCTTCCTTTGGCCACACATGTTGCACCAGTGGAGAGGTGCAGAAGAGTGGGTGGGCATTTTGTGTGAGGGAGAGAGGTCTTGGGAAGATGGGAGATGAAGAAAGAAACCTTATTCCTGTAGTTTCTCAAAAAACATTTTCCTATTTGGAGCGCCCAAAACCTCTTTTTGTCCCTATCCCCAGCTAAAGCTTCATTAGGTCCACCAGCCCCAGAAACATCATGGACCTGGTTCAGCATCCCGACTCCACCTTCCCCTCATCTCATTAAATGTCCTCTTCTCTTGCTTCCAAGCCAGGCTGTGCTTGACCCAAGGCAAGCATTTGGACTGCAAAGCAAAGAACAGTGTCCTGCTGAGCTAGGATCGGGGGAACTCTCTCCCCACTGACCAGGGGGCCTTTTTTGGCCTTCTGTGTGGAGACTATTTCAGAACAGGTTACCTTCCCTTTGTTTTTTTATAGCTTTCCTAAAGGGAATAAACTGAATTGGATTCCCTCCTACAGGAGGATCAATCGAACCTGCAATTTTAAGTGCTCTGGAGGCTGCAGAACTGGAGCATGCATAGAACAAATCTTTTCTTGCTTTCCTAGGAGGACAATATCTCCTGTTGCCACAGGCTGGGCATATCTCTGAGATGAACGGGATTTGTGCCTTGTCCTGCTGGGTGTGCAATACCATCCTGTCCAGCACAGTCTGTACTTTATTTTTATTGAAGATCAAAATGGGATTCATGTAAATAAACTATATCTCATTTAGCCTTCTTGGAACAGGTTCTTATGAAAGGAGTAGAGGTTTTCATAACATTTACTTGGTATATTTATTTAAACTTTGGAGGCCTTCAGCACATACGGTTTTACTGTTAACATTTCCCAGACATTATCTGCAGATCACCTACGCTAATTTTATCAGTTCACACCATATGTGGTATGATATTGGGGCTTTTAAAGGCTGTTGCCCATTTTTACGTATTTTTCTCACTGGTGAAGTGAAGCCATTTTAGTTGTATGGTTGCTTCGACTATAAGGTTTGGGTTTTTATTAATTGTTTTGTCCGTACAAGGAAATGTTGAAGGCTTTAACTCTGAGACCAAAAATAGAGGGAAGGAAAAAGGGTTGCCAGAGTTGTGACCCACTTTTTCCTTCACTTTATTTATATTGCAGTCCTCTTAAATACATGAGCAGAGCTATGCAGCTTTTTTGATTAAGCTCTATAAACCAGATTCAGAAGGCTGTGGAGTTAACTCTAGACTTCCATTAGTACAAAGGAATCTGGAGCTGAGAGTTCATGTTGTATTTAACATATGCCCTTCATACGAAGAAAAAATCCAGCATGATCGCTGCTCACAAAGAAAGAAATGGCATTCAAACGGGCTGCAAATGAGATGCCAGACCACCTCTTGAAATATGTTTCCTCTTGCCAATAATGTCGCTTTTTCTCTGCTGGATAGCAATTAACGTCATTTCTTCAACCTTATGCAGGCATATTTTTTGTGTCAAAGTGTCCTGGACCCAGCTGATATGCAAGAATGCTCTTAGCCCACAGGGAAATACCTTCCAGCAACAGTGAATGGCTCCTGCAAGGATTAGAAATGGGCAAAACATTCCCACTGTGTTTGAATCTAGTGGTACAGCAGACCTCTGGAAGGAAGTGCTCAGTCCAGCTGAGAGTGGACCTAGCAATAGCCCACTTTCTTCTCAGTAGGTTACCGGCAGGTTTTCCATAGCCCTACTTCTTCCCAGGGCAGCATAGGGGATGGATGTCTTCTTTCTTCTCAAAATATGCCCATTTCTGTATTGCTCTGCCAGCAGCAGAAGACTCTCCCTAACATCTGGGAAATCAATTTGGAAAGTTTACCAGAAAACTGGCAGAACAAACTTCTTAATTTAATGTTTGAAAATGACAAGGAATCACTGAGGATTTTCCGGCTGCACTTCTGGACTAACTTTTATGGGTCAGTCCTACAGGAATTTTATGTGGCTGTCCTGCAGGACTTTTGCCAGGTTGAAGCTGACATAATCACAAGACTATGGCCAAAAACGTTAGCGAAGAATTTTGTTGTCATAAATTGTTGAACGTCTTGCATTGACACTGCATTTAATTGTGACTAACTTTTTTAGAGTAGGGATATATTTGTGCCAGTCTTGATTTGCAAATACAAAGTGGACAGAAGTCTCCCAAATGATTCAGACAGAGGTGTTAAATGTTAAAATGTGGTTGTCCAGCATTACACAGTAACACAAATAACTGAGAAGAACATTTCTGACAATTCCAAGCTGTATTTTGTTAAGACAGTTTAAACACGAAGCATGAGAACTTAATGAGAACTTAGGAGAAATATTCATGCAGTCTCCTGTAAGAGTGGGTGTCCAGGCTTTGCAAGGAAGCAAGACTTACATATCCTGCCTATCTGTCCCTCCTTTTTTTTTCATTGGTTTGACAAAGGAGTGCAGATTTTACATATATTTGAAAGAAAAAGAAAGAAGGATAGAGGCTTCAGGAGTTGAGACAGAGAGAGAGAAACCTTCAATACATTTAGTCCCTGTAAACTTTAGGAAAGTTAAAGGTTTATAGAAAGACCAAAGAAGTTCCCCCTACCAAGGAAATGCATTTTTAACATAGCTGTGTTTCTACTCTGTGGTGCAGCATCCATTTGAAGAGTGCATGCCCTCCTTCTTGTTCAGTCAAAGAGAAAGCAGATAGCAAAGGAGCTGATTATACTGCAGTGAGGAGAGGGGACTG
>RSEF01000002.1:129870198-129887434 GCA_003993805.1 Himantopus leucocephalus | reverse complement strand
AAGAGCAACTGACATCATCTACCTGAACCTGTGCAAAGCTTTTGACACTGTTGTGCACAATATCCTGCTCTCTATATTGGAGAGACATGGATTCGATAGATGGACCACTCAGTGGATAAGGAACTGTCTGGACAGTCATATTCAAAGAGTTGTGGTCAACAGCTCAATGTCCACGTGGAGACCAGTTACGAGTGGTGTTCCTCAGGGGTTGGTACTGGGACTGGTGTTGTTCAATGTCTTTGTTGGTGACATGGACAGTAGGATCGAGTGCGCCTTCAGCATGTTTACCTATGATACCAAGCTGTGTGGTGAGGTAGACTCGCTGGAGGGGAGGGATACCATCCAGAGGGACCTGGACAGGCTGGAGAGGCGGGCCCATGCAAACTTCATGAAGTTCAACAAGGCCAAGTACAAGGTCCTGCACATGGGTCACGGCAATCTGAAGCACAAATACAGGCTCAGCAGAGAATAGATGGAGAACAGCCCTGAGGAGAAGAGCTGGGGGTGCTGATTGATGAGAAGTTCAGCATGACCCGGCAATGCGTGATCACAGCCCAGAAAGCCAGTCGTATCCTGGGCTGCCTCAAAAGAAACGTGGCCAGCAGGTTGAGGGAGGGGATTCTGCCCCTCTACTCTGCTCTGGTGAGACCCCACCTGGAGTATTGCATCCCGCTCTGGAGCCCCCAACATAAGAAAGACGTAGACCTGTTGGAGTGGGTCCAGAGGACGGCCACAAAGATGATGAGAGGGCTGGAGCACCTCTCCTATGTGGACAGGCTGAGGGTTGGGGTTGTTCAACCTGGAGAAGAGAAGGCTCTGGGGAGACCTTGTAGCAGCCTTCCAGTACCGAAAGGGGGCCTACAAGAAAGCTGAGGAGAGACTTCTTACAAGGGCATGTAGTGACAGGATGAGAGGGAATGGCTTCAGACTGGAAGAAGTTAGATTTAGATTAGATATTAGGAAGTTTCACTGTCAGGGTGGTGAGACACTGGAAGACGTTGCCCAGAGAAGGTGTGGAAACTCCATCCCTGGAGTTCAAGGCCAGGCTGGATGGGGCTTTGAGCAACCTGGACTAGTGGGAGGTGTCCCTGCCTATGGCAGGGGGGTTGGTAGTAGATGATCTTCAAGGTCCCTTCCAATGTAAACCATTCTATGATTCTATGATTTTATGATATTCTGAAACCTTGTCTGTAGTGTGTAAATAACTTAAGGGAAGAAAATGGAGAGAAGTGGTAGGGGGCGAAGGTGTTTCAATAGAACAGAGGAAATGAAAAGCTCAGGGAAGCAGATACCATGTCAAATTAGGAAAATATTCTACAGCTGTGTGCATATGTGATTTGGTCTTAACCATTGCATTTGACAAGGAAAATCTGCTGACAGAGGCAAATTCTGTCTACAGCAAGGCTCGATTTGTGGTCAAGAAGAGATACCATGAATCTGTGGATAGTTACCAAATATATTGCATTTTTTTGATAATTACTGCCAGCATTTTGCTGAAAGTTGCTCTGTTTGCCACACCTGATGCTCCATATGCTTGACTGATGCCTGAGTTTGAAAGATCAGTGAACATGCAGCAAACCATAGTTACTGTAATTGTTGAATAGAGACTGTGGACTTCACAGTTGTTTAACCGAAACAATTTCCCTAACTTCCAGATAAATCAGTGCAGTCAATAGTAAATTTTTGGGACACAAATATCTGTTTTTTCACGCTTTCTCTCCTCATTCTGTTATTTTTTTCCAGCTTATTTTTCCATTTATCTCATTCTTTTGATGCAAACCCTGGCTTGTGCAGAATGCTCTTTTCTTTTCCTTATTCCTGTAATTGGCCTATGTGCACATCAACTGTATCTCTTGTATAATTTAGGTATATGTTGACTTCCATATTTCTATGGTTAATTTAAAAGACAGAGAGAATTTTCATGTGACCATTTTTGGGTCCAATGCTTAAAGGTTACTTTCAGAACCTAGAAGGTTAAAAGTAGGAAAAAAAAAAGGATGAGTTGTGTTGTTCTGTGCTTCTCCCAAGTAATTCTTTGTATTGAATCCTTTTAGGCTGACATTTGGGGTTTTTTTCCCAGGTTTATCTCTGGTTATTTTCCCCCTATATGTTAATTAAAACAGACTTAATTCATGCCTCCATGTGATTTACAGTCGTACTGCTCAATGTAAAACATCTTCTTGTTACTACATGTATTGAGAATATTTTTACACAAGTCAACTTTACTTGGCCTTTTGACAGTCTGTCACATATGAATACTTGAAAGGAACTTGTACTCTATTGAAAAAAAGCCCCAAGATTATTGATTATAATGCACGGAGATTGCTGGTTATAATCCATGGCCATTGGCTTGGAAATCCCAATAATTTTATTTTCATGCAATAAATGTGGGCTGAATATGTTTCTTGAGTCGGACTAATTGCATGTAAATGCAAAATGACTTTAGTTTCAATGCTTACTTGAAATGCACTTCTGAGAATGTTATTTTGATTTTGCCATTTGTGTCTACTCAGGTTTCTCCTACAATTTTAAGCACTTATTTTTTTATATTCTTTGTGGATATAAAGCAATATACTTTTGTTTTTTGTTGTTGAGATCCAAGAATAAACATGTTATTATGCTTCAAAGTTCTACGTTGACCTGTTTCCACAGGATGACTCAAACAGCTTACATTAAGGAAGTGGGATAAATCTACCTAAAAATGCTCATGTGATTTCAGAAAAGAATTTCCGTCTTACAGTAGTAAACTAGCTACTGAAGAGTCAAGTTTCACTGGAAGTTGATGGGATGTATTCTCTACAAGCACTTAAGTACTTTTGAAAACAAATCCTGTTTGTGTCATACTCCAATTTTTCCATGATCAGATGTTGTACCTGGATGTGGTAGGTGCCTGCACAACCTTTTTGTTTAATGTAAGAGCAAGGGGCTGAACAGGAGGAGTTGCAACTATAGTGTGTTTGTGGTGGGAATGTAACTGATAGAGCTCCACTCCAAAATGTCTGACACTGAGCAGACTTGTTTTAAGTTGAAGTGTTCATTGTAACCTTTGATATCCCTCCCATAGTTTCTTTCATCCAAATAGTTCAGGTATTCCACAAGGACTAGTCTGACTTATCTAATTTTAAACTCTTCAAACCATACACCATATCTATTTGATTGTTCTTAAATATTTCCAGATCTCATAAGGAACCGGTCCCTTTGCATGAATGCAAAATATTTTTTGCTTTTTTTGTTTCAGTGGACAGGATCTACTTTTAGAGATTTGATTAATGTTTTTTGCCTCTGTGCTGCTACGTATGAACATGACAATATATTCTGTGGTGGACCTTTTTCAGTAGACATGATGTCTCAGTGTGCTTTAGGCATTATGTAGCTATTGTATATTTTTAGATTTTCAGAATGAAATATTCTAGCAGGCACTAATTAAGTCATTCTAAAAACTGTGCCTTCTAACAGGCTAATGTTTTACTGCTGGTATCATTCTTCAACTTGAATTCTGAAGGCTAAGAGATTGTGTAAGCATATGGGTTTCTTTAGTAACCTGAATCTTGGCAATCCATGGGATTTGTCCACCTATACTGTTTAGACCAAGATACAGGATAAAAGGATTATATGTTTAATATTTTTACTAGACAAATATGTATGTATATATAAAGGAAGACTCCCTTGCAACTTCCTCTACAACTGAAAATGTAAGTGTACAGAAGAACATAAAGGCAATTGTTAGCCAATATTGTACAAGATTTTCACAAAACATTGGTGAAACTCCCATGAGTAATCAACTTCATAAGCACAAATTATTCAGAAATATTTCAAGCTCTGTATATTGTCTAACAAATCTAAGTACTAGTAGTGAAATACAAGCAAATAGGTTAGATGAGGGGACAACCTCTCTCAGAAAAACCCTGCTTTTTGTGTAAGATTTTAGCAGCCTTGAATCTAAATATAAAAAAAAAATAGAAAAAACAAGAATGTTAAAAAATATTAGCATGATTTCCATCATTTCTGAAGCTCCTGAAAACATTTGTGCAAAGATTGTAAAAGAGACTTTGAAATGCTGGAAATGTTCTTTTTCATGGCTGTTTTTTGTATTTGCAATTTTATTTACATAGCACAGCAAACATCTCCAAAAGTTGTATCTGACAAGGTTAAAAAAAAATCAAAAAGAAAGCAAGATCTAAGCTTAGGTTATATGTGACCTTATTGCAAAATGCAAAAGAGCATAGTAGGCAGGAAAGAATGCAAGATTTGAATGTATATATTTCTCTAGACCTGCGGGCATACGTTGTTGTAGGATACAACACTGCAGCAATGTTATGCTGATGTGTTAATCAATGCAATAAATGAAAATTTAGCTGAGAGAACCTTTTCCTTCTTAAGGAACTTAGCTACTATTCTTTTAAATAATTTCAGAAGCCTATTTTCCTGTATTACTTTGTTACATATACCTATCTTGCCAAAATCTCCATGCATTTAAATTAATCATGTGATTAGGCTTAAGTATCTGGTTTAGTCCTGGGTGAAAACTGACCCTCCTGAATTCTATGAGAGGTATGCTGAGCTTATAGTTTCACTAACAAAACATAATGGAATAATTTGACGACTAGCCCTTACTGTTTTCTTCCCATGTTTCTGTCACAAATGATAAATCCTAGACGTGTATATATCAGCACAAATAATAGCTGTACTATCCTTTTTTGCCTGAGTCTAACATAAGTTTATGTTCAAATTTTATTTTGTTTACATAAAAAACATTTAATAGAATTATTTCTGTGAATAAGGTTATGCTTGTTTACAGAGTAAGCATTTTACTTCGGCACTACTTAAATGCATAGCTGTTCAAGTGTGTGCTCCAAAATCTAATGCTATAAGGGGAGAAACTCCCACAGACGTTGGTAGTTTTTGGATCAAGCTCAGACAGAGGGTTTGAACATGCTTCTTGCGTAGGCTTTTAAATTAACAGTGTGACTTAAGTTCACTGGCTGTAGTTTTAACATTCAAAGTGAAACACGGACCCCACTAGCAATTTGCCATTATTTTATTTCAAGCCAGAGTTTCATCCACGATGTTACAGCACTAAGTCTTTCCTAGTGTGAAAATAAGACGGGTATTGTAGGTAATGCTTGCAAAAAGTAAGCTTTGTTGCAACAGACGCAGCAAAGGTTAACCCTGACTTTTTCTGTTTCTGTTAATTCTGTAGCTCAGGAATTCTATTCTTGAATGATGAATTTTTATTTCAATTTCGCACTAATTTGAACTTCAGATATAGAGTTGCTTTTGTGCCCTTTTTGTTAATTTTTGAGATATGAATGGAGAAAAAAAAGTATAATTAGAAAATTGCTATATATTCTGAATAATGTCTTTTAGTATGGACAAAACAATTGTTCAGTGATGACTCATTGGATCCAGTACACATGTGATGCATATAACATGAAGAACGTATTTGTCACTAGACAATGGCTGTCCCTTTGCAACCAAGTTTATTATTTTAGCTGTTCCTTTGGATTTTCATTTACCTAGTTTCCTCATCTTGGAATTCATCTTCATTGAGTAAAACCTTACTTTAGTAATTTTGCCCTTTTGGCAACAATGTTAAATTTGACATTATGGTACCTGCTAACAATTTTTCAATAATTTCCTTTTGAATATTGCTGAATTTTACTTATGAGTTGCTTCTCCTTTTCTAAGTTTCTAGCCACATGCCCTACAAATCAATTCTCAAGAAAGATAAAGTTCATGGGATGAAAGTGGTGCTGTGTCCTGTAAATCAAAAAAAATGCTATATGGTCCTGAGTGGTTGGAGGTCACACAATGAACAAAGCAAACCTCAATTACACACTTAGCTTTGAGTCATTATTTAACAAGTTTTAAAACTATCGCAGTCCCTTCAGGTAGCTACAATTCCAGGTGATGATATGTCAGAAAAGGACTAAAAAGTATTTTAAGGTTTTCTAAGGCCCAATAAAGAAACCAGAATGAGACTTGTAAGAGATTTTCAAAGTGAGAAATAAAAGGGATCTTTTATTTTATGGTAAAAATTTTTTTTAAAAATAGAAATGATCATAGTTTGAAATGTTTATTACCAACTAGCTACCTCCGTTGTACTATTTCAAAGAGCAAAGCAGGCGAGAAAAATTATAGCAATCTTCTTCTGAACTTAGCTTCCCCCTCATCTTTGCCAAGCAGTCTAAAGCATATTACATTTTAAAATGGCACAATTATTATTATAGTGATTTGCAGTATACCTTGCCAACCAAAAATTATCTCAGACACAAAATGATTTCAAATGATTTGGCTTGGCTTTGTGGATTCTTCATTAGCATTAGACCTGCAAAAGTATTTAGCAATTTCTCATTAATATGGCAACCAAATTATGAAAAACAATTGTATTAAATTATAATTTGTCTTTAGAGAGTTACTACAAAATAGATAATGCATAGATTAGTTGAATTCATTCCTCATTTCTTTCTTTTCTCTAGTATCCAAGGTGAAGAACTTTAGCTGTTCCAAGCTGTGATAGCCACGTATACAGATCATTCATTATGCTCATTATGCTCATTGCTGTGGGCAAAAAGTGCACAAATCTTGTAAGCAAAGCCAATAAATTGTTGTTAGTGTAGTTGAAATCATAAAAATTTAATCAAAGAATTATTAGTCCAAAACTAGTTGCTAATATAGGTCTCCAGTATCATCCTGGACCTGAAGTGTGTATTCATACTTGATTGAGAAGAAACTTTATGTAGACAGACTGTTGCTTAAAATCATGTGTATTTGTCACATTTGGAGGTGCAGGTATTGGAGGCCATGTGCAGTACAGGTTTGGCCAAAAAAAACTTATTGCAAAAAATCTTCAGGTGGTGAACATTTAAGGCAGATTACACAGCTATGTCTTGTAAGTGCGCCATATTAAGATAATCTGCACATAGTTCCTATGTAAAAAAACCCCATAGTTTCTTAAGTATTACATAAAATGACCTCAGCAGATTTTCAATGTCACCAAATTTCTCCATTCTATGAAATGTACAAATATTGGCTTAATTTTTAAAAGTTAATAGCAAGCAGGCATCTATTAAGATATAGCTGTTTGGCTTATAATCACCTGAGCAGCAAATGTGACTGATTATTTTCCTGGTTGGTATCTCCTAGTAATCTTGATAATACGATGGCCCTGCGTTTTTCACAAAGTAGGAAAATCTGTGCAACATTGTTAGTGAGAACAAGTCATCTTGCCAGTAAGAAAAGAGATGCATTAAGCCTGCGTACTGTGGTTATTGTGGGATACAGAGTACATTTTAGTGTCTAAATGAGCTGTTGCCACCTCATTTTTATATGCCAAAGGGATACGGTACTGCAGGAGTGTCGTGCAAAGGCTTATAGAGCTGCTCCCCTGTCAGCTATGACAGCAGTGCTGAGATAGGACGAAAAGCAGAGAGCCCTGGCTCACATACAGCAAAGCTCAAAGCTGCTTTCAGAAAGGCTTTCATGGTGTCCGCTGTTTCTTAAGCGCTTCTTCCTTCTGTTTCAAATGCAAATTCAGCATTTGCGTGCTGCCTGCACGTTCACAATCATTGGGCAACTCCCCCACACAACTACAGCTCTGGTTTATGATTTATAAATGTCAGTCTACAATTCTTTAAGTAATGTGGTAGCATCTTTCTCTATATAAAATGGGACTACTTGAAAGTGAAAGTAAAATTTTTTTCATTCACTCAAGTTCTTATGCTGTTTCTGTGAGATTTTATGGATGCACTTGTATTATACTGATTTGCCCTAAAACTATGGTGAGAAAAGAATTCAGAATTACCATTCTAAATGTATGTTTGATTGCGTACTACTATGTAATGGGAAATTTATGCAACATTCCTTTTTTTTTTAAATTAACATATTAAAAATGAATGTAAAACAGTGTCTGAGAGTCAAATAAAAATCTGACACTCCCTATTGTCACATATGAATTTTGTCCTGGGGAAAAATCATCAAATTTTTTTCTAGGAGCTTAATTTAAGTCTTTTTGAATTATTAACATCATAATGATTAATGAAATTGTAGGTTAAATATTAAATAACAGGTAGATATGAGCACATATTTAATAACAATTTAAAATACATAACATCTGGGAGAAAAATACTCTGTTAGAACATTCTGTTTCAGAAGCTTCCTCTAACTGGTATAGAACTGTTTTCAGAAGCAGTCTGCAGCAGAGAAAATTCTATGTGATATTCAGCAGGCTGAAGGTTAGTTCTCTGACTTCGGTTTCTCAGAAAGAGTTTAGGATGTTAGGATTTTTTTTTAAATGAAATTCAACCTTTAGAGAAATGTCTGAGTCTTTTGTACCACACCTTTGCTGGCACCAAGTCAACAATTCAAAACCTGCATTGTATCAAACAGAACTGGTTGAAGTTTTCAATAGAGGGAATAATATGAATCATTAAATTCAACAGAAATGGGGAGGGTCTACACGCATGGTGCACAAGTTTAAGTTAATTGATTGCATATCTTCCAAACATGTACTTAAAAAAAACTAACAATAATTCAGGGCTGCCCCCTGGCCCCAAATATTGTGAAATAGAGTGTGCTACATCTTTTTGGTCTAAATTTAGTGTTCTGAAAAATATGTACGGTGGCCTGTGGTGGTGCAACCCCCTCCCTTCCCCCCCCAGTTCCTGGGCTACTCAGTGCTTGGTGTGATTCTGCCTCCTGGGCCACATACCAACCTAGGATAAGTCAGGCATAGATTGTGAAAGGCAGCAGACATCTATCACCTCCTGGCAGCCTAGTACATCTGTACCTGGGTTGTGGCCTGAATGGGGGGATACCAGAACTTCAAAGTCTAGCAAGTTTTGGGTTTGTGCAACTGGTGGAAAGCACCAGAATATTTCATTGTCTGAGTTGGGCCAAAATGTAAAAGTGCCTGACACAAGTCAATTATCTTGGACCCTACAAATAGCCACTCTAAGCAAGATCCTTTGAGCTGTCCTCGATCACAGCAGGCTGTGACCAGCATCTCCCCTGAGTTGCGACACCTCCCAGGTAGTTTAAAGGCTGTCTGTTGACAAAGCTGATGAAGGGCCAGGGTGAAGTCAAATTTCTCGGGGCTTAATTATTGCCTGTTGACGAATGGCGATGTACTGTATTTACTCTAAACTTGAGAAGAGGGAAATTTTAACTATAGGCTAGCCTATTCCATCCACCTCTCTACCTATCTATGTGTTTGAATATACATATTGGCCTTCATGAGTGTGGGTGTCTATAATTTTCACTGGCTCCAAATATTTTTGTGTGTGTGTGTGTGTGTGAGGAGTTGAAAGGGGCACCCGTCAGCTCACTGGAGTCGCCCTCTGCGAAGGGACTCAGGTCCTAGCAGTTAAAGATTTGAGTGGTGTTTGTGCAACTCCTTGAATCGTGTGTGTTTGTGTGTTTTGTGTTTATACATATGTACATACATTTTGATTTAGGATGCTCTGTACAAGTTAGTATGAATCTTCTCATTCTTGAATCTGTAATTAATCTCTGTTTTAATTATAACATATTCTACTGAATTGCCTTATTAATCTTTAAATTGGTTAATCATTAAATGCTGCTAAAATTCAACCTTTTGATCCACCTCAAACCATTAATAAATTTTGAATTGCTGCTAAATCATAACTGTGCCAAATGTTTAATCCATGACAAGGCCTTCATGTCCCCTTGTGAATGTTGCATCTGTGTATCTGTTGCAGAGAGGGTGAAAGTTGGAGGCAGGGCAAAGAAGGTTCTTCTTTGGATCTGGGAGCTTTGTTAGTTGAGCCAACCTTGCTCTAGCTTTGCTTATTGTTAGCAGGCTTGACCCAGTTCCACTTCACATCTCTGCAAAAGAGGGTTCCTCCTGTGGCTGATGTACATACAGCCAGTCAACATTTACTTTGTGAACTGAGCTGAGGGTGAGTCTGTTCCTTAAAGTTTGAAGGGGACAAACTTTTTAGCAGGGCCTATTACTATAGGACAGGGGGTAATAGTTTTAAACTAAAAAAGGGTAGAATTAGACCAGATATAAGGAAGAAATTTTTTGCAATGGGGGTGGTGAAATGCTGGAACAGGTTGCCCAGAGAGGTGGTAGGTGCCCCATCCCTGGAAACGTTCAAGCCCAGGTTGGACGGGGCTCTGAGCCACCTGATCTAGTTGAACGTGTCTGTGCTCATTGCAGGGAGGGTGGACTGGATGACCTTTAAAGGTCCCTTCCAATCCAAGCTATTCTATGATTCCGTGAGTCTAAGCATTCTGTGTCGGTTACCTCATGTAACCATTCACACCATTGCTTAGAAGAAAAAAAATCCTTGTGGTCTAGCTGAATCTTAAGTGGACATGAAGAGGGGCTGCAATTTTTCTTTCCTTCTGGTCATAAAAATAAAATTTCCATCAACTGAAGAACTGAATTTGAACAAAGGAATAACAAACAAAGCAAGTATACACTGAATAATTGCATATGTCTTTAGTTTGGCTCAAGCCTTTTTGCTATTTGTTAAATTTCTTTCTTCTGTCTTCCCAGCACTGCCATGGGAGATCTTTTAATAGGTTTTTCAAAGTTGTTTTTTATACCTGTTACATCTAACTGGAAGCAAACTGCAATACCTCCCTCTAGCATCTGTTCCTTCTTTTGTGTAAAAGTGTGTAAATTATTCCTTTAATTTTATTGCTGCTTGTAGTTGTTTTATATACGATGGTGACACTTTAGTTCTGTAGTCAATGGGAGTTTTACCACTGACCATTCTTGCAGTGTTCTTAAGCTGTGGTAGGGTCTGGGCCTTCTGTTATGAATAGTACAATGTCTCAGTGCTCAGCAAAATTACTAAGCACAGTTATTATGCTTAGATGTTTAGTGATTTTTTATTTTTAATTCATGTGTGTGTGTGTGTGACCCAAAATGAATGGTTTTTACCCAGAAAAAAAATTGCTTGCGCAGAGTGTCTGGAAACATCATTTAATAGAGAAAGGATAAAACAAAGCAATAATTAAATGTCTAGGCTATTGAAAGTTACTGCAAATTAGTATGTTCCCCAACCAGAAGAATATCAAATTAATCTACAGAATGTGACCAGGTTTACATTAATCAGCTGTGCTCATGAAACCTCTGCCTTGTACCACATTGCTACCTGACCAAATTTGCAAAAGTTTATGCGCATCACAAGAGATTCCTACTTATGTTGATCAAACCCTAAAGAATTAATTTTTTTTACCCCCCATTCTCTAATTCTGCTTGTTTTGTTCAGTGAAACCCATGATTTAATGATATCTAGGATTGTTTTAGACAAAATGGCAAAGAATTGCTATAGTGTATTTTTCATGTTATGCTTTATCAATTGTAAGCTATACCTTGTCATATATAATATAACCAAGTGGATTTAAAATACAAAGGAGCAGAGTACAGTTACCAACCTACCAAACTGCACTTTAGGTAAAAATTCTCATGAAAATCCCTATACTAAGAGTATTTATTTTCTCTCTCTGTAATTACCCTTTTATGCTCAAAACAGGCACTGTTACATCTCCGAGGTCAATTTCTGCAACTTAAGTAGTTAACATGGAAAGAAAGAGTTTCTAATATGTTTCTGTACAAGTGTGTGCAGGTATCTGAGGACACTGTGAAGATTACAGTACTTAAATACAGCAAGCTACCATCTCGATATCTAAAGCTGGATCTTCAGCTAGTATAAATCCAGACATAAATTGTGATAGCTCTGCTGTTTTTTTCAATTTACACCAGCAGAATCTCTCCCCCATCACAAAGCGAATTGGTATAATATAATTAAATTTTGAAATGAAGATAATTTGACTGGGTTGTTGAAAAAAAGGAATAATATCGAGGGGGGTTTTGTGTGTTGGATGAGGTCTGCTTTTAATTAGATTGATACTAATTTGACATAATTATCCTGTATACAGTTAACATCAAAAAAGACCCCTGAGCAGAAACTCGCACTTGAACAATAACTTTTGTTAATGAGGAAAGAGAAATGGATACCATTCACTGTGTGTGTAATTTAACAGAATACCACAGTAACTGTATCAAGTTATTTTCAAGTAAGTTTTCGCCAAGTGTGCTATGCCCACACACATTCTTGTATGGGCATTTTGCATAGTCATCTTTATTTTCTATCGCTTAGTTAGAAATTTCTCCAAGATTAAGTTAAATCACTGAAAGATTAAATTTCAATAGTAATCAAAAAATAAAACCAAAAAATGTATCACATATCTATTTATCCTCTTTCAATTTTGAAAAAGAATAAAATAAACTTCCCAGGGAGATAAATTAATCCACAGTAAATATGCACAATGTAGTTTAAAAATTAAGTTGTGAAAGTACTCTTCTGGTTAAGACCACAATGTGTTTTGTGCCAGGTTCTTTACACTGAATGAGATTATCTCAAAACTCTCTAATGATGCAGGATCCAGCATCAGCTGTATGAATTTTATTTCATATAAAATATTTATAGCATAGTTCATATTTATATATTTATTTATAGCATTTATAGTTCATAAAGCAAAGAAACCTTTGAATGATAGAGAGGAAATGTATTAGAATTACAAAGGTGTTTCAGTGTCTGTTTAGCTGATATGTAATTCACATATTTAACTCATTAAAGTTTTTACAAATTGCTTTCCTGAATAAAGATGGCTTCACAAGGCCACAGATTGACTGAGTTGTTGAGTTCCACCCCTGGATATCCAGTTTGTTTGTCAAGCAATCCTTGACTGCTCTAGCCACATTCAAAATTAATTCATTTCTTCTTTTAAACAATTGGTTTGCTCATTTGCTTAGAAATTGCCTTATTTCCTCCCAAGGGTATCTACCTAACAGAAGTGGGTGAAGTGATTGCTTTATTGATGGTGACAAAAGGAAAATGTAAATTGCCTCATTTTAGAAATGTAACTTAAAAGTTCCCGAGTTGGAGAACTGGGCTTTCTGTGCTCAATCAAAAAAAAAAGCGAAACTCCTTCAAAGAGCACTTCAGAGCCTTACTCCAGCTTGGGTGCAAAGTAATGTTTCCCAGAGAACTCTCTCTCTCTGTCTTCCTTGACTGCACATGGAGTCTAAGTCAGAAACGTCCAACTTGGCAAGCAAAGCTTGATGCTGTTAATTTCCTGTATCGCATTCTGCTCTTATGCTCTTGTATGTCTCTAAATAAAGTCAGTATTTATATAATTAATAGTACATCTCTTTAAGGTGTAATGATACATATGTAGCGTTTTTTAGATTCCAAGCAGGTTTGATGCTATTTGCTGTTCAAATGCAAATAAAGGTGTTCTCTACACTGGAATATCAGTCTAATAAAAGTGATATAAAGTAGCTCAGGTATTTGCCCAGCTGGGAGCTTGCTTATTACTGTTTTTCCCACAGCTGGTTCAGCTGCAGTGAGCAGATGAACCACACAGTGGTGGGCCTGGAGCAACAGAAGGCATAGCAATTTCCTCACTGCCCCTCATGCTAACTGGGTCCAGGCTGTGACAAGGAATCTGCTCCAGATAGCACTTTTCTTTCCACTTTGAGCTTTTATCATTTCCTCTCCGTTCTACAGGAAAAAAAGAAACTCCATGTATTAGTTTGTGTTCGTGGAGACTTGGTCACACCAAGTATAAATAGATGCATTTGGAACACTGTGGACATATTTGGGAAAGGTTTCTTGCCGTTTAAGATCACTTTTTAGTCCTCAAATCCAGGCAGACCAGCAAGTTGTGTTCAGCGGCTCCAGTCAGCACTCGGTGGCAGAGTAGCTTCTGACATAGAATTATTGAATGGTTAGAGTAGGGAGGGACCTTGAATCATCTCATTCCACCCACCAGCAGGGACACCTTCCACTAGATCAGGTTGCTCAAAGCCCCATCCAACCTGGCCTTGAACGCCTCCAGGGATGGGGCATCCACAACTTCTCTGGGCAACCTGTTCCAGTGTCTCAGCGCCCTCAGAGTAAAGAATTTCTCCTTAATATCTAATATAAGTCTACCCTCTTTCAGTTTAAAACCGTTACCCCTTGTCCTGTCACTACACTCCCTGATAAATAGTCCCTCCCCATCATTCCGGTAAGCTCCCTTTAAGTATTGGAAAGCTGCTATAAGGTCTTTGCAGAGACTTCTTTTCTCCAGGCTGAAAAACCCCAACTCTCTCAGCCAAAGGAGAGGTGCTCCAGCTGACATAAGGTGAATACTTTGACAGTAATCATTCTATATATTTCTAGCTATCTAAAAGTCAAAAGTCTAACCTAAGCTGGATGTCAAGAATTCCTCAGTAATCAATCAAGGGATAAAGGAACAGATCTTGGAACAGATCCTCCTGAAAGGTATATCAAAACATATGGATAACAGGAAAGTGCTTAGAGACAGCCAACACGGCATCTTCAAGAGTGAATCATGCTTGACCAATCTAGTGGCCTTCTATGATGGAGTGACTGCATCAGTGAACAAGGGAAGTGCTATGGGTGTCGTATACCTGGACTTCTGTAAGGTGTTTGGTATGGTCCCCCATAACATTCTTGCTGATAAATTGGGGAAATATGAGTTTGATGGATGGACTGTTAGATGCGTAAGGAATTGGCTGGATGACCGCATCCAAAGAATTATAGTCAATAGCTCAGTGTCCAAGTGGAATACAGTATTGGGTGGTGTCCCTCAAGGGTCTGTAGTCAGACCCTTAATATCTTCATCGACAACATAGACAGTGGGATTGAGTGCTCCCTCGGCAAGTTTGCAGATGACACACAAGCTGAATGGTGCAGTTGATATACTTGAGGGAAGGGATGCCATCCAGAGGGACCTTGACAGGCTGAAGAACTTAGCCCGTGTGAACCTTACAAAGTTCAGCAAGGTGAAGTGCAAGGTCCTGCACCTAGATCGGGGCAAACCTCAATATTTATACAGGCTGGGGGATGAGTGGATTGAGAGCAGCCCTGTGGAGAAGGACTTGGGAACACTGGTGGATGATAAACTGGATATGAGCTGCCAATGTACACTTGCAGTCCAGAATGCCAATCATCTCCTGGGCTGCATAAAACAAAGTGTTCCCAAAAGGTCAAGGGAGGTGACTGTCCCTCTCTACTCCCCTCTCATGAGGCCCTACCAGGAGTGCTGCATCCAGCTCTGGGGTCCTCAGCACAAGAAAGACATGGACCTCCTAGAGCAGGTTCAGAGGAGGGCCACAAAGATGATGAGAGGGCTGGAGCACCTCTCCTATGTGGACAGACTGAGAGAGTTGGGGTTGTTCAGCCTGGAGAAGAGAAGGCTCTGGGGAGACCTTATAGCAGCCTTTCAATATATAAACGTGGCTTATAAGAAAGACTTTTTACTAAGGCTTGTAGTGAAAAGACAAGGGCAGTGGTTGTAATTCAAAAAAGGGTAGATTTAGATTGGATTAGAGGAACAAATTTTTTACACTGAGCGTCGTGAGACACTGGAACAGATCGCCCAGGAAGTTGTGAATGCCCCATTATTGTAATTGTTCAAGGTCAGGTTGGATGGGTCTTTGAGCAACCTGAGGGAAAGATGTCCCAGGCCATGGCAGCGAGGTCGGATTAGATGATCTTTAAAGGTCCCTTCCAAGCCAAACCATTCTATGATTCTATAATGCCTATGTGTTTCTGTCCAGACAGTGATGTATCTCTTTTAGTCTTCCATTTTCAGGGAGTAGGGCTCTGTCAAGGTCACTTTCTTCTCTGACCATACAGCAGGTCTAGATGAATTGACTTAGACTAAATGGCTTTCTTAGATGTTGAATGATGTTTACTTTATTTGATGTCCTAGTTTTTAGCAGTTTAATCATTTATGCAAATTAGAGACTTTGTGTTCTTTATCTTCGCTTGTTTCAGATTTTGCATTAGTTATCTGTCTGGACCCTTTTAATCTCTCCTCTGCAGCACTAAAAGGGAAGAAATTAAGTATGGCATTTCATTTATGTGGAGACAGTAAGTTATGTATATGTTTCAAGGCAAAAATGATTGTTTCTGTGGAAATGTGTAAATCAAGCATTTCTGGTGTTGTATGGAACAGAGATCTTCATGCTTTAGGGGGTTAAGAGCCATAGGGATTAAACCTAAATAGGAAACTGAACATTTTAGAAGATGCATTCAACACCTTCTGTTTAGACTTTCAATTTGCATAAACAAGAGGAACACACTCAGAGAGACTTTCAGCCTTACCTTGTGAAGCTAGGCAGACTGTTCTACTCATTTTGTTTTGTAGGTACTGGGAATCCCTGTGAGTTTTCTGCGATTAAGCTAAGATGTTGGCTTGACTTTAAATGATAAATTCCTAACTCTATTCAGTGGTGCACATTAAAAGAAGCAATTTATTTCAGATAAAGGTTTTGCTTTAGAGCAATAGCAATAGAGGAAAAAAAAGTACATTCGAAGTTATCTTTGAATAATTTCGAATACTTTGCTAATGATTATTCAAAATTTGCTTTATCTTACATTCAGATCTACTAGTTTTGAAAAAAAAAAAAAAGCTTGCTTTAAATCTTACCCAAAATAGTTACCAGCTTGTTGTAACTGTATTTCTCTGGTGTAAGACTGGCATCTGCTGGTAAGCTTCATGCAGAAGCTAGCCACAGGATAACAGCCTTCTTTCTTGATTTGCTTATCCTACAACTGACAGGGTCTACAGGGTTTAGCTCATTTATTTGTAGAGGTAACCACCTTTTCCTACAGAAATATAATTGGGTGGGGTGTGTCTAGCGTGGAGCTGCTCTCTCCTTCTTCAGATTCAATTGATAAAGACATGTCTTTGAGTTAATGGAATGTGATTTTAAATTGATCACTGATTTTGCACTGTATTTCAACAGACTGCTTTCAGTCTTAGCCAGGATGTAATTTTTCACTGAAAATATCATCTCAACAGGTGCAATAGTGCTTGAAAATGCCAACAGATATTCAATGGATGGTCTGACATTTTCAGAGTGCCCGGGCCCAGTGAATATGTCTAATGGGTACCTCTTGGTTCAAGGTACAGTTAATTTCACCTGAGTATATTATATCACAAAAATAGATAAGGAGTATCACAATTTTTATAAATCTGATTTTCTCTATATACTGTCAATACAGCCCATGCTGGCCAGCTCAAATGGAGAGCGTCCTGGTTTGGGGTAAAGCAGGACCAATTTTGTTCAGTAACAATTCTGGAGTTGAGGGTATAAAGGCTCCGAGGCCAACTATACTCCAACTGAGAAAGAACTTTTGGCAGCATATGAAGGAGTTAGAGCTGCTTCAGAAGTAAT
>RSEF01000002.1:129836202-129862502 GCA_003993805.1 Himantopus leucocephalus | reverse complement strand
TTGGCCACCTGGGCACACTGCTGGCTCATATTCAGAAGAATCTGTCACTTAAGTATTAAAAGCATCTGTAAGTTATTTCCTCATGTTCATGCATAGCAATATATTTTATAAGTAAAATATAGATTTGTGAAAGATCTAGAATCTTACAGAAAGATTTCTTGACAATCATGATTAGAGTTTTAGAAGAGCACAGGCCTAAAATAACTTAAAAACCCTCTCTTATACTGCTTTGATAGGTTGTTTTGAAACTCTTTTTGACCTTTTAGTAAATAAATTCCCAATAAAAAGAACAAATCCTATGGAATACTGCCAGATATTTTTTTTAAATATTTCTCTGTGTGAATGTAGGAAGGAACCCTTTGTCAACTACAAATAATCCACCATGTCATCAAAATTCTTACTGATGTCATGGAGAATTAGGTACTTTAATTCTTTTGGAAATCTTATCAAACAACTGTTGCACAATTATACACCTAAACACTTGTAAAATAGTTATTCAGATTATAAAGGATTTTGAATTGAAATATCTGAAGTATTAAATAAAAAATCCATTTTTTAAAAAATTTGACATTCATAATCAATTTTTTCAACATGTGCTGATGAACTTACATCTTGTTGAAACACAGGTCACTATTTTCCATACATTAAAACATTTTTTAAAATGAAAGATTACCCATTTTTCTAGTGTTAGTGTCATTTGTATTAAGGCTCTTAGAAATAATAGTTATCTATCACAATAAGAAATCAATCTATTAAAAAAAAAAGTCTATAAAAGGAATAACTAGGATTATTTTCCCTATGTGAACAACAGACATTGCATTTTATTTGACATTTTCCTGCCCTCACCCTTTCCTCTGGCTCCCTCACCAAACTCAGTTCGAATGATTTATAAAAGGAATAAGGATAACAACAGTATAAGACCTCAAGCATAATATGTTTGTTGTTATCTGTCTTAAGAAAGATATATTCATGTTAACTGATTTATTGGTTTGAAGGGTATGTAGAAGAAAAAATTAAGGATGTTAATATAAAAATGTGTGAAATGTTTACAATTTTATTTTTTTACAATGGATTATTGAAGTAATCATGTAAAATTAAAATAAGGTTACTCTATCAAGTAATAGAATAAAGCATACCAAACATATTATGGAGAATATATCCTATGAGTAACGCTTGCAAACATTTAGGTGAAGTAGATGTTCTCTAGGGATAAGCACATTTAGAGATGTTATTACTTCCAGAAGTTAAGATGCATGATATTTGCCTCACTCATGCTAAGGTGGTTAGTTTACGATGATAAATGGTAATATCTTTAAGGTATTTATGTTGTTATTATATGCAATTGATTTTCACAGTAAAACATTTTTCTTTTTCTTTTTAACGGAAGTATCAGATTTTTCATATGTGATCAAAGGAAATAGAAAAAACCTGAGTCTTAATTACCACAGTCAATTGGTCACCAGTGATGTACAGACCATATTTTAGGACATGCAAATTTATGTGTCCTAGATTCAGCCCCTCAGGACAAAATTTAAAAGTTTCCTTTTGTACTGGATCAGTAATTGTAAATCAATACATTCTTCATTAAATCCATTGTGGCGTTGATTTGTACTAGCAAAGCTTAACCCTAAGGTATTTAAAAATCAACTAGTTAATGTCTGGATCCAATGTCAAGGTGTTATTAAAGGTTGGATGCTGACTTGGATCTCAGTTGAGTTAATGTTATCTCTGTATCCTGCTGCAGTTTCTTTCGTTCCCCATCCTTACTGCATCCTATAAGATTGATTTGCACTGCTGGATTGCTGTGGCAACGGAGGGACCCTAATATGGGAGTGATGTGTGCACTCTGGAGATGAGCCTCTGACCTTTTTCTTACCCACAGTCTTGTCTTCCTCCCCCATAGTGCATCTCAGGCTGCTGGGCATGGGAGCACCTTTCAACTCATGGGACTTCCGCATTAAAAAACCCAAACATACAAACAAACAAACAAAAAAAAAAAGCTGAAAACTTTCAAGGCCTTGAAAACATTTTAGACAGCACTGTTTGCTTACCTGCCATACCTCCTGTAATATTCAGATAAAGCAACAAGATCCAGGATGACTTAGTGAATCCTGGAGTCCTAAACGTGTATGAGAAATTCCCACATGCTTGCTGTTTGTTATTTGGTTAGTCTGCCTTTTAGATATTTCAGATTAATTTGCAAACATTGCAAAAAATAGAGAAACAAATGCATAGTTTTCAAAATGTGCAGAAAGAAAGCAGTGAGTATTTGCTTAGCTGGTTGGAAAGAAATCATAAAATTTTATTATTCCCCTCCCCCAAATGACTGATGTCTGCAAGGTGACCATATGCTTGATCCACTTCATCAACTCTGTCTGGATACAGAATTTCTCTGTCACAAACCAGAACAGTTTTCAGTAGCGAGAGCTCTGGTTATTACTGTTTTCTAGGTTACACTTATGTTGCGTAGAGCAAAAGGCTAACAGCTTGTAACACTGTTTGAAAACATTACTTGCAGATGGCGTCTCTTGCAAGTTGCTATTGTGTCAGTATGCAATAGTCTTAGAGTTCTCTACACTGTTAAAATTATTGAATAATTTTGTAGTGATTAATCAAACTGATCAAATAAAGGTACAGTCAAAAATATTTGGACTGCATATCAAGAAATGAAAACTGAAAAAAAAAATCGTAGAAATGTAACTGAGTAAGTAGAAAGCAAACCAGCTGCATGTGATATGGGGGGAGGGAAAGAGGCAGGGGAAAAGAATAAAACAGAGAAAATCTCCCTCAAACATTCTGTAGTTTTACAAATATCTGTCAGTATCAGAAATCAACTGATACCCAATTTATCTTTCAAGTGACTAGGAACATTTCCTTTCCAATTCCTCTTTGTTTGTTAATGTGAAGATAAAAGATTCTCCTACATGCTTTAACTGTAAATTATGTCTTTCTTTTTGTTAGTAGAGTACTTTTTATTTGAGAAAAAAAATCATGTTTTTCTGTTTCCATTTCTTCATTTGTGTTTCTGACTTCAGATTTGATTTGCTAAAGAAGATTTGTGTATGTTGCATATGATTTTGCTATAGATTGCTCATACCCTTGATAAAAGAAGTGAAGAATTATATAGACACTTACCAGCATGTAAATGAAACAGAGGAAAGAGAATTTAAATGTGGGGATGAGAAACCAGCCCTTATGTGCTCATACTCCCAGTAATCGCATTAGCAACAGCTTGAATTTAGAAAGTGCTTTATGTAAAAAGGTATAAAGGACCACCTTTTTAATGCACTCACTAAGAACAAACAAAATGAAAGGACTGTAGAGAATTGTCATGGCATGCATAAGGTCAGACTGTTCTCCCAAACAGGGATTTAATACCTCTTTTTCCTCGTTCACGCAGAAGCAACAAATACAATTCACTGT
Source organism: Himantopus leucocephalus (assembly GCA_003993805.1). Taxonomy (NCBI): domain Eukaryota; kingdom Metazoa; phylum Chordata; class Aves; order Charadriiformes; family Recurvirostridae; genus Himantopus; species Himantopus leucocephalus. The sequence goes on along the minus strand of RSEF01000002.1, from coordinate 129,859,079 downwards.
TCAGTCAGACATCCTTTAACTTACATAAGTATTTTTCTTTGATTTCATAGACTGTCAAAATGAGGATTTCTGGTCTGTGAAATGGATATTGGGTGACCAGTCCTTGCTTTTTTCGTCATTTGTTTAATCGATGTACTTCCTTGAAGAAAGTAACTGTCCTAAGCATTTAAATACAAAATTATTTTTTCTTCTTTAGACATTCCCTTTTAAAATGAAAAAAAAAAAACAACCTGCAGTCATTCCTAATTATTAACATTCCCATTCCTGTTCAAACAGCTGAGGCACTAAGGTCCCAGGCCTCAAAAGTATGTGGATATATCAAATTAAAATTTGAATACAAATCAATCAAATTTGAATATATGACCCATCAGGATATGAGGTCCCTGCGTATGGCAAGTCTTCAGCATTACAGAGATTGACCTCTAGCCCAGGCTTTCCAGCTTACTGTCTTTCTGTGACCTTACAGCTACCTTTAGCTGTAGATATGTTATTGTATGTTTAGATCCATATTTGCACCCTAATATACTGCTCAGAATCACAGAGTACCGTAGTCTGGAAGGAATCTCTGATGATCACCTGGTTTCTTCATACTAGGAACTACCCTAAATTTGAGCAGAGACTCATTACGGCTTGCAAACTCTTCTGTTTCAGGCAGGGACAGCTCAGAAAAGTGCAGTGGAACATATATCTTTATACAGCTTAGGCAGACATGAGAGGCACTGGAGCTGCCATATGCTATCTAAGACAGGTACCAGCTGCGGACCTCAGAGTACAGCTGTTTGCCAGTACTCTCGGCAGTGTCAGTGCCTGTCTTAGTGAAAACTGCTCTCCTGATCCACTGCTCCAGGTACCACTACAGAAGTGGCATAGAGTACAAAGGAGGGGAGACAACCTTATTGGCAGGTTCGCAGGTGTCAAGTGCCTATGTCAGATGTGAGACTGTGTGGCAAGTTTTCACCCAGAGTAAAACACATAAGCTGTCTGTGGTTTCAAAGGACCTACTTAACTTCGCACTGGAACACATTGCTGGAGAAATCTTATACATTTTATTGGATTCATCTAGGAAGAAACTGAAAGTCAAACCCAGTGATTGTGCTTCCTTACGTAGGTACAACAGTGCCAAACTAAAGCCCAGAGCTCAAGTGGTGTCTTATACTCAAAGAGAAGTACCTTGGAATATCTGATTCTTTGCTCTTCTGAAGTGATTGTTTCAAACTTTAATTAGAATCCAAGATGCTGGGTTGCATGAGGAGGAATGTTGCCAGCAGGTCGAGGGAAGTCCTCTCCTCAGCTCTGGTGAGGCCACACCTGGAGCACTGTGTCCAGACCTGGGTTCCGCCCTACAAGAGAGACAGATGGACATACGGGAGAGAGCCAAGCAAAGGGCCATTAAAATGGTGAAGGGACCAGAGCATCTCTCCTATGAGGAAAAGCTGAGTTAGCTGGGACTGTTTAGCCTGGAGAAGAGAGGGCTCAGGATGGATCTCATCAGTGTATATAAATACCTGAAGGAAGGGTGCAAAGAGGATGGAGTCAGGCTCTTTTCAGTGGTGCCCATTGACAGGACCAGAGGCAATGGGCATAAACTGAAACACAGGAGGTTCCCTCTGAATATCAGGAAACATTTTTTTACTGTGAGGGTGACTGAACACTGACACAAGTTGCCCAAAGAGGTTGTGGAGTTTCCGTCCCTGGAGATACTCAGAAGCCATCTGGACATGGTCCTGGGTAACTGGCTGTAGGTGGCCCTGCTTGGGGGCAGGGGCTTTGGGGCAACGGGGTTGGAACAGATGACCTCCAGAGGTCCCTTCCAACCTCAGTCATTCTGTGATTCTATGACATAAGAATAAAATCTGTCTCTGCTGTATCAAATAAAATAGAGACCTGCTTCAGAACTCTGTGTTAACGTGCCTGCGGGCTCTTTCATTCTATGTTTGCCCTTGCTCCCATCAAGCCCCTCATGTCTGCATCCAGTATGCATATCTGATACATACTTCAGTCTTAATTTTAAATCACTGTAAATTTGTCAGCTCATAATTTTGCTTCAGGACTTTTCATCTCTTATGTCACAAAAGGTGAAAAAATATTTTCCAAATTTGATAAATTAGTCTCACAACTTACTGGAGCACCTCTCCTATAAGGACAGGCTGAGAGAGTTGGGGTTGTTTAGCCTGGAGAAGAGAAGGCTCCAAGGAGACCTTATAGCAGCCTCCCAGTACCTAAAGGGGGCCTACAGGAAAGATGGGGGAGAGTCTTTTTCAGGGATTGTAGTGATAGGATAAGGGGTAATGGTTTTAAACTGAAAGAGAGTAGATTTAGATCAGCTGTTAGGAAGAAATTCTTTACTGTGAGGGTGGTGAGACACTGTAACAGGTTGCCCAGGGAAGTTGTGGATGCCCCGTTCCTGGAAGTGTTCAAAGCCAGGCTGGATGGGGCTTTGAGCAACGTGGTCTAGTGGGAGATGTACCTGCCCATGGCAGGGGGGTTGGAACTAGATGATCTTTAAGGTCCCTTCCAATTATAACCATTCTATGATTCTATAAGCCATTGAATAGGGAAATTTCTACAAAAAAGGAAATACCTACTATTGACCTGGGAAGATTTAATTTTATAAGATTAATAAGGTAATTGTAAGAAAGCTGAGGTTCATTATAATAACCCTTTTCTTTCTTCCTGAACCAAATCAAAACTGAAGAAACAGTAAAATCTCAAAGACAGTAATGACTTCAGTTTGCATATATAGACATGACTGAAATCAGTTTAACTTAAATGCTTAACAAGAATAACTCAAGGAAATGAAAAGAAATTATATGAGATCAGTGAAAGGTATCTATCACCAAAATATATCAGAAATAGTTCTTATTACCAGCACCTGAATGGTACAGACTGGATTGATTGTTAATGCCATATCAGCTGTGCACAAAATACGACCACCACCATCACCAATACCCCAGAAAAAAAGGGTTTTAGTTTGTTTTGGAGAGATCCAGATCAATATGTGATATGTATCTTAGGTGCTAGTAATTTATTTTGAAAGTATTTTTGACAGAAGTAGGTTCATGGTTTTTGAAACATAAAAAACCCAGAAAATAAGGAGATCTCTCATATTATTTCTCTGTAGAGTAACTGGCACAGTTATTCTGTATTCTCTGTAGGCCAAGCCACACAAAAACCTCTTCCATGAAATGTGTAGGTTACCTTTGCAAGATGTTTAATAGTTTCAGCTGTGAACAGCTGTTCTGCTGTTTCTCCAAACTAATTTCTGAAGCCAGTCACTAGGCTGATCTATCACTCACAGTTTTGCATATGCTTGTTGGTTAGTTTGCTGGACTTCATCCTTTAACATATTTTGCCTTCTACATTTTCACATTTACAGTAAAAGTTACACAGTCGACACAAGGTTGTCAGGCTTTTAGGGACCTTTGTGGCTCATTTTAAATAAATATGCATTTAACATGTAGTATTTTTATTAGCCTTCATTTTCGTGTTATGAATAAAGAAAATAAGCAATTTCCCTCTTATTTATATACCTAAGTTAAGATGGGGCTTTAGAGCTTGAATTTGAGATCTCTCAAAAAATTCCAATATTGTATTAAGAAGACCCTAAACTATTTTACATTAAATAAATCACCCTAATCCTTTTTCTTTAAAAATAAAATCCAGGAAATTGAAAGAATGAGATACACCTATACTTAAAATTGCAGTTATTAGGGTTTTGATGCTTTTTGTACAATAGAATATTCTATCGGCTGCAGCTTAGAGAAAATTTAGCACAATTTTTTTTTGTGTTCTAAACAAGAAAGTTTTCCTCACCTTAAAAATAGAGATCGTAGTGTAAAAAATATGGCAACAGGGAAACTGATATAAAAGAGATCTGAGCAAAATGTTTCAAGTTCCCTACCTTTCCCCACCACAATACATATTAATGGAAGGGTAATTAAACGATGTAAAGACATGGTATTTACAAAAAGAACAGTTGTGGTGAAAAAGACCTCTAGTTTTACATACCAGTTTGAGCAACACATAAACTGTTTTAACCAGACTTATTAAAAAAAATCTCTGAAACCAGAAAAAATGCCAAGTGGGAGATAGAAGTTAATTGCTTTTAAGTTGCTGATAGTTAAGTTTATATTGTCAGTAAGACCAAATAGCCCAGGTGAAATCAGAGATGCACAGCATTGAAAAAAATTAACAAGAAAATAAAAAGATGAAACCAATACCTACCAAAAATCTATATATACTAACTCCTGTTAATGCAAAACAAATGCTATTTTCAAAACACAAACAATGATTATGTTGAATTTCATTACTGTGCAGAAACAAAATATTAATGTACACTTGCAGCATCTAAATGGTAAAGAATGTAAAACCAGAGGAAACTAAGCCCCTACAGTGTCTTAGAGAGGCTTAATTTTTTTTTAACTCAGCATCTTTAGTGGTTAGATTATTCTCTGTATGACTTTTTAAGAGCAATTAAAACATAATTACTAGGTGTTCTGCACACTACCTGTAACTCAAAATAAATTAAAGGAAGATACTTCTATTATTTTTCATTTTGTGTTAAGCGTATCTATTGATCCTGTAATCATTACAGGGAAATGTGAGTGATCCTTTTTCTGCCTTTATTTTTCCCCCCAATACTGTTGTGTGAGCTGTAGGAGTGAGACATTTTATTGGTTATATGTCATCTCCTTGGAACACCTTTGTTATGAAGATATTTCAGCTTGATGTAGCATTTAAATCCAGGATGAAAGCCTAGTTTTTTGAGGTAGCTGTAGCTGTTCATTGAATTGATGTCAGAGACATTACTTCCAGGTGCATTTCTTTAGTTTGATTATTTTTGTTATGTTATGATGCTTTGCCTAAAAGGTGCAGTAAAAAGGCTGATGGTAGACAACAGTGTCTGGGCCAATGTAGAGGAAAAACATACACAACTTTCTGCTATTTTTTTGAACACTCAGTCTTAGAAATGCACATAAAAACTACATGAGTATCAGACCAAATATTTTTTTCAAAAAAGTCTTTCTGCTCTTATTACTTTTCTAATTATTTTCAGTCCCAAGGCAACCAATTAATTACATCCTTTGAAAATGAACTTTTCCCTTCTAAATTCATTCAAGCCTTTCCTTTCCTCAGTCTTTGGGCTTTACGTGTTCAGTTTGAAATTTTAAATCACTTGCAAATATTACAAATAGACAATGTCCTTATATTATTTAATGCTCTTAATTTTAAAAATTCTAAGATAAACAAAAAAAAATTCCAGTTTTTCTTTGAAGCCTTCATTCTATCTGGGGAAATGAGCACAGAAATCTGTCCCATGAAAAAGCAAACTGCAGAGAATTTTGAAGTTGAAAACAAAGAAAAAGAAATGGTTTTTTTCCTAGGGAATTTTTGTGTTTCTGTGTGTCTCTGTATATTTCAGCTTAGGAAATAATAGCAAAAAAAATAAGCAGGCTTTGGTAGAAATTCATTTCTAGTCAGTTAATAATACTTCCCTTTTTTAATACCTCAGAAACACATGAATTTTAGAGAAAAAACAGGGAAATTAAATGTATGTGTATTTGCATGCAATCTCTAATTTCATCATTTATTATTTCTGTTTCCAAAACATCACCATGTGGAAGCCTGGAGTGAGGTGTAGTAACTGGTATATAGCAGTCAGTTTCAACAATCATATCACTGCTTTATTCGTAACTCTCATAAGACCAACAATTCAAAGAACTATAAGATTTGCTCTAAGTGAAGACTGCAGCAACTACAACACTTGAGCCCAGCATTGGCAAAACAGTTTTGAATCTAGTTTGTGGCTTGACAAAGTGCTGCAACATTTTTATGAATAAGAAGAAAATTACAAGGCATGAAGACTTAGCCGTTACGTTCTATAACTAATGGTGCCATGCTTTGTGCTATATAATCCTAATATACAGGAAGCTTTTTTGATGTTTACAAATTCAAAGGGTACATTTGATATTAAAAAAAAAAAGAACAATTAGGCAAGGAACTCTTGTTTCACAGTTCAGATGAATTGGCTAGTATGCATACTAATGGACTAATTTAGACTGTGTGTAGTAATGAAACCAGGAGATAAATAATCTAGATCTTTTCAGTTTAGACATGGAAAATCTCAGCACTTCTTAGTTTGTCTGCAGGAACAGAACCATGAAATATCAGTTGTCCAATGTCTAACCAATTCTGCAACTAAGATGGAAAGTATGATTGCACTACTGCCTGTTTTTTCTCCTTCCTTTTTTTTTTTTTTAATAAGGGAAACAATTCTAATTGAGAACTCAATGTAAGTCCTAACTTATCACATTAATACTGGAACTTATTTTCTGCAGTTACCTTGCAAACGCTTTTCATGCAGTTATTAAACTCTGTCACTATGAAGAATAGCATTAATTGTGTTTGTGTGTGTGTCTGTCACTATTAAAATAGTTTGTCATGCCTAGACTTCTTGACCTTCTTCGTGCTGTGTATATGCACAGTAAAATATTATTCCTGCACCAAAATGTTTGTGAGTTCTATTTAATAAATAAATGAAGCAAAAGAGAGACTATGATGGACTAGCAGTAAGTCTATGATGCCTTCAGAGAAACATTTGTTTGCACAGAGAAATATTTGATAATTCTGATAAATGGGCAACTCATCTTTCATCATCACAGAGAGCTTTAATTTTTCTTATATCTCATAGAGTCTGGAAATATTTTGATGATTAAGCTATGGTAACACTGTGGGAAATTCCTGATACTTTTACTTAAAGCTCTCAGATGAAGGCAAAGAACTTTAGTCATAGAATCTTCCTATAAATCTTATTTCCCACTGATTTTAACTCAAACTTCACTGATGCCATTAAGAGAACTCTATTATATTTAAACAGAATGGACCAGAATGTGTATTATGAGAAAATAATCTTTGTTTTCCTTAACTTGATATTAGTATATAATCTATAATATAATTAACATATTACTTTAGTAGTCTCCTGTGTTTCAAGTTTGGTTCTGGAGTACATGCTTTTACTAAGTAGGGGTTCATTTCAGCATGTCAGTGAGCACATTGATATAGCAAAGTACTCATCTTTGTGTTTATAGACACGCAAATGGTTAGTCCCATTGAACTCACAGGATTTAGTAACATCCAGCGTGGAAAAGCATACAATTTATATTAATCTCTCTTTACCAGAATCTTATTGCATTTAAATGTAGCTGAATATATGAAAGATATGAATTCTCATGAAAATCTTTAGGAATCAAGAATTTAATTACCACTAGATACAGGTAAAACTCTAAAGGCTGATACCATTGTTCAACTCTCCAGCTTTTTGACCAATATAAAAATTAATTATTGAATATTTTCTGTTTATTAATCACCTCTCAATCTGTTTTTCTACATACCTGTGTGCTTTGCAGGTATGTTTTCAGAGGATTTAATTGCCATTTCTATACAGTGGACCTGACTTCATATATATACACACACACATATATTCTTACTAAAAAAGTGTAATGAAAGTGAGATGTCTCTATGTCCCTTTAAAATCCTTTGATAATTATCACAAGTACATTTAGGATATAAAATTTGACTGTAAAGGAATCATGATGGTACTTTAAAGCACAAACATAGGAAACAAACCTTTAAAAATAAGATGAAGCTTTCCAGAAAGTGCTTCATATACTATGAAAAATGATTACCTTCTTACTTATTTCCTAGTTGTCATAATAAAAAGAATTCTCAGAAGTGGGATTTTTGTTGTTTTTTTTAAAGAGGAATGAAAGACAGACTACTATGGGTAGTAGTCTTGGACTTCCTCTTTGTTATAATCTTGTTAAGAAATGTCATGGTTTTCAAATTAAGAATGTCAAATCTCATTAGATGCTTAATGGAAGTCTCACCAGTTTAGAGGTCTTCATCCTAATGTCACATGTAGTACAACGACTTCAAGCACTCTAGGTACAAAGGAAGAGTGGATCATGGGCTGATCAAAATGCCACCTAGCTGTCTTCATGAGTGTTAAACACCTACTTTGAAGTAATCTCACACTTCAACTATAACAAAATTCACTATAACAATTGTACCTAAACTGAACTAAAGGTGATGTCTTTCTATTTAGCAGGTATGGTTCTTCCATTAATATTCAAAATCACTATTTACGTTCATGATGTTCCTCATCAAGGAACTCCAAAGATTAACTACGTACTCTCAGATTTAGCTTTGCTTGTTTGTTTTATTCCTGTGTTCTGCTTTAACTTGCTTGGGTTTAATTTGATGCATCCTGATCTTTTGTTTTGTGTGTTTTGTTGTTTTGGAGTTTTTTTTGTTTGGTTTGTTGGTTTGATCTGTTGTGTTTTAAGATAGAGAAGCACCCTTCTAACTTCTCTATGCAATTTGTGTTTTATAAACCATAAGCAGATTGTCTTCCCTTTTCCAGGCCTCAGATTGCCAGTTAATTTAATTTTCTTCACATGTGAGAACCTTTCCATACTTCTGATCATCTTTTTGAGGAAAAGAACAAGAGCTACAAAGTTTAAAATAAGGGTGCCTGCTGGATTTGTGCAGTGTCATAAGGATGTTTTATACTTTGCTCTCTATCATTTTTCCAATAGTTCTTAACATTTGATTCAAAAAGTAGAATGTACAGAACATTGAATTGCAGGTGGATCTGATCTGAACAAAAGAAAGATCTCTAAATGTAATTTCCCATGTAGTAACAATAACTGTAAACTAAAATGCCAAAGAATATAAAAGAAGGCATCGCTAATATACAAAAGGAAAATTAGAAGAGATTTAATCCCCAACAGTGACTGACATCAGGTAATATGATGCACTTGATAGGCATTACTATGAAAGTAGAAAGAATGTAAAGATGATAATCATGGAGGTTACTGATCCGAAAAACTGAAGATGAAGATCAAGAAAGATGATGAAAAAAGCTTCCCACGTTTTCCTCCCTGATTTGATAATACTTTCTGGTTTATTTTGAATATACTTATTATGTGAAAAAAACCCTCAATATAGTTTAGAGAGTTCATTTGAACCATTAAGATATTTGATAGACTCTGAACTGAATGTATAGTTCATATAAAATGGGACTAATCCATGGGAATATGGAATTACATGTATAAAGCTAGGCGATACCACCTTTGTGTAGAAAAGCTATGGTTGTAAAGGACTGGTCCACTAGTTTTAATCAAAGGATGTTTTGAAAACCAGTCATCATAATTACTAATTATTTTTCTTTCACAGAATATGATTGGTCATATTATTCAGGTTTCATGACTGATTCTTTTCACAGGAGACTAGGACTAAAACAAACAATGTCCTTGTAGTATAAATCCATCATATCATCTGGAGTTCCAAATATGCTAATAAGCATTTTTTTTTGTTCTAAAGATTCATGTATAATTCATAAAGCTTATTAAATAGAATAGCCTATATTATTGACTAGCAGTCAATCAGTTTTGACTTGTGTCCTCAATAAGATATTATTATGTCCATGTTTTAGTTTATTTATTTAGATCTATATAAGATAATAAAAACAAAAGCACTTTTGAGTCAAGCAGTGTAATAAAATTAAAAAAAATAATAACTGTAAGAGAGAAAATCCCTTTGTAGATTTATCCATAATTGTAGGCAGCAAAAATGAAGTCCATTTGTATTGTCACTGAACCATGAAGATATAGATCACCTGGACATTAATTAAATTTGTGGTAATTCTGTGGTCAAACAAAGCAAGGGAGATGCAAGGAAAGAAGTTGAACATTACGTCTGATCTTCAGTACGCAACTGAGATGCTGGAAACCTGCCATGCTAGAATACCACCTACACTCCAACTGTAGTCCATACACAGAGATGTGAACCTAAGAATGTGTTCTATTGATTTCATATTTGAAATCACATTCTGAGTTAGAAAAACAAAGTTTCTTCATGAATTAACAATCTCAATTTCTCTACTTTCCGTGTAAGATTCTTTAGGATGTTTAGATTGTTCTTTGGACAAGAAAAACAGTTTGTCTGAAAAGAGATTTATGTCATCTGATTAACCAATTTACTTTAAAATCACACAATGAAAGAATGCTCTGAAAAGACTCATATTGGACGGAAGAACAGGAAGGGTGAAGCAGGAAAGAGAGTGAAGGAAGTGGCATATCACTGTAACTGGCATTTGTGAAATCAAGGTTGTTGGGTTTTTCTCCCCCACTCCCCTTGTAATCATATATGCAGAAAAACTGACACTTTCAGGTCCAGGATTAAAGGTGGATTTACTTAACTGTTTTAGCCTGAGATCAGAAACTGCTTCCCTTCAGTAGTCACACACAGCTTTCACGCTCCTTGCCCTGCTTTGTTAAGATGAGCAAACGTAATTAATCTGAAAACACAGTACATGCTTGAAATATCTTCCACATTGCCAACAGGATCTAATCGTCAGATTGCGGATGCACTGATTGTATACATACAGGAGTGTTATATTCTGTCAAATAATCCCAAACCTATAAAGTTGATGTTTTAACGTAAAAAAAGAATACCTTTACCCTTGAGATAAAGTGTCATCAAATACCATCTGTGCTGCCTGTAAATTTAGTCATAAATCCTTGTTGTATTTACCAGAGATTTGTTTTTCAAAATAGCTAATTTTCACCTCAGATTCAGCCACACACTAATTTCCTTGCTTCTTTCTTGCTGAGAAGTCTGATATAAAAGCCTCTCACAGAAAGGGTTTGGCATTTACCCAAAACAAAATAGGCTCATCTCCTTGCATGGAATTAGTTTTCTTAATAGGCCTAGAACTTAGAATCATTAAATACAGTAATTAAAAAAAAAAAAAATCTCTTCATATGACAGAAACTATTAAAAGGCCTGTGGGAGGTAACATGACAAAGTTCACAATGAAATTAATATTAAAACTAATAAAACTCTGAGGGTAAAATGATCATGCAGTTAGAAAAAAATCAAGTAAAGGATACATGAGAATGGAAGGAACATGGCAACATTACTAAGTCTGAGCATCATCTTTTCTTTTTATTCTCAATGTCTGTTGAAGGTGCTACATAAGATTAGTACAGTGTGGATGACAATATATACGGGTTGAATGTCATTTATAGCTTTGGTCATATATGACAAATGTCATACATGATTTTGGTGTAACAGAGGTACTTAGAGAGCCCTCAGGAGAAACTGATACCTTATTGTAGTAAAAGCAATGGAGAGAAACAGTAAAAGGCATTTTTTACCCTAATATTTTACAAAATAATAAAGGAAGCGTACTTCTTATTCCTCTATTACATTTCAGACAAAAACCAATTTTTGAAAACCAGAGTTAGGAAACTCATGAGAAAAATCTAGAATTCACACTAGATTTCTTACTTCTAGAATGTTACTAATTTTTTTCACTGAAGTATTTTTCACTTATGACCAAAGATAGAACACTTTCAGTAGAATGGAGAAATACCTTAAGCTCCTCAAGCACGCCAGTTTAATCTTTTATCTTACATTCAATTGACATTTATGAATTTAGTCTAAAATTCTCATTTTAGTTAAACCAAATTAAATTTTCTACAGATTTCTCCAGAAATCTAGTTTCTTATTGAAACTGCCAGTGTGGTGAGTTAATGTACATAACACAATGAACTTCTGCCCTGTAACTCCAGAACCTGGAGTCAACACCAAATGCAGAATCACAGAATGGCTGAAGTTAGGAGACACCCTTGGAGATCCTCCAGTCCAAACCCTTGCTCACAGCAGAGTCACCTAGAGCAGGCTGTCCAGGGCCACGTTCAGCCACGTTTTGAACATAGAATCATAGAATCATAGAATTGTTAAGGTTGGAAGGGACCTTTCAGATCATCTAGTCCAACCATTAACCTAATCTGACAAAACCACATCTAAACCATATCCCCAAGTACCATGTCTACCCTTTTTTTGAACACCTCCAGGGATGGCAAATCCACTACCTCCCTGGGCAGCCTATTCCAATGTTGAATAACCCTTTCAGTGAAAAAATTTTTCCTAATATCCAACCTAAACCTGGCCTGGCGTAACTTTAACCCATTACCTCTTGTCCTAACAACTCCAAGGACGGAGATTCTATAATCTCTCTGGGCAACCAGTTCCACTATTTTATCACCCTCATAATAAATATCTTTTAATAGAATATTAATTTGTGCCCATTGCCTTCTCTCCTTTTACAGGTCACCACTGAGATGAGTCTGGCTCTGTTTTCTTTGCTCCTTCCATCAGGTATTTATTCACATTGATAAAAGCACCCCGAGCCTTCTCTGCACCAGGCTAAACAGTCTCAGATATCTCAGCCTCTCCTTCTATGACACATACCCCAATCCTTTACCACCTTCTTTGTCCTTCATTGAACTTGCTCCAGTATGTCCATGTCTCTCTTGTCAGGAAGAGCTCAGCATTAGACACAGCACTCCAGATATGATCTCACCAGTCCTGTGTAGATGGGCAGAATTACCTCCCTCTACCTGCTGTTAATGCTCTGCCTAATGAAGCCCAGGAGACTGCTGGCCTTCTGTTGCTGTGGGGATACACTGCTGGTTGATGTTCATCTTGCTGCCTTCTAGGATCCCTAGGTCCTCTTCTGCAAAGCTTCTTTCCAGTCAGTCAGCTATCACCCTGTACTGGTGCATGAGGTTATTCCCGCTCAGGTGCAGGACTTGGCATTTCCTACCTCTGAACTTGCTGAGATTCACATTGACCCATTTCTCCAGCCTGTCAAGGTCCCTGTGAATGGCAGCACAACTTCCTGATATGTTAACCACTTCTTCCAGTCTTGTATCATCTGCAAACTTGCTGAGGATAGACTCTTCCTCAGGTAATTAATATGAAAATATGAAAAAATGTTACTCTCTGAGATACATCACTAGTGATTGGCCTCCAGATGGACTGTGTTGCTCATCATAACTGTTTGAGCCCAGCAGTTTAGTTTATTTTCAATCCACTTCGCTCTATCACTTATCTAGTCCATATTTCATCAGTTTGTCTCAGGATGGCATGGGAAACATTGTGAAAAGCCTTGCTAAAGTCAGGATAAACATCACTCACTGCACTCTCCTCATCTACCGAACTAGCTATTTCATTGCAGAAAGATAACAGTTTGGTCAGGGATGATTTCACCTTCATAAATCCATACATGTCCTTTGTCATCGGGTTCCCTGCAACATTCAGCAGCAGACCAACATGTTCTTTGGCTGCTGGTTCATATGTAGAAGCTCTTGTTGTTGCCCTTCACATCCTTTGACAGATTCAATTCCAGATGGGCTTTAGTTCTCCTGACCCCAACCCTACATTCTTGGACAGAGCCTCTATGTTCTGGGCTACTTGTCTTTAATTCCACCTCTTATAAGTTACTTCTCATATAGAAGTTTTTTTCAGGATCTCCTTGTTCATCCATGCAGGCCTCCTGACACCTTTGCTTGATTTCCTGCTCATCAGGATGGACGATACTATAGTTTGGAGGAGGTGGTCCTTGAAAATCAACCAGCTTTCCAGCATCGTTTCCCATGGGATTCTTGCAAGAAACCTGTTGACCTGAACAGGTCAAATTGTGCTCTCCTCAAGTCCAAGGTTATGATCTTTTTATTTGCTCTTTTCTCCCCTGAGTTCCACCATCTCATGGTTACTGCAGCCAAGACTGGCCCCAGCCTTCACATCCCAGACCAGCTCTTCCTTGTTTGTAACTATCAGGTCCAGTAGAGCATTTTGTCTCTTCACCTCCTTGATCACCCATGTCAGGAAGTTACTGTCAGCACTCCTGGAGCACAAAGTAAAGAAAATCTAATCTCTGAAGGGATTTTGTCTTGTGTTTGATATTGAGAAATAATCAAATTTCCTTCAGCTTCAATACTTATAAGTGTGGATTCTCAGAGATAGGATTCAGTTCAAAGACAATGACAGCAACCAAGGTGCCTACCTGTACTTTGAGTATCTAGTTTGGGAATAAGTGAATTGTTGTTTGTGTATAATTTAATGTATGGAGTATGTTTCCATGGAGTATGGCAATAATTTATACATCTAAAATATATGAGGACTTCCGTATGTAAGCATCTACACTTAGACATCCTAACCTCAAACCAATGTCAGACAAGATATGAGAGAAGATACAAAGTTCCACTGTGCTTTTTCCCTCAATTGACATGACATAGGATCTCAGTTTATATTTTAGACCCCCTGTGGAATACATCTGAGGAAAAAAAAAACCACCACACAACAAAAAAACCCAAATAAACAATCAGGTGAAACTGTAATGAAAGAAACAGATACATATTAGAGGACACGATCGAAAAACTTTCACTTTAGAAAAACATATTAATGACTTTATGACATGAGGTTATTCAGTAAGTAACATCTGGGTGCTAAAATCAGATGCGAAAGAATGAAGATGATTCTGATGAAGCAATTAAAATAAAATACAAAGCAACAAGCGACACAAAAGAAAATCCAGAAAAGCTAAACCATCATTTTTGTGTAAATCATGCACAAAATCATGGCAGCATTTTGCTAGATGTAGGAGAAAAAAGAAAAGAGTATCGATCATGAGTAATGAAAAGTGATGTACAAGAAATCTATAGAAGCAAACAGCAGTTTCTTCTCTGTAGGACCAACAAACATGAAGTTAAGAGAGCAAAGAGAAAGACAATTAACCATGGTAAGTTTTGTTTTGTTTTGTTTTGTTTTTCTCATCTCATATCTTTCAGTGTAAATAAGGAGTTTGGATCTATGTAAAAATATTGTGAGATCAGAATTTGGCACAAGAGGAGGGCAAAGTGCAGAACAGGCAGTGAAGAATATTGTACCAAAAATCAGGAACTGTCAAAGAAAATAATAAATTATTCATTAGCAACCTCACATAGCATAGCAAAAGCCACTATTTTGTTCTTTATTTCTTTTTTTGCCTTATTACTCTACACGATTTGAACTTTTTGAAAGCCAGACTCCAGCTGTTCAAAACATGTGGAGAGAGTAGTTCCAATGGGAATCTCATGAAAGCTCTCAGCATTCCTTTCTCCCCACTGAACATATCATTGCATACGTTACCACCATGCATGAGCAGCAAATAGACAGTTACATATTAGCTATTTCACTGTCCTGACAAATTGAGAAGTCTTGAAAAGACATGAGGAAAAGTCCTTATTATGTTATAGGATACGTGTTGACGGGTGATTTTATGCATTTTCCTTGCACCCATATGCAGACAATGCTTCAGATGCTTAAAATAAAAAGGGAAAAAAAAGGTGTATGCTGGATGGCTTACAGTGTGAGTTCAGTTTTCCTTGCATGGGAGGCACAGAGCTTAACAGTCTCACTTACAACTGGAAGGAAAGAAGATGTTCAAGATGGTGAAGTTGAATATCAGTCACATAACCTGCTACTTGAAAGCCTTAGAGAAAATAGAAATAAACAAAACTTGACTTGTAAGCTGGCCAAAGGAAGAGTTAAAAAAAACCAAAACAAACCCCAAACCAACAAACAAATAAGATAAGCACCAGTAACAGACCCAGGCAACAAACCACGAGACATATACTCCATACTAGTTTTTTTATTTAAAATATTACTGAAGGAAGACTTATTCAAACCAGAACAAACAAATCAGATGTTAGAGCTGTGATACTTAAACAGCGTCAAAGTTTAGAATTATGTCCCAAACCAGCTAGTACCACGGTACTCACAGAATAACAGAACCACAGATTCATAGAATGGTTGAGGTTGGAAGGGAACTCATCTTGTCCAAGGAGGGAAACTCTACAACCTCTTTGGGCAATCTTTGCCAGTGCTCAGTCACCCTCACAGTAAAAAAAGTCTTTCCTTGTGTTCAGATAAACTCTCCTGTGTTTCAGTTTATGCCCATCGCCTCTGGTCCTGTCACTGGGCACCACTGAAAAAAGCCTGGCTCCAACCTCTTTGCACCCTCTCTTCAGATACTTATACACACTGATGTGATCCATCTGAGCCTTCTCTTCTCCAGGCTAAACAGTCCCAGCTTTCTCAGCCTTTCCTTATAAGACAGATGCTCCAGTCCCTTCATCATTTTAGTGGCTCTTTCTTTGGCTTTCTCCAGTATATCCATCCCATCTATCTCTCTTGTAGGGCAGAACCCAGGTCTGGACACAGTACTCCAGGTGTGGCCTCACCAGAGCTGAGGAGAGGGGAGAAATAAAGACAATTTATATCACTTATTATTTCCTTCTCCATCTTAATCCTTTGTTCTCTGTCTCATTTTATACTACATTATCTTTATTTTGGTCCCCTTGTGTACATTTTTTATGATAGGTTCTCCATCATTTTGTTCTACTATTTGTCAATTTAACCATCAATCTGATCAGTCATGATTCAGATTAGAGCTGTATTTTAACCTACATTTTAGATTTATTGGAACTGAAACATTTTAGTATAAAATATGCCTAAATAATATGCATAGATATTGGACACACATAAAACCTGCTGCCACTTTCAGAATCAAGGATGGAACACAGTTTTAGATAGATAATTGTTGCTATTTATGGGAAATGGGTTCTCATTAAAAATAAAGGTTAAATGAGGAAGTTAGCTCCTTCCTGGGAGAGAAATTTACCTTTCTTTGTAAAGTGACAGCTTTCAATAGCAACAAAATCTAAATTTAACCTTGCTATATAATATAGCTCCTTCTTTATTAAATGTTTTTGGACTTAATAAATCAAACTTTTCATAAAGTTTATTTCTGTTCATGCTTCGCTTCCTTCCTAAAGCAAATATTTCAGGGCATTTAGAGGAAAATCAATTCAACCATTTCCTATATATATTCCTATATAAACCAGTTGAACTTCACAACTTCCAACTTGGATATGCAAATGCTCCAAGGGTGAAAAGAAACTAATAAAAAAACCCCACAAACCTGAGAAAAAGGTAAAGAGCGGATCTTTCCTCAGTACACGTGCCCTAAATTTTATTTTTCTCCAGCTCAGACCTTGAAGTAAATATTATGATGCAGAGATACTTTATCAGGAAAAGGATTAAAGTAGAATTTGCAATGAGGCCAGATGAAGATGCATTATATTGTGACAGAATCACTGCTGAAGGAAGTTTCTGGTCAGTGACAGAGCAAACCCACATCTACCTGGAAAAGAATGGTAGCCATGCACAATGACAGGCTAGATATTAAACAAAGAAAAAAAAATGCTTTTTATCAAGTATATGCAAAATATTTTCTTAAGAATATTTTTCTAGGCAAAGTTTATTACCACTAAACTTACTAATTTTAAATTGGAATATTCTTGACAGAAATAACCCATTAAGTTCTTGGT
This sequence comes from Himantopus leucocephalus, assembly GCA_003993805.1. Lineage (NCBI taxonomy): Eukaryota > Metazoa > Chordata > Aves > Charadriiformes > Recurvirostridae > Himantopus > Himantopus leucocephalus. The sequence continues at coordinate 129,841,794 of RSEF01000002.1, read as the reverse complement.
TAGAGATGTGCAGAAGGAAACACTTTTCTGACTAATATCTTGGCAAATGGATAAAAGAAAGATTCTCAGTCTAAAAGATTTTCTATTTTAACTCTAATATTCAGCTGAAGCTGTTTTTGAAATACATTTTTTGGATGATACTTCCAAACTGTGTGTTATGAGTCAAACCGAGAGTCAGCTTCGAGGAGACAGTAGCTGGGGAGAGAATCTTCATGCAGTTCCAAATACCAATTTCTACATTGACAATTCTTGTTGTAGTGGAGCCCTCAAACAGAACATTTAATTTAGAGGGAATGTAAATCGTATCAAAGGGAAATAGAGGCTGTCTAAAGAACTGCAACGTGGTAAGAAATAATCATTAATGAAAAAGTTCTCTAGTAAAATGCATGCTTTTGCTGAAGCAGTTGCCTTAGAAGTGCTAGGAGTACAACAAATATAAGCACTGCATTGAAAGAGTCTTGAAGAAAGTTCATGATTGAACTTTTCTGTTTCTTGTTCTTTAAGTATTAAATAAGTACCTATTTTTAATTCTGTGATACTAACATATTTTACTTTTCTGTAGCTGTTTAACTCTGGGTGGAACATTCTGCTTGGCTGTTTCTAAACTGGGAAAATAAGGAAAAATAAATAAAGCAGCTAAAAAAAATCTGTGAAAAAACAGCTTACAAATTGGTGACAGCAGGTTGCTTAACATAATGGAGCAAAAGTGACTGAGGTAAGAAAGAATAAAACTCTCCAAACTACAGCAAAGCCAGCCCTCCCTGCATGAGATCTACCTAGAGAGCAAATCTTCTAAACCTAACAATTCATTCTCTTCTATCTTTCTCAGTGCATGTGTTGCCTTCAAAACAATTCTGCCCAAGAGAGATACAATTGCTGTTTTAATTACAACTCACAAAAGAGAAAGCAACAGATGTATAAACATATTTTAGGTATTTATTAAATATCTGCTGAATTGTTATAGTCCTGTTGGCTCATTAATGAAATCTCCATGGATTAACCACTGATTCCCAACACCTTCATCTACAAAGACGGAGGAAAGATTTGCATTTTCACCTTATGTACACTCATTATAATTTCTTTTATATGTTACTAATTATAAGCCTTTATATTTCTTTGCTCTTTTCTTCTTAGTTAGGGCTGACAGAATTGCTGACTGTATTAAAAAACAAAAGGATATATAAAGGAATCGACAGAATAAATACACCTAACTATAAAGTTCTTTGCAAACTGATCAAGGTTAAGAAGTATCAAGTAACAAATAAAGCAAAAACAAAGGAAAAAAAAAAGAAAAAAAAAGTCCCAGCTTTTAGAAAATGAAAAGACTGTGAAGATTTTGCTCATAATATCGAGGTTAATTTTGGCCCCACACCGTGTAGGTTTAGAATTTCCTGGAAGAGTTTTCTTCTTTTCATATTATAACTCTGAATATAATTCAAGACTGACAAACACTTAGAGACCATGATTTCTTAATATGCATAAATCAAGAATATCTGCTGTTCATTTTGCATAACAATATGTAAACTTTTCAGAGGGCACATTGCAAATTCCACTTTCTGGACTCATGAGAGTTTGTGTTTAGAGTGTATCACCCTCAGAAGGGGAAGATAAAATTGTTTCCCATCCAGTTTCCACAGCATTTCACAGAATGTGCCAAAGGTAATAAAAGAATTTAATCCATATTCTAATAATCTCTCCCTGTGCTTCCTATCAAGAGAAATCAGTAACTCTATCCCTTAACTTTCACCCAAATGTTACAACTAGTCAATATGCTTCCTCTTTCCCTGTATTATTAAAGGATTCCACTCCACAGGTTAGTACTTCAACCATCAATGCAGAGACATGTCTACCTTGAAGAAGATCCTAAGCAGGAGTGACTGAGATAAATTGAGACAAAGAAGGATATTGCTGGTGTTAAGCAACAACTACACCAGGATTCGTCTGCATCTGGATTTTTCATTTATGAGATAAAATGAAAGTTTCACGTCAAGTAAACATATCAGGCATGACTCAGTTTCCTAAATACATTACTTCAATTTCATTTTAGGTGCCGGAGAAGTATTTTCTCTGGCCTTCACTTACTGCTGAAGAAGGCTGACAATGTCTCTTGGTCATCGCAACTCCATGAAGATGTCTATGATACACAGGGCATTTCAAATAGTACCAGTTAGCTTTATCTGGGTAAAAGAAACAAATCTCTAGGGTGGGATTACTTTTGAGATTAGGACTGCTACATTTAAGGGTTTATATACAGATATTTACATGTGTTTGGGAGTCTAAACTTCACTGGAGATCTAATCTGTACAGGTGATGTAGACTAAAGAGAAATGCAGATGGCCAGCCACCAATTTTCTACTTTAGGGTGAGTAGACGTATCCTTTAGGCTACAATGACTCTGCCAATCAATTTTTATTTTTTTTACTGTGGGATTTAGGCACTTTGCTTATAAGTAGATGCACAGGTAGTTATGGTTTTTTTTAAAGGAGAATTAACATAGCAGAGGTGACATTGTTAAAGTCTATGGGGAAAAACAGACAGATAGTTACACTTCTGGAATAGTGAAGAATTGTCAGAAGACAACACATGGAGGAAGTTGCAATGGGTGATAAAAACAGTGTTTTATTGAATCCATGATTTTCAGAGCAAAGTGGAGCTATGAATTACAATTCCCAGGCTTATCAGTTGAAGGTGTTTTGTTGATCTGCCTTGAGGACTGAGAGATCTAAGATGGAGTACTTTGTGAAAAATATTCTCTTAATGGTGACAGGATATTTCCGTCCTTCTGAGTTGTCTGAATTCTTTCTGGAGGACTTTCCTTAGGGCTCTGTAAGACTTCCAGTAGTGAACTAAAAGTGGATGACTGAGGCTGTTATACCTCCCACCTTGAAGTGTGCTTACACTGCACTTATAGTGGGCTGAAAACTGCCAGTTTTTGAGCTGATTCAGGAGTGAATCAGACTGGGTTTATGCTAGGTGTTGTAACAGTGTCTGGCAAGATAGGTAGGACAAGTGAAAGTCTCAGAGTATCAGACTTTACTCAATATCATGTTTGCCATATCTTTTTTTTTTGTCCTTAGTCTTTCTTCCAAAGTGTATGAATTCCACTTGGTATATTTCCAGCAGATTTCACTGTCTTATCAAATGCTTTTAAGGCAGAGCGTTAATAAATAGGTTTTCATGTCTGCCTATATGAAGTACTTTCTTTTTTCAATCAAATAAGCTTGGAAGACATGAAACCGTGTCAACAACACATTCAAGTAGTTTTTTTCTATAAATTCCTAGTTAAAAATATTTTTAAAAAAATCACATCTCACCAAAATTTGCTTCATGATTTTAAGCTAGTTTAATATCTTGACTGATTTTTATTTACATAAAGGGCACTGACGTAATTAGTAGACACTCCTAGGATTAAAATCCAGATTAATCTCCCCGGAATAAAAAAAAGGGAAAAGTATTTTCTTGTTAAAAATAATAGTAATAAACTACTATGTGAAGTATGTAAAAAATCAGATTAACTATTTTGCATTACTGGATTTGATCAAAGAGTTAGTTTCAAAGATCCACTGTTTATTTTCAAAGATCTGGTTCATAGGAAAGCATCTCTGTAAAAGCTTTGAGGAATAACAGAATATACTTTGCTTATGGTAGGTTAAAAAAAATCTTTTCTTATATTTGCAAATTCAGTTGTTGATCTTGCTTTACTTTGGCTTGCAGCACAGAATGACAAAGTAAGAAAGTAACTCAAATGTGGGTTGTTGAAGTGAAGAAGTATGGGACACTGTAAAGATCAACATATTGAGTGGTAGTATAGAAAAAATGGCACAGAGAAGAGCCTGAGTTCCAAGTCAAGGCTCCACTGACCAGAACTCAGCCACCTCATAGAGAATGGACGACTGGATTCTGACTCATAAAGAAATAACACTTGTGCTGAATGGGCAGAAATGATGAATTGCACAGAAAGATAATTGGAACTCCAGAAACTGACATGAACCTACATGGGTAGCTGAATGAAAGATACAAGGAAGGACTTGAGTATGGCTACACTTTTATTAACTTCTGTCTTTTCTCCATATTAGGCATTTAACTAGAGATACCACAAGACCACAGGGATCATTAAATAACCAATGACTTGCAGAAAGGTCAGTTTAGACTGTCTCCTCCTGATTCTTTTTTTTTTTCTTTCCTCAGGATATAAGGAAGAAGAATCCAAAGAAATTTAATGCAGTAAAAAAGTTCAAGCTTTCCCTTCTCTTCAGGGAGAAAAGCTCTGACAGTGTATATCTCATTTATTTAGGTAGGAACAGTTCAGCACCAGAACCCCCCAACATCCAGCAAACCTGACTCCTGTGCTCCTGAAAGATTCTGCAGGCTGAGACTTGTTACTTCAGTTAATTTCATCACAGTTAAAGGAAATAGAAAACTGGCGTTTACAGAATAAGAATTAAGGAAATTATTAAAATTAGACTTTGGATTATTTCACCCCAAAGAATACTGGGTAATGCAATGAATCTATGATTCTTTTAACCAACTCTCCTTTACCTCTGAGGTAACCAGCTTATACTCTCTGAATTTCTGTCAAATAACTCCATTGTGTTTTGACATTAATATGCTTATTTCTTCTCTTTATAACTTAACACCATCTTCTATGTGAAATAAAAAAAGAAGAAAAAGCTCTCCAGTCACTGAAAAATTGGTCCCAATTAAATAATAAAATTCTTCTTAATCCTGAAGTCTCTCCTTTGGATATAAGGTGTTCTGGAATGCCATGAACTCCTCTATGGATGATATTTCACTGTGTGACAGCATAGGACAGCTGGACAATGGAAAAATTTTTTCCAAATGCCTAGAAAGACTTTAATTTGAGATGGATTCGTGGAGGTGTGTATGAGGTATGACAAGTTTGAGGTGTGAGAAATGGAGCTGACTGATTCCTCACTGTTGAGGGGAACAACCTCTTCATAAACTCTGATGAGGCATGAAGAACATCTAGGATCCAGTGAAATTTTCATCTTCCTTACCCAATGTTTGCTATTCCCGACTAATTTTGGTTGGAATCCCATTCACAGCTCATCTGGAAAACACCTGTTTCTTAAGTTTTCATATTTTTCATACTATGGTACATGTGTTGCTTCTTACCAAATCTGATGATGGCAACAAGAAAAAAGTTAAATAATAGAGAGGTTTTCATTAAAGAGCACCAAAGACAATTTGTGAATAGCTTGTGGTTAAAGTAAAGGTTTTTCTCAAGGCTATCAACTCAGACAATTTTTTTGAGCTTAGGACCATGCTCATTTACCTGCCATTGATGCCTGTTTTCTGGACAGAATTCTGGCACTGACCACATAGCTAGTGGTCAGGTTTTAGTCAGTCATTGCCTCATCTTTAAACGAGTGCTATGTCTGGTGATGATACACTAATTTATTTTGTTAATAGAATTTAGGATGGGAATGAGGACTTGTTCTATCCCACATACAAATACTAGAGCTTCACTGCTAATCTTTCATTTTAGTACTCTCCTAGATTTGCTTGGTTTGGCAGAGTTGACTCCGGAAATTCTGCATCCAATGCAGGAAAAACAGAAGGACAAAAAAA
>RSEF01000002.1:129824975-129835202 GCA_003993805.1 Himantopus leucocephalus | reverse complement strand
TCAAAGATGATGGAGAGTGGCCCAGCAATGACATCCGCCAGCTGCCTCAGCACTCGTGGGTGCATCCCATCAGGACACATGGACTTGTGGATATCTAGTATTCAATTTCACTTTGAAATTTTAAGTCCAAAGTGTGTCAACCCACTAAAAGGCTAAATGCTAAAATGTTAGTTTCAGCCCGTCAGCCCAAAAATTATATCCTAAAAACCTGCTTTCTAATTCTGGAAGAGCCTAGGGTCGATTGTCAAAAATTACAGGAGTAGAAAAAGAGCCCAGATTCTCTGGAAGTCTCCTTAAGCTAAGCTTTATCCACCTGGCTTCTGCTATGTAAGCTCAATGTGGTACATGTCCTTAGAGCACGTTTAATAATGCCAGGCCTGCACAAAAATTTGGCAGCTGCAGTTCCTGTGTCCCTTTTTCCTTTTTTTTCACGGCTCAGTTCTTAGGATTTTTATCCAGAATATGAGAGTCCTAAACCTGCAGTATTCTTCTTCCTGAGTGGATCTGAACAGGTTTCTTCTAATTCTGTAGGAGGAACTCAACTTGTAGGCTACAGGGTATCCTGGAAATAATCTAATTTCAAATGGTACTTAAACCATTAGCAAATTTTCACAACAGCCTTGCCTCCTCTTTGTCAGAAGAAACACTAGTAATAAGGCCTAATCCCCACATATATGGAAAGTCTACTTTGTAACTCCAGTGGGAAGGTACCAGGAATGTAGATACTGCGCTTTTTGACTTTTACCCCATAGAACGATTTTCCTGTCATGTCATTCAGTATAGATTAAAAGCATTAATGGGGATGTATGAATCACCAAGAAGCTGATCTCTTCAGAAAGACTAAGATACTTTTAGAGTTATAAAGGTCCTACTGCATCCTAACCAAGTGACAGGAAGTAATTTATCCTGGAAAGTCTGACACTCTTGAGACCAAAAGAACTCAAAGTTTAAGGTACTTTCTAAATCTAAAAAAAAAAAAAAAAAAAAAAAATNAGTCACTGAGGTCAAAAGAAATTGGAAGTTGGTAGGAAGTAACTGTTCTTCCCAGTCCTTAAGGAAGCACAGAGAAGTCTTTCTACTAGAAAATATACCTGCACTGGGGAACTTTACTTCATCTATTGGTCTTCAGTTTTGGCATCTCCTTACCTTTGTGCATTTGGTACATTGTAAACCTGGCTGTGATCAAGTCCTACTGTGGGTAATCCATTGACATCGTTACAGAGAGTCATTCTGCTTAGGCATTTTGAAAGTCAGGCAGGTTTAAAAAGGCGGACGTTATAAAAACTAAAACATTAGAGATGTTGAAGCGCTTCACGTTGGAGGTAATATCTGGTTTTGTCTAGATACAACTGTAGACTAAATTTGTGGTCCAAAATATATTTTCTTTCTCAGCACATTTCAGATTGCCAGTCAACAAAACTGTATTTGCAGTTTTGTAGAGCCTAGGGAGGCAAGAGGAGATATGCACACAAATATAAGGCCTGATGTTTAATCTGCATTTCTGAGAAAGGTTCTCCAGGAGGAAGGAAGACAGCAGTAATTGCATCTGCTTAGGGCAGATTTGCACAGTGAGGGTCAGGTACCGAGGCATGCACCCAGACCCACACTGGCATACTGGCCTTTTGGTAGGCTTTCTTACCTGGGGCAGCACATCCCACTCATGTGGGTTCACAGGGAGCTGATGATTTGCCTCTGTCTGCCTCTGTGTGGGTGGAGCAGGCATCTTACTAATTGCACCCCACATACATACCCTGTGAATCAGTGAAACAGATTTTATACAGGAACCTCCTCTTACCTCATAACTATCCTCCTCAGTAATATTTTACAACTTTCTTGCCATTCTGTTTTCTTCTCCACTCTTTTCAGCTTGAAAGTGTTCAGTCTTCCTCTCTACAGTAGGCAGGAGGGGGAAAGGAAAGTATGGATCCTATGAACTCATTTTTACTGTGGACATAGCAGCTCCATTCCTCAGATATTACAATAAATGAATGACAGGAGATGCATTCCTGCTTTTCTGTTTTCACTGTCAACAGTATAAATTGTGTCTAAAGGTTTGACAGGTCTTGTATGGATGTTCCATTTTGTTGCATTTGGATGGAAACGTTTCATACTTGCACTTTACTAACTGCACTTAGTATGGATATGACTTCTGCTGCGCTGGAATGCGTATGTAGGTTTGCAAAAAGATAAAAAGGGTTCTGAGAGTAAGCCGATGGAGATGAAAACATGGAAGGAGACTTAACAACTAAATAGAAAGCTAGACTAAAGGGTGGCAACTTTTAACTGTGTTTCTACCTCTACCAATGTATGCTCTGCCTCACTTCCACTCAACTGTGTATGAAGCAGTAGATCAGTCTCCTGCAAATGAGCAACGTCAAAACAACATATAGTAAGAGGAGCATAGGAACATTTAGTGCCTTTCTTATTCCGCCATAACCCATTAGTGCATCACACCTGGCACTAATGTAAATATTATAGTCTTGCTGTATTTAAACAGACATTTTGAAGTATAAATATGAGAAGACAGAAAATATGTAACCAGATGTGTAGAGCAATGACTTATTTTTCTCATTTCGAGGCTGACTCTCAAACAGCAGGTGTTTTCCCCTGTTTGTTTTTTTTTATAGATACATTAAAAATAAAGGTACATTAGGTTGATAAAAGAATAGCTTAGTTGTCTAAGAACTGGACTGAGAGCTAATACTGAGGTGAAACACTTTTTCCATCCATGGCCTTATGCAAGTCATTTGACCTCTCTGCCCTCTGACAGGCAATCTGTAAAGCCTACAGGGAGAATAACAGCTCCCTACTTCACTACAATATTCATATTACTCGGTGTTTCTAGATTATTTTGAATGAGAAATCAGTCAGGCATGAATACAACTCCCCATCAGGGGCAGAAGATAGTAGCCTTCCACTGCTGTAATTTCTGGGGTGAACGGTGTCCTGCTTCCATTCAGGCTCATAACAGAGTCACCATTTTCTCTTTTCATTTGACCACTCCCGGTCTCTTTGGTTTTGGAAAAGTAACATTTCCCAAGTTTTTTTTGCATCTCATCTACAACAGAACAATGAATTCAGCTACCTGAGTCATGTTTTTCCTGTTCAATAAGTATTTAAGTAGATTTTTTTTTTCCAATTTCAGATGGAGAAAACCAGTAATAACTATTTTTGCGAACAGGTAATTAAAACACATTTTTAATTGTACAATAGAAAGCATTTTTTTTCGATTTTGCCCTCTTTTTTTTTTTTAAAGAAATAACAAGAAATTCAGAAAACACTTTGCTTATAATCACAAAATAAAAAGAAGATCAAAACAGGATATTTTCCATTTTGAAGTGGGAGTGTTCTCTACACTCAGATTGATTATTTCACAGATTTCAACATGATGGAGATTCAAGAAACTGAAGTATTTGAAGTGTGTTTTACTTGCTGAATGAAAACTGCAGGACGAAAGTGTTCCACCTTATCCTTACTGCGTTTGGGTTTCCCAACGCAAACTTTCTTTGTGAGTACTGACTTTTGAATACATGAATTCTTATGATCACAGAACAAGCGGTTCTGTCAGACTGGGGCTTATCTTTGGAGGGCAGTTGTTAGAAAGCCAGTGACTATAATTCCTCTACAGGCTGCTAAAGTGCCCATAACTCCAATAACATAGTGCCTTTCCCACAGTGGAGATGTAGGTCAGGGTGTGATGGTTTAGAGCTCCTCGCACCTATGGAATTCACAACCGGTTTGGTTATCTGCATGGTAGGGCTTTTGCGCTAACAGTGTTGCAGAGATAGGAAAAGATAGGAAACAATCTGGCCTGTGATAGACACCGTGAAGAGTATCAAAGAGAGAAAGCTTACCTATTACCTGGGTACATCACACCTTGTAACAGTAAGGGATGGCATGTCAGCATCACCGGAGGTTCAGGCCAAAAAGAAGGACCCATGTGTGATCGCAACAGGACCAACCATTCAGGAAATTATAACAGCACTGGAAAAAGCCCGTACCGCTGGCAGATCATTTTGTTACACAACATTATAAATGTACTTTTATATTGTTAGTGCCATGTACTAAACACTTACGTATTGTTAGACCAACATATATTTTTCATTAATTTAAATTGCTCTTTTTTACTTCTTCAAATTCTTCAAGCTAGTTAACTGTGTGGTTTATTTTGTACTTTGCTGAAGCTTGGTCATGATGTTGAGCACCAAACCATTATTGGATAGTTTTGCTACTTTTTGCTTTACATTAGAAAGTCGAACAGGGAAAAAAAATCCCAAACCCGCCTTTTCAGATCATAGGGAGAAAAAAGCAGCATTTGCATAACTTACATGATATTTCTCATAGGACACCATGAGAAACGCATGTAAGTATTTTGTACCCAAATCATAAGAGACAAGATGGTTTTGTGACGGTGGGTAAGTGAACAGCTGGTGATAGTGGAGAGCTTCATGATTTCATAGTCACTGCAGCTAAAACATTTTCAGTTGCATTGATAATCAGTTGTTCGTGACCGTTATCTAAACGCATCAGCAGCTTGCATAAATACCTGTTCATCCTAGTTGCAAATCATGTGTGGTATTTTTCCATCCAAAGGCTGCATGAACTCAGTCTCAGTAATGCCAGGATTGATAGCGCTGGAAGAAGACATTCTCTTCTTCTAAATCACAGAACATACGCAAAAAATGCCAAGCCATGGTGTCCTAGGTTGTATTCAAATATTCAATAAAGCAAGATTTAATGGCCAGAGCTACTCTCAAGTTACAGCACAAAGTATAATGAATGTTACATTTGCCCACATACATACCTCAGAATCAGCATTTAAATTGCTAAAATTACTTAGAATACCTAGTGGGAAAAACATTGTAACATAAAACTAAATTCTCAGCTACTCTGAAATGCAGAATGAAAAACCTGGAAGAAAAGGCAGTAAGGATGTGTTTTGAATCTACTAATGCTGAATGCTCAAATGTTTTCCCAGACAATACATAAAAGTGATAAAAAAGTTAATAGCTAAAGTTCTGTGGTTTATTCTTTATTATGTTGACTGAATAATGTATGAGACAAAGACCCATCTCTACCAAATATTAGCAAACTAAGTCCATTCCTAACTCCAGTGACATAACTTTGAGGCCAGTGTGATGTTAGATGCAAAGCATCTTCATGGATTTGGGCTTTGAACATTTTGTCCTTTGTGAGTCATGAGCTGAATTTGGCAAGGGATGCAAAGAATAATAAGGGCTTCTACAGGTACATTGGCCAGAAAAGGAAGATTAAAGAAAATGATAAATAAGACAGGAAAACTGGTGACAACCAACATGGAGAAGGCTGAGGAACTCAACAATTTTTTTTGCCTGAGTTTTCAATGGTAATCTCTCTCCCTACATCTTTCAAGCCACTGAACCTCAAGGCAGTGATGGGAGCAATGAAGTCCCTCCCATTGTAGGAGAAGATAAGCTTCAAGACCACCTGACGAACCTGAACATACCTAAGTCCATGGGACCTGATGAGATGCATCCCAGAGTCCTGAGGGAATCAGTTGATGTAGTTGCCAAGCCACTCTCAATCATATTTGAAAAGTCATGGCAGTCAGGCGAAGCCCCTGGTGACTGGAAAAAGGGAAGCATCACGTCTGTTTTTAAAAAGGGTAAAAAGGAGAACCCTGGGTACTACCCACTAGTCAGCCCTACCTCAGTGCCTGGTAAGGTCAGGGAACAGATCCTCCTGGAAGACATTTTGAAACATGTGGAAGACAGAGAGCTGATTAGAGGCAGCCAACATGGCTTTACCAAAGGCAAATCATGCCTGACTAATTTAGTGGCCTTCTACGGTGGAGTGGCTGCATTAGCGGACAAGGGAAGAGCTATAGATGTCATCTACCCAGTCCTTTGAGGCCAGTGTGATGTTAGATGCAAAGCATCTTCACAGATCTGGGCTTTGAACATTTTGTCCTTTGTGAGTCATGAGCTGAATTTGGTAAGGGATGCGAAGAATAATAAGGGCTTCTACAGGTACATTGGCCAGAAAAGTAAGGCCTTTGATACAGTCTTACAAGGGAGCTTATAAGAAATGGAGACTTTTTACCAAGGCCTGTAGTGACAGGACAAGGGGCAATAGTTTTAAACTGAAAGAGGGTAGATTTAGATTGGATATAAGGATGAAAATTTTTAAGATGTAAACGGTGAGACACTGAAACAGGTGAGAAATTGTGGGTGCCCCATCATTGGATGTGTTCAAGGTCAGATTAGACATGGCTTTAAGCAAACTAATCTGGTGAAAGATGTCCCTGACTATGGCAGGAGGGGTTGGACTAGATGATCCTTAAAGGTCCCTTCCAATCCAAACCATTCTATGATTCGACTAATATGTAAAAGGGCACAAAGGCCTCTGGAGAAGAATAAAAAGACAATATATTAGGACAATACCACCGGCAAGTACTCTGATCCTTTTTCAGCCAATCTACGACTGTTTTCATTACCTGAGGATCTCCTTATCATATCTACATTACACTTTTCATTTGCATGACTAGGTAATTCTGATACCCACTCTCACAGGCAGATTGACCTAAATATAGAGCTGGTATCATTCTACTTTTATGCAAAGAAAAAGTGTGTGACATCTCTAAGCATCCTTTCTGGCCTCAAACTCAGTTACACCAAGGTTTCCTAACCTTTCTGCTGGGCATCGCTGCCTGCAGTGGCATCAACAGGCACCATCAGTGATGGCAGCAGCCACTGTTCTGGACTCTGTGATGTGCTACATGCTATTTTGCAATGGCCGGAGTGCTGTTAGTTCTACACATAACCATTATTTGTATTATATTATCTGACAATGATACACCTCTAAGGCTATGACATGCCCAGATTGTTGTGTGCTCAAGTTCGTAGATGGAACATACAGCAGCTGAACAAGCCTTTCAGGAGATGCCATGGATTTTAACGGATCCCTACAAGTTTCTCGTGCAGGTGATGGTAGCTGACTCTCAGGCCAACATGGCACAGTTAAAAGAGTGGGGAAGGGAAAAAGCGTTTGCAGAATGTTCTGATACCAGCTATTTTTGCCAAAACTAGCTCTCTGTCTATTTGATGGACTTATGTACCTGAGGGGGACAATATTCCTGATCCTAAGAGCTACAAACCAAAATAATTGTGTAGCCAGGAGACACAACATACACACTGAAGAAGTACCCAGAAAGATCAGCAAGCTGGGGACATCGATCACAGGTGAGAGATGTTTAAAACTCCCCTGGGGTTAAATACTTCATGTCTAGGTGTCTGGGGATCTTGTGATATGCCAATGCCACACTGCGGAATTAGCCAGAGAAAACAATGACAATCTTAAAAGCTTTCATAGCCCAGAGGCTCTGAATGATTTGTCTTCATCACCCTAGGGAGTCTCTGGAAGGGCAGATGACTGAACTCAGATCCTGTCAATGACAGATGTGTCCAAATCAACAGATCAGTTTTGCTATCTTAAGCCGCTTGTTTAAAGTTTTGATGTTTAGAAGAGTTCAGGTTTTAACGAGCTGTCCAGGACATAGTGATGTTGCGAACCCATGGAAAAGCTCTGAACTTGTACAGGACTTTCAGTTTCATTTATATAATTATGTGAACCTAAACCAGCCATGGGAATGTAATGCACTGTGGAAAAACAGATTATGGTTTTGGCTTGACAAAAAAATATCACAGTTTTAGACAGAATAAGCTGGTAAAACCTTGCCTATTTCCACTGCTATGCCACATACTCAGTGAGCTGGGTAAAGATTTGCATGTTAATGCTGAGATCTTTAATTAGTCATTTTTTTAAAAATCATATATATAAATATATATAAAAATAAATACATATATTTGTATTTCTAAACTAGAAACTGAGAATACTGCTATGGCAGAAGACAGTAAAAATCACTAACGTTAACATGGATTTGGCACTATCCACAAAGACTCAGGTTAGCTGTATTGTCCCTTTGTTCCTGCTCCCTGTTACATCCTACTGTGACCTGGACTATAAGACAGGTGACGTGAGTTCTGCATTGTGCATAGGGCCAGGGAGCCCTGACCGTGACATCTGAGTGCTGCCTTTGAACAAGGAGCAATTGCCTGTTGAATACGGTTACATTCGAATTGAATACTGCCTACACAGAATCGCATATTGCACTTCACTGTCCCATCTCAGGTCTCCCCGTGCTCAAACATCTACTCGTCAGCACCCTGACCCAATCAATTCACAAGTCGACATAGGATTACCTCATTTTTCTCTTCATTTTCTCTCTGACACTGTGTGCTGTCATCTTCCCTAACATGCAGCAACACAATTGATGGTGAAATTTCTCAACCTAGTCCTTTCCGTAGCCACAGGCTTTGGTCAGCTGTTGGGCTATCAATTTATAGCAATGTTTCAGCTACACTTTTCTGCTGCTTTCTTCTTACAATATTAAAATATTCCATTGGATTATATATTTATTGGTACTGTTTCCCTTCTCTTCTTGAGATTTTCTTCTGCCTTTCTGTAGAACTTTAAGAATAGCCTTTTTTATTTTCTTAGATGATTTTATCACTCAGTTTGGTGCTGAGTGCTGTCAGGTATATACAGCTGTATAATATACTATACATCTCGACCCCATTTTTAAAAGAAAAAGAATGTAGCTAAATATAACCTTGTAAATGCATAAGTATTTTGCTTTGGATGTTAAATCTTGAGCCGTTTTAATCTCTGGTCAGCATGCATATGTCAATACATTTTTTTTGTTCAGCAACTACAGTGAGTATAGTTCTCATTATCTGGTAAGAATTTCAGCCACCGATTCTGACAGATCTGGCTTTCTTCTCTTCTGAACAAGCAACAGCAGCAGAATGCATGTGTTGACATCATATCGCACAAAATCAGTGGGTTTAAAATGGATTTAAAACGGAAAGGCTGAGCCCATTTGCTAGGGCAAACGGTACTGAGAGAATTTATTAAATTCACTTGGTAGGCGGGCTGCCTGGACCAATTCTTAAGGAAATCTATGAGGAGACCGTCACATTATATTGTTTTTTCTAAGTGGCTATTTCACAAGAACCAAGGTTTTACTCTTGAAACTGGACTGCGTAATTGAGGTTATTTTCTTCTATTACTCCCCCTATTACTTTCTAATTACCTCGCTCTATTTCCCCTTTTTCCTTCAGTTTGTCGAACCCATATGCATCATCTATAATGACTGTGGTGTTTTCACTAACTAATAAAACATTCCACTGAACTCAGGTTCATCAGCTTTATTGCCCCAAAGTTGATAATTGGTTTAGATCCATTCAGTGTAAGTGGCATGAGCAGACAGACTGATGGCTCTGTGCAATTGCATGTCAGGTTTTCTCTTCTGTCATTAAAGAAGTGCAAAAATGAACTGTGTGTATGTACTGAGCGCTTCATCAGCTGTGATCTGCTTCTTGTTGTGTTTCCAACAATATATTTTTTAATTTAGACTGAACAGAGAAGTAAACAAAGTCACATCTTACCATGTTTGCAAGAACGCTATTAATATCCAAGCTAATATTTACAGTCCTAACACAATCCATGTAATAAAGTTTCTGCTAACATTATAAACACAAAAAAGGAACCCAGTGTAAATATTTAAACCGCAGAGATCCTTATCCTGCCTAGGCTAGGGTATATGGAGGTGGCAGCTGCAGACAGTGTTTCAAGTCTTTGAGCCAGCTTCTGACACAGGCAAGGCTAGCTCTGATTGAGAAGTCACACAGCCCACTTTTCCATCATGTGATGTCTCAGTTACTATGAGCTAGTTGAAAGGCTCGCAGCATTTTCAGACTTTCAGCTTGCATATCCCAGACTGTTTGAGACACAAACATCTTCCAAATCTTTCTAACACATTCCTATTTTTCAGCAGCTCTCAGTTGTATCTTCATTTTTCATGGCAAGACATTTTCAGTTGGAGCGACTGATTATCTTGATGTAGTTTTAACAATACGTTTAGGGAAACAATTATTTTTTGAATGGCTTATGACTCTCAGTAAACAGAATGAGTCATATTAACGGATGTGGTCCTGCCTGTTGCCACACACAAGCATACTGCTGTCTTGTGACTTCCTATGTAACCTAATTGATTGGCATATGGCTGTCATCCTATTTGTTGCTCTATTTAAGTAATGCGATCACTATGGCCGCTCCAAATGCGCATTTGGAAGTTTAATGCAGTGGGCAAGGCTGACAGATGTTGTAAAAGGGTAAATAATTTCA
>RSEF01000002.1:129803793-129818833 GCA_003993805.1 Himantopus leucocephalus | reverse complement strand
TGAGCTGTTCCATCACCTTTCCAGGAATGGAGGTGAGGCTGACCAGCCTGTAGTTTCTCGGGTCCTCCTTCTTGGCCTTTTTGAAGACTGGCATGACATTAGCTTTCCTCCAGTCCTCGGGCACCTCTCCTGTTCTCCACGACCTCTCAAAGATGATGGGGAGTGGCTTCACAATAACATCCGCCAGCTCCCTCAGCACTCGTGGGTGCATCCCATCAGGGCCTATGNTATGGATTTGTGGGCACCAGGTTTGCCTAAATGATCTCTAACCAGATCCTCCTCAATCAAGGGAGAATCTTCCTTACTCCAGGCTCCCTCTCCTACCTCCAGGGTCTGGGGTTCCTGAGGGCCGACCTTAGTAGTAAAGACCAAAGCAAAGCAGGTTCATGTTGAAACATGAGTGTCTAATATCCTTTTAGATGTCCTGTCATTTCCAAGATAGACAAGTGCTGCGAATATATATAGCACAGGACCTATGGGAGACAGCTAGGTTTCCCTCACCTTTGTGAGAAACACTCACTTCTGCTAAGCCTCCTTGCTGCAAATGGCCCTACTGTCCAATGTTTTGACAATGGAGTTAAGGCTCTATTCAGTATTGGAAGAGTTCAGACCACTGACCACTGACCTGTACGCAGACCTGTGATTTTAGATTTTTGGGTGCCTAATTGACAGATTAATCACAAACCAGGCGCTTTTTATCATCGTCTCCCTCACATTCCACACACTGCATATGCTCATCAGTTCCTCCAACACCCCAACACCCTCCTGCACTTCCCTGGACATACATCCATGCATCCCAACTACAAATTCATTCATCCATTCCCCTGCCCGCTTCCCCATACGTTCACTTTTTTCTGCCATTCACTCCTACTGCCACTAAATACAGCCCCCTCCAACTATCCAACTACGCCACTCTCCTTGTACAAATCCATGCATTCCTCCATCCATCCTCCCAGACCGTGCTTCTCCTGCTCTGTCTTTCTGCCTCTCTGCCCATTTCTTCCTCTGTCAACATTGGTATTCGTGTCTTGCAGGTGCAATTATCACTCAGGCCCAAACTCATCCTGTGCCTTGTGTCGTGGGCTTTGACCCGTCATTGCTCCCACCATCCCTGTACTCTAGTCTGAATTAAGCACCACCCCTGCTTTGAACCAATAGGCATTTTTGACACCTGCAGTTCCCATCCCGGGCCTGTCTCCTACTAATCTGCTACCAGGCTGGTGAGAGAGGGGCAAAAAGGATCCTGAGGTGGGATGTGAAGAAGCAGTCATCTTGGCCCCTGTATGTGGGGGGAGCTCCATATCTTGGAGTAAGGGAAGATGGAGGTGCCGACTTTTTTCCCACAAGGTCCTCATAGCTCACTTTATGCTCCTTCCCACACAGAAGCTGTCTTCATCCAAAGAGTCAAGATGAGGAAAAGTGGCATCCTGTGCAAAGGGTATTTGTGTAGAGGTGAGTTGGGGCCATAAAGGTGGTATCTGTGAGCACTGGGGAAGTTTTTATCTGGGAGAGCAATGTGGGAAGGAACTGATTTCTTGGGTCCTTGACAGGGAGGCACATCTCACCATGTTCTGGGAACACAGGGGCGTGGCCTGTAGGCAGTCTTCACCTTTTCTGGTTGGCATAGAAAAAGATGTTTTTGTAAGTGTGATTCATCTCTCCCATAGCACTGAAGGCTTTCCAGGGAAACCATCACAAAGTGGGAGGATGATGCAGAAGAGATGACTACTGCTGTGGGATAGGGGGCAACTGTCCTCAGTGCTATGATACTGCATCACTTCTGCTGTGGTGCTAAACCATCCCCTACTGAATTGTGTTGTGATGTCTAGGTACATTGCTTGACTGGTGAGTTGCGTCATCCCCTCCAGGTGAACTATACCATCTTCTGTATACCGTCCCCTTCCAAGACATTACTACAACCCCTATGAAGGTCTTATACCTTCCTTTGGCTAAGTGTCACTCTATTCCTACTGCAGTGTTATGCCATTCTTGACTAAGACACTACTCCAGTGCGTTTTACCATAAGGTTTGGTGTACCACTGATGCCAAACCTTGCTGTAATACGAGATGCTCTTCATGTCAAACTGAGGGCCAAGTTATGGAGAAGGTTGCCTTTCCATGGGCTGGTGTCCCAGCAGGAAGAGAGATCCTCAAATTCAGGCCTACACATTGTTGGCCTCAAATAAACCATATGCTCCACGTATGAGAGGTGAGAAAGGGGGGTCAGTAAGAAACATCTCCACTGCTGACAATGAAAAGGAGATGGGGCAACTTCCTGTGACTCTATCTTTGATGCCATGCTAAGTGTCCTTGGTATTGTCGCACATTCCCTTCCAGTAGTCCCAAATGAGTGGTGTATTTGCTTAAGCTGAAAATCAAGCTCATCTCTTTGGAGCATTAGTCTCAAAGCAGGTGATCGTACCTGCTTCTATCTCTGAGATATGGTCTGAAGGTTTGAGGAGCTGCAGGGCACTGTCTCACGCTGTGTGCTGGGGGACAGGCAGACTCCTCTCAAGGCCATGGTAGGCCTGAACAAAGATGAAGCATGGCACATCTAGGTAATCTGAGGGCACAGCTTGTCATGTGTGTTGGACAGAAAGGAGCTTAGAAATGTGGGGAAATGTGGTCTAAGGGAAACATGTTGACAGCCTCAAGGACCTTTCACTGCTATTTGTCAGCTTCTGCAACTGGCATTTCTGTGGCAGGTTTGGACACACAACTGTTTCCCACTACAAGCAGACACCTCAAATTCAAAGTTTCCCACGTGCAACCAGGGAGTCTGACAGCTGTTGTGTCTTCCTCAGGCTTCTTCCAGAGGGGAATATGGTTTTTCTCTACCTATCCTGAAATGGAGCTGGAAACTGTGACCGTAAATGTAACCATCCAGGACTTTGTGGCCGATGTGGTGTCTGAGCTGTTTTTCCGCAATACGCAGCAAGTCTCTAAGGAGGCCATGTTCATATTTCCTGTGGACTCTAATACTGTTGTACACACCTTCTACGCTACCATAGGGGACACTCGCATTGAAGCAATGCTCTGGGAGAAGGAGGAGGTACTGGGACTGTGGTGGGAGGGGGTCAGCAGATTGGGATGAATGGTGGAGGTGAGAGAATGGAATCCTGTGGAGACCTCAGTGACACGTTTTTCTCCCTCTGTGGCAGGCCCAGCAGCTGTGCAAAGCCACTTCAGGCATGGAGAATTTAAGATACCTGCAGAACCAGTGGGATCTTTGGGGTCCTGTGTTTGCTTGTTTCTTGGGGACCCTGCCTCCTAACAGGGAAGTGGCCATCAGCCTGTGCTACGTCCAGGAGCTGCCAATGCAGCCTGATGGAGCTGCCCAGTTTTGCTGGCCACATGAGCTGTTCCCCTGCAGAAGAGGCATTAGTGAGTGATCACCCAGGTGCATCCCCCAGGGAGATACACATCACTCCCCAGCATCCCTCCTGGGGGGAACCCCTATATCTGCCCACGGACCTCAGTGAGAGCGTCTGAATATTCCCCCTTGCACCTCACAGTCAGGAACACCACGGGTCTCCCCATATATCCCACCCACAGCAAGAGATCCCCACAGATCCCTATACAAACCACAGTGTGAGCCTACAGATTCACCACCACCATCCCCCCCCTTCACCAAGCACTACAGTGAGGGATGTCTCAGATGCCACATTTCCCCCCTACCAACAACAGACAGTGCTCCACCATAGCTGTCTACTGCTCTAAGGTCTCTTCTTTCACCTTCTCACACCTCTTTCTCACTGCAGGCTGGATTTCTTCTCAGGAGGAGACGTCTGAAAACCTGCACTTCAGCATCTGTCTGAAGTCAGCACATGGTGTGTCCCATATAGCCATTAACAGCAGCTACACCCCTCTGCAATACACGACTCCAGATCAAACATCTGCCGAGGTATGGCCTTGCCAGATGCTAGAGTCCCAAAGGGGAAGAGGAGGGAAGCCTGCTGGTGCTCCTTAGGACTCCTCAGTCCTTTTACTGCGTTCTCTCTCCTCCCCACACCCTACTTGTCCTTAGGTATCCTTGAAATCGCCACCCTGGATGCAGGACGATCTGAACTTGCTGGTATATTACAGAGGGTCTCATGCTCTCAGTGCTGTGGTGGAGAGGAGAGATCCCAAAGCCCCACCTGGTGAGTGAGGAGGGTGGAAGTGGGCATTAGGGAGAGGGTGCCAGGGAGACTGGGGGGATCTGAGGGGCTTTTCAGGCAATAGGTCAGAGCTGAGGGCTATGTGGAAGACAAAAGCAAAGAGTCAGGGAAGGTAGCTCCAACTTAAAAGCCCTCCTTGTTTCCCCCGACACGCTCCAGGCTCTCTGCTGGGAGACCCTGTGGTGATGGTGACGCTGAGGCCCAGCATTCCTGAGGTGGAGCCCAATCCAGGCCATCCTGGGGAATTTCTCTTTCTCATGGACTGCAGCCTCTTCAAGGATGCACAGGTACCACCAGAGGAGGTCTTCGGGGGGATTTTCCACACTGGTCATGCCCAGCTGCTGGGGATAGAGGCAAGCTGGTTCACGTAGGCAGATGTTCTTCCTGGCTTCGCCACCTGAGCTCTGCCCATCCCTCCATCTGTCTCCAGAACACACTGCTCTTCCTCCTCAAGAGTTTGCCCCTGGGCTGTTACTTCAACATCTACAGTTTTGGGGCCACTTTCAAAGCCTTCTATCTGTGAGTTGGGGGTGATGATGGGTCAGGGCCAAGGGGTAAGTAGAGCATGACTTTTCTAAGTGCAACTATGGGACAAGCTCTTGCTCGAGGGCAGTTACGGGGAAGGATCTCTTGGGAGCAGTGAGAAGGTAAGTCCTCTTTTCAGGGTGCTTCTGTAGCACTGGCAGTGAGATAGGGCTTTTGTAGGGAGTGGCCGTGTGAGGGTAGCCATGGGCCAGGTTCTCTCCCTTCTGACACTCTGCGTGCCCTCCCACAGGCAGAGTGTGGAATACAGGCAGGAAAGCATGGACAATGCACTGGGGCGCATCTCCTCCATCTGCCCTGATCTGGGGGGCTGTGACCTGTTGGGCCTGCTAAGGTCTATCTACAGCACTCCTCTTCTTCACGGGCACCCCCGCCAGGTATCAGGGGCCAAATGGTTACGGGTAGGGGAATGAGTGTAAACAATGGGGTAAAGGTAGACTTCAGGGCTCGAGGTGAGACAGTCTGCTGCTGTTTGCACTGGGAGTTGGTATGTGGGGGGTCATCCTCATGGCAGAAAGGGACTCAGTCTTTGGGATGGGCAGCATGGGAGGGCTTGTGTGGAATTTGCCTGCACTTGGGGAAGGTGGATCTTCCTTGTGGGGAGCCCCTTTGAGCTAAGAGGTGGCCTGGTGTTAATGAAAGGAGACATACAATCTCTTTCCTTGTTTCAAGGCCAGTGGGTGCAAGAGGGTAAGGGAGCAAACTGGGAAGGCTTCTTGCATTTTAGAAGGGCATCTTTCCTCTACGGGGGTGCCCAGCCCTGGCAATCTTTGTTTCCCCTCCTCTCTCCCTCAGCTTTTCATCTTCATCCAAAGGAAGATCTCCAGTGAAGAGGAAGCTGTCATGGCTGAGGTCTACCGTTACCGGGACCACCACCGGTAATGGGGAAGCCCTGTTCCTGTCCCCTAACGTGCTAATTCACAACCTTCCTCTCCCCTTGACTGTCAGAATCCTTTAAACATTCTCCCAGACCCTAGTCTCCACAGATCTTCTCTTTACCTCAATGGAACTTCAGCAACAACCCCCACAAACACTTCCTTTACCTCACAAAGACTGCCTATACTTTTCATCTAGCGAGCCTTTTCGTCTTTCTCCTCACCCTGCAATACCTTAATGTTCTCTTCGGGCCCAAAATCCATTCGCACCATCTCCCCGTCCAGCAGGCAACGTCTCTCACCCCAGAGTGAATGGGAAAACTCTGAGTCAGTTTCATTTCTATGATTAGAAGCATTCTTACCTCTCCAGACTTTGTCCTTTGTACCACTCTTGTCCTTTGTGCCTCCCACCTTTGTCCCATCTCTAACCTCCCCCTGTTTTCCTGTACAGGTGTTTCTGTTTTCCTACTAACAGTTGTGACAGCTTCAACCTTTCCCAGGCCATGGCCCTGGAGACCAAAGGTGAATGCGTGTGCATCCACTCTAGGATGGACATGACATCTGAGGTAATGACCCAGGTACCCCTCTTCTCTATTCAATACCTCCCATGGCTCTCCTAGATGTGCAAGGCAATCCAGATACCACCATCCACTCGAACCCAGAGACCCCCTGCAACTTCCCCACCACCTAGAAATGGGAGGGAACCCAAGTGGGCTGTGCTCTCTGCTTCCCCTTACCAGGCAGTGAAATGCCTACAGCGGGCTTTGCAGCCTCTGGCAAGTGGGATCTCACTACGCTGGGAACTTCCACCTGGCCTGGAGGTGTCAGTGATCAGAAAAGCTCCCGAGATGATCTTCCAGGGACATCAGAGCTCCATCTATGCCCAGATCCATGGGCAAGCAGAGGTAAGAGTGATCCCGGAAACATATGCACTGGGGCAGGGTTTTCTGGAAGGTAAAGGACCCACTCCCTGTTTCACCTTCCCAGCACTCAGAGTCCTTCACCTGCACTAGACCTGAGAGAGACCATGATCAGGGCTCTGTGAACACCCTTCTTTCCCCCAGAGACACCACTGCTGCTGCTCCAACCAGGGACATCTACTACCTTAGTAGAGCAGGGGGGGAACCTAGGTAGCCAGGCTGCCCGTGCCTTGCAGATGACTGTTTCTGTCTGACTTTTTCCCTTGTGTCACCAGGATCCAGAGGTGGGTGAGGGAGCTGTGACCCTTCAGTACCACGTGGGGAGCCAGTCCTTTGATTACACACTCAGGTTCTCGCTGTCCCCATCAGTGGACAACAGGTGAGAGGGTAACACACACGTGCCCACGAGGCAGAGTGACATGGCAAAGTCTGGAGGAGGGACAGCAGGTGTCCTTTGCTTTCATCCTTGCCGCTGTAGCGTGAGGGGGGAGGAGAATCTGAGCATCCAGTGTTCCCCTCTTGTCCCCTCTGCCCTGACCTTAGGAGGTGACCATTGCGCCACTGCCCCCTCCCCTTTACTCCATCTGTCCTGTGCCCCTCTCTGAGGTGGAACCATGGACTAACTCCCTGCCCCTGCAGCCTGCCTGTGCACCGCATGGCCATGATGCACCTGCTGTGGAAACTGGCCTGGGAGGGGACAAGCAGGACAGAGAAGGACATCTGGCACAGTGCAGTTAAGTCCAGCCTCAACCTTGGGGTCCAGTCCCCCTTCACATCCAGTGTGGCAGTACGCATGAAACAGAGCGATGCCTGGCACCATGGTAAGGCCAGAAACAGCGGGGATAGGGCTGGGAGGGGAAAGCGGGACTTGTTGGTCTGATGCCTTCTCACCATCTGCAGCCCCTGTCCTGTGGACCTGACCACCCTTTTGCCTGTCTCTAATACCCTTGAGTCTAATACCCATCCGCCTGCTTCTCTCCCCAGATCCTTTGCTTCCAGACTCCTCCGTGTTTTTCTCTCCCTCTTGCAACTTGGTTCCCTGCCAGCTGCTCTGGTTGCGTGGCTTCAGGCCTGTGTGGTTCAAGTCCACCAAGTTTTGGATGGTCCAGAAGTGCCAGTTCTTCCTTGAGAAACTTGATTGCAAAGCCCCTGACACTGAGGCACTCACTCAGCTTTCAGCGTCCTGTAAAGGTAAGGAGAAACTTCGCAGCTGGGCAGTCTCAAAAGGTGTTGGTCTAGGGTTGAACTCCCCTTTCAGCACTTATGTTCTCACCAGACTTCTTGGTTGTCATTGTGCTGGGGACGGATGGAGTGACAGAGAAAGCAAACTCCTACACCTCAGCTCTGGGCTGGAAACTAAGAATCAAATGCCTTAATACTTCTCTGAAGTATCCTTATCCTTGTCTTCAACTATCCTTAAATCTATACCCAAACACTGTTTGTCACAAAATATCTGCAGGAAGCTTTAGCCTTATCCTCATACAGTTCAGCAAAAAAGAGCCAGCTAGCAGTGTTTGCACAGCGGTTTCCAGGCTTCCTTTTCTTCCAGCCTTCTATTTGTCCGGGGCTCATCTTCTCATCACCAAGGATCACCTGCTGGGAACTTCCTGTGATTTCTGTTGACAAGGAGTGTTAACTTCTGTAGACTTGTGCTTCAGTCATCTCTAATCATCAGCTTCTCTTGGCTGTTTCCTGATTAAGGAGTGTCTCTGCTTACTGTTTTCAAGAAACTTCTAATGGTGGGAGAAGGTGTCAAGCACTTTTTCAGCTGGTGTTGCTGTGTCTCAAGTAGCCAAGAACACAGAGGTAGCTAACAGAGACATAGCAGCTATGTCCTCCTCTGTGGTAGGTATGTTCTGGTCAAGGCTCAGGCTTGTTAACTGGAGGAGCTAGAAGGAAGAAGTTAGCAGACTGCACACTGTCAGGGTGAACGAAGGGGAGATTATCCTGGTCTTTACAGAAAGCCTGCAGAGAAAAAAGCCTGAGTTATGTGAAGCAAGGAGGATGGGACATCTGGAGGATGTAGCCAAAATGGGGAAAGGTGGCTTGTGGCTTCTGACAGCAGGGG
Organism: Himantopus leucocephalus; assembly: GCA_003993805.1. Lineage (NCBI taxonomy): Eukaryota > Metazoa > Chordata > Aves > Charadriiformes > Recurvirostridae > Himantopus > Himantopus leucocephalus. The sequence continues at coordinate 129,810,267 of RSEF01000002.1, read as the reverse complement.
GAAGGTTCTCACTCAACCTGCAGACCTGCAACTTCAGACTAGATATAGTGCCCGGGCCCTGGTGAGGACAAACAAGGCCTGTCAGGGGAGGCATCCAGAACCAGCTGAGCCTGAACCTAGTGTCCAAGCAGAGAGGAATGGCATGAGATGGTCACTGGAAATTGTCTCCTGCAGGGGATGGACACACCCAGCTGCCAACCCAACCTCACCCTTCAGGAGGCTCATCAGAGGCCAGGACCGAAGAAGCTGCAGAGACTGCCAAGGCTGGTCTGTCCCTTGGACTACTACCCATTGCTGGTCTTCCATGTGGACAGCAATGACACTACCAGGGGTATCCTGGAGCATATCATGTGTGGTCATGGAGCCCTGTGGGAGAGGATGAAGGGTGTGGCAGCCCACAGTGTTCTTCAGTCCTTGCAGTGAAAGGGAAAGGGTTGGTAGAAATGAACTCATCGTGCAGGTCAAAAAGTGGCTGGTGTCACAGGCAGGACTTTTACTACCATGGCTGCAGGACCCTCCCTGAGGAACAAGGCTTACTGAAAAGGAACAGGATTCACCTGACCATGTGGGACAGAAGTGCCTTTGCAAACAGGCTTGCAAACCTAGCAAGGAGGGCTGTAAAGTAGGTGTGTTGAGGAAGGGCTACAGTAATCTGAATAAAAGTGGGAGCACAAGGGGTTGAGCAGATGCGTTTAGGAGACAGGATGAGAAAGAAGGCACCCACACTTCCCCTGAAAGCGCTGCATGATTTGGGGCCCATCTCAAATGCCTGTACAGAAATGCGCGGAGCATGGGGAGCAGAAAGAAGGAAATCTGCTCAGCTGCAGAACCATGATCTCTTTAGAATGATATAGACCTGGTGGGGTCTCAAGCTTGGAGTTTTGCAATGGATGGATACATGCTTTTCAGGAAAGATAGGGTGGGAATCTAAGAAGGATGGGTTGCATTTGATGCAAAGGAATGGCTTGAGCGCACCTGTTCCAAGGAAGAGAGCTTGCAAGTAAGGATCAGGTGACAGGTCAGCACAGGTGATGTTGATCCAGCTGATCAAGGAGAGGAGGTAGATGAAGCCATCTTTAGGCGGCTGGAGAACACCTCACAGTCACAGATCTTCATACTCCTGGACAGTTTTAACAAACCCCAGTATCTACGTGAAAGGCAATTTGGCTGGGTGCAAGAAATCCAGGAGGTTGCTGTTATGCACTGAAGTCTATTTTGTGGTGCAAGTGCTTGATGAAGAAGGGCAGCCTTTTAGCTGCAGCAGCCATGAGGCTGGAGTTTATGATCCTGAGAGGAAAGAGCAAGACAAACAGCAGAATTACAAATCATGGACTTCAGAAGAACAGATTTGGCCTTGTTCAGGATCCTGTGGGAAACTGTTGTGGAAGGCAAAGGGTCCAACATAGCTGGTTGATCTTCCAGGACCCAGTGCTCTGAGATCAAGAATGTTCAGTGGCAGAAGTTAAAGGAGAAGGTCAGCATGGATGGACACAGAGTTCCTTAGTCAGATCAAACACAAAAAGGAAGTATGCAAAGGGGGAAGTGGAGGCAGGCTACTTGAGAGCAATACAAAGACATTGCCCAGACATGTAGAAATGCATTTAAGAAAGCCAAAGCTCAGCTGGAGTTGAAGGACAACAGGAGAGGCATCTGTGAGCACAGTGACAGCAAAAGGAAGCCTAAGGCTGGTGTGGGCATCTTGCTCAGTGATGCAGGGGACTCAGTGACAAAGGATGTTGAAAAGGCTGTCATAGTCCCAAACAGTTTGGGCTCAGTTTTAACTGGTAAGGTTTTCCCTGAGGTCTACCATATCTCTGAGTCTCCCAGTAGAGTCTGTATGAGTGAAGCAGTATCCACAGTAGAAGAAGATAGTTAGGAATCATATAGGCTGGTTAGACCTAAACAAGTTCATGGGATTGGGTGCATCCAAGAGGGCTAAAACAGCAAGGCTGATGCCACTGCAAGGCAGTGACTCTATGATCTTCCAAAGATTGTGGCAATTGGGTGAGGTTCCTGATGACTGGAAAATAATCAGATATCTCACCCATCTTCAAGGAGAGGAAGAAGAATTCAGGGACCTACAGGCTGGTCAGCCTCCCCTGAGTCTCTAGGAAGGATATGAAGCAAATCCTTATCATCAGATTGATGAGATATTGGCTGGGTTAAGTGACAAATAAGGCTGGTGGAAAACTGGCTAGACTGCTGGGCTCAAAGAGCAGTTATCAGCAGTTCAGAGTCCAGCTGGTGGCCAATAGCCAGTGCAATTCCAGAGGGATGTCTCATGGTAACAGTACCGTTTAACATCTTCTTTAATGGACAGAGTGCACTCCTAGCAAGTTCATGAACAACACCAAATTGGGAGCAGTAGTTGCATGGTCAGTACAGTGGAGGGCAGGGACAGGCTGGAGAAATGGCCTGACAGGAACCGCATGACATTCAATAAAAACAAATGCAAAGTCTTGCATCAGGAATGGAATAATCCTATGCAACAATACAGGCCCAGGGCACACACACGCGAGGACGCAGCTCTACAGAAAAGGATCTTGGGGTCCCAGCAGACAACTAGTTGAACAGAAGTCAGCAATGTGCCCTTGCAATAAAGCAAGCCAACCGCATCCTGGGCTGTATTTGCAAGAGTGTAGCCACTAGTTGCAGGCAGGTGATCCTCCCTATTCATCATCCTTTGCTACCCTACATCCTGGGTACCGTGTCCAGCCTCTGCTTCCATTACTAGAAAGGCATTGACACCCTGGAACAAATCTAGTGGAGGGCTGCACGTGGCCTGTGAGGAGAGGCTGAACACTGGGTTTGTTCAGCTTTAAGAAGAGGATACCTTATTTCTGTCTACAACCAGCCGACTGGAGGAAAACATAAAGAAGCCAGAGGCAGACTCTTCTTGGAAGCGCACAGCATTAAGATAAGAGCTGACAGACACAAGTTGGAACAAGGGAAATTATGAATGGGTTTGAGGATTTTTTTTTTTTTTTAAATCATAAGGGTAATCAAAACCCGGTGGAATTTCCATCCTTAGCGCTGTTCAAGACTTGACTAGACAGGTACCTGAGCGAGCTATTTTGATGAGACCTGCTTTAACTTGGACTAGATGACTTCCAGAAGTCCCTTCCAACCTTTGTATACCTTTAGGCCAGCCATAAACAACCCCTAGTTCTGCCCCAACTACTCCGTGCCTGAGTGCTTCCTTTTCTGCCCATAGAAGCTCTTAAATCTGCTCTGGAACTGAGCCATGCCTGGGACTATAATGCCCCATGGGCTGTGCTTGACCCTCCTCACCTTCACTCTCTTGTGATCCAGTTATGCTGTGGCTCCAAAGAAGTGTTAAGTCCTGGAATGTGGAAAGGAAGAGCTCATGCTGAGGCTGGTGGGTTTGAGGGTGGAGGATAGACCCCTGTGGGGCTGCAACAGTGAACATGAGCTGTAATGGGGGAAGAGGCAGGAAGGAGTAACATTAGTGATGCTCATGGAGGAATTAAGGGTGTTCAGAGAGAATTATGCTGAGTGAACTAGAGCACATAGGGCAGATTTTAGGATGCTTATGAGGGACTGGGAAGATCTGAGGATGCTCTGGGAGGTCTGGAAAAAGTTCAGGATGTTTGTGGAGGACTGGGAAAAATTGGGAAAGCCCAGAGAGGATGGCGGACAGTTAAGCATAGCTGGAGAAGGCAGAATTTAAGGTTACAAGCCGTTGCCTATCTCATATGAGCTGTGTGAATGTTTCTGTCTTCCAGACAGGGAGCCTCCTCTTGAAGAGCAGGCAATGGAAGAACCACCAGCATTTAACATGAGTTGGGACTGGACAATTTCACCACTATCAACAAGGCTGTGTGACTTCTCTGGGCTCAGGGTAGTGGTGGCGCTCCAGAAAGCAGATGGCTCCTGGGCCCTCACCGCAGCCCTGGCCTTTGCCTTGGGGCTCAGCAAGGCTGATGTTGAGGGACAAAGGCCCAGTGAGGTAAGCAGATCAGGGGCAGGAGCAGGGAACTGTCATGAGCTGAACCTTCCTCTGCTCTAAGTTTCCAGTCTGAGCTGAACTGAAAGGAAGAGACCAAAGCAGTTGGGATATAGAGCCTCTTCACTTGTGAAGGGGGGCGTGGGGGTTGTGGGGTAGAATCAGCAGAGATACCTGGGAACCTTCCAATTTTGAGGATTTCAGAGGCTCACAGAGTTTCTTTATATGTGTGGAGGTCTTACTTTTTCCACATACTGTGTTAGGTTTGATCTTTCTTTTTCTTTCTTTCCCCCTGATTGTTCTGGTTTCCCCCACAGGATGTGCAGCCAGCTGCCTGGGCCACAGTTTTGGCCTTAGTCTGGTTGCACCAGTATAAATGGAAGGTATCTTGGTCAGAGCTTCTGGAGGCCAAAGCTTGTAGGTGGCTGCAGGACCAAGCTGGTAAGAAGATTTTGTTGGGAGGAGTCATGCTCTGCGTCTTCCCCACCAAATCCACAGCGGACACCTGTTGACCCATGTCCCTCTTTCCCAGTGCTCCTTCAGGGCAGTCTGTCTATACACACTGCCTTCCCTTACTGAGCTGTGGTCCCCCTTCTGCTTTTCCTCTCTGTTTGCAGAGGTCCAGCTGGATGAATGTCTGGAGGCAGCAAATTCCCTGTTAGGCTGCTTTGTGGAGCCCACCATCTTCAGGATTCAAACTTACGCCGCTGCTGGGTGTGGCGAAGAAGCTGGGTGGGAACATAGCCAGGACAGCTGACCCAAACTGGCCAAAGGGCTATTCCGTGTCATTAACATCATGCTCTTGTGGGAGTGAATGAGTGAGTGGCTGGGTGGGTGCTTAGATGCTGTCTGGGACCAACCCACCACAACTGACTTGTTCACACATATTCTCTCTACCATAATATGAAAGTTTCCACTAGATTCTGAAAAATAACACTAAATACATATACTAAACCTTGCCACATTCTGCTTTTCTCTACCTATCTCTCTGTCTATCTATCTATTTCCCGACCTACCTACATATGTACTTTTCCTTCGTTTTTTTTATAGAAATGTAAGACCAATGTTACTTGGTTTTGCAGGCATTGATTTACTCACCCTCACAAGCTAGAGGATTTTGTTTGTTTGTTTTTAAAGAAAGGTTTGTCAAATAAAGGGGTGGATTTCATTCTATCACTGTACAGTCTACCGTAGGTGCCCAGTGCCATGTCTGCTGTTCTGAGGTGTCTGAAACAGCTGCCAGATAGGAAGCAGGATATAAAGGACTGATTTTCTGAGGTGGTAGGTAGAGAGTGAATGGAATACTACGTGGCATGGGATTCAGTTGCCTAAATATGGATGTTCCAGGATTTTTAAGTGTATTGGTTTACATAGCAAGGTTTTGGTGGCAGTGGGGCTGCAGGGGTGACCTCTGCAGGAAAAGGCTGCCGCGTGCCAGTCACAGATGGTTCCAGAACAGACCCACTGCTGGCCAAAGATGAGCCAATCAGCAAAGCTGGTGGCATCCCTTTAAAAACATATTTAATAAAAGGTAAAAAATGCCACACAGGCAGAGCAGAAGGGACAAAAAGAGTGAGAATAGCAGTGCAAACACCAGGGGAAGAGGAGGAGGTATTTCCCTGCAGTCCATAGTGGAGCATGTATTCATGCTGCAGCCCATGGAGAGGACCCACGGTGGAGAAGAAGAAAAGTGTGAGGAGGAAAGAGCACCAAAGAGAAACTGCTATGTATTGATCATAGCCCCCTATCTTCAAGCCCCCCTGTACAGATGGCAGGGGCATGGGGCAGAGGAGGAGGCAGGAGGGAAGGATTGAAATTGAGCCTGGGAATAAGGGGACGTGGGGGTAGGGTGTTTGAGTTTTTGTCTTTGTTTCTCACCATCCTATTTATTTTAAATTGTCAATAAATTACATTAACCTTCCCCAAGTCGGGTCTGTTTTGCCTGTGATGGTAATGGCCAAGCAATCTGCCAGTCTTTTCCTTGACCCACAAATTTTTTCATCCTCATGTCCTGTTGAGGAAGAGGAATGAGAAAGTAGATGTATGGGCATCTGGCAGCTAGCCAAGGTCAAACCCTAAGAAAAAATAATGGTATTTTAACAGTGACTACTGTTCTATATCTTCACTTTTTATGCTGATTTTTTGGGCAGTTTAATCTCACATTCAAGATTAGATCAAATTTACCTGATAAGCAAGGATGGTTACAGTATCTCAGAAATCCCCCAAAATATTAACACAAAGTTGATTTTCTACCCCAGAACCTCTTAAGGGCTTCCTAGGCCTCCTTGTTTCTCAAGCTGTTTATAAGGGGGTTGGGATCACAATTTCATAGCAGGTGGAGAACACTTTATTCATAGAATCATTGAATGGTTTAGGTTGGAAGGGACCTCAAAGATCCTCTAGTTCCAATCCCCCTGCCACGGGCATGGACACCTCCCACGAGACCAGTTTGCTCAAAGCCCTGTCCAGCCTGGCCTTGAACACCTCCAGGGGTGGGGCATCTACAA
>RSEF01000002.1:129716776-129796092 GCA_003993805.1 Himantopus leucocephalus | reverse complement strand
CAGATTGACAGCTTTTGAAACAATTTTGAACTGGGATATCAGGAACCAATTTAGCTAGGAAAAGATCCCCTGTACAGATCTATTTACTCTGTATCTGAAAATACAACAAACTAGAAAATTCAGTTCAGCCTGGTAATAGCCCCAGCTTTTTGTAAAAGGTGCCCTGTTTTAGCAGAATTAATAGGCAGCATCCTGAAGCATTTTGAATAAGTCACACAGACCTGAATTTGAATCAAGCAACGAATATCTTCATGAAGCTTTTCCAGTTTAACTTCTTCCCTTTCAAGTAGAGTCCAGAAAGACAGAGCAGATTCCAAAGGTGAAATTCTTTGATCATTTTCAAAATAGCATTCTTCGGGGGGGGAGGTGGGGGGGGTGGGTGGGGTGGGTGAGGGGGAAGACCAGAAAAAAGTTATTTAAAAAACTTAACGAATAAAGCTAAATATATTACATTATTTCACACAATCAGTATGTACTATACATAATGTCAATTCCTTTTACCTCAAATAATTTTTAGTCTCTCTTCATCTGTGTTTAAGAGACCTGAAAAGAGACTGTTTCTTCCTACCCGTGCTAATAACATTACTGTTGCATTTTTAAGGGAGATTAAGTGAACAATAATCAGCAGACACACAAAATGCCACTTGCAACAGTGCTAAGTTTAGCATCATTTAGTTGGCATTAATAATACTCTTACATTAAGCTTGGCATCAGATATCAAAACATTTGGTATTGATACTGTTATTTTTATAATATAACCCCCATCCTAAGTGGTTTTTTTCCTGAGTCTACACCTGTATTTCCACGTCTTCACTTTTTGTTATATTTGAAGGGGTTAAACTGAGAGGGAAATTCGAACAGCTTAAAACAGGAGTGTCACTGAAAAAGCAGAAGTAACCGCCCATGTCATTTTACCACTGTGCCAGCACCAAGGTTTGTGCAAACTCCTAGCAAGCAGGATCATTGACCAGTTCTGGCAGAAGTCTAGCGCAGCCAAATAACCATCCTCTCAACACTCTAGAAACAGTTTCCCAGTCTGGTCATTGCACATCTGCACAAGTGACTGTGCCAACAGAACAGATGCAGTAGGAGCTGGCAGGTGCACAAGACTGCTTTTTTCCTATGGCACTGCCTGTTTAGCTCAAGATGTTCACTGAACTACCGCCTCACTTATTCCTTCATTTTCTATGACATCATAGCAGGATCTCTCTCAATAGCTTCTTATTCCTTACAGTAAGTATTTTTCAGACAGAAGGTAAACAATTAAGCAACACTGAAAGTGTAAAAAATTTGATACCTACTACAGTAAAAGACAAACACTAAGAATTTATAGTATTATAAGTATATATACACATTAAAAAAATAACATTTCTGTGTTTTTCTACTTATTGTTTCAATCAAGTAATATGACACTTCATATTAAGTTTATTTTAATATGAAAACCAAAGTGTTTAACTCAAAGAGCTGGCATTTGAAACAGCCTACTCTGTTTTAAGGCTCAGTACAGGTTAAATATTTTAGTAACTGGAAAAGAATTAGGAAAGCTACTGTACAATATATGAGCTTTCCATGTACACTGTGCAACTACATCTGATGTAATACCTACTAAGCACATGCAGTCTTCCTCACCGCACAGGTCATTCTCTACACTGATAGATAAAAACACACATTGAAGTAATCTTTCCAAGTGTTATATACAATAATATAGTTTTAAAGCATTATCAGAAAAGTTTCATAATTTGTATATGATGAACTATTTTAAGTATTAGAATCTGATTCTCAAGTTGAACTAAAATCAAGAAGAGTGCTATTACCTGACAAGCAACATAGAAATTTCATTTTATAAAAACAAGGCTTTGTGGCATTGCTAGGCTAGAATATGCTTTTTTCTTCCATGCTTACGCTGGCAAGACTGCTTTCTGAAGTCCATAAATTCCAATGAATTTTATCAAGCAGTGAAAACTTGCAGCACAAAAGTTAAGTCTTCCAGAAACTTGAGCATGGAAGCAAAATCAGCTTGGCTAAACCAGTAAGTTGTGAATACAGCCAAACAGGAGACATGGCAGTGAATAAGAGTCCTAAGGACCTGATGCCAGCTGAAAGTTTTACAGCCTTCTGTAAGAAACAAGGGCAGTCATCCTTTTCATCCACATTCTTATTCCTACTGTCTGTCCTACTTTAACCTCTAGAGTTACATGTGCAAAAAGAAACACATAGTCTGTATTTAAACTTGTAATTATTGCTCACTAAGAGCTAGTCAATCTTTTCCAGTATGTTCCTTTTGCTGATGCTGCTCTGGCAAAAAAAGATATAGTCATTCAAACTCAAAGCAGCTAAATCAGTCAGCATAGAATAATACTAGTCCTGCATACAGCTCAGTCACTTGTGGAATATAGACAGCCCAAAATGTAGAGCTCAGTCATTTTATTTTTTTAATATATATATACGTACAGTAAAGGCTATGTGAAAGCCTACCTAGTACACGTCTGTGCAAATTCATGCAAATCTATTTAAACAACAAGTGAGTATTTACCAAGGTTTTTTCCTTTCTCAATTCTTATCAAAAGCTGACAGAGATACACTGTTTTTTTCTGATGTGTAGGTATTTTGGAGAGACCGTTAATAAGAGCTGGAAAAGAAGAGAAAAGTTAAGTCAGTCTTGCTCCAGCACTGCCACAGTGTGGCTAGAAATATACTAGACACTGTGTTACCAGACTTTAATAATCTACTAAATTTCTAATTCATTAGGAAATTGATGAAGCACATTTAGTTAATAGTCTTCCACGTTAAAAGAACTTAAATCTTCTTTAAGAATTTGACCAGAAAAACCTATCCCTCTTGCAGTTCACAATAGTAACTACCTAGTAATAGTAATTACCAATAGAAGGGGTAAGATGCATCACAGGCTTATATTCATCAAATTAGAAGACCACAGTATCTCACATAAATAAGTGAAGTTTTGTTTTGCTCAGTAGCTTACTACCAAAGACAACTGTCTGCTCCAGAGAACATTTATGGGGAGTGCCCACAAAACATGAGCCATGTGCAGACTGGTAACACATGTTGCTACAGCAACTGACAGACCAAAAGCAGTAAAAGGAGAGCTTAGTCAGAAATGCAAATCTACCAGGGAAATCCTCGTCACAAGGTTGGAAGGTCACAAGGATTATTACATATTTTAGAATGGAAACCATCATAAGATTATTTCCATCATTACTGTGATCTTCATATTTTAACATGCTGGATATAATAATTTTTCTTCACAGCATAACACAGAAACATTCAAAATGAAAAATGAAGATGTGTCAAGTGACTTGTCTAAGCTGCAGACTGAACACCCTAGTTCAGGAAGTGTTTATATACACATTTCAGTGTCAGCCTAGCAAAAGCCAGGATTCTGGAGCATGGGACCCCCAAGTTGTCCAAGGACACAACTACAGCACATAACACATTGATTTAGTTAGAAGTACTCAGCCTACTTTCTTATTAGGGTATGATCATCTCCTATGAACAATGGATAAGCATGAAATTACAAAGTAATTAGCTAGTCCCAAATGACTACCTAAACAAACATCAAGCAGGATATTGTCATTTGGGCTTGGAAGAACACATTTACAACCACTTCAGCGAGGACAGGTGATACAAAAGCTTTTAATTCCTACAGTCAAAATAGCAAGTAGAAAAAGAACATTGCTTAGAAGAGCAGTAAAGTGCCACTCATAATAACTGCAAATTCATGCATATTCCATAGCAGACAATTTCAGGAAGAGTTAGTATGGGTTCAGTGATAAGAGATAAGCACCATCATCATGCCCTGAAGATGGAGCCAGAGCTTGGAAATTTTGGGAGTAGGCAGAATCCTGTAGCTGAACGACTCAAAAAGGGGTCATCTTGGCAAGCAGCTTGATAAATTTCAGCTTTCTCTGTTCTTTTAAGGTGCACCTACATTAGTGCTTTAATTCAGAGCAGGCGTTTATTTTTAAAGCAAACTTCCTGAGCTTGGTTTGTACAATGGAGTAGTCTTGAGAACACAGATTGAATTCCTTTAGAGCTAGTCCAAAGAAAAAGAAACCTTGAAATGTTGATTCTGTGGATACCAGGTCCTTAGCAGCAATTACTCACAAATAATGCAGACAAACAGAAAGAGACATGGCCTTCGTCATCTTTTCTAGACTGTTCTCCCTCCCCATCCCCAAGGCAGTTTCTGCATTAATTTGTTTGTTAACAGTGCCCTCAATCATAAATTGCTTTTCTCCCTACAGCCACTCAAGTGTGTCTTGTCTTAGCCTTTCATTAGAAATTCTAGAAATCCAGTTCCTTGCCATGTAGATACCTACACAAGCTAGTTTGGATATATAGACCATAATATCCTGTCAAGGCAGGATAAGGTAGGCAAGGCACGTAACCCTGCCATGCTGTCTTTAAATCCTTAATCCCAGGTACCCTAGCTGTTTCTACCTGGCAATGTACTGAGCTATACAGAAATATTATTCATCTCCTAATAAAATAGCGTACCTTGTTCCCTTAGTCCTCCTACCTTTCTGCACTTGCTTCAGTTTGAATTGACCATCTTGTTGACAGCCAATCATTATTTCAGTAGGGCCTCATTTTGACAAATGCTAGAGTAATAGTTCTGTATTTCTATAAAAAAACCCACACCCACTTTTCTAATGCAACCTTATGACTGTGCTTAGCTTTTCCCATAGACTTCCACACTTCTGACTTTGCAACCTTATAGCACCACTATGCCCAACTCTTTCCTCTGTGGCTGAACAGAGCAGGAACAAATTCCAAGTTTGCTATTAGTTCCCAATTCTACATGACCTTGCATCCTGTACAATTTATTTAATTGTTTCTACTAATACTGTCCTCAAAAGTCTTCCTGTTCTTCTCAGGAGATACTCCAATCTCCTTCTGTGTTGACAGTGTCTCTGCTTCCCACCTACATGGTACTGAAATTTCAGTACAATTCTCCCACTGAGCCACAGTCCCAAGGCCAAACACAGAGAAGCAGAATTAATAATTTAATCTACCAGCCCCCAATTCAATGTACTTTATTATACTACCTTTAGATTTCTTACCTCTTACAATTTCTCATACCAATCTCACTAATCATTCTGCACGCCATTCTGTTCTTTGCAAAAGTTTAAACGAGGCATACTATCACATTTACTTGACTCAAGAACACACACACCAAAAAAAAAACCCAACCCAAAAGCTCTAACCTGGTATCTTCAGGAAAATTATTTCTAACAGAAAACCCATCATAAATCCATCAAATTTATCTGAGACCTAGACATTTGCTTCCAGCTGTCAACAATCCTAACTCTTAAGTATTTCTCACATGTTTTTCCATTCAAAATCCAGTCACCACCTTTGACTGCTAGACTACAGTTCCCTGAAATACTTCGAGTCTTCTACCACAACCCTGAATATAAACTCAACGAACTCAGTGTATTTAAGTAATTCTACTCTGTTTTTTAACACATTTGAATGTCTTCACTAAATCCTCTTCAACTTTTCAGTAGCCTTGAACTCTCAGCATCTGAGGCCTCAGCTTCAGCTTCAGTTAACTGTTGATGGTATACAGGCTACCATGTCATACATTCAAGCTTCATAGAATCAAGATGATAGATTAACACCAATGCTTGTGTTCACATAATCACCTAAAAGTCCTCACCCCTGTTGCGGTTTGGGCTGGGCCGGCCACTAAAACAAATGACAAACACTCTCTTTTACTCCTCTCCCCTTCAGAGGAGGGAGATGTTCTCAACTTCTGCAACACAGGTCGTTTGTATGGCATTTCATCAAGGTCTCGGTCCTTCAAGCCAGAAATGAACCAGCAACCTAAGGATCTACAGTTCCCCAACCCCTCAGTAACCACTGTTTTCTGGGAGCAGCTCTGTTTGATTCCCTCCCTGGTCTCATTCAACCAAAACGTGAACATTCCCCAAAACTGTGATCACCCTACTCCAGCAGGGCTGCCATTGCACGCTAAACTCAAAACACCAGTGGATTAAACAAGCAAACAAAAATCCAGCCTGCACTGTTTTATTTCCACCCCGTGCAAAGGTTGCCAATACCATTAAATCGCCTCAATAGACTACCCTGTATTCTATGAAACTTCTGAAGTCCTCAAAAGAGCTGAAAACCTCTTCAGCACTAGTGACCACGACCATCAGGAGGCCACACGTACGTATAAAACGCACTTACACGGACCAAGAAGCAAGCGCAGAAGCACCGCCAGCACCTCAGCACGCTGAAGACTGCGCTACAGAAAGCTGCCCCTCACCCTGCAGGGACACTCTGCCGTCAGAGCTGTCCGAGGGCCGCCAGGGCCCGCTCCCTCAGAACCTCAACACCACCCGCCGCCGCCGCCCCTCACCCTGCGCCACGTTCCCCCACCGCCGGAACTCCGCCGCGCTCCCCTCCCTGAAGTGCCGGCACAGGCAGCAGCAGGCGAACTCCAGCATCCAGTCGGCGGCCACGGCTTCCACCTCAGCCGGCGAGGGCGAACAGACACTCCCGCCCACCTCTCCCACAGAGCTCTCGGCCATCTTCAACCCGCGCGCCTAACGGCTGCGAGCCGCACCCCGCCAACGGTCCGGCTCCTGCCCCCCCTCCTCGACTCCCTCAGCCCCGCCCCTTGCCTCGCGGCAGCCATTCAGCGCAGCCGCTTCCGCCCGTCCCGGCTGCCGTCACCTCCGCCGGTGGGCGGGGCCGCGCCAGTCAGCCCTCTGCGGCGGGGGAGAGGCGGAGGCGGGGCTGGGTGCGGCGCTCACGTCACCGGGCGCGCGGCGGGGCCGTTGGCGTGCGACGGGGCCGTTGGCGGCCGTTTGGTGCGTGTAGGCCCCGGGGGCAGCGGACCCCGCGCTGGAGCGTGTCCGGCACTGCCTCGTCGGCTCTGTGGGAGCCCCTCCGCAGGGCACCCCCTTTGCCTGGCAACTGAAGAAATGACGTGAGGCGGCCCACGCGGTGGAAGTGGCACACAGCGCCCTCCTGCCCCCCGGCAGGAATGTTCTGGAAGGACGGAGCCGTGCCCCGGCTGGCTCCTGGTGATTTGAGAGCTTTCCCCTGCTGTTGCCGCGTCCTGAGACACTTTGGTGTAGCGATGTGAATACAGATGTCTTTTGGTGTCAAGAGGCTGAAAAGTTGAGGGAATGGCGTGCTGGGAGCAGGCGGCCGTGAGAGCTGCCACGTCCCACGATTTCTGGGAGACTGAAAGGCAAAACGGAGGTGTTTGTGCATGCGTGAGGTGGAGGGCTTCCCATAAGAAGACTTTTCACATGGATTCTGGAGTGAGAAGGGTGCTGGGCGAAGGAGGGAGAAAATGTCAGTGTCACAGAGCCTGGACACTGACAAGTGGAAGCCTCGGCGTTGCAATGAAGCCCAGGATGAAATGTGAAGAGAGACTGAATTAGCCGGAATGTGGAGTGCATCTATCTGAGAAGGCGATCCTTTGTACATTTTAAAATGTTAAATCTAAGGAGAAAGAAGGTGGTCTGTGATGAGATGAATTTAAGGCAAATGCTGAAGGACAGAACAGTTTTCCTGTCTGAGACTTGACAGAGGGTGAAATAATCTTTCAGTAGATACGGTGAAAGGGTATAAGGCTTTAACGTGAGCTTAACTTTACTCCTGGGATGAACAGTGTGATACCAAAGCGCAAAATGAGCAAACTGATAGGCTCTTTCTGCCTTTGACTCCTGTGGTCACATTAAATTTACCTGCAACAGTCTTGCTGTGGCATAAATACATTGAGGTCAAACAGAGCAGAAAATACATAATTTAAGATAAAAAAGATCATCTATTTGGAGGTCTTTATTAATAGAATATAAGATTTAAATTTGAACTTTGAAAGAGACTTAATCTTTGGCAATAGTTGTAAGCTTATGTTGTAGTAAGTTTACAGATGCATGTTTGCACGTGTATCTCCAATAACAACTTCAAGGACATTAATTCTGTAGACTGGGTAAATTTGCTGTTATTTGCTGTATTGCTTGATAGTACTTCAGGATAACAGCAAGCCCGAAACTGTGACAAGCTTTGTCAGGCTGCTGACAATCTCAGGAATCAAAATTCTCAAAGTGTTAGAGTTAGTATAAGTGATGACATGAACCAGTTAGACATAAAAAATGAGATCATTATGCATTAATCTTTAATTGAGCATGAGTTTTGGGGGTTTTGTAGTAGAAACTGTAGCAGGAAGGTATATCAAAGCTCAAAATTACTGTGATCAAACAACAGCAGGAACAAACCTGCAAACTGTTGATGTTTTTTTGCATTAATCCTGGTCAGTTCCTCTGCCTCCAGAGGATTCTGACTGCAGTAGTTCAAATGCAGAGAGACTTGACAGTTTCTTGACAATATACTTTGGGAAGCCACAGTAGTCGCTTTGACCTGTTAATTGTCAGCAAATACCCCAAAGCAGTGCAGCATCTCTGCACTACATTCTGTGACAAATACTTGAGTGTTGTCTGACTTTCCTTTAGTTACCATCTTTATGGGTGATTTTTTGTATTTAAATTATCTCCACCCCTAAAACCTGGGAAGTCCAAGATACCTCTGTACCTTACAGCAGTACATTTCTGCCTGCCTTGTGAGCAGCATCAGAGGACAGTATTTTAAGACATTGTCTCTTCAATCTGAAGACAAAGTGTGATGCTGCTTCTTACGCTTTTTCATCTAGGAAAGTACAAATTTAATGCAATTTTCAAACTCTTTCTTGCAGCCTGTGCCCTTCTGTTGTTTTAAGGTACTCTGTGTTAAATAGCTTGTCTGCACACCCACAAAGGAGCACTCACAGACAGTGACGGGGCAGGGAGGGCCCAAATAATCCCCTGCCCTGTATACTCACAGGCCCATCACAGGCCCGTCTCCACAAGCCCAGAGGAGCACAGGACACTATGGCAGGCAGGAATCCAAACTGCAGACTCCTGGGAATGAACACTGTATCTGGGCCCTTAGCAGGGCTGCCCCAGGAGACTCTCAGCTCCCCCTCCCCCCTCCCCCCCCCATGTCTAGGCATGAAACCCATCACCATCAGTTATGGGGAGCAGCTTTTTGGATCACCTTTCAGGTGCTGCTGAGAGTTGAGACACATGATGGGGTGCAGAGGAATAGCATTTTGGGGTTGCACATGACATATGGGAGGAAACAAAGGCAGGAAAAGGGAGGGATTTAGGTGATAGGAGGGACAAGTGTGGGAAAATAGAGGGGCAAGGGGATAAAAAAGTTGCATGAAAATAGTTGGCAGGTCGGTATGGTTGCCCGTGCCGGATCGGTTCAGTCTGTCCTATCTGCTTATTATTATTTGACCACAATCGAGTCCTATTAAAAATACTTACCAGAGAAGCTAGTGAGGTGGAAAAAAGAAGTCCTCCACTGAAAATTCCAAGGTCTCTTTCAGTTACTGAAGTTTTTGTGGTGTTAGTCCAGTTTATCCCTTTAGCCGTCTTTTCTGCCTAAAAGGCACACTTTCAAAGCTGCTGAGTTTTTTCAGGCCTGTTGTACTAGTCTTTTGTTGCATGACAAAGCTGCTTCTTGGCTCACAAACTGTAATATTTCCTGAGTGTTATAGCATAGGTTCTCTTTTTTATCTTACTAGCAGTGCTGAGCCATGAGACCGATTGAATCAGTAGACTTTAGATTGAGCTATATTAAAATCCTCACAACCATGAAACATATATTTAGTTATAGTAGCAGTTATATAATAATATATGCAGTTACTTTTGAACAAAGGTGAAAGAGATGGTTTAATAGTGTTGATACACATTTAATCAGCCAATATACTGCTCTACTGTAATATAATTTATTAAATTAGTTCAATGGTAATAGTTATGCAATATAGAATGATGGAAAAATCAAAGAAACAGAGCCTCAAAAGTTCTGTTAGAATATTACTGAAGTTATTAATCTTATATAGAAATAAAGGATCGGACCAGAGTTCTGATAGAATACTGTCAAAAATCTTGGAAAATCACATCTGTCTAGAAATTACTGTCAGTAACTTTCCAGTCAGTGTTCTGAGTATGCCAAGATTATGCAAGCATAATTTCATATAGACGTTTCACATATTTATGGGTATTGTTCCTGAGCCAATCATACAGAAGCAATTAGATGCAGTAAATTTCTGAGAGGGCAAAAATACAGTGGGTGAGGTTGGTCTGCAATAGGCAATAGTTACAGCTCTGTGACCGTGTTCTGCCTTTCCTTGGTCCTCTGGGCATGCATCTGCCGTGGTTACAAAAGGTTTGGGCTTTGCAAGCAGAAGTGGCAAGCAAAGGCTGAACCAATGACTCCCTTGTCTGCAGTCACAGGCCACATAAGTGCTGGGGAATTCCCATGGTGAGGTCTAAACCCAACGTTTCTGTATGAGAGCCTGTTTGGGAGATCTGGAGGTCACTGCACAAGCACGTCTCCCCTTTGTGGATGCATACTGTTGCTTCCAAGGGAACAGATTCCTTATGGAACTCTGATCAGTGGGAAAGGAAGATGTTTCTGATTAATTAACTAGTGAAAGTGTAAGAGAAAATGAGTGGAATTTCCTGGGACCTGATCAGGAGCAGGGTATTATCCAACATACATGTTCCTGTTTTGCCTTTCCTAACTTAGATTACTGGATTCAGTATTACAGATTTGTCCTGCTTTCTTCGTAAATAAATGCATTTTTATGGAATAGAATTAGAGGGGAATTTAAAAATAAATGAAAGGCTAGATTTCTCCTGTTGAGAGTGCTACTAGCACTTGGAAGATATTTGGATGATTTCTGAAGCTTAAACTATAGATCTCCTCTTTGTATGCTTTAAATACAAAGCATTTTAATGGCTCATTAAGCTATTATATGTATGAAAGAATGAAGGTTGCATTATTCTCAGTTAATGTAATGCAGTTTTAGAGACAAACGTATTATAGTATTCAATATAATGAACTCAGCAGGGTCTCCTCCCCTTTGCTGACATTAATTCGCACACAGAAAAGGAATTGATACGCATTTTATTCTGCCCCAGCTGAAGAGCTACATTAGAGACTCAAATAGAGTTAAAGACAACGTAGCTGACTATATTATCACCAGCCATGTCCAGTGGCACATTTGCATCAGCGAGTCTCAAACCAATGTTTAACTACAGTGCGTGAGACTCCCCTCAAGAACGGTAACTTGGCATGCTGTATAGCACTGACCATAGTCCATCTTGCTACCAGAAGCAAATAGTTCTCACATTTTGACTTTACGTGATGTCTCTTGTTTTAACCAGGGATGTGCTCTTATAGCCCATATGCCAAACTCCTGATGAAGTTACCTGGAATTTTCCTTGGCTAAGATCAAGGCATTTAAATCAATTAAACAAATCCATGGTGTTTACATGCTTTAATGAATTTAAATGATCTTTATGGATTACATTTTATGTAAATGAAGATTGCCTGATAAAGATATGCCGAATGAATCCCTGAGTCACTGGCTGGATACTGGTATCTCTGGTATACTGAGTAATGACTGACATTTGGCACTGTTTTCTGTGGAATTATCCCTGAGGTACACAGTTTCAGCTTAGGTAACTGTATTTCCATGAAATGATTCTTAGAGACCTCTTGCAAACTTTGCTTGTTTAGAAGTAATAATTTATTTATGCGTTTGTTTATTTTGCTTAGTGTGCCAGGCACTAGGAACTAACTGCTATGAAACTGTTCCCGGTATGAAAATAAAGTCTTGGAAATACGGTTCTCTGGCTCTACTGATTAGCTGAACATTGTATGTGTTTAGCAGACTGGGAGAAAGAGAATGGGCTTGCAACAACTTTAAATATTGTGAAAATATTTAAAACNACAACTTTAAACATTATGAAAATATTTAAAAGAGAAATACTTACCCGCATGTCTGTAAAAGTGACAGAGAAGATGAGTTGTAGTTAATACCAGAAAACCAGATATTTGAGATTCAGCTGAGTGGGTGAAACTGAATCTGGTATTGTTATCAACCCAAGCTTCCAAATGAAAGGGGAATCATTTACTGTTGTTTAAAATCTAAAAGTGGGAGGTTGGTAGACTTCATTAGGTTTCTAACACTGTTTTAAATAGCTATTGTGACAGGCAATACCTCTGAACATATGCATGATAACAAAGTAGTTTGCCCTGATCAGACATATCACAATGAATGTCAAATTAATTTGCAACATTAATACACCCCTGAAATTACAATTTTATTCATTCAGAGCTCTGGTTACATTGCTGACAGTCCCTGTGATTTAATTCTGCAGAAATCATGATTAGAAATTCCAAGGAGAACAAGACATGCTGATTATCCAAAAGTGACTTTCATTGTTAACTGTGGGGAAATACTGAAGTGAGACTTTTCTCACAGAAAGCAGAGGTAGCATATTTATGCAGTGGTGCCTCCATAAATTTGTTTTTTCTTTGTTTGTTTTCATGGGTGAGAATGAGGGCTCAGACATGAAAAAGAGTAGCTACTCTTTTCTATTACTATCTTACACTGTAGAATCAATTTTTTTGTATGTACTAGCTCTTTATTCCTTTTGATTACTGGGAATCTTATTTTGTTCTCCCCAAGAAAGGCAGGTAACTTTTGATTTAGTTTTGAAATATTTCGTTGAAAAATTAGAGCTTTTCTCCAGTCCTTACTAAGGTAAACATACTTGTAGAACTTGCTTGAAGTGCTTAAACAGGGCTTGCTTATATGGTCCTGATGAGAAGGGAGGGGTCAGGCAAGCAAGAGTGGGTCATAGTTGAAGGAGTAGTTCTACTGTTGCTGCCATAAGAAACTTCTTGTTTTGGAGATGTAACTTTTCATGCCAGAATGAAATTATTCTAGTCTATGTATGCTTTAATTTACTGCCAGGTTTATATGCCTCATAGCAATCACAGTGATGTGCAAGTGTTAACACTTCCATTTTTCTGTGTGCATGGAAAATGATGTCCTGGTGTACAACTTCTTTTGGTTCAACTATGAATTAGAGCTATGAGAACTGTGAGATCCTCCTTTCTGCTGTGCCTTGGTGAACTGAGAAATCTCTTTAGATTGCAGGTATATCGTAGCACATAGTCCAGGTATAGCAGAGTTTTGGTTTGCAGACTACTGTGCTAAGACAGTGCCAGACTCCCTATGTGCTGTGTGTATGGGTGTTTGTGTGTGTGTCTATGTGGAGTCACTTGCTCAGGTGGTCATCAGACTTGTCACTGGAAGATGAGTCACAAATACAAGATGTTTCTATCATGTAGCATCCTGGTGAGGGATTGGAGGAGGGAAGACAGTTCTTTTTGCTACAATTACGCCTGCTTCTTTATATTTTTTAATTAAATCATTAAACCAACAACAGTAGAGCATTAAAATGGAAAAGATAGTAAATACAGGCAGTTCCTTGAGTGGCTGAGCTAATGAATTCTACTTTATGGATCTGTGTTTTGTGGTTGGATGCCTTAGTGTTTAGTAAGGTAGAAACATTTCCTGCAGTTGAGGCATTCATAATGGCTCTTTTCACTGTGTCTAATTGGAGTAAAGTTCACTTTGAACCCTTTTCCTTAATGAATGCACTAAGTTGTAATAATCTTTTAAGAAGCTTTTTTAACTTTAATAGCATGGATATGGATACTGTACTGATACTTCATAGTCAAGATCTCATCTCTTGCCATCCAGTAGAAACAAATTGACATGGGAAGGGGTTATGAAGAATAACTGCAAATTGCCATTTGAAAACTGTAACATAAGAGAGCAAATCATAAAAATAGATTTCTTTGGTGAAGTAAAACAATAGTTTCATTAGTAGTTTAAATAACCATGAGTGATAACATAACTCAACCTGAATTTTTTGCAGTAGGAATACCTAAATGGTAATTTAGTAGAGATTGTGCAGATTTCCAATGTGGGAAGGATGATAATCTGTAGAAAATATGAGGACGGAGAGTGAGAAATAACAACACAAATCATGCTTACTTATTATAATTTAAAAATTTATTCCTTTTTGCGCTGTTCATGTTTGGTTTGTCTTTACTTCTGCAAATAAGATGTATTTTATAGTTATAGTAGTTCCAACATGAATACGTGTTTTTTAAGACACAGATTAATGCACTTGAAGGCACATTGGTGATTAACAAATATTTTTGTCTCACTGGCCTTGCTCCTTGTGGTCGTGTCTTCATTAGGGAGAAGAAAATACGTGTTTAACTGCATCTTAGTTCACCTGTAGCAACTAAGGCCAGATAAAATCCTCATTCAGACAAAGTCAGTTTGTAGTTTTAAGCCAAGTTAGCAGCATTGAGTAAACTCTTGTTCCCTCTGGGCCCTCTGATGTTGTTGGCTAACAAAATTGCAGAGTGTTTTTTCTCATTATCTGATTATTAGTGTCTATTTTTCACTCTATCAAGCATCAGTAACTTTGGGTGTCTAAATAGTGAAAGTCCTCTGATAAATTAGTTACCATGAGCCAGTAATGCAGTGATTTTATATTTTCACAGGGAGTATGTAGCCTTCTTGTTTGTGCAGTACTTTTTCCCCAAAAGCTGAAAAGAAAGAATTTTGTAAATGTAGAGTTCCACTTTGAACGATTTAGGTGCACAAAACTGCCATTAAAGCAGGTTCTCAATCTTAATTGGCTTGTAGTGCCTTGTTCAGTAGTAGAATTTTATTAACACATCATGACAAAATACAAAAAGTCCTGCTGTGGATAAGGCAGATAGAGTTTTCACAGATATTGGGTCACTATGATTTCAGGTCAATCAGGGCTTCTTGTATAATGTTGGTTATCTATAGATGATGGCTTTGGGAGGACTGAGTAGAATTCAGTCTGGTTCTAAAAGCAAGCATCAGAAGATGCCCAAATGCCAGGTCTGTGCTGGAGGTCAGACACTGCTTCAATCTGGTTGAGGCACCACACTAAAGATTTCTAGTTACAGGACCCAAGTGAGGGCCAGGTCCCCTTAGGTAATTTTGCCCATGAAGGCAAAAATTAGGCTCAGTCCGTTCCAACCCCAGGCAACAGCCAGGTAAGACCCTGAAGGAAGGGCATTAATTGACCTTTATTAATTGGCCTGTTATGCCTGATCTATGGGCTTTCAGGGACAATGTCAAAGTTCCTATTTTTTGTTCTAGGGCAGAACAAAAATAGGAGTCAAACCTTCTGTGTTTCTTGCAAGATGCAGCTATGATTTTGATTAGTGTTTTTATTATGAACTGATGAAGAAAAAGTAACTTTACATTTTGCAATTCTGGTATCATTTCAGTGTATGACTGAGGAGAAAATAGTGCTGAAATATTGAAAGGTGGCAGCTTACATGAAACTGATTTGAAAATTCAATGCCCATTTATGAAGGTAATTTCAGTTGTGGATTCTGTGGCGCCCATAGATTAAGTCTGCTGGTATTTCAGTGCTTGAATGAAAACCTGTAAGTACTAGAAGTGCTGTTTGAAAGGTAATTTGAGTTATTTTACTGGGGGAAAGTTTATTGGCTGACAGGCTAAAAATGAGTCAGCTCTATTAACAACCAGTCTTGAATATAACCATTAAAAGTTGGTATTTCATTTGGAGAAAGCCACAGTTTAGAGAGTAAAGTATGCAGACTCTTTTCAGAAGATGAGGGCCTGGAAACTGGCTTCTTGTCACCACAGGTAAGTAATGAATTTTTTTGTAGACATTTTCACCATTTGCTTATGTAGGTAATTGAGGCCTGTGGCCTGTGAGGTACTCTGGAACCTTTAAAAAAACACCCAACACAATACCTGTAACACAATATAGTCTAATTTCCACCCACCCCCTACCCCCCGATTTCTGTCTTTCTTTAAGAATGGACATGGGTTTCTACAGACCAAAAAATGGTCTGAACAAATTTCACTCAACTTTTGATTTAGTTTTTTCTACACTCAATGAAAATTTGCCTTCAGAGAGTCAGCAGAAACATGATTTAAGCCTATACAGTACATTCAGGTTTAACATAATGATATCCTGACTATTTAGGTTTTCTTTCCTAATACTTATATTAGAAATGCTTGAAGTTTTCCTCTGAATAGATTAGAGAGGGGTACTTCTATGCTAACCTACTGGCATCTCAGTACTTTGTCAGTATGATCTCTATGACCTGCTCTATTCCTTATCTGCCAAGAATATTTCTTTCTTTAGGACCTTATCCCAACCACATATCACATTTGCAGCTTTGCATGACATAGTTTGCCTGCTTTCTAGCTGCGTTTGCGTTCAGCCGCAGGTCTGATAAAATAGTGGAGATTTTCTGTATTTTATTTTCTTGCTAGCATCAAGTCCATTCCTTTTTTAGGCTGCTGTGGAGTTGGGATGAGATGCTGGGGTGCTAGATATTTTTTTGAAATGAGCTCCACAAGAAAGAATAGAGTGAGAGAAAAAGATGGGAAAAGATGAAATAGATAGAACAGAAAGATCTCCTAATCTCACAGCATGATTGAAGAGATTTTTAGCTGTGTCTGAACTGCTGTGGTGTATCCTGGTCCCTTGACTGTCCAGACTCAGTGATTATTGGAAAATGCTCCCAGTTTGTTTCTCCTGCGTGGCTTAGTCTCCTATCTGTGCAGTCAAAATTTGGAGGGTCAGATGACTTATACAAGGCCCAGGTCTTGCTGCAGGGTGGAACCATGGGGCACCTAGAACTGCAGTTTTGGAGATGCTTTTGGGTACCATGGGTAGATTGTGAGCTGCAGACTGCTTGGTTATTGAATAATATATAAAACTCAAAATCCTTTATTTGAAATGCAATTATTCCGATCAATGCCAAGAAGAAGAGACTGGGAGAAGCAAGAAGATGGATGTGGGTTTTGTTTTTAAGGAAAGGGGAGGTTGGGAATGTGTTTGAAGTAGAACAGGAAGATGGAACAAATTTAGATTTATGTACAGTGCTACACAATTCAGAGAGGCAACCCTTAGATTAAAAGCTGAAAGGGAAGAAGTTCTGCAGTGCAGTGAACTGTGTCTTGAGGTATGTATAGCACAATGGTTTTGTGAAGCTGAAGTGTGCTTCTAAGCTTTGTCGTAACAACTATAATCAGCATGCTCACCAAAGGGCTGAGTTTGGCCCTCCATTTTTATTTCACTGTAGTACCGTTCAGATGTAGAAATTAAAAAACAACTTTCTGTTTTGAAGATGAGAAAATCATATTCCTTATTGTCTGAACAGTAGAGATCCTCTATTATAGTTGCATTTGCAGCAAAACTTTGCCTGTAAAAAAAGCAGCTCTTTCCATGACTCATCTTGAAGGAGAAAAATAATTTCCAGTACAACTTACATATTCTCTCTCAGTTTTTGGGCTATAAAAAATGGGTCAACTGTAGGCAAAATGGTGCTGGGGTCCAAGCTAGGTTGTTGCTTACTAGTAAGTTGAACAACAGAGTGGTTTATCCACCACCTCTGAATATTAGGCTGAGATACCTAGGCTTGACTATCCAAAAAAAGGCTGCTAAATCTTTCCATGCTTCTGCTTTTCATCCTGCAGGCAATAATGTTTACTCACCCTTGTAAAGTCATTTGAGGTCCTGTGTCTATGACAGTGAGAGTAGTAATTAGCAGTAATGCTGAACAGAGAGGAAAAAAAAAAGGCTTAGAAGCATTGTATTGCTCTTTTTTAAAAAAATAATGGATTCTGACTTTATTTGCATAGCCAAATGATTTAGTTCTGTACACGCTGGCTGCCAGAGATCCCTGTATAATATTGTCAAGTAATGAAATCTAAAGACACTATGGATTATTGTTTTGGGATATATGCAATGCTCAATGTAAAGTGGTTTCATGCAGAGAACTGAAATGAGACACAGATGATTCATTTACACATTTATTTACTATCCTG
Source organism: Himantopus leucocephalus (assembly GCA_003993805.1). NCBI lineage: Eukaryota > Metazoa > Chordata > Aves > Charadriiformes > Recurvirostridae > Himantopus > Himantopus leucocephalus. The sequence continues at coordinate 129,778,277 of RSEF01000002.1, read as the reverse complement.
CTTATTCTATCAGACTGAAATGGAGAACAATGCATTTATTTTACAGACATTTGACATAAATTAAACAGATATTTTGATGTTGAACAATTGTACAGACTACAACATGCATATTAATATGTAGATTGGTGCAGAAATATTTAGTCGATCAGCAAAATCTAGTATGACAAAAATAATAATCACATTTCCTTTTTTATGAAGTTAAAATGCAGCTGATATGGAGACATTGATACAGATACCACTAAATGCGAGAAGTTATTAGTCTAATGGAATCAGATGGTTAGCTGAAAAAATAAAGCTATTGTCAAACAGACTTATCTACAAAAAGAAATTAACTCAAAATGTTTCTAAAAAATACAATAATAATGAAAAAAAGCATGTTTGATGCAATTACCATTGCAAAATGCCCTATTATTCCCCTGCCCCACCCCCAAATACAAACAATGCACGAAGCAAAAGCAGCATATTTCTCCCACAAAATGTCTGGGGCATTTTGTAAAGGCAGATGAATGAGATTAGACAAGACTTATCACAGATGCTTTTATCTCCTAGTGACAGTTCTTTTAAAGAAAGGTATGTTGTTAATATAGCAATTTATGATGAAATGTTGCTAATTCTGTAAAATTGAACAATAGTGAAGACACTGCTATCGCGCCAAGAGAACTTCAAAAAATACTGTTGTGCTTTTTTTGTTTGCAGCATTCAGAGCATTCACAGAGGAATACAAAGTAAAGTTCATTAAACTCAATAAAACTAATAATAGTCATGCTACCGTATCTATGAAACTAACACAGTAATAACTTATAAACATGAATTAGTACATATTTTTAGTTGATATTTACAGTGATCTTAAAGCAATAGGCTATGTATTCAACTGTCAGGTTCTTTGTACACTAATCCCTCCATGTTTCAGCTTATCAGCATGGCTCCGTTGACTTTTGAAAGAGTTATATAGGTAAAACTCTGCATAACTCTTTGAAAATTTAGAGGTATAAATCCAGAACTCTGCATCCTAGAAGTACCCATGATTGTCCCCAACACTGTTTTTTTTTCTTTATTTTGTAATATGTGTTAGAAACTGTTCCTTTTGCCTAAAGCTATAATGTATTGCTCCATCCTTCAGTTTTATACAGGCAGAATTCCCATTGGCGTTCTGCTTAAGGACTTCAAGAACAGGCATAAATGTTTTGTATTCTGAACCTCCACTGAGAGATGCTATCTGAGCAAAACTTCGAGCAAAAATATCAGGATAAGACATATGTCCTTCACCTTGAAATTGTTTAAAAAAGATAAGGAATAGGCTTTTTGTTTCTTGCATTACCTTTTACAAGATAGGTCCCGGACATCAGAGCAACTAAGCACGTGATCAGAACCCTACTAGGCCCCCAATTTAAATGAATTTCAACTGATGATACAAACGGAAAGATATCTAGTCATGGTATATTGGCACAAAATACTCAAGCTGGGCTTTGCTCCTCCATCACTGCTTATCCATCTGCACAGCCATTTGCTGTACCAGTATAAACTGAGTTACTGTTAAGTGAAATAGGGCTACTTGCAGTCAGTGTAATCATATTTTATGATTTTGGAGAGAGTGTCAATCTAGTGCTGTCTGTACTGTCTTAATCAAATGTAACACGAGCTTTACAGTACATTGACTATAGAAATATGCAGTATTTAAGAGTGTGGTCCAAACTGCAAATCACAACTATCCAAGGGTTATCAAGAATTTATTGTTCAGATGATTCCACCTGGGTTAAGTTGGAGAACACACTGGGGACAATTTCATCTTTGGCAATATATTGCTCTTTTTATGCAATACCACCACTGACAATGGCTAAAGTTGCTTGAGTAAGGGATTTAGCCAGGACAACATGGACTGGATGTAATAATCATGGTAGAGAGAGGCTATTAGCAAGTAGTAGAACACAACAGAAGCAGATTTGTTGAGGAAAACACTTTGTGCTGACAATTTACACTATGTGTATCGGGCGTATTATTTTGGACTAGCTCTAGTCTGGGACCAAGGCCTGAGTGCTTCGTACTGGTTGCAGCACAGGAGGGGCCCTGATCGGAAAGTTTTCTGGTTCAGCGTCATTTAAAAGTAATCCAGTTTGCATGCTCCAGGATTGCTCTATGATGTGAACCAAAGCACGGGAAGCAGGGATAGCCGAGAGATTCACATCAAGAGAGCTGTCCTGATTTCCACTAAGATGCCAGTGTCAACATAACCATAGACTTCCAGATTTAGAAGTGTACATTACTCCTGTTGATGTTAAATATGTTTTTAAATACTTACTTGAGGTAAAAAGATACCCTAATGAAATTAACTACCCAGACTGCTCTTAGATTCAAGGTTTACATTAACCCCAAAGACTATAGTCAATGTCTAAGGTAACATGTCACCATTCTGTTTGCTTCATAGGTATAATTAGGATAATCTTATCTTTTTGAATTAAATGTTAGCTAATAGCATGTCCTTTAGCTACTTTTAATTAAAAAGAGCAATAACATTTGTGTGCTACTTCCTTGTTCTACAATGGGATTGATCTGTTAGGTGTCATAAAAGAAAATTAAATAGCAATCAATAATCATATAGGACTATAACATATGACTGCTGTTCTCGAAGAAATCTCCATTGCACTAAAGGGTAATACTTCTTAATATCATAACAACATTTCAAAAAAATATTATTTAAACTTGCAACAGAACACATACAAAGACAAGTATGTTACTCCACCTGCAGATGTCACATGGTGTATGATTACTGAACAAGAAACCATCACACGATGCAGACAATTTTGTCTCTACCTGCCAGTTACCTAACCTTTCTTCGTTAAGGAAACAGAGTAGCTGCTAAGGATTTGGCTCCCAGAACACCTGATCTGTTTTAGAATATGAAAGCATTTCAGCTGGAGTTTAAACTGAGTACCACAAAGTAATAAAAACTTACTGGACAGGAGACACGTATTCACACTTACACTGACGGCTCTCTTAATAGCATTTAGCAGTCAACTGCTTTGACGAAGGCTTTTGCAAAAGCACTGAACAAATGCACTGAAACATCTTGCAGGTTGAGGGGGACACTGGAGGAGTTGGAGCATTTTAAAACTAGAAAACATGAGAAGCTGTGAGATGGTACAGCTGCAACAATAACAGAGAGAAATGACACTCAGTTCTTCTTGCTCCTTGGTTCAAATGCAATAGAGTCCACTTGGCCGTTTGCACCAGCCTACCAGAATGCTTTCCTGATAAACAAGACACACCTATCATCTCGTTTGGTGGGTTGTCTTCTAAGTGCTCCCAAGAAGAAGAGAAAGTTGGTGTTTGGAGGGCAATGGGAAGAGATCCAAAGATCAACAAAGATAAGAACACACAGTATCTTCTTTTTCAGGAAAGTCTTCTGAAAAGCAATTACAGATCGGATGTTCATGTAGCAGGCGAGTGGATAATAACATCACTGAAAATCTCCGTAGAGACCTGTTGGTTCTAGGATAAAAATTAAGATGGGGTAGGGCTGGAATTAAATCTTTTGCTACTGGCATTTTTACCAAGTGTGAACAAGGACCATTTTATATGTTTTATTATATGTCTTGTTTATATAGTATATTAAAACATGCCTTGTTTACTTACAGTTTTCTGCCTTTCTTCCCCCTCTGCTGTATTTGCATTTCTTGCTTGATCTGTGCTGGCTACTTTGAAAAAAACCCCATATTTCTTGCATTTTTTTTCTTTAAAAATATTTTTTGCACGATCAAAATGTTAAACTTCATTCTCTATCCAAATGATTCAAAAATTATATGAATTAAAAAAAAAAACAGTCAAGTAGGCCCTGGGCATTTTTTACCAGGCTGACTGTATTCGCAACAGGGCTTGAAAAAGACAGCTGGCTTTTGTACTGGACTGCAGTTTAGAGGTGAGGTTGAAGGAGTTAATTAAATAATATGAAGGTAAACCTTGTTTCAAATAGACGTAAGGAAACAGAAGCTCAGTCTACATGTTAGGGAAGAGACTTTTAAAAGAACTAGTTGTTTTTCAAGGAATAAAAATATGTTGCCCAGTGTCACCTGTTAGGAAAAGGCTCAAGAAGCCAATTGCCATTTTGATTTATGTATGTTATAGGCAAAAATACAATTTTCTGTGCACACTTCTGGTTACGTAACATTGTGCTAAAAAGCTCTTCAAGTCAGTTGCTCTAGTGTTAGATCAGATATCACCTCTCTAACATCACTAATGTTTGAATTTTGAGACCAATTTTGAAGTGAGGACACAGTGCATTAGATTGCTGCATTAGCACAGAGGCTCCTATGTTCTATACAATGAAGCATTAAAAGGCCTTTTGTGTTTTTATTTAAAAAAGTGTATTTTATATAAATTCTGTAGTGCAATAACTTCCTACACCATGTTACATTCTTTACGTTATATGCTTCCCCTGTAAACAGCTTTCCTGTATGAACTTCCTTTGCAGTTTGTGCGATATATTATTCCCCCCACCCTAGATTTGGATAAATGTAACTATTTACTCAAAAATCATTCTGATTACTCTGTGAACATCTTTTAAATGTGTACATTTGGTTTTATCATTGAAAAGGAATTAAAACTTTGATTCAGGATTCTGCAGTTAGTATAAAATATAAAAAATAGATTGATTGCAAAGCTATCTCCCTGAACAATCTTCATTTTCCAGTGATACGAAGAGTCAGACCCCTTTCAGGTGCACAGGGGAGTAACTCTCCTTAAGTTGTTTTGAAATTCCACAACTGTTGGAAACTGACTCCAGTATTCAAAAACAACCCTCCCCTTACCGTGGTGAACAGGTAATAAGTCTGAAATGGCTTCAAAGTTTTAGAAAAACAGAAAAATATACTCAGGTAATTTTGCATAATTTGCTACATAGCAATTCATGATGAATGAAGTGATCCTGGACTGCACTTTTACACGTGCTGTAATGGAATAAAAGCTAGGTCCAGTCCTGCAACTGCTCAAGTGAATGTTTTGATCAGGAGTTATACATGAGCTAGCTATTCAGGAGTGGATCCTGCGTATACAGTCAAGACGGGAAAAACCAAATGTCTAAAACTGTGCTTCTGGAAATATATTCAGCATAGTCAAAAATATGTAATGAAATTATACCAAAAGCACTTCTAAAGCTTGATCCTTTTGCTTCCAAGATTTCAGAAAACCACAACATCTGTTAATGAAGAGAATTGCATTTCCTTTGCTTGTACAATTTCAAAATAAATGTGCTTCTCTGAAAACATTTAAAATATGGCAGTCAATAACAGCCTGATCTTCTCATCTTAAATCTCCTGTAGATTTTAATCAAGAGAGAGAGACTCTTGCTGTCCTCATTTATATTTCAGTCAGTCCCTTTTTCCATCAGAGTCCCATCGGTTTCAGGGGAAATTCATCTGCACAAGGACTGAGGCTTTGATTTTGCCACTATTGAATTAGTGATTTTAATAGGGCAGAATCAGGTTTGCATAAAGTTTAGCTCAGGAGAGCTTAAGGAATCAAATCTCTGCTCCTGCAATACGTTCCCTATGGCTGGACTCCTCCCTTTCCACCACGTGGCACAAATCTGAGGGGACTTTTCCAAAGCGTAAGGGTCACCTGGGAGAAAAAGCACATGGTAGGAACACAACACAGACCTCAGTCTTGCCAGAACAACATCACTATCTTGAATGGGATTTTTTCTGTGGATCCAGAACATGGGATCAGATCCCATTTGGACTTAATTTGGTCTTCATTAGTTCACTAGGATGTAAAGGCAGATCGAACAGGCCCACGTGATTTCATAAAACTGCACATAGAAAATACAGACCAACACTTTAGGCATATAAAAATTGACTGGCATTTAGTTTTAGTCACTGAAAATATGTAGGAAGAAAAAAATAAAAATAGAAGATTAATGACTATAAAATACTCAAGAGCTAAGTTTCTGAACAGTGAGACACAACATGATTGAAAAATGTTAAGCAGAATGCTATATAAATAGGTAAAACTGAATGCAGCAACGAGTTGCAATAAACTGCAACTAAGGACAAAAAAATTCATTTTTATTTTGAGAATTAATGACCAGACATTGTTCGGAAAAAATAACATGTTCCTGCTTTTTCAAATGACTGAAGAGATACCTCAACATTATCTTTTTATGGAAATCAGAAAACTTATGAAAACGTAGAAAACTTTTTTCTTTTTTAAAACCAAAGGACTGTGCTGTGCTCATTGTTTGGCTCAGCCACCAGAACCCATATTTTGGGGCTTTTCAAACTTGCCTCTTTTCCATGGGCCAGGCTTGAGCGAGGTCTGTGGCATCAGCCCGGCCATTTCAAGCAGAGGGCAATGTTGCAAAAAAAAAAGCTTGCTCTTTCACATTAAATGCATTAGGTGCCTGACTTTTATTCATTGAAGTGACAGAAAATGACACCTAAGTAAAAATTAACCTAGGTCTACTATGGGAAGTAGAAGCCTGCTGTTACAAACCACATGTTGGTCGGTGTAAAGGGCTTTTAAGGCTTCCATTCTTGCTGTCTCAGTGTCTTTGCAGTGCTTGCTGTTACAGCGCTGGCCTGGAAGAAGCATTTGCTCCCTTCTGTGTACGGGGAAGTGAGAGGCCCAGTCTCCGGCAACAAGCCTGCGGAGCAGCGGGGAACTGATGCTAGAATTTCTAAACACCTCCTCAGACTTTTAACTGCTGGGCTGCTCTGGCTATTAGCTGCGAGGCTGGACTGCTGTTCTTACAAAACTGTTGTAAGGGAGTACCCAATTTCAGAAGAAAAATCAGAGAACATAAAAAAAAATACCTCTATTCTGTTTTCCTAAAAAAAAAAGCTTATGATTAGGATTAATGCATTGAATAAAATTTCTATTATTTAGGGAATTAAAGTGATCTATAGGGGGGTTTATATTATAGCATAGGATGCTATTGGTGCTGGATAAAAAGATAATAGCTTCTTTCAGACAGTGGTTAGATGGGTACTTCGTAATGAAGGCTTTGGTTCAGCATCTCTCTTAAGAAGCTGGAGGATATCAGAGAAACTAAAGATGCTTTGGCAGGACTGACATTTCCCTTTATTTCAGCGTAGGGGAAAGCCTATACTCTGCTTTTGGAACAGCTATGGGGATAGGGTTGAGGCAAAGCTGGTGAATCAGGTGATATCTTCTGTCAGTCCAAATGATTGAACTGAAAAACAGAGACAAGCTTCGGGGCATGGAAGACCTGGGGCAAGTCACATGTACCTGAAATCTGTTTTTTCCAGCTATATGATTTGTGATAATAAAAGGTACAACTTCCCCCTACAAAGCTTGTCTCTTACGTCCTTACACCATAATGGCTTCAACAACATCGCCATTATCGAAGTATGGGCACTGCATGTACAGAAAAGGGAAAGAGAGCTCAAAGATCATGTGGAAGCAAATATTGTTAAATCAAAGGAAAAAAAGAATGTGGGTAATTTTTTTTTAATACCAAGTTAAAAGAAATATTCTAAGAGACTGACAACTTTTGGATATGTCTATATAGCCATTTGGCACTATTTATTGCCACAGAAATAACTCACTCTGGTCTTTTATTTTAAAATGGAACATTTTTTTTTTCTTAGTTATGAAACGTTGGCAGTTTTGTATAAAAATATCAAATGCTTCAAGTTCTGGTCATTAAATCTTTGCTCCTCCTCACAGGATCATTAATGAAACTGACAAATGCAATAACTAAAATTATGCAAATAATAAAAAAACCCATCATGATTTACAGCACAGATAAACTAAAATACTGTAGTCCTTAATTAACAGATATACTCATGAGCTTTTTAACAGAAAGCAAGATACGCGAGATGCTTTAAGTAGAAGTTGCAATTTTGCAACATAAGTCTGTACAAAACCTCCAGGCAGCACGCTGTGAAGGAAGTACCTGTGTCCCAGGAAATGCTTTTTCCATAAATCCTTGTTAACAGTAGCTTTCCCCCAACCCCAAACTATTTACAAATATATGCATTTTGCAAGCTCAAAGCACCTTGTTTCACATCTTTATGAATGCATGCATTGACATTTCATCCTTTCATGTGCAAATTCTAAAATTCATTGTAACCAAGAAAACAAAAAAAGTTAAAAGAGTTCAAAATCTGTCTACAATCATAAGTGAAAGGATCAAAAATGTCAGATGTTGCAGAACACTGGCTCCTAACAGAGCTCTCTTTATTTTATTCACTGTTCTTGAGTCATTTTTTTCCCCATTTTTTTTCAGTTTGTTACAAAAAGCAGTCTTTTTTTTTAAATTAAACAGTATTTAAACTAAACAACTCTTCATGCCATGCAAAAATAACATTTTATGCACTTTTTTTTGAGGCTTTCCATGTTTTAGTTCATAGGCATTACTAACTGTGTTTTAAGAAAAGTTATTTTTATTGCTTTTGTAACTAGTCACATGCTAGTTTCGCGCGTGGGACAGTAACCAGTTTCTCCTGGACTTGAATGAATTTCTGGGGCAAATAAATGGTTTTCCATTTTGTGACCTTCTTGGTTACTGTCTTTCTTTACCTCACCCACAGCATGGTAAATGTCTTGGGTACAGTTGTGGCCCATGCTTTTGGGTGAAGAGCTGACCTGTGACTCCTCTGTTAAATGGTTGCCATCACTGTGTTTATCCCCACAGCAATTTGTCTTGATATCCTGTTGCTTTTCATGTTTTATACCATGTAACTCCATAAACTCTTCGTCTTCTCCAGTGTCTATTTCAGTGAAGCTCCTCCTCTCTTTTGAAGGGAAAGTGAAAATCTTTTGTTTGGGAAAGAGAGGGGATGATTTTTTAACAGGTCCCTGACAAAGTGCAGATGCGTCAGCACCAAGTAAAGGTCGTTCACCCTGGGGTGAATTTTCTTCTAGGAGAATGGTGCTGATGTGCTGAGGGGTGGCCTGTGTGAAGTCTGCTCCTGCCATTACTGGCAGTGGCCTTGCAGTGCTCGGTGGAGTTTGTGGAGCACCGCCTCTATTGTCTTTAAAATTAACTTTAAGGGATCTAGATTTTAATGGGTTGCTACCTTTCATGGAACTTTTGGGGCTTTCCATGGCAGTGTCTAAATGCAAATGACCATGCAAAACAGTTTGGGATCCACTGCCATCACTGATAACAGCTCTGTCGATTGGATTGTAGTCAAAGGTGACATCGGTTGGAGAAAACATTCTGTCTTTTGTGAACGGTATATACTGAGAACTCCTTACTCTTTGGTTGTCTTCCAGGTTAACAGCATCAGCTGGAAATCTCATGTGCAAGTGAGAGCCAGGAAACAGAGAAAGGGGAGATCTCTCTGTTTCTGTGAAGTCGGTTGCACAACTGGCAAAGCTGTCGATACTGGATGTGCTTCTCATGTCTGTTATGATGTCTGTAGGTCCAGTTGGCAATGGATCTCTCTGACCCGTAACTTCTTCCATTTCTATTTCTTCTTCGTACACAGGTGGCTTTGCTGACTGGTCTTGGTAACCAGCATTAAGATTAGGCTGAGATTGAGTTTTAGTAATTTCATTATACAACATCTCCAGTTTTTGGGCACTGAGGTGCTGTGGGCTGGAGGATGCTGCAGCATTGTTTAATTGCTCGTGGGAGTCTTGTTGACTGACTTCTTGGTATTTGTTCTCATAAGACTTGTTTGAGCTTGTTTCAGACATTGTCCTTCTGGCCCATTTCCACCGGCTTGGGGACAAGTGGTTGTCATCAGGTGTCTCCTTTGGATTGGCTGTTTCTCCAGGCTTACCTGAATCTACTGCTACATCTATCATTTCCATGCTGCGAGCAAAGGCATCTTTCAGGTTCATGGAGACAATACTGCCATTTCTTTTAGCTCGCTCAAGTGCTTCTCTCCTCTTAATTGCCTTCTCCTGTCTTTTCTGTTCCTTATAAAACTCTGAGAAATTGTTCACAATAATTGGTATGGGCAGGGCTATGACCAGCACTCCAGCGATACAGCAAAGTCCTCCAACTATTTTACCTAATAATGTCTTAGGATAAATGTCACCATATCCTACAGTAGTCATAGTGATTGTTGCCCACCAGAATGATGCAGGGATACTGGTAAATTTTGTAGCATCCTCATCCTTTTCCGCAAAGAATACAAGACTTGAAAATATCATTATTCCCATGGCTAAAAATAATATCAATAAGCCCAACTCATTGTAACTCCGCCTGAGCGTAAACCCTAAAGACTGAAGGCCTGTTGAATGTCTGGCGAGCTTAAGAATCCTTAGGATCCTCATAATACGAAATATCTGAACCACACGTCTGACGTTTTGGAACTGCAGGACACTTTTATTGGACTCCGTGAGGAAAATAGTGACATAGTACGGCAAGATAGCCAGTAAGTCAATGACATTTAACGGGCCTTTGAAGAACTTCCACTTATTTGGTGAGGACAGAAAACGCAAAAGGTACTCCATGGTAAACCAAGCAATACACACAGCTTCAACGTGTGCTAGCTGAGGGTTGTCATTTGGCTGCCCAAATTCATCTATTTCTTGAAGCTCTGGCAGTGTGTTAAGAGACAAAGCAATAGTGGACAGTACGATGAACAGAATGGACACAATGGCCAAAATCTGTAAAACAAAATAAACAATGTTTTGGTTAGACTGATACAAGTGTATTTGTCAGGGCTTGCTTAAGTCCTTTCAAATGTGCATGTGGCAAATAATCTCTGAATGATGGAACCTGCTTTGGCTGCTGCATTTGATATTTTGTTTTAATGTTTTGATTTTTGCACAGAGCGAAAACACTAGAATCATCTTAGACATGGTCAAAACCTGATGGTTTTGCTGCCTGCAGTAAGCCAATTCATTTCAGAAAGTAGGCCATGACTGGTCTTACCATTTTTAAATTACAACGGGAGGTGTTATGTATTATTACAAGTTACCAAGTGAAGGATATAAAGTTCCTGCTAATGTGCAGAACATTATTAATTTTCTGCATTAAGTGTAATTATGTAAAACTTCACATGGTGCGGAGAACTGATTGGGAAATACAGTGTGTAAGCTGTCAATTTAGTACTACATAGTACGCACTTCCCTAGCCACGTGTAAATTTATGAGACGAAAGTCAAAGTTAAGAAAAACAAACAAGAAGCATTGTTCAGGAGACTAGTCCTGCTGAATTGTCATGTCTAGACAAATTTCAGGTGCTACAAGAATTGAAGGTATTTTATAGCCTTGAATTAGGTTGAGAGCAAGATGTTTAAAAGTAAGCAGTTGTATGAAGGTGAACCCAGTTTCTCATCATGATTAAAATGTGTAAGTAGACAAATGCTGCCTAGAAATAATGTTTCAATTTCTGTCCCGGGAGATAGGTTTTCTGAAATATTTTGTCATTCGTTTTGATAAAGTTCAGGTGCCTCTGTACCTCACAGCGTTCCATTTTGCCTGGAATAACTGGTCATTCTCATTTACAGAATCAATATTATGAGAAAAGAAATGAATCTATCAGAGAACCCTAATGGTTTTGCTACAAAGTTAAGTTATTTATACTCAAAGGAATATGGGCAGCTTTGAGATAGAGTGTGAAGTGTTAAAGTGATGCAAAAGTTATTATAAAACTTGGAAAAAAACATATTGTTTTGGTTAGAAGTCCCAAGTAAATCCATGTTTCTATTAGAAATACTAAAATAAATTGTTTTCTGTTTTAAAGCTCAGTTTAAGCTCATTCATAAAAGCATTTGCTCTTGTTTCTCAGAAATGGTACTGTTAAATCTGTTTGGTGATGTTTGGTGTACTTCCAAGGACACACTAAGTCTAACAAAATTTCTGTAATACCCAAGAAGGGTGAAACGCAGCTAAGCAGAATGCAGATATAATGAGTATATGGGGAGAGATTGGTCACAGCGGTGGTAAAAGCTCCAGAGATGGAAAGGCCACCTCACTCTAACTTTGAGAAAAATAGCAGTAAGTCTGTTTCATCTAGGGGTTAGTAAGAACAAATTCAGCTTTCTAAGGACAAACAGAAATTGCTCATGGTGTGAGGGTCTGTATTTGGCATCATCTTGTACTTATGTGCTATCTTTGGCCTTTTTCAGCTAGTACAGAACAGGTAGCACCTTTCATATTTTGAAGTATTCCAAACAGTTTTGTATCTTCCTCTACCAGTGCAGCTTCTGCCCTTTTTTTTTTTTTTTGGGTGATATTTATTGGAGGAATAAGATCCATTTATTTCTCCTGCCAAGTGAGTTGTGGACCACCTGTCTTCATCCTTCATACAGCCCGTTCAGAAAACATACGCTGGTTAATCTAGCCTGTTTAGAAGGGCTGTACATCCCTTTAAAACAGCAGCAAAAGAAGCCAATCTTAGTAAAGAATGAAGGCAATAACACTTCATACCTAGGCAGGGCTGAATAATGAAATTGGTGAAGTCCTGGAGCTAGGACAGAGGCAGACAAAAGGCCACGCTGTGACAGAACAATAACTACCTTTCAAACTGTGAAAGTTGCCTATATCAGATTTCACAGTGAAAAACTTTGAAGCTTAAATAAAATATAGTAGGTTCTCCACTTCACTGAAATTACTGTGAAATAACTAATGCGTGCTCAAGTCCTCCAGCATACTCAGTAAAATAATTATACTTCCAGAATTCAAAGAACAAATAATCATGGCATGGATCTGAATTGTTGAGCTTGCAGTTTCTGTCAAACTGATGCTTACTCGTTGGGGCCAGCATTACAATGTAAATAACAGCATAGGAAAAAGCTGTACAATACAAGGACACAATTACTTGACATGCGTTGTTCTTAAAAAATAAAATCATGAGAACGAATCTGCCTGATTGTCATCAAACTGGTTTTAATTAGGAAACACTGGCATTTCAGTCTGTCATGGGGAATTTATTTTAGTCCTGAATGTTCACCAGCATACAAAAGACCCTAGAAAAGAGGTGAGTCAATGTATAGCACCCCTTCTTACACTGTGCGACAATGCTAAAACTCCGTGCATTTTATAGGTCTTGAATACAAAACTTTCTGGTTCAGAGTTGCCACCCAGGGTGTTTTAGTGACAGCAACCATCTATCTGTTTGTTTCAGCCATTCGTTCATACGCTGGTAACACACAAGCCTGAACTCTGCCAGCTAGTTTAATAAAATCTACAGATAGTAGGCCTGGAATTTTTAGTGTTATATACGTATCATCTATAAGCATGCATCCGTTCTTGGTGAAAAGAATTTACAGCAAAAGAAAGTATTTTGGTTTATTCTAATGTAAGAATCTCAAGCTTTTGTTTGTCTGGGACTTTGTTGTGTAATTAAAGTTCTGCATCATTCCACACAGAGTATGTTTTAATTATTGCAATTGATTAGATTTTACAACTCATTAGGCAAAGAATGGCAGGGGATCACTAGGAAGAACACTAGCAACTATGAGAAAACGAAGGAGAAAAAAAAGGGGCTCCTTATTCTGAGTCTACATAAAGAACACTTTGCAGATAGTGTTATGCTGGTAAATCCTCATGGACCAGATATACCTTATACTAACAGAAGCACAGAGTTTATAAGAAAGGCCCATAGCAATCTGCTTGGCTAGCTATGCTGATACAGAAGAGTAAATAAAACCTCTGCTGACTGAATCTTTACCAGCAAAACTTCTTGTATTCTGGGCATGTTTCTGGAACTGTATTCTGGACAGAAATGCCTGGAAAATTTTGTGTACTCCAGGTAATCAGTCTATGACTACAGTTTAGCTATTATTCTGAACTTATTATATTTAATCTGCATTTCAGAATATAAACAATATTCTGTTCAAATGAGAGATTCTGGCAGTTTATGTCATTTAGCTATGGTTCTACAAAAACACATAAAAATCCAACTCTTATTAAACTTTAAAAATAATTCCTTATAAATTGCAAAATGCATCTAAAAGAATGGACATATTTAAATTCCTTTCTTATGGGCTAGATATAAGATGTTTAAATCTGCTGCTGAGGCAATGAATAGTAAAATATTCCTCGAGTTAACGATGCAGTCTTAACAGGCTGCTCCAGATACTGTTGTTTCTGATTTTTGTGGACGCAAGAACTGGTAGCAATCTGAAAATGTAGTGGTTTCTCAGTATTAAATTGCCACTGAAAAGTGGCCTTTTTTTCCTGTGTGTTCATCTCATTACTCGTTATTGCCAGCACTGTGAGGATTTCTGCATAGAATGGGCATACAAATTGAGGCAGAAAAGAAAGGTGTTATGGAATCGTCTTAAAATTGCTCTTTGCAGTTCTGCAACAACTGATATTGTGAAAAGGCTCCTGGCATAACTGACACGCCAGTGGTATTGTTATATAAAGCAGAGAAAAAGTATACATTAGGTTCACACTACAGTACAGCTGCTCAGGGAAAGTTCAGTTGAGCCATATCTAACAGCCAGTGAAGTGTATTTGATTAATACAGGTTTCAATCAGGTAAAACTGTATTAACAATGTTGTTTCCTTGGTTCTTGTTCCAGGGTGGGATCTAAGGTAGGATCTAGACCATTTAAATAACAGACAGCAGTCTCATTACTTTTCAAATCTCTAGCCTCCATAGGCACTGACTGTTATGTATTCTTCTCTTTCTGCATTTAAATGTATGACATGATCTTCAAATAAAGTGCTCTGGCAGTATCTTTAGCTCTGGCGTCAGAAAAAAACTCAGAAAAAATAGTCATTGTTCAGCTTTTGAAAGACTTCTGATAACAGTTTCTGGAGAACTGTACCAAGTTTCTTGGGTACTTGGCTATATAGTCTCAGAAGCATCTGCTCTTGGGAAAGAGGCGTCTAGATCTAGATTTGGGCAAATAGATAGCTGGAGTTGGTGTAGGTTCTTCAGAGAAACCTGAGAGCTACCAAGTGCTGTAGCCAGCAGGCCATGCTGTATCTTCCATAAAAGTGTCCTTAGCCTGCAGCACAGAGCTCCCAGCTTGTGCCCGGACAATCCATCGGCACACAGCCACACTGGCAGAAGCAGAAAGTCAGATAATGGAGGTGTTCATTCCTCTGAGGGAGTAAGCCCGTGAAAGTGGAAGACATAATTGTAGGCTTGATGGGAAGTTTACGGAAATCAGTTTGAATCAGCAGTGCCCTTTACTGTCAACAGTCTTCAGATTGTGATATTGAGTTTGCAACTGAATGGAACAAAAGTTTTGCTCAGTAGGAGCACTGTCTTGTACATCTGCTGAGATCTCTGTCCTGTACTCAACACCTCAGACTATCCAAATGAGATGCTCACTGGAGCCATAAAGACAACACTGCAAATCGAGCTGCCTTCCAACTATAGGCATTATCACATGAGGAATTTCAAGAATAGCCAGAACATCAGTCTGTGCGTATTTAGGGGAAGGGGCCATTATACTTTCCTTCAGCGATGCAAAGGAGAAGCACATTTTTACGTTTGTACAAACTGGATAAGTGCAAGGATATTTTACCAGCTAATAGTAGCACTTACCAGTACAGCACCATGGCACTGCCTTCAGCAGCTGCCAGTGCTGTTCCTTGCTAGACGCTGCAGAACAAGGTCATGAGACAGCAGCTCTGTTCCCTGGTCTCTTCATTGGCTCCCTTCATTGTGTCCCTGGGACTTCCCAGTTACAAGCATCCCCTCTTGCTTCTGGCCCATGGTTCTACATTGTGGTGCTCTGCAGAGAGGACTGCATTCAGCTCACACCTGCCTGCTGGCAATTCTGCACTCAAAATGTTTCCCTGTGTGTCACAGCTCACATCATGAACAGTCTGGAAAACTTAGAAGTCTGTTACTTTGAATCTCAGAAAACACTGAAAAAGTTCAACAGAGAGGCAAGACGTTTTACTACTGATAACAGGGTATGGCGCTTACTGGCTAATGTCTTTATTAACATCAGGTCCTTGGCCAGGAGGCATGAAAAAGGAGACAAACAGGGACAAACCCTACTTGGAGTTGGTCCAAACTGGAACGCGATGGAGTTATGGCAAGCTTTAAGCATGCCAATTCTAGCCGATCTCAACAGTTCTGCAACACTGAAAATTATGTATTAATAGATGTATTGTATATGCTTGCTTCCTTGTCTTAGGTCATGGAAAAATTCATTGCCAGTTACTAAAATTAGACCTAGGTACCAGTTTAAAATTATCCTAAAACTATTACTGAGAAATAAGTAAGACATCAGCCTCCAGTTGGGTCAGGTACTCTGACCTCAGCCTCCGCTTTGTCATTATTAGAACTAAGTCAGTACTTGCAAGAGTGAAGACAGAACTTCATGATATAGTAAGAAAGAAGTTGATACCATTCTGTCATAAAGTCTCAAAAGAGACGTCCTTTGTAGTTATCTTACAGGGCCTGCAAACCATTATTCCAAGTGGAAAATTGCCACTGCTGATGCACTGCTGTCCTTTCAGAGTACACCATCTCTTTTTACCTCTCCAGAATACCCTGTGATTGCAGACTCCCAGCACAGGTCTAACAGCTCCACATAGAATATGGTGTTTAATTTTTGAAAAATAAGATGGAGGAGAGGGGAAATTTAACAGAATAACATAAATTTAATTCAGCTTACAGCTCTATCACAGTTGCCCTTTCAGGAACACATCTGATAATTGCTCTGACAGCATGTGTAATCACTGAACAGCGTCTCTCTGCTACTCTTGGTCTCCTTCCTTGGTGACATTATTTAGAATTTTGACCTTTCATTTCCACTTTTTCCTAGATCATTATTATGAATATTTCTGAGGACTCAATTTGAATCTTCTTCATTGATCTTTCCGGGGTATTCATTAAGCCTGACATTAACCTCCATATATGAAGATGAAGCTCTTAGTATTGTACTTATCTGCTGCCTAAATCATTTTCTTTTTGTCTCTTTGCATTGGGATGACTGTCACCTTAAAAGCTTAGTCTAGAAATGCTCACTGAAGACGTCTTCACTAAAGATTTAATGACTAGCTCCATTGACACTCCCTATCATATCTTTAGATATGAGAAGTGGCTACTAGTTCATCAGCAGATGAGCAGCCACTGCTCTATCTGAAGTTCCGACTGACAGACCTGCGTTCCCATTAAGCTAGTGAATTCAATACTTCTAGATGTTTATTTGTGGTTCCATGAAGTTCAGTGGTGACTCTGCCTAGGTAGCTAAATGGCATATGTTCAGGGATGTGCTGTCCTATCAAGATCACCCAGACCGGGAGCCAGGTAGTCAAAGGGACCGCCTTTGCTTCTGCAATGCGGTGTCCTTCAGGTCTCTGTCTGAGGAGGCTCAAGGGAGGCTCAATGGAATTGCTGCATACCAATTCCAGTGTGCTTGGGAGACTAACGATGATAACAGCAGCATGATCATAAGGATGTTAAATCTAGCGGGAGGGGTAATAACAGGTAGTTAAAGCTGAGCTTTTACTACTAGGTCACTCAAACTTCTTCAAGCACAGCTATACATAAGCAAGGTATTTTGAAACTGGCTCCGGTAGGTTTACCTGACCTGAGAAACTACTACTGTCCTGGCACATCCTTCACGTCAGAAGTTCAATCATAAAGCCTTTCTGTGTAGCTGATATTCTTCCTGCTTGAGAGCCCTGCATGAACTCCGTTTTTTTTTCACAAAGCCTTTCCCTCTTCCACCTTCCCATTCCATAGACTGATGTTTGCCTTAGCAGACCAAGGCTCTCAGAGGGAATAAATCTGCTTAGGAAAGGATCCTATGTTCTTTGAGAGCAGCCTGGTATAATTCTGGTTTAAATTAACAGTAGTAAAATACATCTCTTCTGCATTCTGTTACAGGTAAATTACTGGGTTTTTTTTTTGGTTTTATGCTATTAGGATACTAGTGATAGAATACCTCCCTCCTGCACTCTGTGGTGGGCAAGCTGCATTTACTCAATGTCTTGATTATTGCTTTAGGGAAAGATGACCTTGGTGTTTGCACCACCGAGATTTTCAGCATCAGGATTTAGTAAAACGTGAGTTTGAGCATTTGATTATGGCTGAATATGGAGATGACTTGGTATAAGGCAATCTTCCAGTGGATTATACAGGAAAATGAGAACCCTGGGAATGTGGACTGAGTCTTTATGAATCTGAACACAAGGGCCATTAAAGTCTATGTCATGGTTTCAGCTGGGATAGAGTTGACTTTCTTACCAGCAGCTGCTATAACACCATGTTTTGGATTTAGGATGAAAAAAGTGTTGGTAAGACACTGATGTTTTTGGTTGTTGCAAAGCAGTCAGGGCCTTTTTTGCTCCTCACACCGCTCTGCCAGCCAGTCGGCTGGGAGTGCACAAGAAGTTGGGAGGAGATACAGCTGGGACAGCTGACCCCAACTGACCAAAGAAATATTCCATACCATATAACGTCATGCTCAGCATATAAAGCTAGGGGAAGAAGAAGGAAGAGGGGGAGGTTCAGAGTTATGCCATTTGTCTTCCCGTGTAACCGTCAGGCACGATGGAGCCCTGTTTTCCTGGAGATGGCTGAACACTTGCCTGCCAATGGGAAGTAGTCAATGAATCCCTTGTTCTGCTTTGCCTGCGTGTGTGACTTTTGCTCTACCTATTGCACTGTCTTTATCTCAACCCATGAGTTTTTCTCACTTTTACTCTTCCAATTCTCTCCCCCATCCCACAGTGGGGACACTGAGCAAGCAGCTGTGTGGTCCTAGTTGCTGGCTGGGGTTAAAGCACAACAGTCTATGAGAACACTAGTGGCACATTAGCTACACAGTAGAAAATTACGTACAGCATGGCTAAAATTTCCAGGCTGTATTTAGTAAATATTGTGACCAAGAAGTGGTGACAAAGATCTTGGGAGACCAGAGAAATTGCACTAGGCACCAGTAATAGGCAATGGATTGCAAGTGTGACTACTAGCTGGATCTTCAGCACAGCCCTGAAGAAACCTGCTGCAATTAATTATGAGCAAAAGTTGAGGATAATACTGGGGTTATCTGTTAGACTGGCAAAGATGGGAGACCTCAAGTAGTCACAGATGAAGGCAGTCTTCATAGTTTGGGAAGAGGCATATGTATTCAGTTCAGCATCAATGGAGACAACCCTGAGCACTGTTTATTTAGCACAAAACTATTGAGCATTACTTTGGGCTTGTTAACAGATTAAAATCCATATCAAGTCAGTTCTAATATTTTTTTGTTGAACCACAAAAGGCTATCTCAGCTGGAGACACGAAATCAATTATTTCATGATGAATAGCAAACTGCCCACTAGGACTTAATGTACAAGAAATTGTAGATCCAGAGTCAGTGTTAAGTGAATGGGTATTGCTTTATGTTTTTCACTAGGAATTGGATAAGCCCATGAATTTTTCTGTCATATTATTGACAGAAGCAGAGCTAGTACCTGCTTGAAATTATGGTGTAGCTAGTTTAATCAATTAAATCATTTAATGTAATGTAGGTTACAATGAAAATAAAAAGTATATCTAGGTGAAGCTTTCTTTGCTGTATAAGAGGGGGAGAGATTTAACTCCCCGTTACAGATAAACACAAAAAATTATCTTCAAGAATTATGTTAAAGGCTTTATTTGTAAAATAGTTTTGTGTCTGCAGAGCTTTTTGTCCTCCCTAAATATTATTTTTAGGTGAAACAATTTGCCCATGTGTGTAAGAAAAGTCAGCTAAATTTATCAAAAAAGAATGAGATGTCTTTAATAAAGTTTTCTAAAACTTCTGATGATCACAGCTGGCACATTTCTTATGTTTAGGTTGTGTTTTGTACTAGCTGTCTAATTTTCGGTGGTGGGAGCTGATTATTATCACTTAGATGGGCGTACTATAATCTTCAAAATTTCCATCTAAGTCATGACGAACAGCTTGCAGTTTCCAACTCTTTTGCGCAGCAGACCATATGCAAGACCTGTTCTGCACTCCTTGCACGCACAAGCCATTGGCTTCATTACCAGGAATTTCATTTTCGAAAAAACCCCACCCCACAACCCCAAACCAACCCCTCCCCCAAACCCAGAGGAGAAGGTCACCTCCAGCAAGAAGGCGGGCTGAGGGTCAGAGGGCTGGGAAGCCCGGCGGGGAGCGGGGGCGCTAGGACCCAGCGGGGCGGGGGGGGGCGGGTCAGGGAGCTGTCCGTCCCGCCCCGGTGCTGAACGCGGGCCCTCGGCAAAGCGGCCCCATCCCTGCGCTGCCCGTGGTGCGCCCACAGGCGCCGCAGAACCCCCTTATCCTACCGCCTTAAATACAGGAAGGTATGGAAAGTATACCATTCATAAATATAATACTGGCAAAATAAATAAAATGCTGGCACACTATTTGTTTCTCAGATAAAATACCATTGAAGTAGGCTGGAATCTCACCAGAGGTGACAGATTTCTTTTTACTGCTTGCCAGTAAATAAGTTACTAAAAACACCTGGCCAATCATGGTGGAGCTAAACAAGCAGGAGTAATGAAAAATCAAAACTCAACTGTTTACCCCCGAGAAGTTTTAGTATAGGTTGTTGAATGGATATAATTGGGGAAATCCACACACCTGATGTACAAATTTAGCTGACGCTACTCTTTTTGATATTAATGTTCAACTTAAATCAGAAAGCTGGATGTAGCTGATTTACAAAAGAAATTCTGTGGAAATCAGAAATGAAATTTCTTGGTTCTCACTGTTTGTATTTGCCATTTAGTTTTAACGGAATTTGTTTGCAGCTGAGACCTCAGATTATAAATCAGGACTGTACACTTGAGTCTAATTTGTTGGCAACCATATTAAGATTTTTGTTTAAACTATTCTCATTCTATCCCCTTTTTACCATTGACTGAGGCTGTCTTTTAGTGATGTAATACAGTGAGTAAGGATGACCTCCCACCTGAACACTTCTGTTACCTGTCAAAGAGATTTGCTAGTTAGCCTTATTTGAAATTATGACAGGCACAAAATTCAGACATAATCTTTACTCACACTTCTAAAATAATTTTTCTATCTTGGCGTCATGTCAATTTCTACATATATTTCAGAACTGCAGCTCTATGTAAAACATCTACATCAATCTATAGGTTTACATAAAGCTTATGCCAATATTTCCCACACTCGTGGAATCAGAGAAATTGTTAAGGAAATGAATCCAGTCTGTTTCTTCCTCTTTTGCAGTACAGTCATGCATAGTTAAAGGCCTGCATAGCTTAACTGTCTTCTTTTTTACGAACTGTAAGGTGACTTTCCTTTCTTTCTCCCTTTTCCCTCATAACCAATTTAGACTTCCACTGGAAATATATGCAATATGATACTTTTTCTCAGTACTACATAGACTTGCATTTATGACATTTAAAATATTAACTATAGCTTCAACAGAAATATATGAACCTTTCATATCACATCATGTGTTTAACGATGCTATCAAATTCTAGCAGACATTGATTTATTAGTTACACTCAGTTCATGCTTCAAAGACTATGCCCATAACAATGGGGACTATGGACTTAATATAAATTAAAAAAAAGAAAAGAAAAAAAAGATGAAAAAAGGAGAGTCATCAAGCTGAAGAAAATAGATAGACCTGTTTATCAGCCTTTAGTTTTTTGCATTTCCTGGAGGGAATTAATCCTATCCTATTCTGAGAAATTGCCATGTATACATTTTCCATCAAAATGTTACTAAAAGGTACTGCTCATGCTGCTGTGAGCTCAGACTAACAGCATACTGGATAGGAAAATGCCTGTAAGTTATGTGAACCTTCCAATTTAGAGCTGTAATTCAGACTCCGCTTTTAGCACAAATAACTTGGACAGGTGCTGAATAGGGTGTTCAAGAAATGTCTGTTTTCTCCTAAACTACGGATTGGCCAGAAGAAGGGCTGAATATTCACTGCTCTACAGAAAAGACTGTCTTTGTCCGGTCACATATAAGTGTGGCTCATGGTCTACCTGCGTCACAGGGCCTGCTTTTGTTCTCAGGAAATCAAAGGGAAATTTGCTGTTGCCCTTAACCAGAGTGCACAAGTGGAGTTTGGATATTTTGGTAAGCTTTATTGGGAATGTGCTGATTACCAAGGGAAGAAGGATGTCTATGTAAAGGAGAGCAGGTTTTGGACCTCAGCAGTGAAGTGAGGAAGCAAAGGAAGGAAGTCTGACAAGCCTTAGTCTAATGTTCCACAAAAGATGTTTTGGTATTTTTCCTATTTCGTATTTTAACCAGTAGATGTCTCTGTTTTCTCGTGCAGTTGTTGACAAGGACACAATATTCCTGTTGTCACAACACATATTTAGTAAAAAAACATTTGTTTCCCATGGAATGAATATACGTGAATGTAAAGATGCCGACTTAATGCTCTTGGCGTACCCTGCTGATTTCTGACCAACCTAAGCCCCTGGAAGCTTTAGTGAGAGCTCTGGCTGCTAAGCAACTTTGAAAATCATCCTTATGGAAATGTCCTGTAGGATTATAAGAGGACAAAAGAGGAATTGGCGAGATTCTACGGTCATTCATCTAAAAATGTAATAAATTTAGTATAGCTTTCTTATCACATGGGAAGGCTCTGCGGAAGCAGCTTACAGAACAGTATGGAGTATTCAGTTTCTACACAATGCCTCAGGAAATTCCAAGTTGTGATAGATGAATTCTCTTCTCTGCTTCACGAACGTGTAAGATAATATTATTTCTGTATCTATAGCTATCAAGAGTAATAAAGTAGATGACTTGAAACATTCACACCTAACTGAAAATACCAATATGATGAAATTCTATTCAGACATTTGTATTTTACTTATCATTTGACAAACATATAGGAGATATATGTGCATATTTATCCTAAAATCTTTACAGAAGAGATCCTGGATTAGCTCATCAAAGAGAAAAAAACTCTAGACTGGATCTGCTCTGAGCCCTGAACTGCATGAGAGGTTTTTGCTTGCAAGTTGTTCCATCCTGGTCAGATGCTCCCTTGGTAGGAATCCCTACAGATTCTGTTAGGATTTGTGGTTGTGCCTTATACTAATTAAATTGCATGAGCATATTACGTTAGAGAAGAAAAATGTTGCCTAGTGTAGAAGACAGCTGTGCCCACATGAGCCAAAGCGGTACGTTGGGGCTTTTTTTTTGCCATTGAGACCCAAGTCTATGTCGGAAACAGAACTCCTCCAACTGGTGGGAGCACTGAATCAAGGACAAATATGTGTTAACAGAGTTCCCCTGCATGTTCACACTTCTACATACTGTGGCTGTTTCTCCTACTGTTGAGTGGAGCCATAGGCAAGCTACTTTTTAGTCCATGTTTATGCTCCAAAGGCACTGTGATGAGAAGTACGGATGGCCAGTCTCTAAAAGTCATTAGTCCCATGTCACTGGTTCCACCTCCTCAGAGAGTGGCTGTTTCTAGGAGCCAAGCAGAATATGGAGTAATAGAAGGAAATATCAGGCCTTACCCTGAAATGACTTATTATTAGACACAGCTGTTCCCCAAATGTATGGACAATGAGGAGTTGATTGTAGAAGGGAAAATCAGTGTTGAATAGTAGCAAAAGAAGGACCAAATTGTCTGTCAAATCTTCCTGATTGTCAAACTGATGGCCAGGCCACAGAAACCCCAGAGGTTTCCATGACTGCAGCTGTACAGCAGAGTTTCTACAGCTCAATCAAGCTTAAGACAAGAAATAAACCTGAAAATAGATTTGTCAGCTATGAAAAGCTATAGTGCAGCTATTTGCAGCAAGATTATGGACAATAAAATTTATCTTCAAAGAACCCTTGAACATGGAACAAATGCATTGTACTCTGGCTATGCCTCAGGAAGTATCTTTCGTAGCCGACAATTTCATAATACATACATTTTTTTCTTCTAACTGCTAGTATCTGGCAATTTATGATAAAGACTTGGAATGGAGGCTTTGGGGTATTTACAACTGCTTCTGTCTACACACTGATTACGTCTACTTCTACTTCCTGAAAGCCACAATCCCTCCTCTCGCCACCACCAGAAAACCGAAAATTCGCTGTAAGGGCAATGTGATTCTTTATTTTGCACGATATTTACAAGGGATAGCACAGCATAAGGAAGTCATAAAGCCAAAAATTTGTGTTATTTTTTCAGTCAGAAGTGCTGATCAAAACAAAGTAAATACTTTTGAAAGATCTTTTACTGTGGAATATATATGACAAAACCATGTGACTTCTAGTAGTTTACAGAGAATCATGGCAGCACTCAAAGATGACAGTATTATTCAGGCACCAGTCAGTTACACCTGGAATAAACTGGAACAAACTGGAACCACTATATGTAATATTACTATGTACTGCTATGTATGGTTTCCCTGAGACATAAAGATACAGCTGTGTTCTTTCAAAAGGATTACTTATTATTGACCTTGCAGATTATAATTACTTCTGCTCTATTCTGGGTCCTTCATGCCCAATTATTTTTCTGTAAATAATCTAATG
Organism: Himantopus leucocephalus; assembly: GCA_003993805.1. Classification (NCBI taxonomy): domain Eukaryota; kingdom Metazoa; phylum Chordata; class Aves; order Charadriiformes; family Recurvirostridae; genus Himantopus; species Himantopus leucocephalus. The sequence continues at coordinate 129,753,939 of RSEF01000002.1, read as the reverse complement.
AGAAATACATTTTTATGGGAAAATACCTGTTTTACTATACCTATAAGCTAACTGACGTTGATGTATTTCACTGCTATTAATAGAAACATAGCAACAGCACCATGGCTGCGGTTTGTTTTTCGTTTTGGGGTTTTTTTTCCAAACGATTTATCTTAGTAGTCATGGAAGTGCATTCTCCTATAATTGTCCCATTCTTCTTTGAAGGAAAAGAAGTGGGAGGGAGGTGATTTGTTGCCTTCAGTACAATACGTTTGACATTATGACAGAAAAGTTAATGTTAGTCTGAAAGCAAATAAGTGGCAATACTGTTTTTGCTGTCATACAAGATGCAGAAATGCACGTGATGTGGAGATTAAGGAGTCAAAGCATAAGAATATTTGAGGTGCTTTTCAAAATTTGGTATCTTGAGTTGTGAACTGAATTTTTCAGCATCTAAGAAAACACTCCTCATCTTTGAGCTCCTGTTTATATTTACCTCTAACAGAAACCATACTATCTCATCTTCTGTCTTAATGGTAATATTTCAAAAGGAATCTAGTTTGACACGAGAGTGGGATTATTTAGAAATGCAGGACTATATTAACTCACAGTGACTGATGGAAATATACCATCATCCATCAGCTCTAACATCACCATTTGTGGATACATTTAGGCTCAAATGATTAGCTCCCTGCTTCATTTCCAATTCCTGGTTCACTTCCAGGCTCTTTCCAGAGGCAGGTAACCACCTCCCTCTGAGATGAGACCAATATTGTTCATAATTTACTCCAGGAGAGCAGTATGGACAAAACATTGAAATCTCAAAGTAGGAACAAGGATGTTTAGACCAGATTCGCTCATGACCTCCACCCTCTGCACAAGGCCCTTTTGCTGTACACTTCCAAAGTGGGAGGGACTGTTGAGTGACCTGTCTATGTGCTCGGACTGAGCCAGGACAGACATTTTCATCACTGTCACAAACACGTTTTCAAAGGTACATATTATAGCTACAATCTGACACCGAGTCTGATTTATGAGAGAAAGCACTCCTATAGCAAGTGTGTGATGTTACTGTACATATTTAATGCATCTGTTGGGGGAAGTATGCTATATGTAACTCAACAAGATAAAAAACAATTTCTATGGATTTTTATCAGCAGGAGGCTTGTTTCAGAGCAGCATGATTTGGGTAAGAAATTCCCTTAAAGGCATGTGAAATCATAAAACAGGAATACAGTTTCCAAATCTCTCTCAGTGAAAATCAGAGATCCAAACAGTAAAATGTTGCCAGGAAAGAAAGAAACAGATGCACTTTCATTGTCTGATCCTTCCACTTACAGTTAGTCTTTCAATATGATGAACATCATTGCTAACATGAAAATGTGCAAATAAAATCGCGTTGAAAGTGTTAAACATCAGCAATGTTAGTAGGGTCACTAGCTGCACATCAAATCTGGATGCTGGGATGAAAGGGATTAGGTTTTTTTTTTTACATCAGAGGGAAACATGTTTCCTCTGAAATACCCTGTCAAACAGCAAAAGCTGCAGTTCTCTCTCCATTATAAAGCATTGTTCTTTTATTAAAATTCATTTAGTTTCTAACTCTGTAGCTGGAAAGAAAAGCAATATTTATTTTGGAGTTCCCAATTGCTTTTGAATTTGACAAATGACTTAAATTACTTGCTTATCGGATTTAGTTTAGGAATGAATTGTATATTTTTTCCAGAGGGTGTTACATTTGCTAAAGAGTTTCATCAATTTTCCATTAATGTCTAAGTCAGTCTTAGTGATAATTACTAAAGCAGAGGCATCATATTAACCTCCTGGTACCAGAAGTTGGGATTAGCATATTAGCACTTAAGCAACGTAAACCTTGGCCCATTGGTGACGAGATTAAACTGCAGCATGCTGTGCCTGCTGGGAATGAATTTACTATACCTGGTCTAATATATTTTCTGCAGTGCGCAAATCCTTATCCAGATCCACAGAACTCAGTTGGAATATCCTCACTAACTTCATGAGCCAAAGGCCCATGTAAAGCAGGTGTCAGGGATCAAAATCCTACTTCAATCTGATATATCTTAAACGAACTCAGAAGAGTGAGCCTTCAGCTGTTTCTTAAGTTTTCTCTTTCTGCACTCTACACAGTAATTACTGTTATTTTTTCAGGAGATGGTAAATTTCAAGTTATTTACATGCACTGAAGCATAGAAGTTAGAGGTATTTAAAACCTATTAAGGCATGTGGAATGCAGCTCTGGTAGTGTCACATAAATTCATATGCCTTTTTCTGGCTGACAATGTTGGAATTGACCACATAGCTAAAACAAGAATATATTTGTGTGGCTGTAACATTACCAGCACAATATATACTTTTCTGATCAATAATTTCTACATCAAGATATGCTTCAAAATATGATCACCACAATAATCCTAGCTGTAAAATGCCCATAGCTTTAAACTAAAATCTTAAAAAAAAAAAATCTTTGAAAACTGATTCGGTAGAATTATGGTAGCAGCAGTACAATTTTAAATTCAGTGACTGAATGAATTTTTTTCAGTGAGATATCTGGCTAAACAGTTATTAATTTTTTCTTCAAATTGTATTTAGAGAAAGAAGCAACATATATAGGCATAGATACCTTATATAAAATGCCAACTTTTGCTATTATTTATTAAACATGTCAGAAGTTTCATGGGAATAAAGTTGTGAAAGGAATTTGTTGTTCTGCGTTATTATTGCCTTAAGCTTTGATGACCTGTGTGTTACCAAAAATTACAGCTAGGTCCTGAAACTGAAAACCAGGTGGCCTTTCTAGATATGAGCTCTTTAATTTTGAAGAGAATCAAATGCAAAGAGCTCCCGGGGAAGGCTGTGGAATATCATGTCTACAGCCTCACTTTTCCTAGCTATAAATTTCCTATGGTAAAAAACTTCTACATAAAAACTACTGTATAGTAGCTGCCAACTTTACATTGGTCTTATGAGGATCAATTAATTATGTTGGGCATTCGATAAACTTTCAGGGATCAGTTCCCATTTAAATCACGGCGTCTTGCTGTGGGATGTGCTGACCACAGTCTAAAGACCTCAATTGATATTCTTACTATTAATTTTTAAATGGTTCTGGAAATGATACCAGACTGGATCAACTGTTAGTGTTAATCACAACTGCACCAGCTCTCTGAAGTACTGGTTTGCATGACATGATTTTGTGGCATTGGATAGCTTGTTTTCTTTATAATTCATTATTTACTACTATTTACATTGCTTTGACGGAAGAAGGTAGTTCACTTTGAAGTGGGCTCTTTACAGACAATTGGCAGACTCTTGTCTGGATCTAGATTAAACTTGATACTGAATCAACACAACAAATAAAATGGAAAGATAGAAAGATGGGGATGCTATCTTTACTGGTCAAAGGTTAGTACCCCATATTATCTACTTTATATGGCTTTAATATGAATTCCTTTAGAGGGAATAAGGGCCTTTATGAATTCCGGGCACTGTATAGCAGTAAGTGCTATTTACATGGTTAAAAAATACAATTTATTATTTTTAATGATCATTAGTTTTACATACGATTTATATATGCTACACTTTTTTGCAACAGTAAGACAGGTAAAAAGTGCTGTTAGATTAAATGAGAATTGGGTTATCACATTAGTAATCATTTTCATTTCCTCACCATGAAATAAATACAATCCTCAAAGATAAGGGCAAGGCTTGAGATGGGTAAACTGGTCTAGGGGTCCAGAATGTGTGTAGTTCAATTGATTGGAGCGGGTTGCATTAATTCTGTTCACTTTCTCCCACATCTTTAACAAATATCAGAAAATATATGCAACAAGTCATTGGCTTTTCCTTCTCTTCCCTCCTGAAAGGCACTTGGTTGCAGAAGTTCTGCCAAAACCATGAAAATATGAATAATGGGTATGTTTTATACATCTTCCATGGCAGAAAGAACCTGCAAGTATCCCATTTGAAAAAAAAAGCCCATTAACAAACTGGAAATGAAAAAAAAAATCATCCTTTTCCTCTGGTCTCCACTAGCCTGCCAAGCTGGAAGACTGACATTATTAGTTATTCTCACTGGACTACCTTTTCACTACATTTTGTTAGTTCATTAAAAGTCCTGTTTACCAATTTATAAGCTTCTCCTTCAGAAATTTATATGAAGACATAATCTGTATGTGCATGTATTTGTGTGTGGTTATCTATCTTAACTACAGCATCTACAAAAGCAGAAACCTTAATGACCTTAATGCAATCAGGAAAGGAACTTCTGAATCCTTTCAATACAAATGCCTTATTAATGTTTTTTACAGCTGATCTGCAGAATGCTGAGTTGAAATATATGAGAACAGCTGATATTATGCTGATAGACAAGAGGTCAAATCTCTACAGGGTCACGTATGTTACTGCTAAAAGCTTAAGCAATTGCCTGCATGCATGGTTATTTATAGTGCTGAAGAGTGAACCAAGAGTATTGGTATCTGAACCATATCTCAGATATATAAAACAAACTGAATTCCAACCGAGGGAACAACAGATGCCCACGAAGCTCGTCTGGTTGACAGATGTCATTTGAATAAAGTTTATTAAATATTAATGGCCACTTAAGCGGATTTCCTCTGCTAGTTTCTCTCTGGAACAGTCACCAAATCCCAAATGATCTGGGCTCCATTATAGTCCATGAAATATGCCTATACTACTTCAAGGTCTAGGGGAGGTTGCATCTCGGGCCCTTCAATGAAGAACCACCTTCTTTCTAAATCTCCACAGGCGTGGAAGTTAACTCTCACTTGGAGCAGGAAGGGCTCCCAAGTAGCTGTGGGATGGGGATCACTGACTGTAAGAACCAAAACTTCATGGTAAGAATAAAACCAGCTCCAGACCATCAGAGGTCCTGGTTAGCTCAGAAGTGTGAATTCACGCATTACTTGTGTCGGTTTCCCTTTCGCACATTTTTAGGTTTGACTATCCTACTTTAAAAATGGTTCTTGGATGCAAACATATGCTGCTTGGTTATGAATAAAACAACAATAAAAATATTATGCTCAGTTTATGAATAGAAGTAAATAAAATGACTTTGCTTGGTCCAGGGGTTCTTAAACCATATAACACTTAACTGCCATGAAAGATGCATAAATAATGCCTAGGAAGCCAACAGCTTCCTTCTGAGCAGAAATGTGACTGGGAACTGCTGCTGTTGCTCCCAGTATTACCATAGAGATGGTACATGAGAAGACTAAAGTTGGGGACTTCTGGAAAGCTTTGTATTTTGTAACAGATAAATTATGCAGTTCAGAACAATGGGCAGCATCTCTCCAGGACACACGCAGGAGGCTATGAAATGTAGAAGCAGGAACTTCACATACAACGAGCCACTTCTTGTTGCAGATTTCGTGGTAGCCTCTCGTAACAGAGTAGAACAATTTCCCCAGTGTGGGCTTAATTTTAAAAGGTATCTGCTTACAACTGTAAGTGATAATTTGCAGTGATAAGGAACACTTGAATCACAAGCAAGAGACTGGAGTATTGGTTATGTCTACCTGCAATAACCATTTCAACTCTCTCTTACAAAGATCTCACTCCAGATCTCCACAGCTGTTTCTATATTCACGTACTGTACAGATGAGGAGGACAAAGATATCCGCTCAGACTACTTACCTCTCACAGTCTTTTAGATACTTAATCTAAATTGTACAAAATGTACATCTAAAACAGCAGAACATTGTCTCAAGATTAGAGACTCTGCAGCAAAGTCACCAAATCTCAGATTTACTCTTACACAAAACTGCCGTTTACAAATCCCTAGATTTCATGAAAGCAGCAGATGGTGAAAATACATTCCTAACTTATTTATGTTCTACGCAGCGGGATGAATTCTTTTTGCTCTCCTCGTAAGTATCCTTCCAATACGATTCTAACATTATTTCCAAAAGCTGAAATTGGTTATGAGGTTGGATTTTTTTCTCCATTTCATTTTGTATTGTTTTTGAAGTGAAGAAGACGTAAAGCTTATCATCGCTTATATTTCAAATGCAGCACCTGTCAGCATTCGTATACATAATATACATATACGCACATACATACACATACACACGCACAAATATGTATGTATGTACACATATACAGAGAGAGATCCCTGTTAAACATCTTAAAATCTGAAAGGCAAAGGCTTAATTTGGGAGCATTTAGAGTTGTGGGCTACATTGCTGGCATGGTGCTAAATGCAATTTACTAAACCCTTTACGCAATTTTTTTTATAAAAAAAATTGCAGATGTGCCAAAAGTAACAAAGCGGATTGATTTGGAAGATTTAATGAATTTATGTCAGCTCTGAAAGCCTGAGTCAAACATCATATTCCTGGGGCTTGATTTGGATTGCTAGTGCTTTTAGGAGTAATTAAGAGCACACAGTTAGAAGACATTTGAACTGGGCTGGAAATACTCTGCTGGAAAATACAGTTTTGTTACACGTCTTTTCTCCATTGTGTCATGTTGGATTCCTTTCTTTTTTACTGCATACTGCTTTGCCCAAGTCTTGCATTTCCCGTTATGTCAGGGTTCTCAGCCCCCGCTGATTTTTGTGAAAATCCCACCTATGGGAGAATGGCAAGAAAGGAAAGCTCAAAAATAACAATGAAAATCCACAGGCTCTGAGGATTTCAGGTAGATACTTGTGTAATAAATGCATACAGGGTGATTCTTTGTTCATTCAATNACCTGGAGCCCCCCCCCCCCCCCCCCGCCCCACGTTCTGTTGTGTTTTTCCAAAAAAATCAATTCACAGTATTTCCTGATTTGCTTCACCAACCTGATCTCATTTCAACAGTTCTCTTTGTGAGGAAGATGGAATAGACATCTTCTAACAGTCAGTTCAGCTCCAAATTCAGTTATACAGAAATGTTTTTAATGTAATACTGTACTGTGATTTATACCCGTTTAGCCAGGCCAAGCATTAATAGAATCAAGAGAAAAAGGAAAATAATAAAATTATCACTAGGCCTTACATTACATCTTTTCTTCAGAAAAAGCAAAATAAAAGGATCTCAAGAGTGACTTGTATATTAGAACAGTTATCCACATAATATTGATATGTCAAGATTAGGAGTGTCTACAGAATATTGAATGAAGTTTGGAGGTACTTCACCAGTGCTTTAATGTTCATTATGTATCATAAATATTGATCACTAGAACAGATGGGTAAGCATTTACTAAGGAAAATTTTGAGTGACATGAAAATGAAATATTTTCTCCATGCCGTTTATTCTGTTTTAACGGTAAAAAAAAAAGTATTTCTTAGAAACCAAATATCTTGTATATCCGTTACAAATGTGAAGATTTTCATTTAGAGTGAAAAGCTTTTCTAAACTAATTTCAAACAGCAAATTTCTGACTCTCCCCATTGGAAACTAAGAATTGTGCCTTAAGTACCTGGACAAAACACCAGTATACTTCTGGGGGTACTGCATCACTGTGTGGACTCTCGCGACCTGAGTCACCTGTTGGAATGGTTCTACCTTCCCAATTTAACTACCACTTTGCCTCAGGTGGATGAATGTCAGCACGAATGTTTAACAGATCCATTCACAATGGTGATGTGTTTCAACACACAGCAAAGTAATACCCAAAACCCTTGAAAACAAGGCTGGTTCAGTATGTCCAGCACATCACCTTCTGGAGCACTTGCACATGCTCAGGCGTGGAGGTGCCACCACAGGCACAAAAGGAAGAGTGCCTGTCTTCCCTCTACACTGAATTTGGGGGGATGCCATTGTGACAACACTTTTAAATGAGTTCATCAAAACTAAGGGTGTGAAGTTTAGGTAGAATGAAACTGAATTCTCATGTTCGTGATACTTCCTGATACTCATATAATCACTAATTTGCATATGACCTATAAAAAAACTAAAATTAAATAATAAGCACAGTATATTAACCTTCTCTTAGCTTTTGTATCATCTATAAGGGAAGAGTACAATTCATTTTTCTAATTGCAAGGGAATTTCATATTATTCAGTGGGCTATCCTCACGCTAGATACGTCCAGTGGCTTCTACTACTGCATCCTTCCCAAAACGAAGTTGAAAACAAAACCCACCAACCTATGTCAGAACCAGGATTTTACAGAATCAGAGAATCACTAAGGTTGGAAAGGACCTCTGGATATCATCTAGTCCGCCACCACCACCCCCTGCGCTCAAAGCAGGTCATGGTCAACTACAGCAGGTTGCTCAAGGCTGTCTCCAGTCAGGTTTTAACTGTCTCCAAGGTCAGAGACTCCACATCCTCCCTGGGCAACTTGTTCCAGTGTTTGGCCACTCTCAGAGTAAAAATATTTTTTCTTATTTTTGAAGGGAATGTCCTGGTTTTTAACTAGTGCTAATTGTCTCTTGTCCTGTCACTGGCCACCACTGAGAAGAGTCTGGCTCTATCTTCTTTATCCACTCCCCCAGTCAGGTATTCGAACACATTGATAAGATTCCCCCTGAACCTTCTCCAGACTGAACAGCCCCAGCTCTCAGTGTCTCCTTGTATTACAGGTACTTTAATCCCTCCCTCAGCTTTGTGGCCCTTTGAAGGACTCACTGCAGTCTGTCTGGAGCCTTGTGCTGGGGAGCCCAGTCTGTCTTGCACTGGGGAGCCCAGAACTGGATACATGATTCCAGGTGTGGCCTCACCAGTGCTGAGTAGAGGGGAAGAATCACCTCCCTTGACCCTCATCCTAACACAGTCCAGATACTATTGGCCTTCTTTGCTGCACATTGACCTTCTTTCCTGCAAAGGCACATTGCTGGCTCATGGTCAACTTGGTATCCACCAGGACCTCAAGTTACTTTTCTGCAAAGCTGCTTTCCAGAGAGTTAGACACTGGCATGTACTGGTGCCTGGAGTTGTTCTTCCCCAGATGCAGGTATTTGCATTTTTCTTTTGTTGAACTTCAGGAGGTTTCTGTTGGCTCATTTCTTCAGCCTGTCAAGGTCTCTCTGAATGGCAGCACAACCCTCTGTTGTATAAACCACTCCTCCAAATTTTTTATCATCCATCCACAAACCTGCTGATAGTGTGCTCCTTCCCACCATCCAGGTCATTAATGAAGATGTCAAACAGTATTGGCCCCATTGTACCCCGGGGGTACACCCCTTGTGACTAGCCGGCAGCTGGACTTTGTGCTGCTGATTAAAACCCTTTGAGCCTGGTGGTTCAGCCAGTTTTCAATCCACCTCGCTGCCCACTTACCTAGTTTGTATTTTATCAGTTTGTCAGCGAGGATGTTAAGGCAGACAGTGTCAAAAGCCTTATTAACATCCACTAATCTCCTCACATCCACCAAGATAGTCATGTCATTGTAGAAAGCTATCAGGTTAGTTAAGCATGATTTCCCCTTTGTAAATCCATCTCTCAGTCACCTTCATGTCCTTAATACAGTTGGAAACAGCTTCCAGGATGATTTGCTCCATGACCTTCCCCGGGACTGAGGTTAGGCTGGCCAGTCTGTATTTTCTCCTTCTTGCCCTTCTTGAAGATATGAGTGACATTTGCTTTCTTCCAATCCACAGGAACCTCTCCTGATCACCACAACTTTTCAAAGATAATTGAGAGTGGCCTTGTGGTGACATCACCTGGGTCCCTCAGCACTTGTGGGTTCATCCCATCAGGTCCCATCAATTTGTGTATGTCCAGTTTGTTTAAATGTTCCTTAATCCAATTCTCCTCCACCACGGGTAAGTACTTCTTGCTCCAGACTTTCCCGGGGTTCTCAGAGATCTTGGATTGCTGATGGTTGATCTTATCAGTAAAGACCCTCTGTCCTGGCTCGGGCTGAAGCTTCCATGCTGCTAATGTGAATTGCACAATCTTTCACTCCTAGTGGATGGGTTAGAAATGATTTTTCTTGACATTTAAGTTCTAAGCTCATTTTTTACAGCCATTTGTCAGAAAAGCCTTATTTTTCCGTACCAGCGGTGATTGGCATGTAGAACTCCGAAGCACTGCACTGAAAATGTGGGGCTAGCAACCTCAGGATATACAGCAACTTTGAAGGATTAGTTCTTTGGTAAACCTAATCCCGTGCTACCACATCTTCAATGCTGTTAGTGCTGAACCAACTAGATTAAAACCAGCAATTTCTATATATGCGACAATAACTTCTACTACTGTTCCCCCAATAAACAGATAAAAGGAGGCGAGTGGCTCATAAATAAACAATATAACATGTGGAAAACAGTTACCATAATTTTTGGTTTTATTTTACTGCTGAAAAATCTCCACTGTGAAGACCAGTTTTATGTTCCATGTAGAACATCTTATTACCACAAAGTACTGAAAGTCACACCTTCTGACTTGCGAGATATGGCAGAAATTGATTTTAGCACAGAAAGTAAAAAGCTATAGCAAAATTATCATAACTATAAATTGTATCTGAAGACCACCATTTCCTTTTTTCTATGTGAAGTGGTAATACAGATAATAAATTCAAATGCACTTTGCAATGAAACAATTTAGCAGATAAGATGAATAACTATTGAGAGGGTTTCCCGGAACTGAGAATGGCCAGAGTGAAAATAAGAATGAAACACAATTATACTAAAAAAGACTACTCAGGAAATATCTACTGTTTGGAATTTCCTGAGACTCTCTTATAGTTTTACTATGCTGTACTAGGCTGATAGCTAACAATTTTTTTTTTTCTTACAGACACCTTTGTCTCAGTGTTGTTACCTGAAAACTGATAAGGAGAAAATATTATACCAGGCAATGAAAAGTCTCTTTACCAAAAAATATTTCCCAAACATTTGTTTTGAGCTTTTCCAAGTTTAAACAAGAGAATGAAGTCCTACCATAACAAAACAAACTTTTGCATGCTCATATGCTCATATTTCATAAGTTTTATCGATATGGGGGAAATAAATCACTGCTAGGCAAACCTCAAAAAGATTTAGAGGCCATATCCAAAAGGATACTTAGAAAGTCATGAGGAAATTAACTGAATGCAGCCTTTTCCAGTATGCAGACCTGTGGCAGGGACCTGGGGGAACTGTGCTCACAGTGCTTGTGCAGTGGGGTTGTCTGAGTGGGTAGGCACAAAAGGAAGAAATCGGGTGCTAGGCTTCTGCACTGTCACAGAAAGCTTTTGCCTTTCAGCCCTGCTGTCCAGCAACAGTGGTTAATGCCAGCAGATAACAGCTATTAACGCAGCCTGGGATGAGCAGAGGGATTGACTGTGTTTGCTGAAGGGCAGAGACAAGTATGAGCCGGGAACAGATGAGGCTCAAAAGAGAAAAAAATTGGAAGAGATACGCTGTGGCAGAGAGATGGGGTCTTTTAGAACAATATGCTATTTTTCTTTGAGATACAGACAAAGATGACCTGATAGAAAAACTGCTTGATTAAAGCACACTGTGTTTAAAGCAGGGCTAAAAGCTGCTTACTTACCCCACTAAACAGCTCCTTTTAGCAACTTCTGGTTAGAAAAATAAATAACTGACATTTCTGAACTGTCATTGGTGCAGTACGGTATTTCCTCATGGCATATGGACTTAGAAATGAGCTTGCTTGACACTGGCTGGAGCATACACTTCATTTTCTAAGCCTTTGAATATAATTACATTGTGGGACTGTCACTCTACAGCACATACCTAAAGCCCCAAGGTCATTAATCATCTGATATGAAAAATATAAAGTTACTGGAATAGAACATTGTCACCAGACAAATTGCAGTATATTTCTGACCTTGTGTCTTAAATATTTATCATTGCAGTAAGTAGATTTGCGGGACTGCTCTTTTTAAGAACATGAAGAAAGCTGTAGTGAAGGGAAGCTTGTCACTTGTTCTATGAATAAATAGAGCACTTCAAGATCCATCAATCCAAAGCCTTCCCAAAGCAATAAATTCAGTTTCAAAAGGAAAAACCCTTCCACCTTCAGTTGCAGATTTAATTTGTCATCACATATGTTTAGGTCGATGGTTTAAAGGAAATTCTTCGTGACATAATTTGGCAGTCAATAGCATTAAAACATTATCTTTACAAAATATAATGCCATGCTTCACTTTGAAATCTATGTCATTTTGCTCACATCTACTTCCAGACTTTATTAGGGTGTGTGGTAGAGAAATCCCATCAAATCAATCAGAACTTCTGCAGATAGGTTTGTCACAGTTGTCATTCATCCTGGTTCTGACTCTGTTTCACAAGCCCTGGAAAAAACACCTTTATCCTTCAGTGAAAACACCCTCACCCTTCCCCTCTTGGTTGCTTCTTTCAAGAACAGGAGGTACTTTCATGCCCTATAGTACATCTCAGATATGAAAGAAAACTATGTCATAAGACAATACACTGCAGAGTTCAGTCCCCATGGGAAGGGAGTGGTAAAATAATTAGAAAGGTTATAATTTTTGCAAGGGATTGTCTGCAAGAAAGCCAAGTCTAAGCTAGGAAAGGGTCACATTAATCCTATGTGATTTTCTCCTCTCAGTTGAACAAAAAACTCTAATTAACCAGAAAACCTCCTCATAGGCTTGGTAGCTATTTGGGCTACTATTTGAAGCACATTGTTAACATTTGCTGAAAGAGACATGCTTAGAAAACCTCCTTGCTAGCACTGAAAGTTTGAATACAGCTGTGTAAGGCTGTTACGTACAGACACACAGACTGAGATTCTGCTCTCAGTCATGACGGGGGCTGCAGCACAGAGACTGTGGATATTAACAGAAGCAAAACTTGGTCCCTCATAATAATTTGCAAAATAATTTGTAGCTCTGGTTAAATGACAGCTCCACATGGCTCAACACCTCTGAAAAATACAGGTCCATAATATGTCAGTCAAGCCACCATAAAAGAATGCAGATAGGAGAAGAGGAAGGGAAGGGGAAGAAAGTGATGTTGGGCAGCCAGCGAACAGGGTGCAAGGGACAGCATACGTGTGTGCGTGGGTGACGTGATGAGACTACTGATGAGATCAGGAGCAAGAGCAGAGCATAAATATTTGATTTTTTTTTTTTTTAAATTCTGTTGTCAGTTGTGATTACAAGGCAAAATGAGCAGTCCTGCATGGGAACTTATCCTTACGCCTGTGCCTCGTGATCAGGCCCGTCTGCGTATTTCAGTGCACGTGCACCGCTCGCACCCCTGCAATGGCAGCTACCTGTTCTGCGAGAAGAACTGTGCAGAGTGGCAGGTGGTGTTTAATGCAACCCCATGAACCTGTGAAGATCTGGAACTAAAGCCTGACCGGCTACAAACATGACAACACAGGGGAGAGAAATTAAAATGGTCTATTACTACTCACGCCAAAGAGGCATTTTGTGTGATTTACATGTAACTGATAGAAGCATATTCTATTTCAACAGCCCATGCAAATCAAATGGATCTTTCTATGTCATACAGTTTGCTATTCAAAAGCACAAATAACTAATGTAATATTAACAATCCTGAAATAGTGTCATGGAAAGGATGGACATGCACACTCAAGAACACTTAGTTTCACAGCATATTTTTGCCATTCAATAGCATGTACATTTGCTGGGATCAGCCTTCGCTCCCTGCAGGCTTGCACTAAGCTCAACTGCAGCAAGGAGTTAGTTGCGAAACCGATAAGCTGTGTTTTTAATTTCTTACAGAATCAGAAACATCATCCTCTATAATATAATACAACGACACGTTCCCACCTCTCATGTCTTTTGAGTACTCCCTTTGATGGTTCCCTCCAATGCTGAGCAGTACTCACAAGCACATTAGCTGATGCATTTTTGTATCTCTCTGTGCGAAAATGCAGTCAGTAAGCTATATATATTATGCACTGACACCAGTGAAATTCTTTTCCTCCTGTGCTCTGCTCTCCTGTCCTTTTTCATGGCTTTAAGGTGCTACGCCTCATTACAATTTGAGCCTCTTCAGATCAGCAGTCGACCTTTTCCTTTGTCATGGAAAACACCATGCATATTCCTGGAGCTATACAAATGACAAATCAAAAACACCCAGTCCCTAGCTGGTGCACAGCAGAAACTCTCTGTGCTAATTTTTCTAACATCATAATCTGCCCCTGTTCATTACTGCTAACAGCCAATGATCAGGCTATAACCTAGATAAACTTTGTGGAAGGATATATTTTAAGCACTTGAAAGTAAATACATAAAAAACTTAATTTCCAGGTTCGGCTAATAGAAAAAATAATCTGTAGAGAAATCTTGCTTTACCTCTCTAGCTCTACCTCTACCTGTATTCTTTTATGCTCTGTTTCTTGAATGTTTAAAATTCAGCCTCATATCCATGATCTATGTTTGTTTTAATGGCCTAGTATCTAATGCACAATATTTAATAAACTAATAACTTAATAAAGCCTTAAAATGGTTCTGTTCTAAAATACTGTTGAAGAAACATCAGACGGTTTGTCATCCTGTACCAGGAAAGAATGAGTAAGTACTAAAAGTGGCTTCACATCCTTACTATATATAGAAATCCTATTACAATTACCCTTAACTGTCCTTTGCCTTCCCGTGGTGGTTTCCTCTGCGTCCTCTGTACCTCCATAGGTAAATACAGTAAGATGCCAGGGTTTGTGTATATAGAAAGCAGAGGCAATCCCAATCCACTTTTAGTGTACAGTTCATTTCCAAGCAAATGTGTAGCATCCTCATCTTCACCTTTGTTTTAGTTTGTATGTGCAGTAACGGTTCTTTATGCTGTACCTACTTTTACTTTTTGTCAACTGAACTGTTGCTCAGAGTATCCTCCATTGACACACTTTGCATTTGGAGTACAAAGTATTCAGAAAGGAGTTAGGCAGCATTAATACCTTCAGAAAGCAAACCTGTGCAGAATTCATGGCCTGCATAAAGGATAAAGGTGGATTTTAGTGAAGGAATGTTTGCACATGCCACAGATGGATAATGGTTATAATAATCATCATCAGTGCATCTAATCACATTTTTAGCAGTTCTTTAAAAGCCTTCTTTGTTGCCAAATTTTTTTTTCCCCCTTGTTTTAAGTGCAGAGCCTGTCCCTTTCCTCCTGAAGATTAATGGTCAGTTAACTGCTCATAGCTGAGCAAGGCTCATTAAAGCAATATTCTCTAATCATCCACAACACTGCCAGTCTCTCCTTATTCTAAGCATACAATTTTGTGGAAACAGGATCAGAGATTAATTGAGTCAATTAGCAGCTAGATTTGCAGACAGTTTGGGAGACCTGAGATTTCCCACTTACTGTATTGATTTGTGTGCAAAATGGCATCTAATTTTCCACACTTCTAGGACTGGCAGGCATCCAGTCTGTTCTTTTTCCATCCTAATGGCTAAGAAAATGTCATGTGATCTTTGCCAATAAATTGCACTTTTTCAATCTTCCTTCTGAATCCAGTCATTCTATTTAGGTACTTGGGGGTTTGTTTAATATATTTTTCAAAAATCAAGCTATATTGCTAAGATACATGCCTGGCCAAGCTTAAACCTAAGACATTTGCTGTAAATCAGCAAGTTATATTGGTTTTCCAACTGAAAATGGGCCAACTTTTGTACTAATTGATAACCTGTAAATTTCTGGTGAATCATTGCTTTTTGCAGAAGAGGATTAACTGACAGTATGTATATATATTTTAAAAGTTTTGGCTTGAAGAAAATAAGCTGTTCTTTCTCCAAGCTTCCCTCTGCTCTCTCTCCCCAGATCTGGTCTCTGTTATTCTTTATCTCATGGCAGAACTGACACAACCGATGGACAGCTTTCGGCCATTGACAGGGATCAGGACCTGAGACTGGGTTTTGAGCATGCAGAGAAGCACTGCTACCATCTTCCTGCTGTGCTTAGACATATGTGAGAATAATTTGATGAAGCTAAACTCTGCTGCTTTAAGGGTGAAAACTGCAGCAGAGAAAGTCCTTTCTATTTAATCATTTGTCTTCCATCCTAATAGTGCTTAAGTACTTCCCAATCATTAACAGTAAAAAGCTCTTATTATGTCTTTACAGGATGCGGCAGAAATCAACCATTTAATCTGTAGGCCTGTTTGTGAAAATAAATGATGGGGAGCTTTCACTTGCCAGAGTAAATAGTTTTGTGGCTAGCTCTGAAAGCAGTAAGGTTGAGGGTTCTTCTCTTACGGGGTTGATCTTCCTGGGCTGTGTGGGGCCTTCATCCACCCATACCTCTTCCTCCTGGCCAGTGCCAAGTGAGGGTGGTTACTGCAGGAGAAGGTCAGGGATCCACAAGCACAGCTTATCCTTGGTTCAAAGTAGAAACCAGACCCTGACAGTACTGGTGAGCTGGCACAGCACCCTGTTAAACTGCTCCTGCTGAACTATGTGGCCTCCCATATTGTTTCCTCCCTTCTTCAGCCATGTACCTGGGATGCTGTGCTCTGCCCTGCCCGTCATACCAGGCAAGCCCTGCTATTTGCTTTCTCTCTCCACTGGGAATCAGTTGCTCTTTTTCCCCTCCTCTGGGGTCCTGTTGCCTTTTGCTGCTGGAATTCAGGTGCTCCCCTCAGCTCTATTGCTGCATCCACCTGACACGTAAGGAAGAGTTGCTACCTCCCTCCTTCTTGCCTTTGCTCCCCTCACTTCCCCCTTTCCTCCACTCTCCCATGTGCTTTATGAATGACATGCTTTGCTCTGTCACATAACCAGCCACTGCAGGACAGCTGAAGGACCCTTTCCCAGCTCTCCATAATCCAAACCCATGCTGTCTCAGGGACTCTGTTGATGCTGTTGCGCATAACCTAGTAACAGGCAATGTGAGACCTCCTCACTGCTGAGGAAGACCATCCCAGCCAAACCATATCCTCCTCTTGCACAGGCAGAAGGTGTACACTTACTGCTGATTCTCTGCATTTCTGTAGACTTGTTTGACCTGAAGTCTCAGGAAAAATGGCTTTGGACACAACTTTTCCTGTAGGCAGCACAATATTGTGAAGACCAGCTTCTTATGTTAATAAGTAAAGGAGTGGACATTCATGTGTTTCTACGAAGGACTGTCACATTACTCCATTTATTTCTGTCTTAAAATAGAAGCAGAACAGAAACGAAGGAAGGAGGAGAACAAATTTCAGTCTGATCCAGACAGCATTTAAGTCTTTGAGAAGTGGCTGACGGATTTGAATGGGCTTTCATAGGGATGAAGGAGCTTCAATTACAGAACTGAAACACCTCCAAAGTCATATAGCATGATCACCTGCGACACCTACAAATGGGACTATGCTTCAAGAGGCAATCAGGCTCCACCTACACCAGGTCATTTTCTTTGTTTCCACTGTTCCTGCTGGGAGAATATTTCTGAGCATTACAGTTCTGATAGAAACGTTCTTCTAGTTTTCAGTTTAAATTCAACAATTAACAAGTGTATAGCGATTCATTCTTGTGCCAATATGGTTAAAGTAGCTGTCTTCCTCTCTGCTATTGACTTCTGTTATTTGTTTATAGATAGTCTTCAATTTGGAAGGCTAAGCAAGCCTTTTTGAAGCTAGGCAAGCCCTTTAGTCTCTTGCAATAGAATAGGCTCTCTGTTGCTCACATGTTTATAGTAACCCTTCCTTGCCCTTCCTTCAATTATTCTTGCTTGAGCAAGGAATCAGATCCTCAGTGTCCAACATTTTCATCTAGAAGCTTTTTTCTGTTCACGTGTCTAAAAAGAAATTGAGAGTTTTAATCTGCTTGTTTAGTAAGGTTCCTTAACAGCCTTATTATCCACCTCCTCAGTCTGCCACTGGCAGATACTACTATTCAGCAGAGTGGAGAACGAACAGGGCTAATTGCTTGAAAGACAAAAACCACAAATAACGCAAGATTACTTGAGCTGGTTCATTAGCGAGCTTCCTCTTCAGTTCCAAAGTGCAATTCAGAACTCTGGGCCAGTTATGCACCTAAGTTTTTGATTCCTGAGGATTATTTAGTGAAGGTGGTGGGAAATATGCTATTGCAAGAAAGCACAGCTTTCATTTACTTAGTGGGTATAACAGATTCTCAGCTACTTTGTGTAATCAGATTTGCTTCTTTAGCTAAATCATGGTATCACGTTAGCTTTAAAAAGCGTGTGAAACCTCGTTTCTAACTCCAGCAGTTTTCTGCCTTTTCCTTATCTGTTAGAAAAGATTACATGCCTGCCATTTTCCTTTCAGGCCTGCGATTAGAAGAGCATCTTCTCTGCCAGNTGTGATTAGGAGAGCATCTTCTCTGCCAGTTTCTCTGAAAGAAGCATTTGTAACTGACTCTTTCTTTGTCTCCGCTTCTTGGCCCCTGTTATCAACTGCCCTTTTCCTCCATGGCAGGCAGGTACTCTTCAAGGTGAGAACGCACTGTAAGAGGAGCTCTAGGGAACTGGGAAACTTTCAGTGGGATGAACGAACCTGAGTCAGGTGCAGCAGAAGTTCTGGTGAAAGTTGACCCCATGGTTGCCATAGGACAGATAGCTGAGTAGTTACTTATTAAAAACAGCATGATTAGCCTCTGTCTTTCCCGAAAGAGAAATTGGATAAAGAAGGTATCTGAAGTCTTGACACTATAGTGAAGAACAGCAAAAAGCAAACCTTTCCAAAATTATCCATCTTGTAATGGAAATAAGATTCTCACTCATTGTAACCNTAAGATTCTTACTCATTGTAACCTGCCATGTCCATGTTATATTTTTCAGTACACAACAAATTTAAATGTTTTCTATTCAGTGAAGCTGACTATTTTACACAAGATTAAGGGTTCTAAGGATCAGGAATACTAAATTCTATGTTGTATAATATTGGGGTCACAGTAGACATTCAATATTACAGGCAAAGAAGAGAAGACCCTTTAGGTAGAAGACCCCAGTGTATGAACAAAAGTTCTAAACAAAGTGCCAATTCCCCTTCCAGCCTCTTTAAACTACTCACACCCACAAAGTTGTAGCAAAGACCCTAAGCCTCAGGTTTGTAGCTATCTTTGGAAGTGTTATCTGTCTTTTATTTCTAAGTTAATCTTTGCTATTGTGCTTCACTGCTAATGGGGTACCAATTCAGAAATATACTTGAGGACATCTGGTGTGAGGGAGGTGCATAAGCCTCTCTTGAATCAGTGGGATGTAAGGATTTTTCTGAAGCGAAATGATTTCAGGAATTTTACCCAGTTGTACTGTATTAGTGGTGGATTACAGCACATGGCCAGAGCCAAAAAAAACCCCACCTGCAACTGTATTTAGGTACATATTATTAGTCACTGAAGTCCCAAATGACTTAAAAAATACACTGCTTAACACATTACTTGGAGGTACCTAAACTCTTTCGCTGCCTTCCCTTCCACTTCAAAGTCTCCTTGGAGAGATTGCACATGGGCAGAATGACCCTGTGTGAACCACTACACTAAGCTGCCTCTAAAGAAACTAAGCAGACCAAAGCTTAAGTCCAGCAAGACCAGGATGAGAGTGTCGCAATGTGCCCTGCTGTCCTGCCTCTCTGCAAGCTCTGACTGAGAGACCTACTGGAATTTTTCTTCTGGTAGAAACCAAGGCACAGGCGACCTGTGACGAAGGGGGAGGGAAGGCTGTGGGCGCCCTGTTCTCATCCTGGTACGTTGTCAGGCTGTAGCTGGGATGCACACGCAAACCTGAGAGCAGGACAGTGCTTTTGCATCCCACAGCTGAGTTGCAGTCTCAGGTCCGGAGCTGCCAGGCAGCTTTTCTTTATTCTAACAAGAGGCATCTCCTCTGATAAAAAAACGCAGCAAATGTGTGTCCCTTGTTGTGATCTCTTCGTTTAAGGGCCTCCTGTTTAGAAGTTGATGCGATGGTTTGGTATTGCTTGTTATAGCTCTGATTTTCTAAAGTGAACCAACGTCTTAGCAACACAAGGAATTAAAAATTCAGCTGCAATTATTTGCCCATCTTAGAAAGTGTGCTGCTAAACATACTGTAATGTAAATGAGAGGACAAATTAGCATATCTGACCACAGACAGTCATTCTCCAAAGAGTGGTGTGTTTAGATACAAATGATTGCTCAGTAATGAAACAGCAGCAGTAGTGATGAACCTATTTCCTCAGTTCTAATTACATAGGCTCCAAAAAGGTATAAGCTATGTTCCCTAAAAAGCTAATTATTCTAGCAAGAGCACTGTCTGCATTACAAATAACTTAATCCCTACAGCAATAACTGAGCTGAAGTAAATGTGACAATGTTTTTCCCATAGGAAAAGGCATTTGCGCCAGAATTTTTAACCATTCAAATACTGGAAAAGTTCATTTTGACCCCATAAGAATAAATACATTTTGATAAGCAGTCCAGATCCTGCAATGTTCTTGACCGCTCTCTATTTAGTTATTCATTACAAGGACCATTTTAATCCCTTTCAGATTTTTCAGAAGATATTGCTTCTGATTTTCTATCTATAGTTACTCATTACCTTTAAAGCACCTTAATAAACACTTTAATATGACTTATAAAAGGACTTTAAAAAAAACCTCTGAAACTGCAACAAGTACTGGACTGAACAGTTCTTCATATAACCTTAATGTAGTAATAAAAATTAATAAAATAAAAATGATCCCAAGTACATTGCTGTGTTACGGCCTATTGGCTAGAAGTAAAGGAAATGCTTACTGAGAGCTCAAAGGCTCCCCAAGTCAAGAGGTACAAAGGGGAATCTGGCACTTGTGTTCTAAGCACTCTGTTTAGATACACACTGCACAAGACTGGGCAAAGTTTTGAGACTGCTGCTTTCCAAATGCTGCCAAAGGCAGGATGCTGAAGGGGGTAGACACATCTGGGGTCATATGGAAGACACTGACAAACCAAAGCCTACAGCAACTGAAGAAGGTTTTTTGTCCCAGCTTGCTTCACTCCTAAATGCTAAAATAAGACGTAATTGATTTTATTTATAAAGATATCCTCGCTCTTTCAGCTTACATGCTCTAGCCCAGGCACTCAAGTGACTGGACAAAGTGCCATTATGTGAAGAGCCCGAGTACTCTTGTGGCGCATGCTGAGAAACAGCCCAGCAGCCTCTTCCAAACGAGAGCAGTTATATATAAACCATCACCACGTCCAAATTCTTAGAAGAGACGCCTGCCAGCCTACCGAGTGAAGTTAACAGTTACCACAGAGGGAAAGAGAAATGTTTTCCCATGGTGTGAGCTCAGCATGAGAGATGCTCATCTCATAGAGTAGCTGCCACCAACCAAAGTCTCTAAGTATTATTCTGTATCCCCCCCAGCATTAGCCCTCTGTTTTTTGGCAAGCCACCCAAACTCTCTGTTTCCCACTCTACAGAGCACAGATAGATACTCTTTTATCTACATCGCAGAAATTCTGAAAGGACTAATTAATGAAACTGTTTGCCAATCAAATATTTTTAAGGTGAGGAGCACTAGGGCCCTTATTCACCCTCTCAGCTATACATGTTCTGAAGTTGTCTGATTAGTTTATATTGCAAATTGTGAGTAGAGACTATTTTAAAACGAGCAAACTAGCTTGTCTGCGGCTTTTCTTTCTGGGGTACTTACTATGTATCCTTCCTCCTCCTCACCTCTTCCTGAGACTAGCAGCAACGGAGGCGGAAATGGAGGGAAGGGGCAAAGTCCTTGAGGCTTGCAGGACCTCAAATTTCCACCTCATATCCCCATGTATCTAAATGGAGAGGCCAACACATCCTACCAGGGTCAAAGAGAATTGTTAAACTCAGTTTTAGCAGCATCTTCCGAGCCCTTCCCCTTTCTAATTTCTGTTTCTTTTGTTTCTCATATTTGGAAGTGTGTATGGAAGAAACCCACCAACTCTGGATTTAAGTCTGACAGTCACAGATACGATATTCTTGTATCCAAAGGGCAAGCTTATCTAAAGATAACCTTAAGAAGTTTCTTTAGATAAATATCCACCAACCCACCCCGCAGCTAAGAGGAAGGGAGTGAGCAAGATGCTCTTTTGGCTTGTTATAGAACACATTCCCATGGAAAAGCAAAGCCATCTAAAGTAACACTGTACTGCATGAGTCACCCACCAAAAAGCTGCCATAATATATTTTAACTGGGCAAATTATAATATGATCAGAATGGTAACTGGATTCAAATGTTTTAGTTTCAACTGGCAGACTGAGGAAGAGGGCTTATATTCACTGGACATGACGGTTTTATAGTACCTAATTTTCATAGTTAGCATTATAAAGAGGATTGATAGAACTAATCCAAACTCTTCACGTACAAATAAACAACATGAAAATGAGAGGACATATTATTTATAAATTATGAAATTGTGAATAAGGTTAGAGCTTTGTGCCCACGGTAGTAAGCACAAGAAATACTTAATTTTAAACAAAACGAACCAAAGGGACCAAAGATAATGAAAACAGTTGGGAAAAGAGTTTGATGCTCCTTTGTTCCTCCAGCATATGCTCCTTTTGAATCCATATGGGATATTTGACATAACTGCCCATGATAAAGAAAAGAAACAGCATTTTATTGAGAGGTTATAGCCTTTTCATAACATTGGCATGCTGCACTTGGTTTTTAGTATGGCAATTAGACCAACGTAAAACTTGAACTGAGATGGATGAGACTTTCATTTAATTTTCTTTTTTACGATCTGGTCCGATTTCTTAACTGAAAAACGGTAAAAATAAAGAACAACAGAACAATGTAATTGCTTTGCAATCCATTAGATGAAGAAATACATATGTCCTTGGCTAGGTAATAGCTTTCAGGGAACTAACGTATACTCAAGATTCAGTCTGGTGGTGATACAGCAAAAGAATATGGCAAGGAAAGAAAATACTAAATGCAATGCGGAAATTGGAAGACTTGAGGCGAAAGCAGAGGGAATTTTAAAAACAATGAATACGTTAGTGGTATGGCAGATGCGGCCTCCTGGAAAAACAAAATTTCAGTGGTTAACTTTAAGAGTGTATTTTAAAATCACTTTACTTAAAACAGTGAAAACCTGTGAGGAAAAACATACTTTGATGTGCTTCAGGCTTAATCCAACAAGCTGTTTAGTTAAATCCGTGCAAGTTTATGAGCAGACCTAAGTGCCATGCTTATGATTCACAGTCCACCTTCAGCTTTCAAGCCTTCGTTCCCCACAGGCCCTGACTATGGAGATGCCTAATACCTCCATAACAAGCTTTAGCACTGAAAGATGCCAGCTAAAGCAGGGTGCAGAGGCATGATTTCCTCAGCACCACAGCCACTGCAAACGTGTCAAGGCCTGGGCAGTGTGCTTGACACTGCTCCTGGTACAATGCAGAACCAAGTGAAGGTCACAGTCTTCATCTTCAAGGCATCTCCTCACTGAAACTGAGTATTCAAAAGTATTCACAAGGATGAGACCACAGCTGACAACTCTTCTCCTCAGGTGGAAAGGAATAATAGGGCTAAAGCTCATCTCTACAGAGAATAGGGCTGGCACGTTCAGACATTTAAATGAGAGTATCAGACACCTCCAACATGAAATAGAAAGCACTTTTTTTTACCTTATCTTCTTACATGGGTATTAATGACATCTCTTAGTTAATGTATGAGAGTTTTCAAAACAAAACTCTCAAGTACTCACTTCTATCTCCGGGGAAAGGGTAGGAGAACAAACACTGCCTGTCAGGTATTAGATACAGTGCTTAATGCAAGATAATAAGGTATTTCAATACAATGATAAACATAGTCTGAAAACCTATAGAGAGGCAATAGAGAGGAAGTTAAGATGTAAAACTCTTGGAAGAAAATAACATACAAAGTTATTGAGATGGAGGAGGAGGGCAGGGAGGGAAGAAAAAGAGTGAAGGAAGGGATTGAGACAAGCGTTTTAAAATAGCTTCCCTGTATTTCTCTGATTTTCTGCTTTCTCCATTCATTAGCCCTTCTTTTAATTGACGCAAGAAGCATTCGACTGCGCAGAACACGGAATGGGAGGAATGAAGAGAAGTGCCCTTGAACCATACTCGGCTGTAGAAATCACCTACGTCTGTCTTCTGTTTTTCAGTATCAGTTACCAAGAACAAGTACGTATTTTTTTGCCATCTCTGGTTAGACGGGTCTATTAAAAATGGCTTGTTCCTTTCATACTGCATTGTCCACTTTCTATAAGAAAGGGCTGGATGGCTCTGAACAGTGAGCAATTCCATCTTAACCTCAAATGTGTTTTGTTACTTCAGCGAGGCAGATTGCTAGTCTAGCCTTACAGGCAAACAAAAAATTGTTTGACAAAAGAATTCACGTCTTTTCCACGGTACTTACATGGGGACTAGCCTTGATAATTGAGATGGCAACTATCCCCCCCCGAGCTACGGGTAGAATTCCTTCCAAAACCCCAGCTTCTGCACAACCATCCAAGAGCGTACCCAGGGGGTGGAAGCTGCTCGTCTGTGGGACTGAGCTTTTAGCAGAAGATCATGATCTTGTGCTTTGGCCCTCTTTGCTATGAGGGCATGTAAGGTGATCTTTGGCTTTCGCCAGTGCAGACTTAGAAACTGATTCTATTATTACCAATAGAAGAATGACAGTGAATGCATGTAAGATTTATTGCAGGTTATTAATTCACTTATATATGACTGTGTAGAAAGGTACTCAACATTTTTAGGAAAAGACCAGTATCTCACCATTTGGGAAGATCTATGGCATTACAGTGCATCTCTGAAGACTGGACAGATGCATTGTAAAATGATGAATATTTCCCAACAAGAATTTATCACCTTAAGCAACAGTTACTGAAGAATGAATGAGGAAAGAGAGAAAATTATACTGATTCATGAAGCAACTTCTTTGGAGGAACTTGTGATTCTTCAGAGCTTAAATCAATCAAATGACAGAGATCCTGTAAAATCTTTATTCCAAGTGCTTGCTCCCACCCAATTGTGATAAAAATCAGGTAGTTAAAAGCTTTACAGGATGGCTTTAATGGAAGAACAACCTCTCTTCTGATGATCTCACATTTTAAATTCAAGTTCAACAGTATACCAGACAGAAAATAGTTTTTGCCCAGACTTCAGTAAGCTTACGTTATACTTTCAGGATGTACAACTTGAGTCTAGTTGTGGAAGACAAGATTGCAGCAGATTTAAATCCATTCTGGCTAACTTTAACCAGGTTTAGCAAACTTTTCAGTCCAAGGCTTTCCAAAAAATAGCAGCAGAAATCAAGGGAAACAAAAGCAGTAGAAACACTTCATGAGCATCACTTGTAAGTTTTTTAGTTTCTTGCCTAAGATGCTGGAAAAACATGGAAGCCAGTTACTGGAGGCAAAAGAATAAACTATGGAGTTGCTGGAAAATAATTATTTCTGATGATAAAATGTCTTATGTTGCCCTCCCCTTGCAATTCTAGCCCATGCATACTTTCTACTGTAGTAGCCAGTTCTTCATTACGATTAATGTCAGCAAAATTGAGCTGCCAAGAACTTTTCCTCAGATAACTGAACTTACCATTTCCAAGTGGCATTCATCTGGGTATGTTCTGCTCTTTGGCTTTTTTGCAGAGGACTGGTAGGGTAGGGTCAACAAGCCACAGGAACACCAGGGAGCAGCTGCAGCCACGTTGCCTGGGCACATTTCTGCCCAGGGTTCTGCCATTTTCTGCCTGGGGGTTCTGCTGGCTCCATCTCTGCTCACTCCTGCCCCCCTCACCCACTGCTGGAGTCTCCCCAAGAAATTCCCCAAGCATCCCCGCTAGCACCAGTGCTGGGGAAAAGACATATTCAGGCAATCTGTTCTATTACCAGAGATTATGATTCATTTAAAAGCACAGGGGTGAAAGGCAATTAGTATTAGTGGTGACATTAAAGTGAAATTCTTCTGGAGAGGGAACACTAGGAGAGAGAAACATTTTGTCTGATGTTTTTCGGCTACCAAGACTATTTCTAGATAAAAATAAGTGATTCACCCTAAGCATTTTTGTCACTTGTTATTTAAAAAGAATTATTGTGGCTTGGCATTAGTACTGAGGTATAATTCACAATGTTTAACGTAATAAATATGTAAGATCCTCTTGGAAAACAGGTCTATAGAATGGGCAGGCACATGGAGGCCTGTGTGCTGTTTTGTTTTATGTCCAGCATTACTTACATTTGGGAACTCCTGAAACCCTTAAGCTTTAAACCTGCTATTTCTCTTATAAAATATTGTGAAATTAGGAGGTCTGCACTAATCAAGTGCCAAGATTAAAAAAAACAGCACTCATTGTAAAGCATCCCATAAAGGCCAAGTGAAAGACGAAAGAATTGCCCCAAATCCTCAAAGATAGGCCTGAAGTATATTTTTCTCTGGTTAATATGATTTCTAAAATATCAAGGTAAAGGTGTTTCTCAGTACCTCAGCAACAGCTCCACAAGCAAATAATGCGTTAATTAACATGAACAAAAAGACCTAGTTCATTTTATCTTTTCAGAGTCTGTGGGATTCGCACTCAGATTATCTCTAATACATTGTGAAAACAAGTCTTTGTTTTATTTTTTTTAAAGCTTCTTCATCTTACAGTTGGCGTATACTAAGTGACCTGGGTGTAGATGCACAAAGAAGCAGAAAATAGCAGATGAATCTCTAATTTTCAAAGGTATCTATTACAAGGGCAATTGTCAGTTAGTGACATAACTTGTTCAAATATTTTTTTAAACATCACAAAGCATTTATCTACACCCTTCTGTACCTAAATACCTTTGCCAGTTTTCTTATTTGCCAAGAAATATGACAACAGACTCTTGAAATATTCAGAGTTACGCTGGTTTTGTAAAAAAAACAGTTTTCATTTCTTGAAAACCTTTCTTTCTGACATTTTCTAAGGAAATGCTTTAATTTGGTATTCGGAAGTTACATTTTAAAATAATAAAAAATATACAATGAGATGCACCTTTTTAAGTCAAACAATACATCTCTTTCATTCATTATGACTTTTTTTTACTTCAATATTTTCAAACATGAAATTGAAAAATCTACAGCTACTAATTTTTTATGTGTATATATATACACACATATATATTCATAAAGTCCCAGCGACTGTATTGTATATTTACATTTCGAACTCGCTTGGCTTAGTGGAAAATCTAACTCCTTTTTCAAAGTCCTCCAGAGATAAAAGAGAATATTGCTTAGAGTAGTGCTAATGTTAATTCATTACAGTCTTGTGACTGAGGGCCTTAAGCTGAATACGTGGTACATTTTATCCTTGAAAAGATTAGGAAATTCATAGAATTTCCTAAACATCCTTTAAGGAATATAATTTCTATCACTATTATCTCACCTCTTTATCAAAGGCAAAGCCCATGAGTGTTTAAAATGAGGCCAATTTTGCTACATTAAGAATAACGATTATCAGCTATATTGAGGATAAGACTATGCCACCTTATATTAGCTGCTTGAGAAAGAATAATAGAATTAACAAGGTTTCTCCTTCTCTGAGCCTAATTATGTCAATATAGTATAATTTGATTTAAAATTACTATTTTTTTAATCCTATGAGCCAGAGGCTGGCTGGGTGGCTGGAATTTGGAAGAAAAATCTCTATTGTGATATATATGCCATAAATGGGAGGCACTGAAGTTCAAAGTTGTTTACTGGCCTCTTGGCTAGTAAACATGAGCTGGATTCTGCAGGATTACAGCAGGCCATAATATGCAGAATATTGCAGAAGTCATCAAGGAAAAGAAGTACAGCACAGAATCAGTCATTGAACAAACATTCATTTCAGTTTTGGTTTAAGCATGCACATGATTAAGATGTAATTACCAGAATAAACAACTAGAAATGGAAAATAAAGATCTTGAACCCCCCTCATCACTCTCCTGTGCTCCCCTCACTACAAAATGTTCTGGGACTGGAAGTCAGCTATAAGCAAAAGTTACAAAGCAAGAACTGATTTTTTTTTTTTTCATGTGAATGTTCATCAAGACGTAATGGAGAAACCCCCAGAATATCTCCACCCCCGATGTTCTCATTTCAGCAGAATGCCAGAGAGCTAATGGAAGATGGAAGTGAATGAGTTGGTAAACCCACTGTGGATTTTCTTATGTCTTTTACAAAGGTTGAAATAGGATTCAATGGAAACTGCAAAAGCCAAGAGTCATCTGAAAGGCTGACGTTTTGAAGGCAGGAGTATCCATACAGTATAGTACTTCAGAACCTGAAAGTACAAAAGCATATTTTCACTCTCCCATAAAAAGCACTAATTTTCAGAGGCACAAGCGCTTTTATCTTGCCGTTGCAGTTAAGAGACCTCGGCAGCTCTGGAATTCAGAAGAGGAGATTTTGTCTTGGCCATGAAACATACAAGAAATGAATATTTAAAATGCAGGTTCAGAAAAAGATCTTAGCAGGGCTGGATTTGAAACCCATTTACATTAATTCCTGATTCAGAAATACATCTGTAAGACTGTTCTCGCATTTAAAACCAGGGATTTAGAAGCAAGTGTGTGATGGATATACCACAGGAATAGTTACAGAAAGCTTTCCAGAGAGGTCAACTTTTGGTGCTAGCAGTCTTGAAACTGTTGCTTTTAGCAAGCAGGGATTATCAAACATTTCAAGATATTCAGTGTAAAGATGCAGCTTTTGATGCCAGTCAAATATATGCAAGTGTCAGCTTTCACTGGCTTTTAACCTTCACAATTATAATGAACAGCTTGGAAATGTGACAGTCAGAGCATGATTCAGTGACCTAAACACAGGCATCTAGTGTCATTTTGGATGCCCTACAGGACCCTGACTGGCTTCCAGCCACTGCTTTAGAAGGGCACGGGTCTTCTGTTGCTTCAATGTCACATCTGCGAGACTCACACAGATGCCCTGTATATCGCCCCAGGGCATCTCAAATGATACTAGATATCTATATTCAGGCAACTGAACAGAGTCCTCTTTGTGAAAAGAATGCGAGCGAAAGGATCCAAAACAGGTTCCTCAGATCCATAATTATTTTTAAATTGTTATAATTATGGGAAGCTCACCAGTGATTTCAGAAAGCTTCAGCTGGCAATACTGGAGTATGCAAAGTGATTTTTCAGATGTCTGCAATTAATTAGGCACTGGAAGTATTCAGCAAAGTCTTCCCTCTGATGAGCATTTACAGAGAGGATAGCATTTTGGAGCAATTCTCCCACTAACAGGCTGCTTGGGAAACTGCAGTATTTTGTGAAAATTTTGGAGTGACTGCTTCAAAACCTTGACAATATGTTTAGTCTGCATAAATGAGGGAAAACATATTTTGTTTTGTTCAGCATGCTCTGAACTTTCACAGTTACATAATTATCTGCTCAGATGGTACCACAGTCTTATTTTGACTGAAAGGGAAATTGGAAATGTTGATAAAATAAACCCAGGCTGGAAGCTTGGCAGCTCTGCCATTTGTTAGAGAGAAAAAGACCCAGGTTCAGGACTTTCTTTAGCGTGGGGTATTTTTCACTGCAAACCGTTCCCTGACATGATGACAGTTAGCTGCTGTAAGGATATAAGAAATGGCTGGATTATGCTTTTCTGGTCTTCTCTTGAAGAGAGATATTATGAGAGGTTTGAGTTGCATCCTGTGGGCTATGCTGAGATGCTGGCATTTCATACTGCCCAGAATCATGGTGACAACTATTTCCTTTGCAAAGCACTTAGGTGACACTCATGTTACGAGCTGTTTAAGAGATGGGTACGATGAGTCAAAAGGGATAGGTATAATTTGAGTCAAAACGAAACGATAAAAATAAAATCGAATGAAAACTTTCAGATGCTTTCCTATCAAATATTTTGACAAGCCCGGCCCGTGCCCATGAAATGAATTTCAGAATTGCCTGATGGGAAACTTCCTGCTGGGAATTCTCTGAAAATTATTGTCACTTGTTTGTCCTGGACCAGCCCATACGTTAAGGTGTAGTTGTATAAGAAATGAAAGCTTGCCCTCTCCAGCTCCTTGCATCAAGACTGAGTTACAGCAGAGGTGTCTAGTTTCATATCAGCCAAAACAAATACGGTCCAAAAGTATAACTGCCCTGCATCTGTAGTCATTTTATACCCTAGCAAAGAGTGAAATCTGCTTCTGAAACTCAGGTTGTAAAAGCATTATCTTACATCCCTTATCTCTAGGTGTAAATGCCATCATGGCACCCAAGGCGGCTGAGGCTTGCATCATTAATTTTTTGTATGTGCACCAACATGACTAGTCTTGCTGCTTACAGTTTCATCAATGGGCTCTTGACAGACAATTTATTCACAGAAAAATCCAAACCATCTCCTACTGAAGCAGCAATGCAGAGGCAGGCTTTAGGCAAATCTAGAAGGGAATGCAAACACTGTATTTTCCCTTGCACACATGCAGCAGTGTGACGGCTCCATGCTCATGGGTGTGGAAAGTGCTATTTGATACAGACTTCTTAACTTGTAGGACTGCTAAGGAAACACATTGCTTTTGGCCCCTCGCATCTTAAGTTTCACAGTGAAACTTCTCTGCTTGCTTCAGATTCTGACGGTTTCATACTTTCTTCCTTACCACAGAGGCTGAATAAAACTGTCAGGCCAGGAGGCACCGCCAGCCCTGCCCGTCCCTGCTCAGCCTCCCCAAGACACCCACCCTCCCCATGGCCCAGGACACCATTTTAGGCCTCTGGGCTCCCTCCACCCTGCCTAGGGCTTAGGACCCCCTGTCAGCCTGCTGGGGCCATCGGCCCCTGCCCCAGCTATGCTGCAGTGGTCTCCATCTCCCGACAGCCCTGCCACGGCCTCCGCTGAGCCAGACCCATCCGTGGACCCGCAGCCCAGCCTGGCCTTGGCCCATCACCACCCCCAGGGGGATGCCCGATGTCTGGGGCTGCCCTGGTTCCCCCCCAAGCTGCCCTGCTCCTGGCTGGGGTGGGATGCGATGAGCTGCCAGGCCCTGTCCTGCCACCCTTGCGGTGCCCTGATGAGAACCTCTAAACTACCTCGCAGCCCAGAAAGTCAGCCGCATCCTGGGCTGCATCAAAAGAAGCGTGGCCAGCAGGTCAAGGGAGGTGATTCTGCCCCTCTACTTCATTCTCCTGAGACCCCACCTGGAGTACTGCGTCCAGCTCTGGAGCCTCCAAACTAAGAAGGACATGGACCTGTTGGTGCAAGTCCAGAGGATGGCCATGAAGATGATCACAGGGATGGAGCACCTCTCCTATGAAGACAGGCTGAGAGAGTTGCGGTTGTTCAGCCTGGAGAAGAAAAGGCTCCAGGAAGACTTTATAGCAGCCTTCCAGTACCTAAAGAGGGCCTACAGGAAAGATGGGGAGGGACTCTTTATCAGGGATTGTAGCAATAAGACAAAGGGTAACGGTTTTAAATTGAAAGAAGGTAGATTTAGATTAGATATTAGGAAGAAATTCTTTACTCCGAGGGTAGCAAGACATTAGAACAAATTGCACAGAGAAGTTGTGGATGCCCCATCCCTGGAAGTGTTCAAGGCCAGGCTGGATGGGGCTTTGAGTAACCTGGTTGAGTGGAGGGTGTCCCTGCTGATTGCATGGGGGCTTAAGTTAGATGATCTTTAAGGTCCCTACCAACTCTAACCATTCTATGATTCTATTATTAATAATTGAAACCACAACAGAGTGAATCAACACCTTTGTATGTTATTTATTTGGGAACTCCTCATTCTGGAAATGGCTTAACACGTAATGGTCCCAGTGGGTAATCACTTCAGTCACATTACTGGAATACCAAGCTTTTGTACTGTTACTCCATGTCATTTAACTGAGGCCAGGAAATAAAGTTCACTTTCTCACAAAATCCCCTGTGCATCCACGGTCTCGGAACACTAAAACTTTCGTTAAAACTACATAATGTTCCTGTATAAAGAAAATTAAAAATGAGGGGAACAGAGAAGAGTCAGGGGCGCTCTGGATGTGAGTTGAACGTGAATTTTCAGAGGCTGGCAGCCAAGTGCACGTGTGGTGTATCTCTCAGTGGCCTCCTCTGGTGTATTGACTCTTCATCACTCTTGGATTAAGCTTAGGACCAGAGGCTGTGCCCACCCTGCTGCACGGGATCAGCCTGTGGTGAGCAGACCCACTGCGTCTGCTTGTTGGAGACTCTGCCCTTCAGGACGCAGGTCGGCATAGGCTGTGTCTTAGACTGCGCTGATCACCCCATGGTAACCACCAGTAGCCTTCCACCCTTCCACAGCACCTCTGTGTAGACTTATTTTATTTTTATAGACCTGTACATTTAATATTAATAGAAAGCTTTCAGATCTTGAAGATCTTAAAAGCTTTTCAGAAATCAAAGTTTGAATATTTTCCAAGGCACCCATCTAGAACCATACTGTGTCCTTTCTGATGATCAAAACACTTAACCTTGAAGACTAGAACAGAGGAACTTTTTTATTACCAAGAAAAGCTCTGTGCTGACAGCACCGACAGCTTCATGCTGCTCAGATCCTCCATTGCTCTTCCTGTATCCCAGACAGAAGAGAGCAGTGGGGCTATACTTTCTTGCAGATATCCAGTGCTAAAAATATCATGATTTTGGTGGACTAGGGAATCCCAGGAAATGTGTCTCTGTCTCTGCGCAGCCTGAAAACTGGCCTCAGTGGCTTTTTTATACCAGATATCATGCAGGTTCAGAGGTGGTGTTTCTGGATTAAAGACATACTTTTTCTCACACGGGTCTGGACTTACGGGATAAAAGGCTTTAAAGTTCTCATCTAAGAGTTTTTCTGTCAGGGGGACACAAATATCAGGGCTGCAGGAACATATCAGGACATGCTTTTGCAGGACACTGCCCTCTCCTCAGAGCAGGATAAAGTTAACTTTAAAAATACAATCTGTTTTCATACTGCATAATGCTCGTGATTAAACATGAATTGCTCATAGTTGTTAGAGCCTGGGGCAGTCACCAAGCCCCAGCTGATAAATGTTGCTTAAATGAAACGACATTTTTTTGTTACGCTCCTGGCAATTAAATAATGATGTGGACAAATCTCTGGCAGGGTTACTGCCAGACCCTACAGACTTTCAAATACCATGTTTTTCAAAGATAACAATAGGTCAAATCACTAATTTTTGGCCCAGAATCATATCCCACAAGGATAAAGCTCATTTCCTTATAACTTCTACATGACACTGAAAAATTTTCTGTGTGATTTTGAAAAGTATACCAGGAACACACACAGCTGAAGTAAGAAATAGATATATAGATCATGATATATGGCATGACTGATGAGCCACTTTGTATTGTGAAAACACCTCAGAGCCTCTGACGGGACCGGGTTCTGTGGTGATAGGTGCTACGAGCATGTAGCAGTATAATCGCATCCACTCGAAGATTTTGCAGTCAGAAAAGGAGTTTGCAGCACAAAGCACAATATTATCCCTATTCTACATCCTTATGAGTTAGACCTAAGAAGTGCCTTGGGTAACAGTGAGAGGGGCATAATTCACTTCACTTTTGTGGAGGCTCTAGTATTATAATTATATTATAAATGCTATGTCATGACACAGGATGTTATGTCGGCAAGTTCGCTCATATATCCAGTTGCTGGAGCTGGGAAAACTCTTCTTGATGAGTAAGTTAAATTCTTTAGCAGTTTTAACTTTCAGTATTAATCATAATGTTAATGATAATAAAGTTCATGCTAATAGCAGCATTCTATAATTTAGGGATCTAAATATAGCAATTTCCTGAGGCTCTGACAGTGTGAGGTATTAGTCTTTCCCGACTGGTGTACTGAATGGGACTTTCTGCTGGGAGCAGTATGAATCATGGATTTAATATATGTAAATTCTTTAGTGTAAAATCTTTCCATGGTTTACAACCTGGCTGCTTAGACTCACAATCCACATTTGATGTGGCTATAATAAGGAGTTATGCGATACTTTTTATGTTGGCACACCATAAAGGGAAAGGATTGTTACATGTTACAGGGGAAAGGTAGAAGTTACATGTTCCTCTTTGTAATACGATATTAATGAAAATTAAAAACAAATGCAATCTCTACAGCACGATCATTTTAAATTTCTGAGTCATTAGCTTTCTAGTACAATAAGGAATAAACATCATTTAGTAGGCAAAGCATAACAAAGGGATCTTGCTGATACATGTTTAAGTGATTAAACAGCAGTGATCAGCAGGTTTCTAAATGAGAAATCATTTTAAATAATAATTTAAACAGACTTGCTTCACTCATTAGCTTGCAATTTCCATTCCCAAGAAATAATGTCTCACTTCCCAAAGAAGACATAGATATACATGCTGTTTCTGCCACGTGAACAAAAAAGAAAGAAGATGCCCAAACCTCTGCCTTATGTAAAGGCTATTGCGTATCCAAAAAAAGAACAGACTGTTTTTGTTACAGCTATAATGTACTGTTCCCAAAGAGGTGGCAGGAACATGTTTGCAGAACACACAGCATGCCTGTGGAAAACAATAATCCCCTTTACTTCTTAATCTTAGGGAGAAAGTCTATAGCTAAGAAGGCAGACCTAAATTTAACCAGACTCAAGAATTTAATCAATTTTGGGTAAATTTACATCTCCCTCCATGTAATCTGGCAGCAGGGTGGTGAGACAGCAGTCTTATGAAAGGACATGGACTACTGAAGTAATGAGTTGGTGACCACAACCTGACCTCAGATTGCTTCTACGTAAGCGACATTCTCTCCTGAACGCTGGTTTCTGTAACACAGAAATTAATCCAACAAATCTCACTTCCAATCTGCTGTTCACTGTTCCTAACTGAGGGTAGCACAGGGCTTATCACTCTTCGGTCGCAGGGAGGGACACAGGCACCATCGGGGGTGTGGTCCCTGCACTGCTACCCAGAAGCCGCTCAGAGGCACCTCAGAGTTCCGCAGCGTGCAGTGAACATTGACCTGTTCCAGGGTCCTGCTAAAAACAAACTTACGACCATCGGCTCTGGATCTGCATGGCCTCTTTCTCCTTTCTTACAGGCAGAGGTCGTTTTCTCCATTCCACTATATCCTTTTTTCAAGAATCTGACCCATCTTCACAGAGTATTTATGGCAGTAATAACAACAGGCATTAGCAGCTTTGCCTGGATGCTCTCTGGATAACAAACAATGCATGGGACTCCTGCTGGCAGGCTTTTACTCCTCACCCAAGCGGAGTTTGTTCACAGTAGTCTAGAGGGAGCAAAGGCATGCCTCACCAGCTAGCAGCATGAATCGTAGGTGAGATGCCTGCAAAGCACAGACCCTACAGCCTGGTCAACTAATGGTATTTTGATATCCCCTCCACGAAGAAGTAGGACAAAGGATAGAGGAGCCCAGGGAGAGCAAATGTTACTCTAGTGAATATATGGATAAAATCTAGAAAACAGTCCCTTATTTGCTGGGGAAGGATGGACCATTAATGCTAAGAATATGTTTGTTACTGTATGTGTATACAAGAGTGCATCCTGGTATCCGACTGCTCTCCAATAATCCCAAGTTCTGTGGGTGATTACAGTATACACAGAAGTGTGACCTTAACTACGGGTCCCATAAATTATCCTGTTGCATAGTTTGATTAATATTTTCATTATGATTTATATATATACTACATGTAAAATTATAGGAAAAATATTTATCTTATACCAGCATTTCACTATTAGAAAGAGCAGAAAAAAGAATAAAAAAATCAAGATCAAGAACAATTATTTTTTGTTACAATTACTTTTCCCATATTTACCTACTGCCCTATTTAAACTTTAAACTATTAGTTTTCCTGGATAAGTCTGTCCACTGCACAGATATACCTGCTTCTTTAGTTCTATGTAAGTAAGATAATCTAAACAGTGACGTTCAAAAGCATTTTTACTTCCGAACAGGGGTGGCTCAATGAAAAGTTGAAAAATTATTTTAGAGTGTAATCTAAACAATGATGTTTNTAAGTCTGTCCACTGCACAGATATACCTGCTTCTTTAGTTCTATGTAAGTAAGATAATCTAAACAGTGACGTTCAAAAGCATTTTTACTTCTGAATAGGGGTGGCTCAAGTGAAAAGTTGAAAAATTATTTTAGAGTGATCAAAAAACAAATGTAGAGCTGGACTTTTGAAAATGATCAAATCTGAAGAAACATGAACTCTCCAAAATCCTGATCTAGAACAGAGTTTTGAGTTATGAGCCAATTTATAGACATTTCTATTTCATATCACTAGAAGTAAATTACAAATTCCCCTTTCTTTTAAAAAGGGCTTTTTTTTTTTTTGAGAGAGAGAAAAAGTAGAACTGGCACAAAGTGCTTTTTTTTCCTCCTTTCCTACAAATTTACCAGAAGTTATGGAGAACAGTTTAGGTGGAACTACATTAGCATGCAAAACCTTTTTTTATCATAATAATTTTCTCCCCATAAAATACAGTGGTTTGTATCCTTCTGAGTAATATTATGTGAAGTTTGCAGGACATAATAGTGCTACATCAGTCATAACCTCAATACAAACGTAGGAACTCAGTTTGGTCTAAATGGTCTGCTCTAATAACATAGGCAGTGGCATTTTGCCCAAGCTACACCAGGAATATGTGTTCTTTATGATTCAATAACAAACTGGTTTTTTTCTCTTCTTTTGCCAGTGATGGGCTAAAGCGCTTGATAAATACAATAGAAAGCAGTCTCTGAAGTACTTCTGTGATGGGGCTTGACAGATATAGCTGTGGAATGAAGTCAAGACCTAGTGAACAGCCTATAAACCCAGCAGGTTTCCAACGTCATATTAAAATCTGTCCCTTCACAGATGAGCGCTAGCACACCTTCAGGAACAGGGAAGCTTTGTCCATAGGCAGAAAATATGTGGGAAGCGAGTGCCTGAGAGAACGTGTTCTGGAGGAATAAGGCAAGGTGGAGAAAGTAGGAGGTCTGGGACAATGAAACAGCTGACTACCTAATTCGGCGTCGAAGCTCAAAGTACAAACATTCAGCTTGAAATCAGCCTCCAACTACCGCTTTGTAAATGGTTTGAGCTTTATCGTATTCATTGCTCTGTTTTATGCGAATCCCTATCAAAGTCTTCTCAGCAGCTGTGGGGACCTAAAGTGATCAAAAGGAGCCCAACCGTGTGAAATGAGAACTCTGTATTCCATTAAGAATATACACTTCTACCCTGCGATCTAACGCATTGTTGAACATGTCATCATCCTTCACTTCTCTAATGCTGGTTTTAAGTTTTAATTCAAATATCATTAAATTTTTAATGTAATTTACTTCAAATAGTCTTAGTAGCAATAGCAGCAAAATGAGGCATAGCAATGATGATAGCAATGTGCATTTTGAACTGATAATAACAGGGTCCTGTTATATCACTCTATGCAACAACGAGAGAA
>RSEF01000002.1:129702795-129716676 GCA_003993805.1 Himantopus leucocephalus | reverse complement strand
AGATTTATATCAACATCCAGTGAGAAGGGATATTTCGGTAACAATGCAAAGTTAAAGTGCTACAAAAAAGCCTAGAATTTCTTAAGCATTTTGTCCTTCACTTGAATATAATAGGCTACAATTTAATTCCAGGTTAAATCTGGAATCGCAGCTATATAAAAACTAAAGTGTTTCATTTTGCTTGACCTTCCATTTGCTATTACAGAGCTATTCAAGAACACTTACTGCAGTTTTTTTCAGAAGGGGAAAAAGAACATATATACAGAAATACGCATTTTGTTAAGAATAAGACAGAAACGTGGAGAATGAAAGTCAAATTTTGAGTCGCCTCACTATGACAGTACCTTTTAACTAGTTCAGTCAATTTTACACATGTTCTGACACCCTGACTGTGATGCTATGGTATCCAAATCTGCTTCCTTTGGAAATCAGGAACTTTTTATTGCGATTTCAAGGGAATTCATTACCTCTTCCATTCTGAAAATGCTATGTACATCCTGAATACATGTTGGTTTGTATAACTTAAATTCTTTGTTTCCAGAGAGTATTTGCTAATGAATTAAATTCTAAAACATCTATCAATTTCAGCAATGGGCAGGTCTAAGTAATAATTAAACCCTTGATTATTGTATAGTGACTTTATAAATGCACGCTGATAAATATAGCAGTATCATTTGAAATGTTTGATTTAGACAGAATGCAACCATTTTGTTTTCATTGCTACTTCTTACCTTCATAATTTATTGTGTAAAATTAGTGACTGAATTTTGAAATAGATATTTTCCCATTACTGAAAGGTTAAAGTGAGTTAATTTGGGTTCTGTTATTTTTTTGTTAAATCTGTATTTTTCAGTGGAAAACCAGTCTGTCTGAAATTTTGCAATTAGCTCCAGTGGTAAATACAGTACATAAAAATTGCATGGCTATTAGTACTCTTTTCCTATGGAAATTTTGCATAGCATGGCTATTTTACATTCCCAAGTATATTGAAGAAAGTCAGAGGAAACATTTAATGCTAACTGTATTTCTCCGAGTAAATTATCTTAAAGTTTATACATTTCTTTGTCTTGCTTCATTATCACAACCCACATCCTTCATTAAATGGTTAAAATTCTTCCCAGTGTCTTGGCTTTCCTGATCCTGGTTTCCAAAATTTGCTGTTAGTCTTTTTTCACACAGCCTTGTTATCCAGTGATCACAGGTTGCCTTTGCTGTGATTTTTCTCCACTTCCCTGCCAAGCATGTTTATCCTTAGACAACACTTCACCAGTCCTCATTGCCACTTTGTCAGCAATTTGCAAATGCCCATTCAAGCGCTAAAAAGAAATCCAGAGAGACTAAAATTTTGAATGAAATTTTCCCTAGCAGCTTAAAATGAGCAGTACTATGCTGGCTACATAAAAGAAATTGAGAATTAACTTTTTATTGATTGCTAATGCGTTGATTAAATGTTTGCTAGCTGTCCTTTCACCTCCACTCCATCCCTTTGGTCACAGCTGATTGCTCAATCATCAACCTTTTGAACCCAATCAGCCACCGCAGTAATTATCAGCAGTCCTCATAAACCCCACTAACTTTGTAACAATACACTAGGGCCATTTATTATGGACCTTGCAATGATGAGCAATACACACAGTGGTTTTACCCCACACTTGAAATGGGTTTTTTTGAATGCTGACAATCTGAGCCACAAAAGCAATTTTCCATGCAAAATGCCGGTGGGTATCACCTAACTTGTGCGGAGAGCCAGGGCTGCAGCAAGGATGTCATCTGTGTTCCTCTGGGTGACTTGGAAATCACCACATTCCTGCAAGAGCAAACTCAAATGCTGCTCTGTTTTATACTGGATGCTGTGAAGTCCAGTAGGTTGAGAAATTACAACTTTGTATTGATTTTCTCCTCCTTTTAAAAGGCTCTACCAGGAGTATTAGTGTTATACCACCTTAAATTAATGACATACTAGTTTTTATAGCCTGTTTCTATCCCCAAGGTAAAAAAAAAAGACCACAGAAAGAGCAAGACCATTTGTTCTATACTACAGAAGAGAATGCAGTCAATATTTTGACTGGCCCTGTGAAGAATAACACAAATAATATTACACAAAAAGCAAAGATGCCACTTGACAAGAAGGTGGTTTTGTAAAACAATACACAACAGGTCAAATCCCTTAGGAAGAAAGGGAAGTCACAAGAATTGGCTGGGGTGAAAGCTTAACAGCATTCATAAATTAGCTGATGCTTAAAAATGTTATTCATTATGCTCTATTTATCAGCTTGTAAAGGCTCTCATTTTAATTTATAACAACACTCCTCCTCAGTCATCACCCTTCTGCCTCCTTTCATTAGATTAGAATATTCAGTTTTGTATATCCTGTTCTCCCACAGAGAAGCAGAAATTTATTTTCCTCCTCACCTTTTGACTACAACATGCATTCTTGCCTATATCCTCCTGACTTTTAGTAGTGTAATAATTTACCGGACAACTCCCCACCATCTCAAGGATGTGCCCATGAACAGCATACTGCATCCTGATTTTTCTTCCTGACAGTAGAATATTGAAATCAATTTCAAAGATAAAAACGCCATCCAGTTTGATTCATCAAGTGGAATAAAGCCTTCTTGCTGAGAAAGCTATTTGAATGCGGGTTAACTGTGACCTGTGCTCCTCCACAGTCCTTGGAACATCTGGCCATATGGGCTGTAAGCAGATTAATCCAGTGCTTTGCACTCTCCTCCTTTAAACAGCTTAAAGGTTGCTGTTTAAATAGCACGGCATGCAATTTTTTAAAAAAAGATCAGCAAATATCTGAAATAACCGGGACCACATGAATAAGCCCTCTCCACAGGAAAATTTCAGAGGACCTGAAGAAACAAAATATTTGAAAATGACTTGGTTTTGTTGTGGTTTTGTGTTTTAACTTGATATATCTAAATTTAATCTTTCCCAAAGTTGTCAAATCCTATCTAGCTTACATGATTGATCCAGACATACAACTTCCACTATTTCTGCTTCTGACAATTGTAATAGACAGTTTTAAAGTCTGGCTAACCAGGGAGCTGGGGGTAAGAGGGACCTGTAGTAACACCAGCTTGCCTGGATGAAGCCTTTACGCCTAGATGAAGCATCCCTCCCAGGGTGCTGGTAGCAACGTACTTACTTGTAACTTCAGCTGTAGCTCCAAAAAGCTGCAAAGTACACCCTCACAGCACTGCCCACCCAGCTGGTGCCTGTTAGTGCCCAGAGCTATGTGAGCATCTCACTTGACACGTCCTCTGTGGAGCAAGCAGGGAGACTAGGCTCTGCCTACCTTCCTCACGCTTGCTGATGCTTTTGGCCGCAGGAGCAATCGCAAACAGATTGTACTGATGCACCAGAGGTTATGTGGAGGACAACGACGCAGAGACTTTTTTACTACTTTTTTCGCAACAGCATAATAGATACTG
Organism: Himantopus leucocephalus; assembly: GCA_003993805.1. Classification (NCBI taxonomy): domain Eukaryota; kingdom Metazoa; phylum Chordata; class Aves; order Charadriiformes; family Recurvirostridae; genus Himantopus; species Himantopus leucocephalus. The sequence continues at coordinate 129,713,233 of RSEF01000002.1, read as the reverse complement.
TGGTTGCTCAAATAACTTGTATTTTCAGTCAACTTCCTTAAAATTTGTGTTTTCCTCTTTTTCCACTGAAAATGGCAAGCTCCCTGCAGGTGGAATTCTGATTGTTTTTGAAAACAGGAAAAGAAAATCCATTTTATTTCTTTTAAAATCTAAGGTTTTTCTACAGAAATAATTATTTTATAAACAAGTCAGGTTGAGGGCAAGTTCTTATAAATGTGAAGACAATACCAGGCACCTTTTATCCCCATCTCTGTTTCTAGGATTTTATTTGGTAAAAGCAGAAGCTAAACCCACCAGCACCAAACCTTTGATTTGTTTGACATAGTACTCTCAGGTTTCGCATTGCATCGGAATTCATATTTGTCTGTTGATTTCCAAGCATTTCGTCTCTCAGCTGTTGTACTTCATATTTTCTGCACTAGTGATTTAGCCTCAGATGACTCTGCTTTATGTGGGTAGCAGGATGAGTCCTGGCCAGAATAGTTGTTTCTCTATGTGAGTCTGAAGAAGTTGTCTTCTTCATAGGTGCTGGTGATCATTGCTGCTCTGCAGACAAGCTGGAGTCTCATTATCTTCATTTTGCATAGCTACTAAATTTAATGTTGTCCATCAAGATTAGTTCCGGGACTAAATCCTGTCAGTTACCAACCATGGTGAGTTCAAGAGTGTCTCTCTCAATTTTTAAGAGAGGAACATCCTTGTATAACGGTAGCTACTGTGAGGAAACTCTGCTGATACACTTTGAAACAGTACTAGAAAACAGCTTGTAAAGTTGGAAATCTTATTAGCATGCAAAGCAGCACATTGCCTATTACTCTGCATTCCTACTTAATGGGGGAATTATTAGCAGGCAGCACTAAATTATGAAAAGGAATGATATTTTGATTTAGTTATTGAACTGCCTCTATTAAAGAAGACTCCATCACTGCGCTGACGATCCCTGTTCCTCATTTGGTTGTGCATCTTCTAGGAGGGGACCTGAATGAAAGCTGAGTGCCAAAGTGTTCACCTGAAGCAGATTGCAGGAGCATTACCACAGCTAAGGCAGTGTTTTAAGGACTAGATGTCACCTCTTGCTCAAGTTGTCTGCGTTGTGTACACTAAAAGGCCAGCTTGAAACAGAAAAGTGGCAGTGATTCACAAACTTTTGGCCTGATCCTGCCACTGGTGATACTTCACCAGCCACTTCAGGTCAGATGAGTGTGTGATGCATAATCTTTGTTGATAATTAACAGTGGACTTTGTGAAACACTGAAGTGGCAAGCAATGCTTTCTTTCAAATAAAACATATGCAGCATTGACACAGGAATTCTCTCTTTCCTTATAATTTGATTACGATTATTCCTAGAGCACGGTGGAAAAAAATTTTCCAGTCCTTTAAAAGTTTTACATTTTTCCCATCTCATTTGGGTTGAAACTAAGACCTTTCCAGTGAAATTCCAAATCTCAGGATATCATAAGAGGATAGAATTCTCCTCCAAAATGGAAGATAACCCACCTGAACTTCCTTCAGCTCCCAGTTTCTGCCAGAGATTTCTATTTTAGCAGCTCAGTTGGGATTCCTGACTACTAGATTACAGACTTGGTATCTCTTGCTGTGCCCTAGTAACTACTCAATTATTTAAACATGGAATAGCTCCAACAGATGCTATTGCAAGAAACACACTCTATAATGGCACAGTCAGGGCATTCATCTGGGACACTGGAAACCAAGGGTCAAGTCCTTGTACCACAGAGTTTTAAAATCTTTATACAAAGAATTAAATTTATGCTAGGCAAACAACAATATCACTGGGTCAGGGGAACGTAAGTTCAAATGCCTGTGCTGGGTTATATTCTATCCTAGCATGGAATTAACTCCATCTCTGGTTATTGAAAAAATGATTTATCTGTTGAATTTTGACAGAAACGAGCTCTTACATCTTGTACGACTGCATCCTAAGAAGCAGCAGAGATCCTCTCTACTCAGGAATGGAGAAGTCTAATTGACAGTGTAACAGACGCTCTGATGACTATGGGGTATGAAAACCAGCTATTTTGTGGAAGTAAAGAAGTTTTATTGAAATGATAAGGTATCAAAGCAAAGTTCAGAGTTGTTGCTGATAGTTCACTTTTCAGCAACTCAAAAAAGAAGCTCTGCAGTGCAAGCTACAGAGGAAGCTGCCTTGGAGCTGAGTATTAAATCCAATGTTCCTGTTGGGAAGGGCCTCCTTGATGGATGTAAGTCCAGCAAAGGTCCATGTAGGTCAGTGGAGCTTTGTGGCTTGACACCTGTTAGAAACCCAGCATATAATCCCTTGGCAACCAAAATCAACACCCTAGGAATTTAGCCATAGTCAAAGCATCTTTGGTGTGCCACCAGGGAAATGGCATTCACCTCCAGCTCGTGACGTGACTGCCATCATATTTCCAAGGCTGCCAGGGGGTTTTGGGGTGTAACTCCCCTCACTTTGGTAGACGGCCATCACGCTGATGTTAGATCTGCAGGCTATAGGCTTTGTGTGGCTCTCAGGGTTGGAGCAGTGGTGGTAGCACTGGACAGGGCTGGACCAGTGTTCAAGAGTTGCTGAGCATCAGTGCAGCCACTGCCTGCCCCAGCACAACCTGCCTGGCCACACCTGGGGCCCCTGAAATCTGTACGACCTTAGCAGAGCAGGGGGATGGATAGCACAGGATTATCCCATACGAAAAGCACTGATTCACAACAATTGGTTGTGATTTCTTCTTTCTGAAACTCAGTGATTTTGTGGTATGAATAGTTCTGACTACTGCTAAGCTGATGTCTTTGTTCAAAGTGATATCCTGCAATAATTTATATAAACACTGTAAATTACATATTTGCACTGTATATCAATTTTATGTCTGTGCCCACTGATTTCTCTCATAAAACAGAGAAATAAAACTTAACACACTTTTCAGATACATCACCAGCTGCCTTGCCTAATTTCCTCGTAGTGAACAGAAACAGTGTGGGTGACAGTCAAGACAGGCAAACTCAGGCACTCCCAAATCCTATTTACCTTCCATCACTGCCTCTTCTTTTCTGATTCATCTATAATGAATATCCTCCTCTCTTCATTAGACTCAGTTACTCTTTCTTTGTCTACAGTAACATAATCTGCGTGGTTTAGAAACACAGTTCATCTCTCTATCTCTATTCCTTTTCCCTTACCATTAGTGTAATTGGGATGAAACTTTGCCCACGAGAGCTACAGATGGAGTTCCCAGTAATGAGGTGTCAGAGGAGGTTAAAAGTGAGAGACCTTTAAGGCAGAAGGAAACGTACCACAGCAGCTGGTGAGCGAACAAGCCTGGGTTTTGTGAGGCTCTGAGCGCCTGCTGCCACCGCGTTCCGCATGAAGAATTAAATGCGATGCCCAAAGGCAGAGTAAAGTGCATTTGATAAGGCAGGATGCCTTCCCCCTGCCGCCCCTCGCTGGGTGCTTCCAGACAGAGCGGGAGCGGGACCAGCTCCTGAAGGCCACCTTTCAGCAGCTTCTCAGCCACTGCTGCTGCTACCACCGGTTTTCAGGAGAGGACAAAAGCACTCAGAGAGCTCCTCACAGCTCTCAGAAATATCGCTGTAAAGTATCCGGGTGCCACAAGAAAGATAGGAAAAGATTTGTACCAGAGGCAAATTGCACCACTTCTGTACTCTTTAAAATAAATCTCTCACTCTGCTCAGTGACTTCTCTTTTCCAGGATTATTTTTGCAGCCATGGATTTCCCTCACTTCTTCCCTAAGTGAATATCCAAAGGAAGACTTTAGTCCTAAGACATAGGGAAATCAAACAAATCAAGATTCATATAAGCTGGTGTCCTCTGGTTAACGTGTTATGTGTGGAAAGCAACTTAATCCTCGGATTTTGGAGCACATCCAGTCTATAAAAACATGCGGACCGGGAGGAGCAGGCTGGGAGGCAGGCTGAGCCGCAAAAGGCAGTAGGTGCTGCTGCTGCTCAGCAGTGCTCTCAAAGAGGAAAAACCCTGCAAGTCTGTGGCGTGCATCCCCCCGGGTGCTGCTTCTGTCTGGTTCTGCTTGGAACAGAGAAAGCCTTACGACAAAAAGAGTAACTGTGTGTGCTGTGAGATTGGGAACTGCCACAGCCTATTGAACCGGCATAACGGTAAAGGGCAACCTTCAGGTCTCGTCTCTCACGCTGAGGGTTAGAGAGGGCAGAATAGCACTACAGTGTGTGTTCTGGTGTTTGTTTCTGCCAATATGTTTCTACATATTTTGTATTTGGGGGAAAAAAGAGCAAGCATTTAACTAGAGTTCATTTCAGTTGCCTTGCCTTTCTACCACAGAATCCAGTATGAACAGTGAGCATCGTTTGAAAGATATTTAATAGGAACGTATTATAGTTAAGTAACGAAGTGATCCCTTCTCAGCATGCTGCTGCCTGCTATTTGTCGGTATTTTATAAGGTAATAGCTGCCCCTGTTCTGTTACAATGCATGTGCCTTTATCCTATCCTGCTTGTTACAGACAGAGGGGACGACGCTGCCTCACTCTGTTTTGACCATTGACTCTGGCAGAAGAAACCAAAACGCTGCTGTGAGCATCAGAGGAACATGCCGGAGATTAGCCAAAGAAATCCTTTGTAAAACGACAGCACTCGAGTCCTCCGAATCCAGGTCTCTCTCAGCCCGTGGTCCATCAGGCACAAAACCAGAAGGCAGTGCCAAACACAACGTGAGCCAGGGCCGGCAGCTGCTGAGGGATGCAGCAGTCCAGAGTCCAGACAGGCAGGAGGAGGCAAGGTCTGGCGGTTCTGTCCCCAGGAGGAGCCAGGGCAAGGATCAAGGAGCAGAAATGAGTGTCCGGGGGAAGGACGAGGAACAAGGGCTCTGTAGCAGGAGGGGTACACAGCTACTGCCAAGAGAGGCTGCAAGCAGACAAGGCCAGTCGATGTGATTGCGTCCTCTGCCAAATGAGCAGTGCACAGATTTGGCTAATTGGATTTAGCAGACCATTTTAGCTGAAGAACTGGGCTGCTGGGCTACTAGCTTGGGCAGAGCCTGTTACCTGACCCAAAGCTCGTACTGCATTAGCAGAGAGCTGATGAGGCAGTGAGGGAGGAGGGATACAGCTTGAACAACTTAGTTCTCCTCTGCTAAACCTACCCTTGCTTATGGAGAGCTGGAACTTGCAATTTTTTTTGGCAGAAAACGGATGAGATTTTTTTTTCTTTGGAATGCTAAAGCATGTTTTCATAAAGAGTGATTACCGCAGGATTTTAGGAACACTATCAGAAAGCTGGAAGGAGGCAGAGGGTAAAGCGGACGTGGCCAAAGTGTTCTGTAGACAGGCAGGGCTGGCTGGACGGCGGCCGAGGAAGCCAGCCCACACCATTGCCACCACCCACCCTCCTTGCTCTGCAGCCCTGCAGCATGGGGAGCACGACACGTCTTCAATGAAGCCACGCTGCAATTAGCTTTCAGAAAAATATACTGGTGTGCGGACCGGTAGCATACAAACACATTAGGACCAGTCTTTAAAAATCCTCCATCGAACTCACCTACATTTTCTGCCTCTTGATACCTAGCAAAGCTCACAGACTCCTTTAAACCCTCATTCCTGGTCTCGTAAGTAGTAATTTCTCGCAGGAGGAGCACGGGAAGAAAAACGTGCCTTCATTACAGAAATCCTGCATAAAACACTACACTTAAAATAGTTTTTAGGTAAGATATTAATGTAGCTGAAAATGGCTGAATTATATAAGCTCTAGTGTAAGATTTTTCACGTTTCATGGAAACACAAGTACAAAACAGCACATTTGTTATTCATGACATGAATCTCCATAAAACCCCAGTCTTGTAAAATGTAATGTCAGGAAAAATCTGATTAAATGGCGCTGTCCTCCCTCAGGGAAAACCTACTTCAATTAGGAGAAATTGTGTTAAAGTCTGCATTTCCTGCTCCATTTCATCTTATTTATCATTTCAATAACTTTCTTTATGGTAGGCTAAAAAAATGCAAAATCAGTGAGTGGCAGGTGAACATTAAAAAATACATGCATTTATTACACTTACCCGTTTAGACTTAGTGCTATTCAGTTGCCTAGTTTCAAACCTTAAGTACTTTCTTTGGGTTCAGTTTTGTCAGCTTGACATTTTTAATAATTTGAATATTTAGCTATGTCAGTCTATGCCATAACTGGAGCTAACTGCTTTAACTGGGAGCAGTAAGTTTGGTTAAAACCAGCCCTTCAGCTGGATAGTCAAGGCTATTTTGAAACTACATATAAGTTTTCTTAGGTATTAAGTGAGGGATCTGGCTCTTGATTGACAAAAATCTTTGGTGACTCTTCACATTAATTGCATCAGTATTCATTTAACTTGGATTTAGGAAGACAGTTGTTACATTGTGAGTGATTAGATGATTACTGAGAAGATATCTGAGGGTTATCAGCTATGAGATATTTTGTCTTTTCCCGCCTCTGATTTGAGTTTGTGCAGCTGTGAATTCTAGTGATTATGTTCTTATATTCAAGTGAATATAGTTGGTACGCTGTCAACATAAAACCAGCTTAAAAAACACTAGCTAAATTCAAACCTTAGACCACTGAGACACATGGCAGAGATATTGAGCAATGAAGCATGATACTTGGCTACTTAAAATACTGATGTTCACTGCATATTTTCTGTTGCATATGCTAAACTGCAAGGGAATATGTTGCACCGTATGAAGTGCGTGACATCTGCTATGGCTAACAGATATTAATGAGCTTGCACATCTGTTCTCCTTTGATTCGTTGGGCTCACAGCAAAGCTGTGAAGGCTGATGCAAAGGCAGCTTTCATTGACTACTTCATCTCCTACATGCTGGAGGCAGCTAGGGATGGACACTGGAGCAGCTCAGGGAAAACCTGGGTGAATTGTCTTCTGATGGGGTAGAGGACACTGTGCAGCTAGGTGCCAGTCCTCATATCAGTGTAGTGGTCTCACTCAGTCTGTCCTTCCCAATTACATGGTCCCTTCTACTTCAAACTTTGTTTATGTTTTGTTGGTGATATTTTTGTCTGCCTTCTAGACTGATGAGTGAGTTGCAGAGATGGACAAGGCCAAGCAATACTCCTGTCGGTGTAAGGAAGACCTGTTTTGCAGCTTTTAGTGATATTGAGAATATACACTTCAGGGCAGTGATTTTCATTATTAGAATAATTTCTTGATTGGGTGAGCTTTTGATATATTTCAGTTTCTTTTCTACCTTTTTTGAACAGCAGGGAGAGACCATGTGAAAAAGGCCATTTTTGTAAAAGGGCGAGATGTCCTTTATTCAAACACTTCTCTTTTCAACTGATTTTTTAACAAACAAATACCTACAAAAAGAAAAATGACACATCCACTTTTTCTATTCGCTGATTGGTAAATATAGGAAAGCAAAAACCCCCTATCAGTCCTTGCTTCTGACTTTTCAGAAATTAGCTACTTAACTTTCATCACGTACAGAGAACATGGTGTTTAGCAGATCATCATAAGGCAACATGCAAAATATTAATCCTATTAATCCTTATACTTTCAATACAATTGTTTGATGATGCACTGGATTGTGATAAGAACTTTGTCATTCTAGATGTTGAGCACTGGCAATGAGACTTAACCTAAAGAGAACTGTAAGGTCTAGAAAAGGACAATTTTGGCTAAAAGCACACCCAAATTCAGTGTCAAAATTAAAGTAACAATTAGAATAGAACTTCTGAAAATAATAAACAGGGCAGAAAGGAAAAAAACAATTAGTATACCACAAATAGCAGTAGCTTGATGGAGGAGGTTATTATAATACATGGAAAAAAATCCATAGAAAAGTGATGTAAAATAAAAAAGAGGAACAGAAGAAATTTAGGACTGGCATAGATCCATTTCTACGTAGACGGTGTATAATGCTGTGGCATAGACAGACGTGTTTAACACATTTTGTTTTCACAAGGAAGCAGAATGAAGTATTGTAAGAGCATGATGTACTTTCTTGCACTTCCAAGAAGAATATCAATCAGCATGTACAGGGGATAAATATTTTTCAGGCTGCAGCCATGCAAAACTTGCACCCAGGAGTCCTGTAGAGTTGTCTGAGAGATATAAGCCTAACTTTCAATTTTAAAGATAGCCAAAGACTGGAAAAGAGTTACCGCTGTGCTAACACTCCTTCTACAATGGCAGCGGATGACACGAGCAACTATACAGAAATAAACCCTGGAAAAATAAATATGGACATCACCTGATAGGGAATTAAATGACAGGGTATCCTTACAGATAGTTAGTGTGGCTGTATTTCAGACAAATCCAGCACAGCACTGGATAAGCACTGAAGAAAATGTTGTTACGTACATGGCATGATAAGAGCGGATCAGTACATGAAAAGACTTGGTGCTGAGGCTCCTACATCCTTGTCAGATGTAGCTGAAGGAATTTACTTTGAAGCAGAGTTTGTCTGGTTCCTGAGACTGAAAGTCTTCACCGTGCCGGGGCTCAAAGCTGTTCAAGGCCAGTCATTGCTTTGGACTTTCCCTTCAGAGCTGGCATGCACCGATGAGAACTTGGAGGGGATTTTCCAATTTATCTTCCTCCAAAAGAAATTTAAAATCCAAAATTGTTTTCCCAACTAAACCAGAACATACTAAATGGAGATGATACAGGGATTTGCTTCAAACCAACCAAAACCCTACTACAAATGTAAGCATTCACCTAAAGTAACAGAGTTCCGTGCTGTGCCACATTCTATGTCTCATCTCCGCTGATTCTACCTAAATCCTCCCCTGTATTTACGAGGGGCAATTCACAACACAACCAGAGTGTTGCAAGAAAAAAAATAAAATCAAGTTACATCACTGTATGTCTCCTCTGCAGTTCTCCAGAGGATTAACTCTCATTTTGGCAGTGTTAGTTCCAGTTAGCACCCTGTCAGCTGGTAGGCTGAATAAGCAGTTGTGAAGGCATCACGCGGCATGTCTTCTTCTGCAGCTGATCTAGCTGAAGGGGAGAGTACAAGCTAAAAATCATTTTGTAAGGCTACAGTACCAGAGTTATGGCCACTGCTGGAAAGCTTTACTGCCCAAGAAAAAAGCGGGAGGGCGTGAAAAAATGAAAAGCAGGAACTTACACAACTTCTTCAGGGCTAAAATGCTATCTCATATTTAGGAGCTCTTGGCATCAAGTATCCTTAGTTACCCATGGAAACTAGGCATGTGTGAGTCAAAAACGCACTGCTGAACAAAAATAAACACAACTGAAAATTTTCATTTGAGTTGATGCAGACAATCATTTTTCAGTGTGTTTTCTCTGGTAAATCGAGAAGAATATTTGAGAATTGTAATAATTTTTGGTCACTTATGACAGAAGTAAGGAAAGTAAATAAATTCTGGACTACTTTCATAACAAGATTCTATTGCCCTTCAAACACCAACGAAGATGCAGCTATCCAAACCATGCATGGCACCATTAAATTTTGTAACTCAAGCTCTCCAACAATGAGCAGACCATTTTCCTGGCAGATGGGAGCCTCCTGCTCAAATCTTGTCTGACTGATTCAGCACAGTAATCGGAATTTATATCTCCTCTGAAGACAGAACTCTAGCCATCAGACTGTATGCGTAGTATAGGCAACGAGGAGTCTCCCTCAGTCTTTCTTCTTGAAGCTGCCTAATTTTGGCTAAATTATTGCAAATCAAGCCAAACCGAGTCTCAGTTATCATGGAGAGAATGATGCTGAGCCTGTTAGTTTGTGTGCTACTAAGGAGGAGCCACCACATTTCCAGTTAAATCTAAAAGGTTTTAATTCATTTTCCTAACAGATTTTAATGAAAATAAGCTTCCAATGACAAGAAAGTAAGATTTTTTTTCTAGAAAATGTTCATCCTCTCGTCCACATCTTCCGCCTAGTCCAGAGGGGACATGGAAGTTAACTTCTTCACTTGCATCTGCGTATCAGATACATGCATGCAAAATGGAATATGTAAATTACAAATTGAACATCTGTAAGGTAATCATCTGGTGAAGATCAGTATGCCTCCTCAGCAAAATACAAGAGTTTTGGTTAAGTTATTCTGAGCTGCAGTAACTTATACAGAATTGGGATCTTGGGTGTCAATGTATGTGTGTGCATATAAACAGACATACACATCACAATCCCACTTTTAGCAAGGTGAATTTGCAGATGTTGTCTCATTACTCAGTGTTATGTTAATAAAAACAGACTAAAGAAATATATGTCACTTTCCCTTTTCTACCTTGCCTACCGTGTACTTAATAACATTCCAGCATGGAGTATCTTTGAATCCTGGTTTGCAAGCGTCATGGTTTCAGCTGGGATGTGGTTGACTTTCTTGCAGGCAGCTGGTGCAGTGCCATGTTTTGGATTTGGGATGAGAATAGTGTTGGTAAAACACTGGTGGCTTTGGTTGTTGCTAAGCAGTCAAGGCCATTTCTGCTCCTCACA
>RSEF01000002.1:129654034-129692951 GCA_003993805.1 Himantopus leucocephalus | reverse complement strand
GGTCCCATCTGGGGTCCCCAATGTCCCCAGGCCGATTTGGCCTAAACCACGACACATACACAGGTTTAAAGGTGGAGGAACTCTATGAATTGTAAGTGAAATCTGGCAGGCTGAGGCTGGTGTGACTGACATCCTATTCTGGCCATCACAATCTGAATTCAGTTTGCTGCTACGGGCATCCACCTGTGTGAGAAACACTCCTGAACTGAAAACACAACATGCTATACGGGAATTGATTTATTGTCATCATCCACAAGAAATGCATTAACTCATCCAATCTAATGAATTAGTTTGATTCAGGTTCATTGATTTTCCTTAGTTTTCTGGGCTAGGTAGTAGTCTCACTTCATTATAAAATGCCAGAAAAGTAGAACCAAATATCACATACCTATAAAAAGAGTGGTGTCATTTAATATTCTCCAGTTCTGAATAATTGGGACACCTATTTTTAATAGTGACAAGACATACAACTGCTTTTACACATACCAGTATCAGGAATTCCTAATATGATTCATCTACAAAGTCTACTTCTAAATACCTGCTGCTGAAATGTAGAGGAATTATAAAATTGATTAAACCTCATCAGAGGTCAGTCCTTCTTTTTCAAAAAGTTATCAGAGCCCAGCACTGGCTGCCTTGCTAAATGTGATAGATATTCCTCTCAGTTTGTTGTTTTAATTTTCTTCCCATTTAGATATTCAGTGTTAGGACAGTAATAGCAAATATGATGAAAGTACAATACTGCTGGAACGCTGCTTACAGGGACCGTGCAGGGGCCAAGCCACAGCAGGGTATTTTACTCTCAGCCAATTGCTGCAGATTGATCCTAAGAAAGAACATAAAGGGAAAACTGGTAAAAGGCTAAAAATCCAATCTGATGCTCCAGTACACGTCCAAATATCTGTACTTTAATGACTTCAATTATAGAGGAAATGAGTGCATTAGAGAGAATGCTGCCCTGGCTAATACAGCCTCTTCTTCCTCAAAAAGGCATTCAATTGACTTTCAGGAGTCTGAGATTTTTTACAAAAGCTGACGTCCTGTGCTTTACCTCACAAACCATTGTAGTGGATGAGATCTACTACATCCTCTACTAAGCAGCTACTTTAAGTTTTGTGACTATCACAAGGGAATTTCACAAACTTACCTACTTTTCAACCTTCCTTTGCCCTGTAGCCAGCTAAATGGCAGTCACATTTAAGGCCATATCCAGAGAAAAGTATTACTTCTGCTTGATTTTAAACCCCTGGGTTTTAGAGGCTTAGCCATCTATCTGAATTTATTGGTAATGGATGATGATAATTGGCCCTGAAAATGAAGCCCCAGATGAATGGAGTTCAGCACACAAGTACTGGCACTTCATGTGACAGAAGGACTACTTCAGAGCCGTGGCCTGACATTATTCCTCGGCTGGTGCAGTGCTGTCAGGCATCTCCACAATCACCTATCCATCAAGAACATCTCCTTTTTGCAGCTGAGATGATCCTGTCCATTTGGAAGCTCTGAAAGACAGTAGCCATGGGTAAAGCCGCGGGTAAAGCACAGGGTGCCACTGTTTGTCCAGAAGATGAAGACCTGGTGTTTCTGTGGCTGAATATGTCCAACGGGGGAGGTGCCCACCAGACCCTTCCCAGGGACATTTATTAGCTTCTCAATGAAGTACTATCAGGCACAACATGGCTCTAAACTGGCTTCAGGTCTACTGCCAGCTCTTTTCTAGCCAGTGTGGAGGATGAGCAGGAACGTTTTGGTCCACCTGCTCCAGTGTGAGTGGCCAGCCCAGTCTCTGTGGGACTGAGATTCCTCTGACCAAGCTGCGAGAAGAAGGAACCAGAATTTCATCAGCAATTTGATATGCTTCAGATTACTGGACTGGATCCTCAGCTGGTAAAAATCAACATTAACCAAGCTGATATTTTCTGGTCAATGTACAGCACTTGGGTATGCGATCCATTGTATTTTCCAGTGTTGAAATATCTCAAGTAAAAGGATGTTATGTTATGTTATGTTATGTTATGTTATATAATACTTGTCATCTTGGTGTCTCAGTTAAATTTGCCGCTGAGTTCTGACAAAGTTACAGAGAAACTTCTCTTTGATCATTAGGTGACAGAGATAAGAGCAAGTGTCATTGTGAAAGTGAAGACGAAAATATAAACTATACAAGCAGTTCTGAGAATTTATATAGTGCCACAGAACATTTCTCCTGAAATCCTATTTAGGAATTAGGGTTTGCTATGCTGAGTGAGCCCAGGTGCACTGGCTGACGTCCATTTGAGTAATTACATTCAGCTCGATATGAAGTTCTCTTTTCAGAGGAGCAGTGTATTGTCTCTTCATCCTGACACATTTTACAGTAGTGGTGCCTATTATTTCAAAGCTGCACCCAGCCTCAGAGACAGCTGCACTTCACCGATAGCTGAAACAATCCTTGTACCCATAGTTCACATTCTCTTTCAGACTACTCTGCTTCATATTGCATGTCTTGTGTAAAAGTGCTTACCCTCTTTTGCAAACAGCTTTGAGAGGCACAGAAGAGCAAGTGAGTCACCTGGGTGATAGCTAGTCCTTCCACAGCTATAAGGAATGAGAAAGCATAAGGGGGGAGGAAAAGAGCTCAAGATCGTAACAGCCAGCTCCTGTGTCCAGAGACACCACTGTAACATTCCTTTGTAAGCTTGCCTGAAAGAGTAGAGAATAGCCCACATCTGCCCCAGCCACCAGCCAGTGAGATGTGCACAGAACTTTAAAATACATTATTTTTCCCGAAGACAGCAGATTTCCCTCAGTCCTTTTTCACGTCTCATATCCCACCCGGAGTAAGTACAATGTAGAATCCTTATTACTCAGCTACCCCTGCAGTAGGGAAACTATGTCACCACAAAGAACTGGCTAGCACCCCTAACTAAAGTGTGAGTACATGCAGGGACTGGACCTGAGGAAAGTCAAAGGGTAAGACAAGAGTATGATACAAGAATGATCTTACCATTCGTCACTGTTCTCTTTTTTTAAGCCTTCCACTTCGATTTGTCATCCTCCTTCCCTTTTTCCTTCATCAGCTAGAGCTTTCTATGTATCTCAAGGCTATAATTTCTTCACTTGGTTCCACTACCAAGGGGGTTTGCTTCTAAATCCATTAAGTGTCTTAAGATGTTTAGCCACAGGGTGTGGAAAAGGGAACTTTTTCTTGCCATGGAAGTAGCAGCACTGTGCACTGATGCCTGATGCCATGCCATTTAAAACAACAGGCGTGCCTCCATCCTCTTCTTTAAATCCACTTTTCCGTGTTTTCTTTCTTTTATCTTAATTCATGTCTGAACCTGGTTCAACAACTTCAAAATGATACTAAGACAGAGCCAAATGCTATTCTGGTAGTGACTGGCTGCTAGTAAATCGTGACATACTTAATTTTTATTTCATTAGGAGTTTACTAGACAAGCTGTTATTACCCATGATGCCATCATGGGGCAAGAAAAGCTTTTTATGAGAGGAGAGTACAGGAAAAGTTGTTCCTCTATGTTTATTTTATTACCATTCAACATATGGGAGGGAAAAATAAACCCACCAGTGTATTTGCCAAATTGAGAAGGACCAAGTTGGTTAGAGGGGAAAAAATATTTTCAAACTTCTGAAAAGATTTTACAATTAACAAAGAAATGTGAAATTAAATTAAACAAAAAACAAAAATATGTAACTGTGCTCTTTTTACCGTCATTGTTTATTCCTCCTAATAGTCCTGTTTACTCTTTTTTTCCTCTTTTGACCTGACTGGATTGAGCTGCCACCCCTTTTTCTGGTTTTCATTGTCATCTCACACTTGGCCAAAGAACAGAGGAACTGAACAAAGCTGTTGATATGTAAATAACAGCTTTGAAGATAGAAGTACCAGATTGTTCCTAAAAAGAAAAAATGCAATTGCTTTTTTTTTTTTTTTACCAGATTAAAAAAAATCCTGATGTATAATTCAAATGCTGCCTGGAATCAAAGATTCCATTATCTCTGAAGAATAATAATTTCAGTCAAACCAGGTATTTCCAGAGAGCTGTGGAAATTGTATTAAGAGTGCAAAATGTTACATTCTAAATGTTGTTGACAAAATTGCTTATTTCAACCCTATTTCAGTTTCCATGTATTTCATTACGAGTACCTTTTGTCAGGACATTTTAAGAGATGGGATAATTTTCCCCTACGTAAAAACAACTGAAGGCCAGATTCTGATGCCTCAGCTCCAGCTAGGTGGTATCTGAATCACGGAGTCACAGAGCTGGAAGTGACCTCTGGAGGTCATCTGGTCCAACCCCCATGCTTAAGCAGGGTCACCTAGAGCTGGTTGTCCAGGACTGTGTCCAGATGACTTTTGAATATCTCCAAGGACGGAGACTCCAGCACCTCCTTGGGCAACCTGTGCCAGTGCTCAGTCACCCTCACAGTGAAAAAGTATTTCCTGATGTTCAGACAGCACCTCCTGTTTTTCAGGGTGTGCCCATGCATTGTTCCTCTGATCCCAAAGAGACTCTCCCCAGGATCACAGAATTTCTGATAGGTAGGCTCCGAAACTCACTGAAGTCAATAGCAAGTAACTTCTACGCTTGTGGGCTTTGAACAGGACCCTGTATAATTAGAAGGATGAAATTATGTCCATTGTCCTGCAACTGCAGTCTAGTCTAGCGTGCATTATTAAGGTCATATTTCTGTATGAAATCTGTCCATGGAATGATTTACAGAGATGGCCGCTTTCACTTTTCAGTGAGATACCTTAATGCTTTAACACAAACATGCAGTTGCTGGTGTGTAGGTAATATGCAGATTATGAGTTGCACTTGCACAAATGTCATAAAATGAGCCTTAATAATGAAAGGAGCTTAATGCAAAACAGCTTCAAAAGTGAGCAATTGCTGCTGATGCATGCCGGCTTCAGATCTTGCCCCAGAATACCCAGCTTGCCTGTGAAAGCTGTCACCTCTGATGGAGGAATATGTTTACAGGTAAGAAGGGACCATTTGCAATTATCTCATCTACACTGAACAAAGAGAATGCTTGTGTTATTTCAACACTAACACCAGTTCAGTTTAATGGTGTTGCCTTGGTACTGTGGGTTGGGCAGTATTCATGATGCCTAGCCACAGGGACCTAAATATGGTCCAAAGTGGTGGCTGCCAATCCTTCCACTCTCAACGGGAGGGCACCACCTTTGGTAATATTGACTGCCTGAGCTCTCTGCATAAGGATGTAGAATTTTCTGGATGTTAGGCAGGCCAGATTGTTGGACATGACAGACAAACAGCTGATGCATATGTATGGATCAACTGCAGTAAGACTAGAGAGTCCTGGATGTATCAAAGTTGGTTTAAATACATAATACGTAGCACTTGCCACTTTTAGACCAGCTCGGGTTCATTAGTCTTCTTGCATAGACAAGGGACAAAGGTAGGGCTCTTGAGAAGGCCATGAAGAGCAGGACTGTTCCTCTTCCCACTGATGAACAGTGAGCCTTGGGTATCAAACCTAGCTGGAAATCTACCTGCATTAGGTTCCTTTTTTTCTGGGACTGCAAATATTCCCATGCTCCTATGTCTGTGCCTCCAAGGATAAAAATGAGCTCCTAGTTTCTTTTCTTTTCTTAATTTGTCAGGCTCAACCTGGCATCCAGGTATTCCCACTACCCTGTGCCCCTACTCTACCATAACCATTTCTGTTTGCTTTCTAGCACTCTCTCGCATTCAGTCTTTCTTTTCCTTGCTTAGGAGTCTTCCTAATTCACCACATCTTTTTGTGAAAAACTGCACTCCTTTTCTTTCTGACCCTGTATCTTCTTTATCTACTTGTGCTGAAAGACTGCAAAGATATCTTAATTATTTTCCTATTAAAAACAGCATTGTGAAAAATACTTTATATTGTTGCTTACCATGACAATGCTATAGTCTCATGTTGTTGACAGTCACTAAGAACAAGAAAAATCAGACTTTAAGCAATGTAGAACTTGTCTTTTCTACATCTGTATCTTAGAAACAAATCTAGTTAAACAGCCTACATGCCAGATAAGAAAAGGTAATCTTATGTCCCTATTAATTCTGAATTGGTGCCAACTTCATCAGGCAATATGAGCTATTTATTTTTCTTTACCTTTTGTCTATCAGGCACCTTGACTGTTTATTACCAGTAATGCTCACCCGTTGTTTATCATCATGCAGAACTGTAACTCTTTGGAAAGCAGAAGTCAGCATCACTTTGCCAGTTTTCAGAATACGGACAGAATCAATAACAGACCAAACTGTCTCCATCAAAGTATCCTGAAGAAGCAGCAAACTGGTCTGTTTAGCAGAGGCCAGTACATAATTTGTGAACTACCAGGACTTCACCTGAGATCCTCCTGAGCTTCCCCATGGTTTTCTCCAAAAGGTGAAAATTTAACTGTTTCAGAACACTGGGAAGGAACCTCTGACATGCACCTTCACACACTAAGACACCTAACCTAGCTCTTACACAACAGGTGGCTGCAATAGTGGAGGTACTCACTTCCACTCATTCACTACTGGGCAGAAAGATTTAGCAACAGGTCACTATTCAGTTTGGGTAGTTCAAATAAATAATTTCTGAATCATGTTCATTTTTATTCATAAGGAGAATCAATACTGCTCTCCAAGAAGCCACCAAGGTTTTTTTTTCCTTCTTCTACAGGAGCTCAGGTGTTTTCCCTCTGGCATACCCAGAGCAGGTCTTGTATTAGCACTGGCATCCAAGACAGTTGTACTTCTTTCAGGCAGTGCAGAGATTTGCGTTTCGTTGTGGACTTCTTTGACCCTGTGCGTCCATCCACTGAAGCAGCTCAGAAGGACACTCCATCCCAATGCAGGGGACAAGCGCAAGGTGGAAACTACCATGTGCACATTCTGCAGGAGACTGTTTGGGCCAGAGCATCAGATTACACTTTTGTCTGGAGCTGCTGCAAAACTACGTGCTCAAGTGCCAGGCTGAATCAGTGCCTGAAATGAATTCTCCATCTGAAGCAATTCAGCAACTCTCTAGTGGGGTGTTTGGTTTTCTCATCTTGTCCTTGTGCTATAAAATGCCCTTGGCCACTACCAAGCAGTTTAGAAGGGAGCAAACCACTTCTCACAGTGTTCATTTGACTGAAACCAGAATTAAATGCCATTCTTCTCATCTCACAACCCTCCCGTTGTGTCCAAGTCCAGGATGAGAATAAAAAATCTGAAGTCTGTGTTCTTCAGGGTAGATCACAGTGAAAAAAAATGGAAGGTTTGAGAAATTTCAACTTGCTCACTTTCTTTCAGCGTGAGTTGAGTTAAAAAAGGCTTAAATCTCTGAACTTTAAACTCATCCATTCTTAGAATATATATATATTTAATGGCATATAATAGCAATAATCCCATTTACCTCTGAGTAGACTGGAAGATTAAAGCTTCCGCCAATCTAGTGAGCAAACAGTCAGACTGCAGCATCATACATGCCCTCTGTATATTCCAAGGCAAACAGACCTTGCTTTTAATTAAAGCATAACTTGGACAAATAACTTAGGGAACCACTTATTAGTCACATGTTAGGTTGCCCCCAGAAATTACACAAATTAACCTGAAAAAACAGTGGGTTAATTAAACACAAACTATACAAACTTAGGCACAGACTGTATTTTTTCTGTCTGTCGATGCATAACACAAAAGAATCTCAATCCTGATGTGGCCTTCCGTGCTACCATGATATAACACTTACTACTACTATGAATATTATTTTAGACGCATTGATTTTGATTCATCCCAAAGCTATCTGTGTTATGGAGGTTGGGGTGTGGATTATCAACTATTAGCACCATCATGACGTTGTCATGCACAGAGTATACAGTAATTTGCACGGCCGGATCTCAAAATACTTATAATGTATTCATCAGAAACCTTTAAATGGTTTTAACTGCTTATCTGCAACTGCACATCTGTAGATTTTTATCCTTGATTAGACACATCTTCTAGTGTATCTATCATTCTTTAATTGAGAGAAAAACGTGATTCCGAACATTATACTTGTGCTTTGAACTTAGTCTTCCACAAGAAATCCTTACAAGGATCAAAAATGTGACTTCTTATTTATTTAATCTGATTCTCATAAGTGCAAAAAAATGGGTGCAGTCCCACTAGTGCCACTTAACATTTGAAGAGAGCCTTTTGTGAACCTTGCTATTAAAATGGCCACGATAGTAGGAAGCAACTATAATTTGGCTATGAATCATAGAGCTATTCACAGGAAGGCTCTTAGCAAAGACAAAGGCCCCGCTGTCCATTATACACCCATGAATTGCCTTCAGATAAATGCAGCTTGTCCTTCGATGTAAAGCTACTCATCGCAATCCACCCAGCAGCCTCCATTGTTCGCCCTAATGAAAATGCACTCTGTAACGGAGAAGCTGTCTAATTCATTACAGCGGAGACTATTTTTTCAGCCTACTGCTTTGTACTGAAAACTGTAAAAATCCCCAAAGCAAGCAGAAACAGATTTTTTTTTTTTCCTACACAAAATTTAACCTTCATTTGCAAATGGCAAAAGCTCCCTTTTCTTTAAAAATAAGTAAATAATAATGGCGTTCCTTTTGTGTGTATTTAGCAGAAAGGTAAATCTCAAAGAGCTTTCCTCTATACCATCTTCAAAAAGAATCTCTTCTTTCTGCGTTTTATATATCTACAGAGGCTTTGAACAAGAGGAGGCAATTTCATTGGCTGCCTTTATCCTCCTCCTGGCTCCCTTCAGTTAATATTTGTCTAATATTTGTTAATTGCTACTAAAGATGCTGTATCAGGTAATGCATTTAATTTACCTACTGAGCCTGAAACCACAGGACAGAAAGTGTATCTATGGATATGCCACTGTGGAGTAGCAACAGTAGCTTTGGGCTACAGCAGCTAAAAATAACTCGCTCTGTGCTGCAACTCAGGTATGAGAGATTCAGACCATTCATAAGAAACTGCAATTAAAAGCATGAAATGGGATGGAAATACCCTCCTCCATCACTCTGGCAGTTCGTTTTTGATGAGTATGTATGTGCAGGGGTGGAGTTTTTTAGTGTGTTTTGTTTTTTAGGAAAGGCACTGTATCTCTTTTGATTTCTTTGCTGGGAACCAGTATTTTGAGAGTTTAAACAGAAGTGGGCATCATTTTAATTCCAGACAGACAACAAGGAAAAAGAAAAGATAATTTTTCAAGGCCAAACAATGTTAGACTGTTGGCATTTTTTTTAACAAAGCAATCAAAACTGTGCCCCTCATAATAAATAAAAACCCTTTAGCATTTATATAAAATGTGGCCTCCTGCATACATTAATTAGCATATTTTCCTTCGCATGGTCTCTAGGGGCAAGGTTGATCTACTATTACTCTTACTAAAGCATACATGCTTGATAAGTAGTCCCACTGAAGTTGAAGAGATTGATCATGCAAATAAACCTCTCATCAATTTGGCCTCATAATAAACGCTGCAAAGTGACAGCCAAATGAAGAGCTGAAACCCTGCCTGACTATCTTTCTGTAAAACTGGCCTTAAGGAAATCAAGTGAAGTCAAAAGCAGTAATTCATATCACACACTTGTATGGTTCCTCCGCTTCCATCTCATCCTGGTTTGAGGTAAAACAGAACCAATTTTCTTTTCAGCAATTTCACTTTTCAGTTAAGTCTCTTCTAACTAGCTGCACTCTCTGAAAATCACCTGCCGGTGACGTGATCGACATCCTGGGAGCTTGATACAGTTTTGTATATATTTAATTATTTTCTTATTAATATTACTATATTTTCTTTTTTACTATTTTATTATTAGTATTTCGTTAAAGTAGTTCAGTTTCTTTTTCAATCCATCAGTCTCTTTCTCTCATTCTTCCCTCCCTTGTCAGAGAAGTTAAAGAGAGCATCTGTCCTTCATTGAGTGGGCAGTCCAGCCCAAACCATGACACTTCTTTCTCAAAAAGCAATCCTGAAAGGCACGCGGTTAACCCATTGCTGGAGCAGCTTCGGCTATTTGAACTTTCCAAGGAAAGGGGAAGAGAGCCTGGCCGTTTTCCCACATTCCCACAAGCTCGGGCCGCCACGTGGGAGCACAGGTTGCTCTCATCACACGACAGGCAGAAGAACACGGGTGAAGCTGCCGGCCGGGACCGTACCAGCGCTGGTGAGGAGCTCAGTCCCAGTGTCCCAGGCAGAGGCAGGTGAGCACCGGCCACCAACCTCCCCACAGCCTGGGGAACCATCCGCTGCTCTGCACTGGGAGGATGGAGCTGAAATCAGGTCCAGCCTCGCACAACTTCTTTTCCCCAGTGCTCAGCCTCCTCTTCATCTCTTTTACTGATGGGTTGGCCTTTCTCTGCCTCTTGTGAAGGGGACGGAGCACCTGGATGGTGGCGGCAGCTGCCGCTCTACTGTTTTCTTTCTTGGGATGTTCACTCTGTAAAGGGGGAAAGGGTCTTCTCTGCTCCATGTCAGGCAGCAGCAGCACAGACACAGGCTCAGCTGTCCCATTAAAACCAATGATCTACACAAGGATTAACAGTGCCAATAAAAAAAAAACACAATTGTTTTTTTCTTTCTTCCAGTTAGAACAAACTGAACAATATCTTTTTTTCCCCCCTATTTTGTTCTGCCAAAATAAAACAAAACAATTTTCTTATCAAACCGTTATTGCACCAGAACATTGCTTTAATCCACAACAAAAGGTTTCATCTTGTGGCAGATGCGCAAGAAACAAAAGGGAATGAAGGACCAGCTTCACCTCTGTCGCTGCTCTCCTTCCCCAGAGTCGCCAGTGATGGGGACACTCCTGGGAGCTGAACTCCAGGCTCCAGTCCCAGCTCTGCCTGAAGGGGTTTCAATTTGCATCTCCTGCGAAATGAGCTAGCCACTGCGCTATGCCATTCTCTCGCTCTTGACAGCTGATGTTTTAGTATTTATAAAAATGTGTTTCAGAACTGTAAATATTGAGGAAACACATACTGGGATTTTTTTTTACCCTGCTGGTTAAGGCACTCTGTTGAGGTGAGAGAATCATAGTTCAAATCAATGCAGGCAGAAGATGACTGAATGTAGCTCTCCCATGTTTTCCTTGACAACATTAATCACTGGACTCTGAAAAAGCAGCAGGGACATTATCTGTTCCTCTGTCAAGGTATGACTCCTCCTCAACAGCCTAACCATGTCTGCAGCTGAAAGCACTTGGCAAATTTGATCCAAGTCCATGTAAATTTTGAGCTGTATGAAACCACGTTTCGGCAAATTTTCTATTTGTACTACTTGTAAATTTAAATCCCGCTTTGCTATGCTGTTGTGCAAGAACAATCATTTACAAAGAATCATTCAAAAATAAGCAGTATATTTATTCATATTTTTGTGAAAACTGAACACATTTTGCATATGAAATATTTCCTGTGTTAAATTCATTCTCACTGTGCTGGTTTCTACCCAAGTTTCTCCATACTAATCAGTACCCAGTATATTCAGCACATTCAGACTGATATATACAGGATGATAGTGGTTTAGTACAACTACTAAATTATTCATGTGAAAACATATGTTGCACTAACACTGCCAAAGTGTTTATAAGCAATATGTCTGGAAAAAAAAGTAAAAAGAGGAGAGAGAAGGCTGATCCGCAAATTAAAACCAAAACATCTTGTAAAATTATCAGTAATAAATTTGGCACAAGATGTAGTAGTGCGCTAACGAAAATCGCTGAATACACCAAAATAGGAGGCAATGTCCATTAGGTGAGAATCAAAATATCACGTTGGAGGAAAAAACTGAGCATTGTTAAGAAAACAAGGATTGGACAAAAGGGAATATGGCAAAGCTGAAGCTTATGTTCGCAGTTTGTTTATACAGCCAAATAAAACAAGGGGCAAGTAGAAGAGCCTGTGATTTATGCAGGCAAGAAAGAGAAAGTGGGCAGAAGCAGTGATACTAAGCAATGAAGTGACACATCCAAGCTTGCATCCTAAGCCAGGGGAGGCACCAAGAGCACACATCTACGCAGCATCAGGCCAGTGAGCTTGGATCTCGACGTGGCACCTTTTCTGGTGCTCACATTGCTATTACAGGACAAACATAGAATCGTAGAATCATAGAATCGTTAAGGTTGGAAGGGACCTTTAAGATCATCTAGCCCAACCATTATCCTAACCTGACAAAACCACATCTAAACCATATCCCCAAGCACCATGTCTACCCTTTTTTTAAACNTTCAGTGAAGAAATTTTTCCTAATATCCAACCTAAACCTCGCCTGGCTTAACTTGAACCCATTTCCTCTCGTCCTATCACTTGTCACAGACTCTCTTGTAGATGGCGCCATGCAGACATGAGTTTCCTGCTCAGGAACTGTTCTTAAACAGGCATACCTTACATTAACTTCGAGAGCTAAAACACTGCCAGGGTCACCTGTTCCTCATAGACACCATGTAGTCAGGGCTGCTCCCTGCTGGGAATATTTTGTGTCATTTCTAAACTCCTCTCTGATCCATCTTTTTCAAGAACTTTGAAGGTCAGCAGAGAGCAACATGTGCAGCATGCAGATTTAGTGGGCAGATTAGCTAAGTGACCTCAGAAAGGGAACAAAGTGTGCTGCACTTTCAATCAGCATCTTTTAAAATCTGTTAACTAACATTGAGATATTTGCTTTGACACCAGAGTTTCCATGGTAATTCTTGGCCTCTCGACTGTGGGGACAATTTCAGCTAGTCCCAGTGGGCAGGATGGCCTTAAAGATACCTTTCCCCCAACTTCAGTGGCACTGTGTCAAAGAGGGACATTTAATATAGAAATGCCCTCCATGTGTTTAAGTGTCACTACATCAGGAAAGAATCTGACCTTGTGGTTTACATTTTTTTCAGCCGTCCAGACTATTTGCTGCATGGATCCCAGGAAGAGCTGCAGTACAATACCGATGGGGATGGGGAAGAGGGTGCTCAGCACCCTTGGCAGGCTGCGCCTCACGGGGAGCCCTGTGGTGCTGAGGGCAAGGGGTGCAAATGTTCCTTCCCGTTGGTAAACCTACCGCCAAATTGGATGATGCTGAGATTAAAGACGGGAGATGCAGGACGGTGTTTCTCCCAGATTATCATGAGCTCTGTCTGTAGCTGGAGCGCAGCTCTCACTCAGCGCAGCAGCTGGCTGCCAGCTCCAGCTGTGGGCTCACAGCCCGTTCTCCACAAGCCTCCCGGGACCCAGCAAAACCTTTGCTCTTGGATGGCCTTCTGCTACAGACAGCAGGAAGGTGCCAGGCCATGCGAGCAAAATCCTTTCTTCTAATTGCCAACTGCCAGTTGCTCCTACAACAAAAACTCTTGTCCACCTTTCTAACCATCTGAACTGCATTTACTAGTTTTGTTCCTCGAAATACAGTACAGCTGTGTAACAAATATACAAATAACATCGGGTCACTGGTTTGTGCTAACCTGATTATATTTTATACACGTTTTATACACATTTTAGCACTGCAGCCGTTTACTTTCCTGTAGTTGGGAAGAATTGCAAATACGTAAACAATATGGCTATAAATATTATGCAGATAATACTACTACAATGTAAATATTGCATCTATTTTACAAAGTATTATAAGTTAGATATGATATGTCAGTATATTATATATGATATATATATGCACGTATAAAGATGTATGCACCTGTGTACATCTATACAAGAAGATATGGAAAGACTATGAATTTTTGTTTGCTGTAATAATGAAGCAAGCAAACACTCTCTTTAATTACATCTATGATGCAGAGGGGCACAGAAATAAGGATCCTCCTTAATAAGTCTGTAAATGTTAATGATATGAACCATCTCTCTGCACCACTGAGTGGTTTTATAGCAATGTGTCATCGTGACCCATAACACCTTGAAATTTCTATCAGCATATTTCATACTGAACTTGCTCATGAGTCCATCGGTTTCTGGTGTGTAGTACTTGCTCTTTCTTTTTTATTCTACTGTTTTGAATTGAGTGAAAGAAACTCAGAACAAAAGGCCAGGGTCAAGTTCGCACAAATATTGAGCGTGTGCTGCAAAGAGCATTTCCATTTTGCTGTCATGAAGGCTGCTGTCAGTTAGCACAAAGGCACGTTGCAGGATACCTGTAAGACCCAGCACAAGCAGGCTTTAAGCATGCGACCTTACAGCTCTGACGGGTTCAAACTGCAGTTTTGCGTGATGGGACATTCCTCTCTGTGGGGTTATTTGCACCCTCCACCTTTGCGGCGGACACTGAGAAGTGCCACGCAGTAGGCGAAGAGGCAGGAATTCACACCAGACACACACCCCCCAAAGCAAAATCTGTCCTGACACATTTACCTACCTGAGCAGAACCACAGTACTGTCAAACAGGAGACAATAATTGCTGTGAGGCTAATGAACCATGCCAGGTGGCTACAACTGGAAGAGGAACAAGCAGTCCCTGCTTGGCTTCTCCATCATCCCATGGGGCTACCCGATGCTGGTCCCCAGGGACACGTGCCGCTCACCCTACCACTCTGTGGGAAAGGCACCCGGGACCCCCAGGGCTGCACGTGGGGGAGCACCTGCCCAGCTCCCATGAACTGCAGAGATATTTGGGGCTCTCAGGGAAAGGCGATGCAGGGCAGGCCAAAACTGCCCCTCACATGCCTGGGACTGAAGAAAGCAAAGGGGGTGGTTTCCGACATCTCACCTTTCTCTGAGATTTTTCTTTCTGATCTCTTTAATTCTCCTTGGAGTGGATGAGCTGTGATTTGCTTGCGACCTTCACAGGCTGTCTTGAATAATGTATTTATCTGAGATATAATCAAATATGGCAGCCCACAGGACTCTCTGGTTCCCTAACAATTTGCTCTGGTTTCTTTTTCATTCATGAGGTAAATAGTTTATTTGGGTTCTTTTCTTAAAACAAAGATTTTTTTTTCTGTTATTCATCTCCAGACACGAGCTACCACATATTAAATAAATATTGAGTCTTAAAGTCTTCTCTGAGACAAATCTCCTGTAGGCTTCAGTATGAGCTTTGTATAACTCCTACAGAATTATTAATGTATTTGGAGATTGAGTTTTATCTCTGTTTCTAGCTCTCCTATTTAATTTAACTACTTATATAAAATGAAAATGAAACTTGCAACCATCTTCAACTGAAAGTTTGAAACCTTACCATCATGCCAAGATAGCTGTCTAATATAGAGCTGAAGCAACAGGAGGAAATAGGAAAATAAACAAGCCCAACACACGCTTGAAAGATAATTATATGTAGAGAAAGGGATACAAGGAAAAGCAGCATCATTTTTCAGGAAGTTATGCACTAAGAAGAGCTATTACAGATAAAATGAGTTGCTCCTGTTGGTTTTATTATGTTGGTAAGAAACAAGAACATTTCTAGTTTTAAGATGTACCATCATTTCCTACCAGGACTGTTTTTACTAATATCTTTTAAATACAAATAATTCTTGTTTCTTGTTTGAGAAATATTTTATTTTAGTTTTGCTTTGCTCCCCTTTGTAGTTCCAAGACAATAAAGAAATAGGACAATGAATTTAGTTAACTTACCATGCATGATGTTCTCCATCAAAGACAGACACCAGGAATAACCACACCAAATTCCAATCATTAATCACATCGCTTTTAATCTTTTTATCTTACATTTTATTTATTGTCCTCTTAGATTTTGCAGAAGTTTACAACAGAAATATGGTTTTCCTTCTACCTGCTAATTTCAGGCTGACAGACTCACTGCAGCTACTATAACAGCTGTATTTAATTGGAACATTCTTGTCAGCTGGGGAAGATGGGGCAGAAATTATTGAGTAAAGTTTCCATACAACATCTCCCTGGTGGAGGTAAGTGCTAGCAACAATGAGAACCTCAGTTCCCGGCTCTAATCTGCTCTTCCTATGGTTGTTTACTACAGAGGAGGAACTCAAAACCCAACCCAACTAGTTGTTTGGTAAAACACCAGGAAAGCATAGATCGGAGGATATACCAAAGGAAGGATTTGGACTCTTTTCTGTCAGCTACTGTGGGCTGCTGATGTGGCCAGCGGGCTCTTGGGAGGAGTGGCTGCGTTACAGGGTCATCTGGGGTGCAGAAAACTGTGTATTCCTGAAGATGCTAAACCTGTGTCTTCTGGGGGTTACAAATTAAAATGTGGCCCACAGCTCTCTATATTACGTTCAGTGACATTACCCTTTTTGTTGCTGCGTTGTATTGCATTCCAAAACTATATATTAACACTGGTTAAATTGTTACTAGATCACATCTGGCACTGTATTGCAAAATCATTCAGCTTGTACCACTCACAGCTTTATGAAGACTGAAATTGATTTAACACAGGTACATGTGTAGCCGTGTGTATGTATGAAGGTTTATGTATAAAAGTGATCTCTAACCATCCTATTTAAAGAGATAAAAAGGTAGATGTGTGAGTATGTATGCACTTGAACATATTTATGTGTTTGTATGTAACACAGTATGTAATGTGTTCATAAATACAAATGAAGGATGTAACTGTTTCAAAAAGTCAGTACTTGCACCAAATTTTGCCTTTTACTGACGATTTCCATTTTGCTTTGTAACTGAGCAGTGAAGAATGGTGACAGCACTGGGTGAAAAAATTGTATCTACCTTCAAGTTATTTTAATCTGAGAAAGTATCTAACACTGCTGTGGAGGGATGGCAAGACTGAGGGGAGGACCAATACGAATAGAACGGTTAGGGTATGAGTAACAGGGAATGCTGAGGAGGGGATGATATGAACAGAAGAAAACCTCTCCCTTTCTCAGGAGCTCTAGTATCTCTCTGTAAAATGTGTGGCTTACTGAATCCACGGGACTGAAAGAGACAGAGATAACTCCCTGAAAATGGAAAGAAAGGACAATATGATGAAAAAGGCTGTAACAAAAAAAAGAAAAAAGAAATCTGTCCCCCAAAATATCACAAGCCTAAACAGTTGCATGTGTAAATATCGTATGTGTACTATTTGTCCAAGATTATTTGAGTTTTCATGAGAGATTTCATCCTTAGGCTTTTCTGTTCGATCCCTGAAAGCTCAGTCAACATCTTATTAGATGGAACTTGGTTTAGCTTCAGGCTTGTCTTCCTGGAGATATAAACACCTTATGTAAACTTTTCAAATAAGGGTGAAGTATTTCTTATGATGATGAAAGCAAGCCTTACTTATGATGAAAGCAAGCCTTATTTAGTTGTGGAGTATTTCTAATATAAGATAGCATAAGGTTTAATGAATGAACACAGGATACTTTTTTTTTTTCACATTTTTTTTTTTTTTTTCCAAATCTGTAATTTCAGGGCTCTGTTTTGTCTTTGAACACAACACATGATTAATCTCAGTGTGGGATTTGCAAAATCCGCTTTTAGCCATAGGATATACTCAAAAAAGAGGAAGTGAAACGTGGCTTGTGCTAAACTTAGCAGCTTTGGCAATTAATCAACTTTATTCATTGATTTAGTCAAGTGAAATAGTTTGCAAGATAAGTATAGGAATTGTTACTGCAATTTTGAACACTAAAATATATCCAGTCAAAAGGGCTTTAGAATAAAGAGGCCAGTGTGATTTATTTGTAATCCCTTTAGTTGCTTTTTTATTTGTTCTTTCAGATTGCAGACTAAAGAATATGATACTTACCCAAACCCTTGGATTATTTCCGCACAGAAGATTTGACTTTAATGCTCTGTCTACGTGTATAATAAAATGAGATGGGTTCAAATGACCCTGGTACAGTGATGCACTCTTGACACTGTCTACTTATTTGAAGCATGCAATTGTGGTACCTCATGCCCACTCTTCCTCTGCCTGCACATGATCGGGCTCACGTGGGCCCTTATTAAAGGATGAAATTATGGCAAGTCCTGTTTATCCTGGGAGCATGATCAGCAGGGGAATGAGTTTGTCAAGCTCCCTTTCACTGCTCTCAGGGTGTCTTAGCCACACTTTTATTTCAGCATCTGCCTCCGAATGTATTTCAATTACAATTAAATGAGGAAGGAACCCTAGAATCCCACACTGTATATTCTTCACCAAGGGGGAACCCATTGGGAACAGTCTCCAGCCCAATGCAACCTGTAAATAAGCCTTTGCCTGCTCAGGTCCCAACCCCATTGGCCTCTCCTTTCTCATGCCATCATTTTGACATTGAACAGCCCTGAGCTGTAAACCTCAGGAGATCTCTGACGAGACCACGCTGAGGAAATACACACTCCCAATTGCTACTGACATTCCTCTCATCTATTTGGGGTGTGTGCGTGCAACAGACTGATTGAGTACTCAAGGCTCTAAAATTAATTTCATGCAGAACAGAATCTGAGCTTTTAAAGGAGGGGAGGGAAGAGAAAGTAGATGGTTAGAAATAATGTTGAAGGAATGCCATTTTATTTTGTATATCATTAAGGATGAGGATATGAATGAAAGTATTTAAGGAATGTGAATATGCACTGAATGGGGACACCTAATATGATATTTGACTTTAAAACTTGGTTTTAGCAGAAGCAAGCAAAGACTCTCAAGTCTGAGGCAATCTGAATCCTCAGAAAGACAAGCGTAGTCTCCCCATGTCTTCTGCAGCGTCATATACCGAAAATGCTATTCTACATTTTTGAGTATGCTTTTCGCCAGTGGCTTTTAAACTATTTTGCAAAGCATGTCAGCATCACTGCTCATGTTTCACTGAGCATATGTGGGACCAGAAAATGAAATGGTTTGCTGAAAGTCACTTCAGTTGGGCAGTGGTCCAGATTCTATTCAAGTGCTTTACTGTGTTTCCCCTGCTTGTGAGATTATGATAATATTGACTATCATTCCCTACTGCTACATTCTGCTGTTCTTGTTATCCTATAACTTAATGTGCAAAGACACACTGAAAAACAAATGAAATGCTTTGGATCACCTGGCCACAAGGCTGAGTAGCAAGTGCTTCTGCGTAAGAATTAAAGGTCTGTCTCGCTGTACACACAGACTGATCTAGCAGATTAAGTTACTCAAATTTACTTCTGATGTCAAAATACTTAGAACAAGTCCAGATGCAAGAGCTAGTCAAGGACATCACTAATATCAGCTGCAAGACGAAGACTGTCAGCATGTTCTCTGACACTTGAATGAAAATATCCGGCAGGAAAATCAGAAATAATGGCTAGCTTTGGATCAGGTCTTACAGTCTCAATCTACCTGAGCAATTCCACCCTGATCTTTGCAGAAACATATGTACCAGAGGGCTTTTGTTCAAACTTGAATCCCTAATCCTTTTGTTTTCCCCTTCCAAATTAAAAGGAGCTTTCAAGAGTAGTAATTAGCTAGAACCAAGAAACGCTGCACTTTCCACTGCTGAAAAATTCTAAGTCAACTCTGAACATTTTTATGCTTACTCTTGCTCATTTTATTATATTTGGGCCTGTGTTTTTTTGAATTATATAATTATACAAAGCAAACCTGCACATAGCACGGTTCTCTTCTTCCCACCTCTTGGACTAACTTTTATATACATTTGTAAAGCGTTACTAGTTAGGGACCTGGATCCTAACTATGCATACTGAGGCCACAAGGTTTCTTTCTAGAGTCTATGCCTCGGGTTAGTATTCTTCTTATACTAGATAAACCAAATTCTTTCCAAGGTTATCCACTAAAACAAAAAACCCCAAAATTTGTTATAAAACCAAAATTAGTAAGCTATATAGCAGGAAGTACAGCATCAGCCAGAAAAACATCATTGCTTGTTGTGAGACAAAAACATTCAATGACCAGTTAAGCCACACTTGCTTAGGAAGACGGAAGGAAAGACGAAGACAAACTCCATAAGAATACAGAAACTGGTGAAATTAAGCACTTTATTCAATACTTTTGCACTCTCTGAAAGCTACTGTTATTCTTGCATATGATTAAGCATGGAACAGCTGCAGCCTAGGTCACTATAAACCTAAACAAAATCGGCAGCGGTCATTTAAAGTAATCTGCATAAATATTATGAGGATTTGCCGTTTCAGCAGTACATGGTACTTGCCATTGGTTTAAAGGAATACCCTTGTACGTTGTATTATCTTGGGCTTAATGTTTTTCTAGTCAAGCTCTGGGCATCTCCTCCAGTTGCTCATTTCTCATGAAGCTCAATAGCAAATGCACCATTTTAAATAATTCAGAAGTGAACATTTCACTTCCTCCACTGCAGGAGTTTGTTTGTTCGGTGTTTTTTTAAATATTACCTAATGTTACTGGACAAGGCCACAGGGATCAAAACTAGTCTCAGTAATTTCCCTCAGAAATTTTCCTGGTGTGTACAAGACAAATAGATACAGCTCCCTTCTGTACAAGTAGACGCCCTGAGGAAACATCGCCGTGCTCTCTTCTGACTGAGAGCAGCATATACTGGTCTGTTTAATTGCTGCATGGAGGTAGATTAAAATTTGGGCATGGTAGCTTGTTCAGGCTCTTTCTGGGGTAGATTTACCAGCTGAGACTTTTCTGAAGCAACAGAAGTAAGCATACAGATTTTTTGGGTCTGATGCGAGTACTGCTAAAAATCAGCTAAGAGGTTCATTTTGTCTTGAAATACGCTATACGCTGTTGGGTCCCACTGCCAGGTGGGACGGTGCTGCCTGTGCCGCTGATGNAAGGTCATGGCCACACAAGTGCCCTAACCACCTTTCGTCATGCCGTTCTGGGTGTCTGCAGGCTGAGCAGCAAGGGCCAGCAGGGCTGCCAGGTGGGACGGTGCCGCCTGTGCCGCTGATGGTCACCAAAGCCAGCCGGCATGGCTGTCCTCACCTGCCTGCCCTCTCACTCCTGGGGCTCAGCCCTTCACTACTGCAGGGAGACCAGAGACAGGCTTCCAGCTTTGCTGTAGGGTATTTAGTCCCCTCTGGCCAATGCTTGGGATAGTCTGCTCTACGAGCTGGTGTTTCACTACACAAATCTGAGCCAGATAACCGATTAAACTATTTAGGTCACATAATTTAACAAGTTACTAAATATTGCCCAAGCCCCAGGTCCTGGAAAAGGAGGCAGCTACTTCTGAATCGAGCAGAGAAAATATTTTGCTATCTGAAGACAGATCAGAGAGTTTTGTGTAAGGAAAAAATAAGATGGTTCCTGGATATCGTGAAACGACTCTTCAAAACAAATCAGAGCACTGTTGGGAGCTTTAGAAATCCACCCAAAACATTGAATAATAAATGAGTACATTTATAAAATCTTTAAATCAGTGTCGCGTTTAACATATGTGATCTGTGAAAAAGACAGAGATTTATAAAATCTTTTTTACTCAAGGCTACTTTCAGAGCCTATGGATACTGCCATCCAGAGAAATGCAGTTATCTAGTAAAAACTACTAATGTTATTCATACCATTCTTTTTCCAAATATTCAAAGAAACAAGGTAATCCCAGATATTCCAGTATATTAGTACTCAAACATCCTAAATCAAGCTAATCTGTTCTATAACTTCTCTGACTTCTCAGGGTTGCATCAGAGAATAAAATGGTCCACTGTACCATATGAAGTCTTTTATAATTCGACAGTAACCATCCGTCTTAAAAATTCTCCTAAAACATCTACATCAAATTCAAGAGGTGAAATTGTCCTAGAACAGAACTTCAGGCTATAAAAATAAATCTACAATGTAATTATTTTGGGGAACAACTGGCAATTAGGAAATACTAAATTCAAGGACACAGTCAGGCGTTTTATGACTTTGCTAAAAGTCAGAGGTATGATTTACTTTTCTGTTTGATTAGGTCATCAGATAAATAGCATAATTAGGAATAATAATAAAAACCTTGCCGTTTAGTAGAGACACCAGCCAGCTTTCTCTCACAAAGAGGAAACATATGTGCCTTTGTGCAACCCATAACATAAAATACATTTCAGGTGCCATATGCTATCTTTTCTCTTTGGATTCCTTTGTAGAACCCATATCCGCTCAAAACCTTTTTTTTTCACCAATTGCTTCTTTGCATCCGTCATACTTACATTTTTTAGTCATAAACTTGCATTTTGGACATCATTTTTTGTGAGACACGACAGGGTCATAAAATCAATTCCAATGAGCTGTGCAAAATTAACAGATGAAATGGTGCGTTAGGTTTGTTTTCACCACCACCATCATTAAGTACAAGGCTGGCTCATTATGGGGAGACAATGTTTAATCATCCTCCAAATTTTGCAGATGGATTTACGTCTGTGCATATCCTCTTCCGTGATGCTCAACAGCCAGGCACAGTCTGTTCCAACCGTCTGTAAACAGGACCCAGTTCAGTGGGCTGCAAAGCACTGCAACACGTGTTTGTGTCTCACTGGTTTCAGAGGAGTTTAAGCCCATAGTTAAACCTAATAAACCCACACTAAGGCCACACACTAACGGAGACTGGCCTTGTGCATGGGCATTGACGCCTTTGTGAGCTGAAGTTCACCATGAGCTATGAGGGCTATA
Source organism: Himantopus leucocephalus (assembly GCA_003993805.1). Taxonomy (NCBI): domain Eukaryota; kingdom Metazoa; phylum Chordata; class Aves; order Charadriiformes; family Recurvirostridae; genus Himantopus; species Himantopus leucocephalus. Next base: position 129,670,520 of record RSEF01000002.1, on the reverse strand, counting down.
CTGAGATGTAGGAATCCTGACAACTGCATCTTGATTAGCCAGTGCTGCTACTGCAAATGAAAGGATGGGAAGAACAAAAACCAGAAGAATCCCTAGAGTATCAAAAAGCAGGAACAAACGGTGAATAGTTATTTTCTTCACAAGATTAGAAGACATTCTAAGAAGAATTAAAAATATATATCAGCCTATGCTTACCATTTCCTTGTCACATTCCTGGCAACGACTTGGGGTTGAATTATGCTTGAGGGAATCTTATTTTGGTCTAATTTCTCAGCGTAATTATTTCCCTCCCAAAGGGGTGACGTGTGGGGGAGGTACTGCAGAGCTTTGACGTTCCTTTCCTCAAATGAGGCAAATGAGCAATGACGCCCAAGATTTTGCCAGTGGAACTTCATCCCAGCCTTGCCCTTCAGCTTCTCAGCTGAAGAAATTGTGAAAAGCATAACCCGGCTTCTCACAAAGAGGAGCCTCAGTGATGCTAAATCTAGCACCGAACCTAGTTTTCTAAGTTTTCACCTACTGGCAGCAGATTTAAAGGGTGACTTTAGGAAAATGTATGCGACTCATTGGACAAAATTGTTGGAGAGTATAATTCTACTATTACTATTTGTGGTATACAGAGCATGGGGTTTGTTTTCTTTATTTGACTATATTATTTATTAAAAAACAAGTTTTTCTTTAAATAATCCAGAAAGAGTATCAAGATTAAGAAGCCTGTTCTCTCTTTACCATTGTGTGCTTGACATTTGTCGGATCTATCGCACAGCTATGAAGAAGAGCACAAGAGCTACTTAATGTCATGGCAGAAAGAGGACATCTGGTATATGGTTACCACTAGCTAGAAAGAAGCAATCAGAAAACCCAAGCTCTCCAGAGAATGGAAAACAAACCATGACAACGAGGCAAAACACTCACNCGACAATGAGGCAAAACACTCACGTTCAGTCTCAGTCCTCAATGAGGACTTTGAGGACTTGCTTTTCAGGCCAGTGAGGTCCAGGTGGTGCTCATATGACGTTTGGGCCATGCATCATACAACTGANTGACAACGAGGCAAAACACTCAGGTTCAGTCTCAGTCCTCAATGGGTCTGTTGCTTTTCAGGCCAGTGAGGTCTAGGTGGTGCTCATATGACGTTTGGGCCATGCATCATACAACTGATTGCTCAAATGTTTTATACTGACAAAGCTATTCACTGAAAGTTAATGCTTTCTTAAAAAAAAACATTAAGATAAGCCACTTGGTAGGTTCAGAAAGAAGACTTGGTAAATGGTGAGATAGTAACAGTGAATGATGATGGCAGGTGGGGGGGGCAAATGCAGAACTACAGCGACTAGAGGTAGATGCCCTCTCTCTGAGAAATCACACATACCTGATCCAGGACCCACCGTGAAGAACAAGTGACTCAGGTGACACACTGCAAGGCCCTTTTACCAGGTATTAACATTATCAAGACTGATCCATTTTTTACCCTGAATCAAAGGTTGTTTCAGAAACCGGGCTATATTGTTGCTGGAGCTCACTGGAAACCAGGGATGTAGAAGTTCTGTGCCAGAACTGGTGCCAGTAAACAGAAAAAATATGGGCAGGTATGGATTAAAGATTAAATTATTTTTTCCTAAATGAGAAATGTAGGAAAACCATTCAACAGAGAAGACCAAATAAATGATATGCTATTACTTGCCTCCTCTGAGGATGGCAGATATGGAACAACCCAATGTAAACACAGAAATCCTAGACGAATGACAGTAAGATGATCCAGGCGACCCTGAAACTGGTACCGTTAATGAGACTTCTTGCTCTCTAACCTTGCATAAATTTAGTGGCAGAGCTGTGAGGCAAAGCACCTTTCTCGTCAAATTACTATTATAAAGAAAACAAGTTGTTAATTTTCTCTGACATTTTTTATATAATCTACCATGTATTAAAACCCAGGAAACTTTAATCGGATTATTTTTTAACGCTCCCAAGTAACATGCTTTGGGGGCTTTTTCTACAAGAATAAAATTAAAAGAAATTATTCAAGCTTTCTTCATTTGAGCAATCTTCTAACAGCCTGCTGTCTCATCTCTTTCCCTATATTCTTTAGGAAGGGACTAGACATTTAATTCAGGATATAAAACTTAGCAGGGCCTGTACCTTTTCTTGTTCTGCATTTAAGAGACTTGCAGATTCATAGTCATGCTCTAAATACAAATCAGCCAATACATAAATAATGATGCATTATTATTTTATTATCATTAATAAATAATAGCAACAACAAGAAATTTTGCCTGAGTCAGAACTCCACAGTTTGAGTCCAAGACTGGAGTTTATTCTCTGATGGGAAGAGAACCAGTAATGATGGCATGATATGGACCAGAGTTTGAGGCACCCGTTTCATATTGATAAGCCCATTTTTCCCAGGAGCGTGATGCAGTACAAGAAGTGACTTGATGCAGGAAAGCCGTAGGCTTATGAGAGTATACCTGTGGTGTCGGTTCACTCTTGTGGACGTGCAAAAAAAGCATGATTGCAAGTTATACGGAAATAAACCCACTCTTCTACTCTCCCTCCCAGCTACAAATTAAAGTAGGGGATGGGCAACTTCTGTCTGGCTGTGAGTAAATAACAAAAAAGATTACTGGCCACAGCACAAGCTAGGAGCTGAAAAGAGGATTAATGTGATGTTTTCCAGCAAGACGGCTTTTTTTCCCCAAGCTCTAGAAAAGCTACATTAAGAGTAATCTAAGCTTTTATTTCCAACAATGCCAGGAGAACATTTCACAGCCAAGAAGCCATTTCTTCTATCCTAGAGTGCGTCGAAGGAGCTCGCATCGCTTCCCCACCCAGCACTGGCGACTGCTTTGCAAAAACAAGTACCGGGTTATCAGACAAAGACAATAACGGGAGTTATTTCTGAACAACCACCATACTTAATCATGGGATTTGGAGGCATACCTACTGTTGTACCAGGGCAGGAGAACGCTGCCAACTCTACGACTAGTCCAGCTGATCGCAGCACTGTTCAGGGGCAACACTTGCTCTGCTTCATGCACTGAGATGCTCCCAGGTTTTGCATACAAACCCAAAGTGTCAGGTGCTGCTTAGGACTTGAGAGGGTGATGGTCAGAGGTCAGACGCATCTGTACGTGTGTGCGCCAAGGCCAAGTACCAGGTGTTTCAAGACTAAAACTTCTCATTCAACTCCCATGCAATTTTGCTTTGCAAAAAGCTATCCTGCAGGCTTTGTCTGGGGAGCTCAGGTCTCACCTAGGCTGCTTCTTTATCACTAAAGTTAACAGCAAAATGGCACATATGCCACGTATGTCAATGCGACTGCCAGTGAAAGTCAGGCTTCCACCACAGACCTCCCTCAGCACTGAATGGTTCACCTGGAGAGCATCCAATGTGAAATAATTGTTAGAAAAAGCATCTGGTTTCCACAGGAGATGTCCCCTCCCCAAAATCCACCCCAATTTGGTCCGATTCCACAGACAAAATGATGTCTGAAGACCACTGTTTGTTATCTCAAAAGTCCACTGCATGATGTGGAGGCTGTTGTTAGTGCTGGTAGCCCTGATGAAGATACGCCATATATACAGGACCCCACGTATATACAAATATCCATACCTACAAGGCTTCCTAGGCATAGTGAAGTGCTTAAGAATGAAAAAAAAAGAAAAAGAACTTAAAATAACATGATGGGGGAAGTCTGAGCTCTGGGAGTTTTGAACCAAATTCCAAACTCTCCGAGTCGGGTTATGTTAGTACAGGACCATAGTTTGCTGACAAGTACACACAATGTACTTGCACCGAATGAATGTTTCCTGCATTCAGAGAGCTTTTTTTTTTAATAAAAAGAAAGAAAACAGAACACACTGGGGAGCTTAGGGGAAGCTTAGAAGGGTTTCAAACATCATGTTTGCATTATCATCTTTGCCTAAGTTCATGCCAAAATATCAAAATGGGTACAACCCATCAGAGTAATAGAGAAAATGGATGTAGGAAGAAAAAGAGGAGGTAAAGGAATACCTATAAAGTTAAGTTGATTCTAAAACTGTACACTAACTTTGGAGATTAGTCATATAATAAGCGCAGGTTGAATGCAACGACCTACACTGCAGTAATCTCATACTGTCCACAAGACAGACATTAAAGACATGGATCCAACAGAACAATCGTATCACTAGTGACATAAAACATAAGTAGTAACTTTGTCTATGCTAGAAGACATGATTTAGCAACACCAGACATGAAAGCTGAATGCAGTACTAGTCCTCAAATGTGGAAAACTCATGCCGAATCTCTTAATCAGATGTTTTATAAGCTTAAATTTCAGTGAACTGCCAAGACTTTAAAAAGTGACTGCACTGCCTAATTGTAACATAAACCAAGTTATCACCACTGCATCATCGTCCAGTTTATGCAAGCAAATGTCACACTCGAGTCTCAGACAGGCTTATTTCACAGTGACAAACAACAAGTCTCTTCAGACAGCTTGTTCTGTGCCTCCTTGGAGGAAATGGCAGGTCAAGTTTGAAACTGTTCTAAATAAAACAGTACAGAAAAAGGCAAAAAAGTGAGGGAGGAATAAAAACAGACATTAGGATGGTCTGCTTTCTATTACATTTTTTTCCGGGGCGATTACCAGCATTAGATCTCCAATGACATCCAATGATATATCTCAGAAGAAACCCTCCCGCACTCCATGTCACGACAACCTGTCACCAAAATGCTGAGGGATGTGTAAGGGAAGATTTCCTTTCAACCAGCCTTCATGGTTCAACCTTCCTACGCTGTTCTGTATTGTCACCAGAGACACTGGGATCTGAATCCCTGCACTCATCCAATTTGAAACAGGCATTGATAATTAATTTCCACCGAGGGTTATAAACCCTTTCAAACCTATATTTAGGCCCTTCGTTATAATGTTTTGATAGACCACATGATCCTTAGGCAGCTGAAATAGCCACGATTCTTCCAACTCGGCTGAACAGCACTCATTCGCCCTGATGAGCAATGCAGCAGGGCAGCTTCCTCCGCGTGCCTTTTGCTGCCTCGTGTGTGACTGATGCTGTCAGGCAGAGGAATGTTCCTCATGTACTTCAAGTAAAATTAAAGGGCTTTTACAGAGGATTTCAGCTAACCTCCCACACTAAGCTGTAGATTCTGAAATAAGCTCAACTTCCACAAATCAAGAGGAATCCAGATGGGGAGCTCGTTAAATAAGCACAAGCTGAATCTGAGGTGGGTTTATGGTTTTGGGGCTTTTTTTTTTTTAAAAAAAAACAACTGCTATCGCCTATTGCAAATTGACTGTCACAGTAACAGATCGGGTTCTTCTGCAAGGAGCTTGCTAGACATTTTAGGAGTAGACTGATTATTTGTGCATACTGCATTTTGCAGTTCTTGATGTTTATGAGTTATTGGCCTAGTACTCTGAAAGATTTGTCATCCTCTCTTAGAAAAACATTATAAGATGTTACTTGTAATAACACATTATGCTAACAATCCCAGGCTGACTACGTCTTGAGAACAATTTTCTTCTCCTGACATGAACTGAATTTTATAAATGTGGCCATTTTCTTCTCTAAAATGCAAAGATCCTGCTGTTTTCCAAGAATATATATTCTAAGTCTTCCAAAGCTTAATGCTAGAATTATTCCACCAGGGTCCTGTAATGACTTAACATTATTTAATCATTTCCTGTCGGTTCTGACTTGTCTTCAGTGCAGTAAAAAAATTGCTTCTGTTCAGGAACTTTCTTTCATTTATTTTGATGTGATTGATTTAAAACTTATTAAAGATGGAGGATTAAAAGTGCAGGAATAAGATATTCAGGGCCAGATTCTCATCTTTTTACTCATAGGAATGAGTCCATTGACATGAAGGTAACTAATGTGGGGAAAGCAGATGTTAGAGCAGGACCTGGACTCCAGTGTCCCTCAGAAACACTGTGACAGCATCCAGCACTCCCTGTCTCCATTGGAGCTTCTTCAAATTTCCCCTTCCAACATATCTATGAGGTGGTTTTGGCCTACTGAGGCTGAAGGTCTGTACATTTAAATAGATATAGGAATTTAATTTGTGACATTTGAAATGCTTATTTGCAACAAGGGTCCAACTACTGATTCTTCATCTGGTACTGTGGATTTCTTTTCCTCCTTTTGAGCCCTAAGAGTGTCTACCAGGGCTTCAAACTCTCCTGAGACCTTCATCCCTAGAAAGCTCTCTGTCTTGGGATCTGTATGAAATGACTTGCTCTAGATCCTTTGGCTCAGATGTACTGCTGCTGCTCCCATGACCTGGATCATATGTTACGTCCAACAAAGGTCCAACAAAGTATCCTTGGGTGGATGTCAATACATGCAAAACATTAATAAGTAGTCAGGAAATGGGAAGCAGGCCCTTTTAAATACAGAATATAGCTCAAGAACTGGCTTGCATGCAGCCTAACTCTTGCTTCCTCCAAACTGAACTTCCCAGTCCTAGTATGAAGCCTGTCTGTTCAGAGCTCCCAAGGGTTTCATTAAAGAATGACAAGATCCTTCTTCTAAAATCAGAAATGGAATTCTAGCTCCAACAGTCAGAGTTGGTAACCCTGTTTGGACTCCCCTTATACATAATACATACTTGTGTCCATATTGTGTACACCATCTCCTTAGAGAAGCAGGGGATCATTTTGAAGCTTCTTTTAAAAGAGGACTGCCAACACCTTCCCATGTTTACTGAAATGTTTGGAGGCTTTCCAGTGTGGGTGCCAGCTCAATTGTGCTAGCTAGCAAGTCTTTTACAGAACTTGGCACCACTGCTACTAACATGCAGTGGCATGGAAGAAACATCAGTTAAATGTAATTCAGAAGCACTGTAAATACTGTACCACATTGTTTGTAAACAAGCCTCAGCAGGTAGAAAGTTTGGACTGAAGAAGTCATTCTGGGAAATTGGTCACCAGCGAGAAGGCCTGGGGAGAAATAATGTTTCTGAGGCTTTTTTCTCTGTGAATGGGGGCCTCTTCCAGCCTGCAACGCTTCTCCAGAACTAAATGTTTTCCCTTCAGCTGTCCTTTGTGCTCTCTTCACTTTCCCTGGCTGCTTTTATTCTCTGCTTTGCTCCAGTTCCAGCCTTTTTGCCCCCTTTTCCCACCACAAGGCCACTTGGCCACCTTACCGCCATCTGCTCTTGTTCCCCTGTCATGCCTCTTGTGGCAGTCTGAGCTGGACTTTGTCTCACCTGGCCTCCGCTGAAAGATAGGGGTCTGACCCAAAATAGTCATCCACGCACCCTCCATAAGCAATGGGGAGACAGGCATTCCCAGGCTCTCAGGCCTCTTTATCTAGCCACTGATTTTCAGAAACATCCAGGGACTCCTATTGCCTTGGCTAATTTGATCAGAATTTCTTTGTAGTGAGAGTGAGGACAGTGGACTGACAGAGAGAAGGATGCAGAAAAAGACAGATAAGCAAAGTGACTGCCTTTAAGCAACCTGGGCAAGAAGCATTTGGTTAAATTTTTCTAAGCTACTCCTTACTCTGAATGTAAACTAAAGCTCTAGATTCATTGATACTTCTTCATCCATACAAGTAGATCTATACTTTATGTCTTCGACATCTCATATCTCAGCACTGCATGCATTTTTTTGCCCTTTTGACCTCGCAAGTCTCTCCTTTTCTGGTAGACATCAAAAACTCTACCGCAAAGAAATGTTTTTCTTAACACTTTGAGTATGATTAATCTGTTCTTAACAGCCGTTGTCTCACTCTCCCTCTCCAACACATGAAACATAACCTGCTTGAAATCTCCTAGACCTTCCCCATCCACTACTAATCTTTCCACATATATGCTTTAAATGCTGATGCGTGTAGAGCCGCTGACACCTAACACATTCAGTCTGCTTTCAAAGGGACACCTTCATCCTGCATCCTTGCACTGAACTCTTCAAAACCTTTACATTACACTCAGTTCTGTGGAGGCTGCAATTTCCCACACCCTTGCTCAGTGCTCTTATTGTGTCCAGTTCTGGGTGCCAGGACAGAGCGATGTAAATGATCAGGTGTCTAAAAAACATGACCTGTGAGGAAATACATATTAGCTGCTCAGTGTGAGAGAAGGTTGAGGGACAACACGATGTGATTTATGTCAGATTAGTGAAAAAGGACTGCTGCAATCAGCTCTCCACATCTACCGTGGAGATGACAAGACGTAACAGCCTCCAATTTCAGCAAGGAGCACATAGGAAAAGTGGAACAGATTGCCTGGGAGGGCTGTGAAGACGCCATCACTGAAGGTGTCTAAGGAAAGATCAGAAGTTTGTCAGAAGCAAAGCAGGTGTATTTGATTCTGTGCCCAGAGGATGTGCTAAGCGCGCTTTTCATGTCTCTTTTACTTTATTACTTGATGACTCAAAGATAAACACCTGTTCAGTAACTTCATTGTGCCTCTTCAAATATCTCTATACAAACCTCATTCATCATAATCCAGGAGAAAAAAGGACCAGTGCTTATCATAAATCGTGCTCTCTTCTTCTACCGATTCAGGCATATTAACCCATACCGTTTGGATCACTCTTCTCTTATCAGCTCACTGACTGTACTGACCACATTAATAAACATAAAATCCCCAGCCCTACACAGTACAGTACAAATGGCATTCAAGAAACACAGCCATAAGTGGACGGTAGTTCACCTTGAAGCCAGTCACATACTCTTCCCAAAATAGGATACACAGTATGTGGAAGCAGCAAGTCAGTTCCAAACCGTTCCCCAAATGCATTCAGTAGTGCTCACTGTCCTGCAGGCAAGCCTGGCTTAGGGCAGCGAAGGTGTTCTTTGTATTTTTCTTTTTCATAGTATCTTAACTATTCATTAGAAAAAAGAAAATTTTATTGTCTAACATGGTGCCTGAGTTCAAATTTTGTTGCTGGGCTATTTTTCCTATGAGCCATTTTGGGGAAATTTAGGAAAAAGTAATTACCTTTTTTTCCCTAATTTTAGTTTTTTCTTTGAAAATGCAGTAGTAATAGCAGTGCCATAGCAGTGAAGGACTTCTGTGCCCTCAAGCATGTCCATTTTTTCCAGCTACAGTCATCTGGTCCGATGCAAGACATTACACCTCCCCAGAACTTCTGCCTGTTCTTAAAAAGTTTTTATTTTTCAAGCATATGACCCAAATGCTGCACCAAAAATGGAGTTGAGAAGAAAAATGTTGTAACTCACTGAAAGCTTTTTACCCTTGAGAATAGGACACAGGCTTTTTGGGACATCTTTCATATTGGTATAGACAAAACAAACCAAATAGCTCACAAAGAATGATCTTAACTGACATTTCTTACAACACTAAAAGCTCCAAGACTACTACCTTGGGTTTGGGGGAAAAAACAAGCCTTTTTTTGCTTGGCGAAGCTCTGCTGAAGGCTGCCTGGTAGGATACAGAAAATTAAATAATCCCTCAATGGCCTTGGATGCCAGAGGATGCCACACAACTTTAGCACTGCAGTAGACTCCTGTAGACATCAAGCTGCTCACTGGCAGCGAGGAGGTGGTCAGGAGTCTCCAGCACTGCCTCTCTCTCCAACAGAAGCTCTTTGATCACAGCCCCAGTATGCGGCTTATCCTGATCTTCCTCCTCATGTGGCTGAGCCAGGTCCACTTGTCTCATCTAATCTTTTGCTACAGATAATATCCAGCCTTCTGGTGTTACTACTGTTTCTTCTACCCCATCCCTCCTTTTGTAATAATGAGATGATCTGGAAGAAGGGTGGCTTGGCATCCCAGCAATGCTTACTGGGATGAAATGTGGTTTATCTCCTCTCCATACTCGTCCATATGTATCTATCAGNATATCTATCAGAGAGATCTTTCCTTCAGATATCTTTGTTTTCTTTTCATGTCTGTCCATCATCTCTGACACGGCACCTCACATAAGTGAAAACTGTAAATGCTAAAGTGACATTTTAACGGGACAGATAAAATCATCAGTTCGGGTTCATCTTTGTGAAAACTAGAGAAGAGGAAGAGAGCTGTTCGGCACTAACACACCTGATACTGTTGGGCTACATGAAACAAAGTTTGTGCAAACACTGGTAATACCATCCCTAGTGGCCGTTAGCAACAGATGACCTTCCATACATCTTTTGTTATGGTTTATGAACACATTATGCATATTTGTGCTTAAGTGAAGGGTTTTTGTCACTCATTTTGCTTCTTAAGAAGCTTGTGTATGTCAGTCATGTGGGCTACTTTGGCATTAAAAAAGGGAGATGGTCACCTGAAGGAAAGCTGCAATAGAGTAATTTTGGTCCAGAACCGCAGCGTATCTGGACACAATTGCACACTTGGCCACATATCAGCACTGCTTCTCTGCCTGAGACTTCAGCTAGCCAGGGGGACTCAGCTAGAACTGGCTGCACAGCACTGATCCACTCCACGAGGTTCACCCTTCCCTACACCAACAGACCCACAGGAATCAGCATGGAAGATGAGGACATCCTTGTAAAGCACTGGCATCGGACGACTGAGCTGCATGGAATAGCCTCTCATTTGCCTTATCTATTGGCTATGTCATTAAAATGTTCAATGTCTAGATCTGAGACAGGGATACAAATTGGAAGAGAATGCCTTTGAGCTTGCTGTGATTATGCCCAGTCTAGGAAATAAATGGATTGGATTAATGTTATCCACAGAAAAACTGTCAAAAGGTATTTCAGAGCAAATGCCAAGAAGGCAAAGATGAAAAATCAGAAATCTGAACAGGAATGAAAAGAGTGGAGGACACTGATAGGACTGATAGGAGATTGATAGAGCTGCTTTGGATGCATGACCACTGGGAACAAAGGAGCTGATAAGCAAATCGAGATGTGTGAAAACAGCAGCTGCAACATTTGAAAAGTTTCATCATTCGAAATAGCTGAACACCAAACCTCAGCATGAAGGGAAGGCTGAGGGAAGTTATTGTTTATTTTTGCCAGCTGAGGACAGGTGTGAGAGACTGAGAGCTTTTATGTTTTCTATGTATTTTTTCACCAAACAAATGTTTGTGTAGTGACAGAATCAGTTAAGTTCAACTGGAATTTGAATTCCAGGTTTGATTTTGTACCATTCAATCTTCCACACTGTTTATTTTATCCAGTCAATGCCAGCAAGAGCAGCACGAAGTACACAAAAATCAGGCTACAGTGACACGCCCAGAGATCGTACTACCAGATATCAGAGTGTTAACTGAGACTCGCTGGAGAGGAAATATGGCCTAGTTTTCTCACAAAAGAAGGGAAATTCAAATACGTCCTCACGTGATAAATACCTTAAACGAAGGTGAACAAGACTCTGTGAATAAGCCAAAATCTAGGTCTTCTTGACTAATCCCTACCTGAATGTCATTTAAAGCCCCCCTCAGTTTTTTCTCTACGATTAGTATGTTCTTATGAGTTTAAAATATGCTATTTTGCAGAGTGATTTCTGTATGAAGATTAGAGCCTTTCATGTTTGCCTTCGAAATATTTCCTAAATTTGGGTTGAACAGGTATTTTCTTTCTTTCCACAGAATCATAAAACCTCTAAGGTTGGTAGGGACCTCCTGAGATCTTCTCATCCAACACCTTCCTGCTTAAAGCAGGGTCAGCTAAAGAAGGTTGTGCTTGACCATGTCCAGCTGGGGTTTGCGTATCTTCGTACATAATATGTTTTACTACTCTTCTGTTTAGCTCTCCTTACGTGTCATTTTCTAGCTTTCTTTTTTTAAATTTGCAATTTTTTGTTGTTTTTTTTTTTAAATTGCATCTAGCAACAGCCACACATCAGCTCCCTGGGAGTTGGATTTTCTCAGGGGACGCAGTCCGTAACACAGCTGGTAACGCAAGTCAGTACAAGACTGCTCCGCTTCAAGACAGTCCTGCGAAGACTGGGTTGCTGGGACTCCAACCAGTCTCTGACCAGTTGTTTCAGCGAGAGAGCTAATAGCATCGCAAATATACATATTCCCCTGTCTCTGAACGATGGGTTTGGTAGTCCAAATTGTTCCATAAGAGCTTTTATTGTCTAACGCTTAACTTGCAGAGCTCTACCATCCATCCCACAACCTACCCTAAGGAAATGCATCCTTCTTAAATTCCTCCTATTTAATCTCAGTTTTGAGTATATCAGCATACACTTTACAGTTTAGACACAACATTTCTACACTGAAGATATAATTTCAAATGAATAATATATTGGAAGCAAATTTCTCAGTAAATCAAAATATCCAAGAGCCAAGTAAACCTTTATTGCTTCCGCTTAGGTGCCAGATAATCTTATTCATCTCTTCTTTGGGAGAAATACTTCAGCCGGGTATGGGATTCCCACAAACAGCTTCATTTTATTAAAAAGGAGGAATTGCATCCAGTCACTTCACTGACATTAAAAAATGTATACTGATCTGATCAGAAGGCCCCAGAAGTCCTTGGACATCTTTTATTTGGATTCCATTGATTTGGGAACCACACGTGTATTTTCTGCACCACTTTGTCACTCCAGTTAAATTAGACAATAGATTCCGGTTAAATTAGAGAATAAATCTAACCTCAACTATAAGGCAAAAGCCATTTCAGATTATGGAAGGCATGTAGTCTCCCCTGAGGGCCTTCACATAATTATTGTGAATTTCAACTACAAAACAATTCAAACAACTGCAGGGATCGTTTTATAAAGGAAAATTTAAAAGAGTAAATAGGGCTAGCTTGGCCAAATACAGACTAAGTTATTTGTCTTTCAAGCACTTCCACAGGAGAAAAATATTTACTGAGGATTAGAAAGAAGTGTGTGTTCATGTGCTCGCAGGTTTGGATCTGAGGATCTAATCCTGCAATTTTTTTATACAAGTATTTTCAATATAATCAGTAAAAGTACTTCCTACTTCACAAACATATTTCCTAGGGAAAACAAAGAAATGGTAACAGCAACCAAATACTGATGGCTTTGGGAATAACAATGTGGAAGAGGATTTTTAAGAGCTTGTGACTAAAGACTGTGAATAATATTTGATGCACAACAGAACAAACAAGTGAACTTTTAAGTGGGGATGACGTTCCATTAAAATGGGGAAGCTGTGCAATCATTTCCCTGACATGATTCTAAATTATATGGCATTTCAACTGTACCAACAGTCATCAGATTTTCTCCTGTCAGTGGTGCCTTTAGAAGCAATGTAATAGCCCAGTGCTAATTCAGTACGTAAAACTGGAGTTTTAATGGCAATGTAAGAATAAAAATGACAATGTTTTTATAAATTGCATGAAGTTCAAACAAGCACAGCTGTGTGACAATGAATGAGAATTATTAACAATTTCTTTTAGTTTGTGTAATATGAGGTTTAATACTAAAGAACTGCTTAAAATTTTTATGTAGAAAAAAAGTATGAGGATCTATGGCATCTGACTGATGCTATGTGAATGTCTGTATTTAGAGACTGAAATACTGGAATTCTATCATGGACAATCTCTTTGCAAAGAAAAGGCAGGTTTCAGGCAATAAGCTTTTCTTACTCTTTTAATGTCTGCTGAATAATAAATGTTAATACTTTTGCCGAAACTGGAAGAAACAGAAAGAACAAAAGCTAAATTCTGTTCATGCCAGATCAATGTATATGGAGGTTTTGAAGTCTACATAATGCCTTTTGTTTGCCCTCCTGTCTTTGACTGCAGAAAATTACGATCACAATGGAGACAGAATATACCGACTGAGCAGGCTAAACTGAAGGTTTCTAATGCATGTACAGAAATAGCCTGTATATATGTAAATAGCACCTACATACATACATAAAGCTTTATTCAGGTTTCCTGCATCAGCGTTGACTTCATTAAGTCCTAAAAATAGCCTTGCAAAAGCTTTCTCCTCACAGGAATATAAACAATACTATGACTGTTCTATTATGGGCAGTGGTAGGCTGGTGCGCTTGTAGAAGCCTAAAAGAAACTGATGTGGCCTCTGAAATTTTTGACTCTGAAGAACCTAAAACCAATACTTAATTTATGAAATGGCTATCTCAAGGAAAATAAAAACTAATAAACAGCCATTTAACCCTTAGAACACTGGAGCTTTCCAGGCTGCCAGCAAAATCAGTGCTTTGGAAAATATATGTTGACATCTACACTCCATACTTACTCTCCAAAGGGTTACTTTAAGTATTATTAAGCAAAACTGTCAGCTTGAATGATTGCAGCGTTAACAAACAGGTTCTCCTTGGCAGCTGGGAAGCCTTATATTTCATGCCAAGATGACATCTGCCATTTATAATTGCTTGAAAAAGACAAAGAATCTCCACAATAGTGCTGTAAACTCATGTGTTTTATCTTTTACTCTGATAGCCTCCACTTTGAGCTTCAGAGCTATTTACTTTTAATGTATACAGAAAGAACCAAGTCTAGAAATGACAGATAGGCCTTGGCAAGGTGACCGTGACTTTTGGTGCTTGCTCTTTTGCTACCATTTGCTACATTTTTAGGCACAAAAAACTCTCAGGATGGAAACTCTCAGTAGGAAATTATGTCTTCCAGCCAACAAAATGCCACAATGAACACTGCCTTAGTATATTGGCAACATAGCCATGATCTAACAAGCTCTGACAATGCATGCAATAGTGTCTTGTTTTCCATTTGATTTCTGTTGATCAGAAATAACTCACAAAAATAAATAATTTGGCCTCCAGCCATTCTAGAAAATTAAAAAGAGAAAGATACCTGAACTTATCCATTAAAAATAAGTGCTGTGTCTACAGGAAGTGGAGAAAGGAAACCTCTCCTTTAAAATGCGTTACGGATTGATGTCGGCATCCGCACCAGCTTTGGGGGCCTCTGCAGTACTGGTGAGAGCTCACTCAAGTACATATCAGAGAAGCCCCAGTTGCTTTCTTTCATGCTCACATCTGCCATTAGGTATGAGCATAGCTAACGCGTACAGCCCTGTGCGTATTGCCTTTACGTCCCCTCCCTGTTCTCAGTGTGCAGCTGCCTTGAGTGGAGGAAGACCCAAAAGAACGGTTCTGCCGGGTTTTTTTTGCCATGCATAGATCTTCCTCCAGCTGCTGTACTGCCCAGAGGCAGCACATTTATTCTCAAGGATCACAGTGGAGCACTTATCCTGGTTCCCTGTATGCTACAGATGTATATGATAAACTCATGCTAATTGTCCTAAGAAGTGTTAGGACCAGACTACAAGAAATAAGTATATGATAGAAATCCATACATAATGCATATTTCCATGTAACTTTGCTGAATAACTGCACGTTAAATATATAATTTCACCCTGGATTTCAACATAGTTGCTTGGCTGAAGTTCTCCTCACACCTTTCTCTGATCTGTTGTGCAAGTTTTCTTTGCAATTAAAAACCCTTCCACGGTTTACCCAGGAGCTCAGCGTGATCCCAGGCAGTGTGACCATGTCTGAGGGTCTGCTCCGTTACACAACAGGTATGGCAGTTTGTTCGTGGCATGAATAAGGATGGATATGAAGGATAAAAGTCTTGCCTGTTGGACCCTAACGCTTTTGAGGGGCTGTTACAGAAGTGTTTTTCACAACTATTTTGTACAACCCCTGTTCGATAGGGGGTTTTCTGCACCAAGAAATTGGAACTATGAATGAACAAGCTCAGTATTGACTGTCGCTGTGTGTTATGATGTACCTGCCTGAAACCGATGGGCTGCAGGGAGAACTGGTGATCAACTTAGATTCTGGGTGCTCTCAGATTAGGGGATTGCTCCTAACAGAGGTTTAGGTTTGGGGCTGTGTCTGGCTGAGAGTTGAACAGCTACCATAGAGGCGGCAGCAACTGTTTTGTTTTTATTCAGTTCAGTGGTTCCTTTTAACAGAAAGCCTATTAGCTAATTTGCAAAAAAAGCAGGGGTAATCCTGCTTCCCATGACTGCAATTTTGTTTTGGAATGACCATAAAAAGCAGCCCTGGACTGAATTTTTCTCCAGGGTTTTTAATTTAATTATAAGATCTGAGACCTGCTGAACTTTCCTGTAGCTTCCATACCGATGATAACTCCTTTCTATTCCTACTCACTCTCCCGACAACACTGGATGTGTGAGTGTGAGGGGGAGATCTACAGTTGCTGGAAGCTTGTACACAGCCTGAATTCTCATAAAATAATAACAACAAATGAAAAATGCAATAAAAAACATGACATGGCTTTTACTAGCTAAATCTAATTCATAATCCAAAAGCTTCCTTTAATATAAAATGTCATCACAGTAAAGACATGGTTATAAAGCTAATAGCAACTGCAATGAAACGAAAGAGAATCCAGAGACATATTGTTTAGATCTTGCCAGTCACTTATTCTCCCCATAGAACTATAGTACAGAATAAAATTAATATTTGTCTTAGTTTTGCTCATGTCATGGAAAATTAAAATAAAGGAAGATTTAAAAGGTGGATTATTGGCCCATTTTTTGTGGAAGTTCATGCTGGTGTTAGCAAGAGGAGGGATTCAGCTTGGTACCAGCTCACGTCCTGTAGAGCTGCCACAGCC
>RSEF01000002.1:129630889-129653934 GCA_003993805.1 Himantopus leucocephalus | reverse complement strand
AATTTAGTGCATCGGATTAGATTAACAGATCAGTTCTGTGGAGATGCAGATACCCGGTTGACTGCGTGCACAGTAACATAGACATTTCAAACTGGCAGTGAGAGTATCCAGTCAAATTTATACGTGTCAGCAACATGTGGGCCTTCTGCCAAATCACTGCACAGCTGCAGTTTTTATACAGGTGCCAAACCACCACGTGGTGGCTGGTTTTATACCGCTGGCTCATGCAGCTCTGAGATGCCTTCGTTGACTTCAGCAGGCACAAAGGTGCTATGGATTGCAACGTTAAGGAATCTTCAACAGCGGGGGATTAACGAGAAATGTTAGTGCTGGATGGTAAATACCTCAATCCACAATTCCCTTTCACAGTCACAGCTTTAGTATTCCGACTTCCCTGGAAGTGAAATGTAAATTTTGGAAAACTTCCCAAAAGCAACATACTTTCCCCTTCTTTCACTAAGTTGCTCCTAAGCAAACACGTTTGCTATGTATTAAATTATGATCCTCTCAATCGGAGGCTGAGTGAGAATTAAACAAAAGCCCTAACCCTAAGCTATTGAGATGTGAACTCTAGAGAATGAAAAGAAACATTTTAAAGCAGAAAGGAGTATCTTGACTCAGAGGTAAACATCAGTCTATCATTTTTGCTTAGGATTTCAGAATGACCGCTGTGAACCATGAGATCCTACTTCCCAACTGCTTCTGTTAGTCGCATGTCATAAATATTCTAAGCTGATGGAAGCAGATGTTCATTTTTACACAGAGGTCACATATAGTTTCCCATATAGTTCTTGTCTGCAAAGCAAAATAATCTGATTTGTTATATAAACAGAATTGCATTTTACTGCAGTGTTTTCCTGTCAGACAACCAGAGCTCAGGTGCATACAAAGTTGAAAGTTATCTGTCCAAGACATATGCGGGAATGAGATCAGGCTATAAATATGACCTTTTGACACCAGCCAACCTTTTGGAAGACCCCATGGAATGGGGAAGTAGCAATGAATTTGAGGAAAGAGCATTACAAAGCAGGGTTGCAGAAAGATAACATAAACAAGAGAGAACATTGTATTTTAAAGCCACTGACTGTCCTTTTTCTTGGTAAGTTAGCTGCAGTAATCTCCAACAAAAAGTGCCCTGAATAATAAATGCGAAGAATTGGATGGTACATGGAGTATATGTAATAGGGAGGGGGTGGAGATGCAATTACCGATAACTACTCTGAGACTGTACAGAATGCAGAGCGTAGGCTATTTGGGCACTTTGCCATGATTCTGAGTTAGCACTAAAGTTTTGCTAGTAAACCATGACAACCACTGTTTTTATTAGATTCAGCAATGGAAATGTATCAGCTTGCCACACAGCATTAGGACGCAGAGCACTTGAAAATCTGGGCTGCTGTTGCAGCCTGAGGGTGGGATGAAATGGCCGGAAAGAAGAATTGGTGCTACAGGAAAGGAGGCTGCAACACCCTCGGAAGATATTTAACCCACTGGTCAAGTTGCATGAGTGAGAAACACTCATTTGGTCCCACCTCAAGCTCTGACCTTGCAACATCTGCAGCTCCTACCCTGGAATCACAGCACCAGCACCTCCCTTCTCCTGGGGGGCATCTACACGCAAGCAGAACTGAGTGGCCCAAACGAGCAACTGCAGCTGGCCCAATGGGACCAGGTTGGGGGCAAAAGTGTCTACAGAAGCACCGGAGTTGATGGTGCTCCCCTAACTCATTCCCTGGTGTGTGATCCCATGAAAAACGGATTCTGGGAAGCCCTGTCTTTTAACTCAACACATGGGCACCTCCACCTCATGTCCTCCGCGTCTCCTCTTCACCCAGCTCCCCCAGGGGAACTCAGGCAGGTTTACCCAGCTTTGCTGCTGGATAATTAAAAGCACTTGCAGAGTTTCTAGCCTGCCTGGAATAGGCAACCTGAACCATTTTCACTTGTTACTTGTTGGACAGGTATGGACTCTTGCTTCCTATGGAGGAAGCCAGATTCTCAAAAGAAAAACTATTGACAGTAAGTTGCAGAGTTAAATATTTCTCACTGAGCCAAGCATGAATTAGAAAGTACAGTCTCATATGAAATACTCAGTAAGCCATATCATGATGGGAGCCTAATTAGCATATATTCAGCTGACTACCTGCCTACTGTACCGGAACAGACCCTTTTCAGTTGTGTTGATGAGGACAAAATTCCCCAATTAAATGACCGTTCCAATTAGGAGCTGAAAAAAATTAGCCACCACTAGCAAACTAGTGACCACACAACATGTCATTTTAGGGGAGAGCGACCAAAGATGACCCAGTGATTTTTGTAAACAATACCAAATTCTCAAGTTTCTGCAAAGCAGGAGACAACGGCTCACCTAGGACAAAAGGTGAAATACTGCTCCCACTCACTCGTTTCCAAAACAACCAATAATTCTTTCAAAGTATTAAAGTCAACCTATCCTTTCAGCAGGGGATAGCTAAATACTCTCCAGTTCCATTTCTCAATACGATAACGCTTCCCAAGGGAAGGAGATAGATACTGTCAATCTGTATTTCTGCAGTTCCCCGGACAGAGACGTGCCAGATAAGCTCATCGTACAGCTTGATGCCACAAAAGTGGAGTCTCAGTGAACTCTTTTCCCACCTCTTCTGTTCCTGAGTGCAAGCTTCTGCTATGTCTCTTTAAAAGGCTTGTAAGCTAATATCATTATTTGCGGAGGAAACAAGAATAATGGGGCAAAAGAAAATTCACAGTTTTATTCCAGGCTGGGCAGTTGAATATGCTCTCCATGAGGTCTGATGAAGGCTATAATAGAAAAAGCAGGATTGTGTGGCTGGGAGCAAGGATAGGAAGAGGAGGGGAAGAGGGACAGATAAATGGGATTGCCCCTTTCAGCAGCAGCCAGCCAGCAGACCAGATGCCATCAGACCTCTAGCTATACATTCAGCGTCTCTTCAGTCAATAGCTCTGTTCCCGCAGTGCAGCAGGACTGAAACCCTGCAGCAATTACTGGCTTCAAGTATTCCCACTGACTAGGGGACTGCTAACTACCTTTAATTGCTGGCAGAAGTTCAAGTGCCAGTAATTCCAGAGCAGAGGACCAGGAACAGACAGCTGAAACAGTAGCTGCAGATGGCTTCACTCCCCCATCCCAGTGGAGGGCAAACCGCTGCTAACTCAGGTGGTCATGCATGTGCATGCCAAAAGAGGTTTATGTTTAAGTTTGGGAAACTTGCTGTATATCGCGCTCTCAAGCGCACATGGCTCTAAGGCACAGAGGCAAAGTCAGCTCTGGCATCCAGCACTCTCGGTACAGCCACTTTTTATTTCATGACTTGCTTGAAATAAGCAATTTGCGGCCAAGCCGTGCACACAGCAATAAAGTCTTGTAAAAATGACTTGAAGCACAGCTGATTCATTCAGTTGCTTTATGGGGCCAGGGAAGCTGTATGAGCTGAGTCCAGGGTTTATGCCCCAGAAGCACTCAAAGGACAGAGCTTTGGAAGACCCTGCCCCGGAGAGGAGTAAGTTGTGTCATCTAGTTGCCTGCAGGTTGTGAAGCAAATAGCATTGACTCCAGTTATTTCTAAGGACACTGTTTATCAGGATGCCAGCTCTATGCATCGATTAGCGTGCACCCGTACACTGTGAGGCGTTCAGGGTGGAGTGATCATAATCGGCTTCCTGGCAAATAAAACCTGCACTGAGATTACTGAGCACATACCGTGTACATACGCCTCATTCAGGTGTTCCCTTAGATTACAAAGGGATACATCTCATCATTTCAGATTAGGAAAAGACCAGATATCCAACTGAAAAGGTAACTCCACTGCTTTTCATTTCATAGTTTACTTTGGAAGGAGCAATCAAGAAGTTATCACTTTGCTACGTATCACAAACACTATTAAACATAAATACTGACATTAACTCTGGACTGGAAGGATCTAATAAAGGCATTATACAACTTTCATTGAAGAGCATAATTCCTATTGACTAGTCCATTAACAATGAGGAAATTAAGCCCTGTAACAAGTTACAATCCAGTAACAAAATTTAGATCACAATTAATTCGTTATGGGTGTGGGTAAAATTTTCAAGTGTCATTAAGAATACGGTTTCCACCCAGAAGGACAATTCTACTTGTTCAACTGAGGGCCAAACTCAAAATGAAGCAACTACATGGGTTTTAGGAAAAAATAATTCCAGCAACAACTTCACATAATGAAGACACAAAATAAGGGCTGCCACGCAGCCAAGTTTCACCAGATCCAAGAATGCCTTGCATTTAATATTAAGTAAGGTCAGACACATTCTGAAATGTAAGGTCCGTTTCTCCCAGGACAGACAAATAAGTGTAATAGCGCATACTTCTCATAATCAGGATGTGCGTAATCAGGATGGCACCTTATTAGGATATATCCCAGAGAACCTGTTTAGCTTAATGATAGTGAATGGTAATGACAACTGCTTAACTGGGATAGTATTAGCAAAAATTTCACTTAATGGGATACATGCAGATTGTGTCAGGGGGTTAAGTGGTGTTTAACTAAGTGTGAAATTCTAAGCCCATGTCCCCTAATAAAGAAATTGTCGAATAATAATTAAAAGAAGAAACTGAAATGAACTGTAATGAATAAAATTCGTAGCCTTGTGTTTATAGACAGCACTAGAGTGCTATGTACACAAAAGATGTACTTCAGAAAAATAACTTATTTTTTCCTTCCTGAACAGATTGCTATTTTTCAACTGTTTACATTATTTGAAGTAATTAATAGACAGTTTTGCAAAATAACTCTTTAGCTGAGGCTAACCTGAAGCAGTTCATTGCAAGGGTTAGCTCTTCTACGTGTGAATGACTTTACCTGGATAAAGAGTCCACATGACAGGGTGCCGGTCTTTGGCTGGATGGACAGAATGTAGAATTGCTTTCACAGTGAAAAAAGCCAATATATGAATTTCATTATCTGATGATGCTCTCCAATATTGGCTTAAGACTTAAAGTTCAGTGAATGTTCGTCAGTAAATCCATTTGCCCAGAACCATCATGATGAGAAAAAAGCAAAGCTGCACTGCCAGGCAAGAGGCATTGTGTTTTACACTTCAGCGGCATTTCACAGAAAACTGTTTCTAATATTAACTCGGGGGTCGCTGCTGCCTCGTGACTGAGGTAACAGTTAGGCTCCACACCAGGGAGAACAGATCTAGCACGCGTCTCCCCCCTACCCTCATCCCCTGCAGGCAGGCACCCACAGGCAAAGGACCTGTAGCTGCTTCCAGTCTCATCACACATGGGTGCAAGGTATCATCGCCCCCAATATAAAGCCGGTCCTGAGCATGCCCCTAAGCCAGGGCACCCACCGAATGGGGAGAAAGTCAGAAACAAAGTGTGACCGCTGCATCTGGGGTGGCGATCCAATGCCCTGCCTCATCGACAGGGCTCATGGGGAAGCTGTAACCGAGCCCTTCATCCTCGCTAGCATAATATTTATATGACTTGGCATCCTTCAGACTTCTTCTTTTATGGCTGCTTCAAATCAGGACAGCTTAATGAGGGACAACAAACGGTTGATAGGTGCCCTCATTAATGAAAATTTAGTATACGATTTCTACTGTGAAATGTCTTGCTTTGGTATTTTGGAAAAAGTTGGCATTTAAGATCGGCTGCCAAGTTGAAGACTCTAAAGATTCCCCAGCAAACTGCCCAGATTAATATTACTGGACTGTATTGAGGGTTAGCGTGCAAAGTATGTGGTCCAAATATTTCTTAGCTGAAGTTAGCGAAGTTCAGCCTGTATGACTGCTCCCATCCACTTCAGAAGTGCTTCCATGTCATCCAGTTCGCTGCATAGTGTAATACAGAATCAATTTACACAGGTAAAGCATACTTTGGGAGACTAAATTCCTTATCTGCTAGGGTTTTAACTAGTATAGCTGCAATGTTCAAGGACAAACACCCCTGAACATCACAGGGCTTGCAGCAGGGGCTAAGCTGTAGTCAGGCATCTGTCATGACACTTTGCTTCTCCTCCCTAACTGAATGACTGAACACATCTATGCAAAATCAAGGCTTGGAGAAATTAGCTTTTAAACACCAACAAAAATATATGTCCACTGTTTTGGGGTTTTTTTCTTAATTCCGTGACCATCCTTTGACGAAGAAGGATTTCTGGTAAAAAGTAAATAAAGAAATTGTTAATGCTACTGAAGAAAACAAAAGAGGTTTGCTCTTTTTTCAGGGCTTTTCTGAATGAATCTTGAAAGTGAGTTTTCTAGTATTTTATATGCCCTAGTCATCATCATTAGCAAAGTAAATTGCAGCATTATTTATTGACATTTACTTGGATGGGTCCAAAGACCCACAGTCTTTATTATAAAATTCATTTTCACTGATGAACTTGCAGGTTTATGTCAATCCAAATAAAATGTTGGCTGCTGTGCATCATTCCTATTTTTTATCCTTAAATGGATAAAAATATGTGGATGAGGTAGAACTGTTTCATTCCAAATCCATCCAAACCCAATTATTTTATGTGAACTTTCTGATTCTATCAAAATGTAATTGATTATGTATAATAATAAATGATACATAAATTATAAAATATATCAAAATATAGCAATGTAGAATTGAATACATTTTGATAATGATATATCACCAATATTATATGCTGCTTTGAGATAATAAAAAAGTAATGCAATATTGCTGCTTTCATTCATTTTCTTGTTCTTATGTTTTGTTCAGAAAGAAATTGTTCTCTTTATGCATTTTATTCTGGTTCAGAACTTGAGAAATTACACTTGATTTGTCTGATTCTCTCTTCAAACTGTATGGCAGCGGAGTCATTTCCGATTTACCAAGCAGAAAACCAAGCCTGAACATTTTAAAGAGACATGATGAAAAGGCCTAGCTGTGGAACTACTCATGCAGCGGGAGATCTGGATGTGGCCCATTCATCACTGGGCATTATTTGTCCCTCTGTGCTCTGACACTGTGGATTTGAGTTTGCCGTAGCCCTAGATATGAACATATTGAGCCTCTGACACAAAGCCTGTCTCTTTAGTGCGCACTTGTAAAGACTAAGACTAATAGCTCTGGAGTCTCCAGCTCCCAGCGTTAGCTAGGATAGCAGACATCACAAAAGCGGGAGCCCATCCAGGAATGAAATGCATTTACTGCAAAAAATATAAATTATGTATGTGAAAAGTAATGCGGATAATAGAACATTATTGCATAAAATAATAATTCACTGCAAACAAACTTGTGAAACCATGTGAATCCAATCGTTCCTTCTCCTGTCCTCATTGCATTTTATTGGCCTGATTGAGATAAAAGCAGTGCCAATTATCTTGGTGTTACTGTACGCAGAACATGGATACTTTCACACTGCTGTAGTCATCTGTATGTCCACCGAACTGAATCATACCAACAAGCAGCTATGGTACGACTGTACATCGCAACTTTACTTTTCTAATCACAAAACCTCAGCAAACAGACTCAGTCTGACTGATTCTCAACTGTATTTTATAAGAACAGGACTTCTGAAGTCTCTGGTGGGATAAACACATTAGGTCACAGT
The DNA here is from genome assembly GCA_003993805.1 of Himantopus leucocephalus. NCBI lineage: Eukaryota > Metazoa > Chordata > Aves > Charadriiformes > Recurvirostridae > Himantopus > Himantopus leucocephalus. Next base: position 129,646,366 of record RSEF01000002.1, on the reverse strand, counting down.
CGAACTATGGTTAACCCTGTGGATTATTCAAGTATTCAGTCTATTTACCCATGACATTTCCTATTGTCACGAGTTTCCCCAATGAAGCAAGCAAGACACATGTCTCTTTCTGCATAGACATTTCTGAGGAATATCTTGAACCCTTTCTGGGAAAAAAACAATGCCAAAACCAAAGAGGAGACAGAATGATGGAAAGGCATGCACATCACAGCTGTGCAAACTCCGAAGCCCCATAATCTACAAGGGTTCTCCTCCACGCTGGTAATCTTTGTTATGTGTTGGCTGAGTCGCTCAATCCTTGGATAAACCAGCCTTAAGACTGCGCCTGCGGAGGCAGGCGCTGCTGGGGCGGCAGGGGAGGGATTGGTTCAGCAGCCGACTCGTAAAGTCTGATTAAGTGATCTGCCGCTGGTGAAGTCCTTCAGTGACCTGCCTGCTATTTCTGTGTCTAAGTCATTTGTGAAACAGCCCCAGCATGTGATGCCCTTGCTGACGCATGCACACACCAACTGGGCAAGGTGGCCACTGGCTTTTATCTTACAGCTAGGTGAAAAGCCTACGCACACCTATTTCTTCTCATTTGTTTCTAATCCACGGACTGAAAACGTCATGTTAGATTGGAATGGGAGCTTCACTAACAGAAAAAAAAAAAACCACCAAAAAAACCAACAAGGTAAAAAAAGAAAAGGAAAATTGAAAAGATTTCAAACTAGTTTTCAGATTCTTTGATTAATTTGAAATAATTTCCTTCCCACAGTAAAACTGTCAGCCCATTTAAGAGACTCAAACTAGCTTCAAACATTGCACTCAATCTCTCTGATTTTTCACTGCTTTCTTCTGTACATTTAATGGAAATAGATTGACAAAAAATAACCTACAGCGTGGCTAAGATGTCCGTACTTCCATGAGGAAGATATTCTGGGAAGGAGAGGTCAAAAAATTCTGTTAATGACAACTTTTGTCAGTGCCACACCAAAAACCTGTCCTGTCATTCTCAAAAATGTGATCTTGTGCACTCCAGATGATTCAGTAGCTTGCACTGCTTCATCTTCTCTTTGTGAAGTATTTACCTGTTTCGGTATTGGAGCTGGAGTTCTGTTAGACATAATTAAACCAGGACCTGCACACACACAGTAATTCTTTAATGAAGATTCTCACACTTGAAAGTACTGACATAAATTTTTCCTTTGGAGAAAGGAAAAATGAATGCATTTCTTGGGTGTTTTTAATTCTGTAGTGAGATTAACATGATTCATTAAAAAACAAAAAAAAAGTACTTTTGCTTATCTGAGTAAGTCGCACCATCAGAAAACCTTCCCTGCAAAGATGAGTAGGCTGATTTTCATTATTTCATTATTCAGTGCATTCTTGTGCCTGGTACCTATTTCTGTGCCTTACACAATTCAGCAATAATTATGCTTCCCATTGCTAACTAGGTTGGGGGCATCCTTACGACAACAGTGCCAGAAGCACATGTTGACTACACTGTGCTGATGTCATTCACGTTTCAGCCTGCCAGAACCACTGTCTGTGATGGGCAGCGATAATGTGATGGCCAGCGATGGCTGTGAGCAGTAGGGTTGGCCTGCACATCCGCTATTACATATTGAAAATCCTTCCTCACGGGATAACCTGGTGGGCAAAATAGATACCTTTGTGAAACAGCACACTAGAGAAAAACATTATCCCTCATGCTGTTTTGCTTTGTCATACTGTAGAGTGGCTTGTTTGTACTCTAATACAGATATTGCTTGCTACCGGATTTTGGGAAGCCTTTTGCAACCTTTGGAAAGGGTGAGGGGAATCCTTCTCTGTGAATAAGCTCCTACTCCACGTTGTCTAGACTCAGGCAGTATTAGATTTGGTGAATTTCTAGGAATTGCTAAGATGGGAAAACCCTTTATTTCTTTGTTAGCACCATTGCAAGGTAGGTCTCACACTGAATCCCTTTTGATGGGATTTCCAAGCACTGTAAGATAGCTGGGGACACATATCCAATATTTTTAGGTGCAAAATCAGAGGTGGTGGAACATTTGATTCTGAAGTTTTAACTTTAAACACAAAAACGCAAAACACCTATGTGTTGCTACTCTTTTCAGACAATAAAAGCCTGATCTTTGGTACCACTCTGCCCCTCAGGTAACTAGTCAGTAGAAACCATGTCTCTTTCTCAGAGTACTGAGAAGACTACTCTTGGAGCAATCACATGGCCAATTTGAAATAAAGGAAATACACTATCAATATTGAGCTTATATCAATTCAGGTGTGACAGAGCCTATCTCAGAACTGCTCATTCACAGCAGTTTAAAGCTGACAGACCCAGGCAATGCTCACGCAGCCAGTGCTATCAGGAACACACTTTTTTATAAAAGAGACCTGAGCTGCTTCTTGACCTTCTGAGACCTGGCCTCACTCAGACTAATATGGGGATAGACATCCGTGTACAAAATCAGCACTAGCCTTTTGGAAAAGCAAGACTACTGTGGAGCACGTTTTATTACCAGCAACCTGGAAATGGATATCAGGAGATGATCTCTAGGACACTTTGGCAACTGGGACCCAGTTCACCTTTCACGGAGGTCAACTAAAAGGCACCCATGGACATAAACCGGCTGTAGACCAAGTACCCCCTCAACTGAAGAGTGTGGTCATTACTAGCAGGAGAGCAGTAAGATATCCTGTAGGACACCAAGCCAGAGTGGATGGAAACTACATCTTATCCTAGAGAATGTTAATGACACTTGTCATGAGACTTTTCTTATCACACATCTATCAATAATTTCATGCTGCAGAAAGCTATAGGTATTTTGGAAAGAGAAATGAGAGCTGCGAGACAAGTTGAATAACAAAGCCAACCTCTACAGCCTCTGCTTCTCTGCATTAACAGAGTAGGTTCAGCAGCTTATTTCAAACACTGAGCGTAAAAATGAAACGAGCTACAACATCAACTACAAAACAATTAATTGCTTCTTTCTGTCCCCCCAGAAAAACACAATGTCCTCATTCCTGGAGGGTGTTATGGAGAAAGCAGATGTCTGGAACTAGACTCCTCGATTCTGGGTGCTCTGTTATGTAGTGGTTATGGCTATAAAACACCTCCTTCCAAGTAAGCTCCTCTGCAAAGGTAATTATTGCTCCTGCAGATTTCTGTGCAGTCTGCCATTCTGGTGATGGCAGACTGATATGTTAAAAAAACAGCATTACCCACAGTGTCACTCAAACACCTGACCAACATGGCAATCCATGACACAATTAAATCAATTTTCCATAGAGTGCACCCTGAAGAATTAATTAGATACACAAATGCCATTAACAATCGCTTAAATGACTTGCATTCCTAACTTTCTGCACACCAATAGAAAATGTATTCAAGACAGCGAATGACTATTGTGTCTTCTGGTATCTACCGTAGTGCCAGTAATCATGCTCAGTTTGATTTTTATGTAACTATGAAATGTAATCCTATAGGCTCCTATAGTAGTTTAGTATCAATTAATATCCACTTCATGCCAACTGCTCCTTGACTACTGAGAGTAGATCTGGGGGCAGATCACTTAGAAAGATCAGTGAAAAATGAGAAGAGGGCTTGGTGCGAGGCTGTAAAAGGCTGAAATTGGTATTTCTAGGAATCACTTTTAAAAAAATGTGAATGCATTCATGGTCTGTGTCCTACCTAATGCTGCGACCTTGTATTCACCACCTGTACAAGAAAATATCCATAACTTATATTTTAGATCCAGTTTGCAATGCAGTGTTTGTGGACATCACCATCTCAGAAGACTTTCAACCATGCTGTGAATAGTGGCACCGCCAAACCAGACTAGCTTATCTAGAAACAAACTCTATGTCTTGAGTTCGCTCATATTTTTCCTTGCTAATGGGTTCCAGGTCTATGAGGCCACAAGCAGCTGAAGGAGACAGAGCTGGGGAAAAATTATGTTAATCCACTTCACATAATATTAGTCCTCTGAAGAGCAGGCACCTAGTTGTCTAGGCTCCTCTATAGTCAATGACGATACTTCCAAAAGGCATTTCATCCCTATTTTAGGAAAAATTACCCTTTACAGTGGACCACTGAATATGAGGCAACAAATTCTTTCACTTACTCCTTCATCCACAAGGAGATAGATACCAGAATCCCAAGATTTCTGCTTCATTCTGCCTTGTTCTTTTGAAAATTAAATAACTTCCATTGCCAGGCTAGTTAAGAAGCACAAACAAGTTATTATCAATGTTCCGCATGAATGCAAAAAACCTTCTTCCAGAAAATGGAATTAAAAACCACCTTTCCCAGATTTTCAGTTTAACTGTGCTAATGTAGAAAGAGCATTTGTAGCTTTTCCTTACTGAAGATGAGGGATCAGTGGATGCTCGACAGAACAGAAGGCTGACCCTGAGACAATTTCACAGGGATCCTCTCAGCATTTCATTCACCCTAATGGTGACAAGCAATTCAGAGTCCATGAGAAATCTAATGGTAAAGGCAGTCTGGTTCAGACGGGGTGCCAATTTAAGACACTCCTTCCCATCTTATACACGAAAAGCACCAGCATCTGAGGCTGAATGCTACAGCAGACTCCTAAGGCACAGTGACCGTCAACTGGGATTATACTGGATTACACTGATTGAAGCAAGCGTTACCTGAGAAATGACTCCTTGTGTTACTTAAGATTAGATCAACAGATTGTACACTAAGAGAAGTAATTTTGCAACGAAAAAGAAGTATTTATTTAGAGGATGATGGAACCTTAAGAAAAATGCAGGATGCGATTATGAAGAAAAAGTCTTGTGTAGACTTTATTACTCTGTCAGATAGATTAATAAAAGTAATGAATGAAGCAAGGTGGATGCTGTTTGAATTTTAGTGATGCATTTCACGGTCTTTCAAAACAAGTCTTACTTTCCTAATTGATACATGTTACCCTGGATATAAACATTATCAGGAGGATTGAAAACTGCCTGAAAACATAAACAAAAGGTGATGATGAATGACAACGTATCAAGTAATGAGAATGTGTCTACTGAGGATCACAGGAATCAGAGCAAGACATGGTTATTGCTAAGTATCCCCATTAGAGGAAGGAAATACTTACAGTAATGAAATTTGCACATAATGCAAAACAGAGAGGAGTTGAGTATCCAAGTGTTGATAATAAAGTAACCCAAAGAGTTCTATACAGATTAGAAACATGAACAGGCTGACGGTGAATTATGATTTACTCTGGGAAAATGCAGAGCCATACATGAGTACAAGTGTACTTTAAGGCTTGTCTACATGTGAAAAGTTGCCTATACAGCTGTACAGAATAATTACACTGGTAAAACTGCCAGGATATGTCCCTTGTGCAGCCGTTCCACTCTGGGATAAAAATGATCTCTTTACTCTCAAGTCAAGTCACTTTTATTCCAGAAAAATCAGTTCCCAAGGGAAGTTATGCCGGAGTAACTGGATGCAGCTGTGCTGTGCTCTGGCCTGGGCGAGGGGGGGCTACGCAGCAGTCTGCTGCCAGCCCGTGCGGTACACCAGCAGGATGCTGCAGCCCCCCGTCAACCTCCGTACAGTGGACTCTGCGTTCTCCTCAGCTACGCTGGCAGGTCTTCCCTTGTTTACAAAGCCCCTAAACAACCAGCAGGAGAGAAAGCCAGGAAGGCAGGAATGCTAAGGGGCCTGCAAACGGCATAGGCGGTAGCTCAGACACGATTTTGCAATGCAAAATTGCAGCAAAACTGTGTTGGAGGCGCAGAGGAATCACAGTAGGAGAAAGGGAGGTGGCCTGGTGGTCCCTGTGGTGTTCTCTTTATGTAACCCCTACCGTGGCTGTCCCAGCAAGGTGGCCCCGAGCTTTGCTCGCTGTCAGAACCACTCAGTGCAACGGAGGGACATTTGAAGAGAAGCGGTGGAAAGCGCTGACTCACGAGGAGAGACCAGAGGAGTTAAACATGTAGCTGGCTAAAAGCAGGCTGAGTGGGGAACCCTGTAGTACTTTATAAATATATGACTCTGGAGATGAATTTTCTTGGAGTGACACTAGAAATCATAGCAGTCAGCTAAGAAGGGAAACATTTAGAGTAAGAGCCAGATAAAACTTCCTGACAAGGAACAACATTAGCCTTGGCAACCCCAAAGGGAAGAGGAAGAGATGAAAACTCACTTAATATGTGGGAGATCATGTAGTCTGATTTTCCTGACTTGAAGGAAAGGTGAATTCACAGCAGGAACCACACTAAGTGGAAAGCAGAAACGCACAATATTTGACTCTTACTATGAAGAGGTCAAAGCTAAGGTGCTAGTCCTTTCTCTTTACCTTCAGGGGGCCATGCAGACACTGAGAGTGCACCATACTGTACCTGGACCTCTCCTGCAGCACAGGCAGCCCCCAGGGCACAGTCCTGCAGCAAAGCCTCATGCAGAGGAGTCTCACTCCCTCTGCCTTGCACTATTTAATGTCGAACACCTAGTCTGGAGACAGTTCTACGATGCTCAAATAAATTGAAAAGGATCATAGTTTAGACTCTAGCTGCTCTTTCTTAACTGAAAAGCCCAGTTGACCCTTGAGACAGCATTACCACTGTCATGAGATAAACCATGAGCACAAAATCCTTCTGCCGCTCCTCAGCCTTCACGTATGGCAGACATGCAAAGAGGGGTAGCCCTCTGCTATGGCAGATGCAAAACTAGGGGATTACACCTACCTGGATGATAAAGTGGCACTTCGCTTAATTTGTCTTGCTAATATTCCACGCTGCAGCATGGAAACTGTTCTCAAAATAGGTTTCTAATTTCTGTACAGATTAAATGCAACCAAGCTACTTTACTTGCTGATAATTTATCTAATACCTCTTAACTGTGCTGTCACATTCACTACAATGAGCTGGACAAGGAGATATCAGGTGTCCTGTAGAAATTCAGAGAATTACTAATAAAGGAGCAGGATGCTGGGATTAGACATACATTAGTACTGCTCTTCCAGGCTGGCACCTCTAAATCCTTATTCTCTTACTGTCGCAGCTACATCCTGCCCTGCCTGTCAGGATCCATCCCGTGCTTGTTAAATTCCTGTGCCACGTCGTATCTTAGCTTAGCACTCCTGAGAGAAAGGACCAAAATATGTTGTGAAGGATCAGGGTTTGCGTCACTGTGAAGGAAGGGAAAGTCTAGTCCAGCCTTCCCAAGGAACTAGCTGAAGTGCTACCCAAAGTTAAGCAACAGGGACCACCAGGAGAATTTTCAGCAGAAAAAACACAGAAATGAAGTTTTGTATGACTCATTCAGTGGATGCATGATCTTTCATGACTGAACTCCTACTTTTGGGCAGCAGTGAACCCTTCAGGCTCACAGATCAAAACAGTGCATACTTTGAAATTCTCCCAGGATCTCTTTACAGGCGCTTCTACAAGGAAGAATGATCTTGCCTTTAAGTTTAAATCCTGCAAAACAGAAATACTTCCTTACTAGTTTATAATCTCATGTGTATCTGTGTACATGAGAAGTAGGAACGTTTTTACTTCGAAGCCATTACTCTGAGCCTACACAACTGCAACTGGACTGAGAAACAAGTCGCAAAGAACTCAGGAAATTAAACGTGTCGGAGACAGACTCAGTAAGTGTTAATTTGCATTTTGTATTTCAGAAAATAAGGAGCATCCCCAAAAGGGAAGTACCTATCTCAATATCTCAAGTATGTGCCTCATGTCCTTACCGAGAAATAAAAACTAGAAAATAAAAGCCAAACAAGCGATACTTCTGGTTTGTTTTGCAAAATGAATGCATCAACACAGAAAAATGCATTACAAATTAAATTTGTCAGAATTCAGTGTCCAGAAATTAATTACAAAGGTCCTTTGCCGCAATAAAATAATTCAGCTACTGATGCTTGTTTTCCAAAGTGCTGGAAGGAGTCTGAAAGACCAGTAAAGCCACTTGGTCAAGCCCTTCCTGCCGCTGCAGCTACTGGTGGGGAATCTCCACAGCTGGTGCAGAGGAGAGGAACAGCAGGTAGAACTAAAAGCCCAAGAGAGTCTTCTGCAAGTCCTTAAGTGGAGGTGACAAAACTTGTCAGGCAATCATGCTTTTCTCTTTTTTTAAAAAGCACTACATGAATACTGTTACATATTTTTCCTCTGAGTCCCCCTTGATCCCCAATTTAATCTATGATGGAAATTTTCTATTTAGTCAGTATGTTGCCTTGTGCCAGAAGTGACTGAAGTTCACTTGTTTTAGTGTAAGAGAAATAGCTAGGGATGCTTCTAAGTCCCCTTGTGTAGGACAAGGCAGATATAGCTAGAGAGAAGTGAGGTATGCAGACTGTGAGAACTCCATGTGGCTCATAATTATCTATCACTTAACATCTGACCATATTGTCTTTTAATTCTATTTTTGTGTGTTTTATTCTATTTATTCTGGTTGTCTTTATCATTCTGCACATTTTACAAAATGAGCAAAGACATTCTCCCAGTAAGCTGTCCTTCTTGCTTATTAGGAAACTGATTATTTCAAGTAAAGATGGTGCAATTAGTGATTTACAGAAACATGAGCATTGTTGGCCAAAGCCTGCTTATACAGTAATGCCTGGAGGATACGATGGTCTGGTGATAAATACTGCTTGCCATAGGCCCACCTGTTTAAGGAATAATAAAAGAAATATTAGAGGGTCAGACATGTGGCTGGAAGCTAACACATGCTATGAACAGATGCTTGCTAGTAAAGACTGGTAGTTCATTCATTTTGAATTAAACTGTAAATCAAGGAACTATGGAAGTGTGGGAGGAGTGGATTAAAAATTTAACAAAAAAGCTTTTGGTTTCTTAATTCCATGATCTGTCACATCCCTCCATCTGTGCAAAATGCGTGGGCGTTGTAGAAGAAACCTGAAAGGGTGGGATGTTAAAATGGTTTACACTGAGATTCCTGTGCAGCGTGGCTGACTTCTACGCTTCCCAAACAGCCCCATTTCAGAACACCTCTGCTTTTCTACAGAATCAAGCCAGACATATTTATCACCAGTCAGACGAAAAGTGATTTAAATAGCTGGACTGAAAAAGGAAATAAAGGCCTTATCATGCTTGAAAAATGCCATTTACTTTAAAGCGAGGTTTTCTACTTTGTGAGCATTAATTTGAGTAATAACAGAAAACGATACTCGATATGAGATTCTGCCGGTTTGCATTCAGAGAATCTTAGGCAAAACAAAATCTACCCTTTCAGAACCAACAAGAAAGACAGATTACATGAGATGTGTCTGAAAGAAAAATGACAAATGATTCTGAGGTTTTATTTTTAGTTTTGCTCCAAGAATGGAACTTGCTTTTGCTAAGGTCCAAGTGTCGATTGCTACACATTTCACAGAATGATGAAGGGAGGCCGGTCCTGAGAAGTGCTCTCTGACAATGAAGTACGGTGCCCAGAACCTGACAAAAATTAACTGAAAAGTGGATATATTTAACAGTCAGAGGAATGGGTTTAAGTGCAAACTCCTGAAATAATATCATACAATGCACATATCTTTCTAAGTTGCTGGATCTGTTACTTATTTTAACTGTCTGCATACTCAAGCACGCAGACACACATCAGAAAATGCAAAGTAGTTCATCCCTAACTATAGTGCTAGTCTCTGTGCAGGGGAAGACCACAGGAAAACTCTTCTCAGCTTTGAACACAGCATGCTTTTATGCAAAGCGACTGGCAGCAACACAGCTGGCTAGAGCAACAAAAGTAGTACCAACGGACTCTGCACCGCAACGGGTTCCCACATGCAGCTCTACTTTTGTCATGCATGATCATCTCCATGTCCTGAACAACAGCCCATCTGGATGAAAAGAACAGGGGAGTAAAAACCATTGGTGTATTGCAACAGTGCAGACCCAAACCCAACTGACCCATAAATTGTCCCTACTACACAAGGTTCAAAGTAGGAAAGGTGGGCTGAAGTGTCCTCTCTTGCTTCAGAGCATGTGTATTTCCCTATTAATAAAAAAGGTATTATTAATCATGATCTTCCACTATCTCCTAGGTCAGATAATTCAAAATTCCCATCTGGCTGGTGTTTGGAAAGTTTCATTACAGGCCTTTCATCTTTCTGGTGTCTCATTATCTCTGGAGGAGTTTCTTACACTATTGGCAGCCATTCCAGCTTGTCTCTGACTATGAGACTACTCACAGCATCAGGGAGGGAGAAAAATAAAATAAAAACCCACTCAGCAAAAGCAAATGATGATAACTGGAAGAAGCCTACACTGAAAACGAGAAAAGGAAGAGTCATTCGAGATGTGGGCTGTGTGTGGGAAAGCCTGGTCCCTGGGGACCTAACTGGCTGGCCGGAGGGTGGGGAACTGCAAGAGAATACCTACAAGAGAAAGGCAGGAGGAATCAAATGAGAGACATTTTTCATTCAAAGGGAAAAGCAACCATAAATGCAGATGATTATTCCATCCCTTCTCCCCTCTCTCCCCTTTCTCCACCCTCAATGTTGAAAACGCTGTATCAACCCCACAGATATAGAGCCTTTCCTGCTCTATGAGCTGGATCCAAAGCCTCCTGGAGCCAGTAGTTTCAATGGGTTTTATAAGCTCAGTGGGGTCTAGGATCTCATGACCTTGTTTTGTGGGAAAATACTTTCTGATCTCATGAGCTATCAGAAAGAAGAAGGAAAGGAACCAAAGAACCCACCATCCTTTTTCCTCCTGCTATGTGACAGAGCAAGCAAACACAAAGTTTCCTTTACTCCTGACTGAAAGACCAAGATCTAAGAAGATCCATGGAGATATCTGGAAATTCCTATTATGGATACTCTGCAGACCCTGTTAACTAGCAAGGACAAACCTGAACTGGCTTTTGCAGAGTAGCTGGGGCTGCACCAGAATTGTGCCAGACTGAAAATCAGAGAATCACAGAATTGCTGAGGTTGGAAGGGACCTTTGGAGGTCATCTGGTGCAGACCTCCTGCTCAAGTAGGGCCACCTAGAACTGGTTGCCCAGGACCATGTCCAGACAGCTTTTGAATGTCTTCAAGGAGGGAGACCCCACAACCTCTGCGGGCAACCTGTATTCGTGCTTGGTCACCCTCACAGTGAAAAAGTATTTCCTGATGTTCAGAGGGAACCTCCTGTGTTTCAGTTTGTGCTCATTGCCTCTGGTCCCGGCACTGGACACAAAATGGGCAAAACCCATTCAAGAAGTTGGGTGAAACTCAGGTACTGAGAATTTGAGCAATGACTTGCTGCTTCTTCACCTCTTTGCAGTTCCTGAACTGGTTAATTTAAAGTTAGCTTGGGTTTGCACTTAACCCATTTTAGTCCTACGCAAATCTAAGGTCCATAACATAATCTTTTTGATTTCCTTAAGCAGTAAGCCAGATCAAAAATATACTTTTTCTTATCATTATGGTACTTCAGTGCAGTATTGTAGACAGCAGTGTCCTCTGAAGTTACCCTTCAGTTGCAGATGTGTTGCTGTCAGACAGGCATAGTCAAAAAGTTATGATATAATAACAGTACCTATGAGAAGACTCCTATATATTCATATTGCCTATCTGTGGGGCAGTGACTCTTTCAGCTGTATCTTTGACCATAACAGCAATAGTTTTAAAAGAAAAATGTTTGCATTTATACTGCATTCATGAATTTGTTTTCCATTACGTTAGCAGTTTTAGGCTTGCTGTATCTTGTATCCAAAATATTCTAAATAGGAGCAGTCAGGGAATATTTACATTTTAATTAGTAGATATTCCAATAAACTGGAGCTTATTATTGGCAAAAAACAGGGAAGGAAGAGCGGGTTACTGCTATTTAATTTAATGTCACCAATCAGCTCTTTTCACTGTGGCTTTTCTACAAACAATTTACTGTGTAAAAGTATTTTTTTGTCATGCAAATCATTCTGAACTAATATTATACAAATTTATTCACGAAAGACTGCAACTGCTTTTCAGAACAATAATAACCTTTAAGTGGTTTATATCAGAAACGGTTTTTCCAAGCTTGGAAACCACTGAAGGGCGAAACAATGCTCAGAAAAAGTTCACTTCAACAAGATCACAATCTGAACAAAATGGGTCTAATTCTCATCACTTTCCACCACTATGGCAGAGTTAAGGATTCCTGTAGCATTACTATAAGCTCCATTCCCAGGCCGTGCGAGGCTCCCTTATCACATGGACGTCAGGTAAAATAGCCTCGGTGTAAATGCAAATCTCTTTCTCCATGTTTGTAAATTCCTAGTAAGATCCATTTAGTGAAAAGGAAAGAAGAAAATGGATGTCCCAGTATGGCGCTTCTGAATGCTTCTGTTCCAAAGAAGAAAATGGAGGTAAAATCGGTAAAGGCACATGTCAGCCTTGAATGATGGGAGGAGGGGAATGCTTCTTGAGAAAAGTCAGCTTACAATATCGATTGGTAACAATATCTCACAGGGCTAGCTAGCATTTGATGCCTACTCCTGATATAGGATATACGGATGCAAAATGTGTAAGCCAAGCCAAGTGTCTGAATCCATCTAACGTAGTACATAAAGTAGAACTGAGAAACTCAGAAGCTGTGAGAGCTCTGAGGGCTCCCCTGAATGCCCAGAAGGTCCCCCCCGCAGCCCAGCTGCTGTAAGAAGCAGTAACTCTCCAGTCCAGAGGAGTTTGAGCTCAGCAGGAGCCAAGCGCAGGGACGCTTGCCTTTCTCCAAGGACCAAGTTTCTCAAGCTTGTGTCAGTCTTGCCGTTCACCACAAAACATAAGCCAGCACACTGCCATTAGAACCTGGGCTGAAAGGTCTACAACAAATGAGTGAGCTAGGGACCTTCAGGCTAATCCTGCATTGTCATCGCTCCCTGAATGGGAAACAAGAAGGTAAGCAATTATCTCAGCCCACCAAAGGCAGCTCCTGTAGAAAGGGAAACATGGCACTAATATTGGAGAGGAAACCAAGTTCCAGATAAACCTCTTGAACTTCTTCTAAAATGAATAACCAGAGAAGAATGACTCAAAGAAATTAAGCAGATCTTAAATCACATTTGTTTCATTTCTTTGTGTGTACATTTCCCATTACTCCCAGAAGAAACTTTAACTGACGTCCCTCAGGTCCTGTTTAGGACGCTGTACAGAGCTCCACTTCTCCCCAAAGACACTCCATTTGCTGAGGGTTGCTCAGAAGAACCTGCTGGGGTAAGAATTGATATGAACGGTTATAATTCCAGTGTCAAGCCTATTCCAGTAGAAAAGCAAACCTACCTAAAGGCGCAGACAAGCCCCATTTAGAATATAGGATGCAAGACACATACTAGAACTTAAACACATCTGGTATCATCAGTATCATATTTTCCTGCTCAGGTCTGGCTTTAGAACAGACGTTTCTTTTTTCCCCATTAATTAAATCAATTTTCAAGTCAATCTCAAAACTTCCCAGAAAATGTAAGATGGGTTTAAAAAGAAAATAATATGGTTTCAAGAAATTGGATTAGCCTTCCGACTTCTATGCATTTGGGCCACACGTTTAAGTTTCTTCCCACAAACATGAGACCTAGAAAATAACTTAAAAATGAGAGCAGATATTCTATGACTTGGTTTTGAGCTTTTGTCATTGAGTATCACTGTGAAGATGTGCTAACTGTGTACAGAGCATGACTTCTGGATTTCCCTGAACTCCCCTGATGAGTCTACAGACTCTGGTTTATTCCTTGAAGGTGCAGTACATAGGAGCTCCTCCGGTCTGCATGTGGGTTACAGCCAATTAGCTATTCTTCCCTAAACAATTCTGTTGTGAGAGGCAGTTCAGTGCCCAGAGCAAATATTGCTGCTTCCGTAACTGATAATTAGGCAAGAGAGAACAATCCACCACCCCAGCTTGGCACTATGCAATGTAACATACATTCTCAAAAGCATCACCTCCGCAAACAATGCCAATCATTTAAACATAAAGTTAAATGTTTTTAAGTCAAAAGCTTTGTGAGAAATGTTTCACATGCAGCAATATTAGCTGAGAGCACATGCAGGGTTAAAAGCTCAACTATGAGAAACATATACGTAATTTTATATAATAGCTGTAATTTCATATACAGTAATAATAGCTGAATTATCAAATGACCAATTATACATCTAATTGGTCATTTGCATTTGCCGCAATTATGATTATAACATAGCCCCGCCACTGTCTCTCTGTTTAACTGAAAAGCTAGGTCTACAGCTTTGCATTTTACAAAAATCTATGTGGAAATCAGGACTTTATTTACCCATCTATCATAACTTTGGTCCAGGGACCATGTCTTACTTTTACAACATCTGATGCTCGTTTACACTAAGACAAGGTAAAGTGACTGACTTGAAGTATTTTTGCCTGTCATAATGTATTACAAGAAAAACCTGTGAAGTTTTTTTAGAAGAAAATTAAGCTCTTTATATATATACTTGGAGGACTGCCATTCCTGTATATTTGGGGAAACGCAGGAGTCACCAAGAATAGAGCTTCACTGCAAATTTGGTCATATTACTTCTTTGTTATTAGAGACGATAAAATACAATGTCAGCATAAGCTCACAGGAGACCATAAACTTGATTCAAATTCCACCAGAGTCAAGGGAAATATTGCTGCAGGGCTTGAAGAAGCTTTGGGTCAGATTTTGCGGCATGCATGCAGGGTTTCTCATTGTGCAGGTCTGACTGGGAGATGGAGAATGGTGCTCACCAACACAAGCCATGCTTCATCACTGCAGCAAGTTCAACGCGTGACTACATGACTACGGGGATGCACGTAACACTTCTATCTCCCTTGTGGAGCTGTCTGGGAAGGAATCCACCTATCTGTCTGACGACGGCTATACCGCCCTGCCTCAAGGCACTGGGAAACAGCTGCTGTAGACAACACAGCTTGCCCATACATGCCGCATGTAGGGCTACCTGAAAGTATGGACTCATGTCTCACCTCTCATATGGTGCCAGTACATCCCGTAACTCCTTCTGCAAGGTCGGGCTTGTGTTCAAAGAGAAGACCTCAGACAAACCTGGTATCAAATGCAGAATCAAGCCAACGCCAATGTTTGCATTATAGAAGTGATGCATACACTGCCTTGCTGGGCAAGGTGGCAGCTAGCAGACCTCCTTCAGCTTTTCAAATATTATAGGATCCTGCCTTTTTAAAAGAAGGGCATGAGATGTGTTAAGTGGGAAGAAAAAGACACTATTTATCTTTCTTTATTTACCTTTCCCTTTACACACTTCTGTATTTGGTTTTCCTTTTTTTTCCCTGACAACTGTCATCTCCTGGGTTCATAGTAGGAGTTNATTTAAAAAAAAAAAAAAAAAGGAAGTAAAAAGGTCATAAATACTGAGTTTTCTCAGAGTTTTACAGAGCAGCTGAACTTGACATTAAAGGGCTATCCAAAACCAGCCACTGATTTTCAGATAGTAGATGGGAGTTCTGCACTCAGAAAAATGGCAGTGAGACCATGGAAATATAAATGGATATTGA
Source organism: Himantopus leucocephalus (assembly GCA_003993805.1). Taxonomy (NCBI): domain Eukaryota; kingdom Metazoa; phylum Chordata; class Aves; order Charadriiformes; family Recurvirostridae; genus Himantopus; species Himantopus leucocephalus. The sequence continues at coordinate 129,630,919 of RSEF01000002.1, read as the reverse complement.
AAGGATTTTGTTATTTACCCTAGAATATTA
>RSEF01000002.1:129620697-129630789 GCA_003993805.1 Himantopus leucocephalus | reverse complement strand
TGGGGGCTCCAGAGCTGGACGCAGTACTCCAGGTGTGGTCTCAGGAGGGTGAAACAGAGGGGGAGAATCATCTCCCTTGACCTGATGGCCACGCTTATTTCAATAAGAATACAGTTTTACTCAGTGAGACAAGGGATAGAGAGGGAGTGGGGAAATCCCGCGGCAGGGGGACGTGCGTGTCCGCCGCTCCTTCAGAGGGAAGTCGCAGTCATCAGAAGCACTTTTAGGCTGTTAAGGCAGAGTGTGTAATGTGTTGTGCCACAACTGGGTTGGCATTGTCATTACTCTTTTATGTGGCATCCTCCTTCCTGCCTGCACGTTGGCATCGTCTTGCTTGGGTGCGTTGCTGCAACCGCTCGCTCACTCGCTGGGGACCAACAGGCACCCAGTGCAGGGGAGAGGTGGCCAGAGCCTCTTGTGGCGCTGAACCCTCTGCATGGGGCACAGCCTCTACCCCAGAGGAGGCAGGGATGAGACACGACACAGTGAGCGCCCGCTGTACGCTCCCCCACCACAGCAGTCTGCGTGTAAAGGCAAACTTGGGGCGGGTTTGGGAAAGGTCTGAAGCAGCTCAGCAAATCCTGCGGCTGTGTTTGAGAGAGTGGGGCTTCGCACTGAGCAACTGAACAGCACATACTAATGAATGAGGGCAACTGCATTTAAAAATGGGCTTGGGATGGTATTTGAACCTCTAACCTACCTAATAAAACTCTGATCTTTGTATCTAATACCAATCTAATACCGCACATTTATAAAGTCTTTTTCTGACTCTTTCTGAGTCTGAAAGCTCTTTCTGAAGACAATTAAACATCATGAGAAATGTGCAGCGCCCCCTTCCCTGGTGCCAAATCAAGCTAGATTTAGGGGAGTTTCAACTTTGACGTCACTTAGATGTTTTTATGCTTCCTTCAAACCCACATAATTTCTGAAGGCCAACACACTCACAGGGACCAGAACCACATGCCGACCTTACACGGGCCCTTGTGAGGAGGTGCTGCAGACTTCCTTGCAGTGCTGCTGTTCCCAATTTTAAATGCACATCTCCACCACATGCTCTTTTTAAGGAAGTATTTCTCAAACTCCTGCTGGAGGTTAGATCTAAAGTGCTGTGAACTGATTGAAAATGTCATGTAGTTGTTTTAAATTTGTAAGATACTGCCAGAGGAATGGCTGCATAATGAGTCAGTAACTTCCTTCATGTAAAAGTAAAAATTATGAAATTACTTGTGCTGAGTACAAGGTACTCCTTGAAATTTGTGAGATTGTCTCCTGCATATAAAGATAGCCAGCAAGGTCAGACTGTTCATGTACCTACACGACAGGGGCAGGTCATGTATGGATCCTTCTGAGGACTCCTGTCGCCCAGAAAGAGCGAACCCAATCTTTCCCCTTCACCAGGACAACGTCTAGAAATCAGAAGACTGGATAATCTCTGACTGTATCTACTGATGTGGTAGAGATGCTGTAGAAACAGGAGGAAAAGAAATTAGACAGAGACAGAGTACAAGATATAAATGACAAAGAAGTTATGGAAAGAATAGATCCAACTGAGCATAGGGTTGGGAGAAAAAAACAAAAGGATATGGAAACTCTTGGAGAAAGATAAAGAGAGGAGGACTTGTGGTGCTGGAGGGAAGACAAGAAACTGGGCTGCTGGAGGACAATACAACCTGAAGAAAGAGGGGGAAAAATGAAGCATCAGGAGATAGGATAAAAAGGAAAATAGGAAAAAAGATGAAAAATAGGGCAAAACTATGCTGACAAATCCCTGCTACTCAGGGTACGTATTCATGACTCCTCAGTGAATGCAACTGCTTTCTGAGTGCGTGCTAGACTTAATTTGCTATGAATGATAGATTTCAGAAGAACTTTAGATTTCAATATGTACTGCGAAATGTTCCCTGCTCAGCCGTTCCTGTAGAGTGCGGAAAATGGCAGGAAATCATTGCGAACAACAGCAAGTGTTATTTTGAGGGAGACATAATGGCTTGTTTGGTTTGACATCCAAAACAGATATAACTGCGACAAAAGCATTTAAATGCTAATCTGTCATTTACAGCGGGTAAACAAAAACTAACGCGCATAAAATCTGTGGTGCTTGTGAGCGAGCGCTCTAGAAGCCTGAAATACTGCTTAATTTAGAGAAGACAGGCGTCTCTTTGCAAGCAGAATTTATACCTGAAATATATGAATGTCGAGAGCAAAATTTAGGTACTCAAACCTCTGTTTCCCAGTGGTGGATTTGGATCATACAGTTAGGGGCAAAGAAAGGAGTGATTTTTCATTTGCAGTGTATTTCTCAGAGACGGAAATATGCAGGCAAATATTTTCCTGGAGCAGTTAACACCTGCGCAGTGCTATTGAAATGTACTCCACATGTGACCAAATTCAATAGATTACATAGAGATTCTAAATTCATCACACGTTCCTGCCTCTTGTATATCCTCATGCCCACAAAGCAATGGTAATTCTGATCAAGAGCCAAGGAAGTAAAAGGTGGCTCTGGATGAGCCTGGAAGAAATGTGTTTCCTTGATCACAGGCCAGGCTGTTTCCTAAGACACTTCCTTGAGCAACTGAGAAAAGCTTGGAGAACATTTCTAAAATCACAGTGCCTGCCACCAGCCTCCAAACTGTCATATGCAACCAGAGGTCACTGGGAATGATGCTACTGTCAAATGGCTCACCCCACTGCAGTGATAGAAAGAAAGGGTAGGTTTCTTTCCACTCTGGGATGAGTCTCCTTAGGTCAGCAAGTCTACTGTCAGCCTCCAGCCATGCCGCAGAGTGGCAGGTCTAGGCCCTCAGACATCATCTTTCTATAAATAAAAGGAATGAATGGACCTGAGAACTATCTTAGCATCACAGGTTTTGTCTCTGTTGCAAGGAGGTCTCTATGAATTTATAGTTTCATTAAAGCTTGTAAAAAGAAGAAGAGAACAGAGAAGTAAGAGGAATTTATTGCAATGTATTAAAAAATACCTTGAAGTCCTTACTCAGAGAAGATTTCCATCAACTTCTGTCAGGGCTGCCATGCTGTATGGATACACAGGCAAAGAGGGAAAAACCTCAGATTGCGCTGTGCACAAATGGAGCTTGAGAAGGAAACACACAATTTAAGATTCACCTGGTAGTTTAAAATTTACTTGAAAACTGTATTAGTCTCACTACCCTTCCTGCCTTCTTCCTATAAAGTTTAATTATTCTGTTGTGCCCAAGTTTGTACCGTACCTAGGTTTGCTTCGTTTTTATATATTTTTTTTTCTATTATGCCTGCTTGCATGTAGAAGTCTTCAATACACACACAGACAAATAATGAACAAAGTCTCTTCAATGGACAAAATGTGGTCATATAGCTAATCTCAATCAAGCAGACAAAATGACAGGAACAGAAAGAAACTCAGTCGCCTGCTCCTTCTCCTTGTAACATGGTGTGGTTTATCTGCTTATTATCTGCTTACATGGCTTTTGTCACGCAAGTCTCTGAGCTCCTGATAACTGCTGAGTAACTTGTACAGAAAACATGCCTTTATAGAAATAGAAAAATATCTTAATTTCCAGTTGATGACTGGCTGCCAAAACACACAAAAATAAAACCTAGTGCAGTGTCCTGGAGTTAATAGGACATTCTGTAATGATCTATCTGGATCTGACCTTGATGTGGTCAGACTATCTGCGGCAGAACTGGTTTTAGTCCTGGGACTTCACTTCTTAACTTTCCTTTGTCTTTTCCCCAAACACACTCTTCTGTAATACAGGAAAAAGCTATGTGTCCTCTTTGTATGAAGAACCACACTTTCTTGTGATTTTTAACATGTCCTGGTTTATAAATACATAATATATACCCCTGGAGTATAAATGTGAAACTTCTGTTGAGCTGGCAACTCTCCCAAGCCCCTCAAATGGACAGTCATTTGCTCTATGCCATAGGGAGGTGCAGGTTCATGGGAGGTCTCCTTCTGAACATCATTTGTCCAGTGCTTGCTGTTTGTTCTGTGACTGAAAACACTGAAGAAGCAAAGCTATGCCTTTCCTTCACAGAGCCTGCGTCAGAATGCACGTTAAAGACATCTTCCTAGAAATCTTAGATCGTAGTTGACAAGTTCAGAACCAAACCATCCTCCACTTAGCTTGAGACACTTACCCACAGGAGAAAATGTAAACGCTCATTTGACAATCACCACTAAAACTTCATGTTCTCTCTGATACTCTATTAGTGTTTATGTTATGCATTTGAAAGCAGTGCTAGGATAAAAACCTTCAGAAACTTTCTTCTCAAAAAAAGTTTCCAGCTCAATTTCAAGTACAGAGTTTCAAAGTATTCTGGAACTGTCTTAAAACTATTTTGTAGGACAAAGAAGCCAACACAGTCTTTGATATTACATTTTGAGAGTCTGTGAAATTACAATATTGCTTCAAAATATTTAATTATGCCTGTGTGGGCTTTGACATTGCTCTTTCAACTGACAAACATAATCTCATAGTGGGTCTAAGCCTCTCCACACAGATCTTACAAGCTTTACTCTGTTGTCAATATCCTGCCTTGGGTTTCATGACCTAGGTTTAGTGAATACTTCAGGACATCCAGCACATGGCATCAGACATCTTGATGACACCAAACCTTGCACGCTGCTGTTTAATGACCTCTTGTATTATTTTTGTCTGTTGACTTTCTAAACCCATCAAAGCAGATTACAGCCACTTATAGTGTTCATGTCTTCTGAGTCCTCTGCTCAGCTTAATTCAGCAAGGAAATCACCTTATCTGTCAGATATTCAGTGTACCCCAAAATCTCTCTAAAATACATCATAATCCTTCAGTTGGACTAAGAAAGTATCTCTTTTCAAAGATAATTACACAATCTGCTTTAAGCATCTTTTTCATTCTGATATACATAAAGGACCAGATTTTACTTCTTTCTCATTCTATTCTGTGAGCAGTTCCCTGATGTGAATGGTGTAAGGTATGAATACAGATGGCAGGCTATCACTTTTAGTTACATAGTTCTTTTTGAAAACCTCACATTTGTAAAATTACTCCAAAGCAATACAAAATAATAATGTACAGAATCTGAGCCCAGGCAGCACAGGTACACATATTTCTCAGGCATAATTCTTGATCGTTTTGCGTACTTATACCTGGGATAAAATTTGCTGTGATGAATACAAATGTGTTTGTCTTGCTTTAGACAGCCACTTCTTTTTTAATTGGAAAAGCGATTACAGCAGGATTTGCTGAGAGCTGCTGTTGCAACCCCATCCTCTGTTGTTGCTCCTTCTCAGGTGAAGAAAAATTAATAGGAATAAATATATATGTTAAGGCAGTAGCAGTCAGTGTTGTACCATTGCCAAGTATTATTTCAGAATATGCGATCAGGATTGAATGGGATGGAGGGAAAATACGAGAAATGATTGTTTTCAACCCTTTTGCTTGGACATATCTTTGCTCTGGATGTATAATCTGTAACCACTAATTCATACTTGTGAAGAGAAACTGAAGCTAAAGAAAATGAAAACTTCTTTAAGTAGCAGTTGATGTTCTGCATTAGCAACGAGGTTAATGTGAGCAGTATATTTAGTTGTTTTGTTTTCTCCTCAAAGATGACATGCTGCATTTATGCAGCAAAATTTTATCCACCTGACTAAAATTAGATAGTCCACATTTATGCTTCGAGTTTATGTCATTATCCCAGGAATGGTGTGGGAGTTTAAACCTATAATCTCTGCATACACAGGGAAAAGATGAGGACTATTCTGAATAAACGCAACAGCCTCAGAAATTCAGGTCTTGGCATTTGACTCATTTTTTTAATGAACCTAAAGAATAGGTGCTGGAAAGCAAAAGTGGAGGGGCGAGGAAGGACAAGTAACCAAGGGTACCATATGGGTATTTAATGTATCTGCCAGCCTGCTGTTTAACCACTCTGGAGCCTTGTAATAGTATTAGCTGACACAGACGTGTGACCGTGCTTATCGGACGTCACTGATGGGCTAAGAGACATGCTGTGGTGGTAAGCCCCGGCACTCCGGTTTACATTGCACGCTGCAGCTCTGAGTGGGAGCTGATTTAGCTCCTGCTAGTCATACTTTCAGATGGCCAGCTACTTAATAGATAACAAAACACTGCCAGGTGTAACAACTCTTGAGAGGTTTTCTGATTTTCCTGAACTTCGGTTGACAACTTCTGCTTCACTGCGTTGATAATTTTTTTTTAAAGCAATCTCAGAGCCCAGTCTACATCGGCAAACTGTATAGGCAGGGGGGAAGGCAACGGCAGCTCTCAGTAAATGACACCAGTTCTCAGTAAATTAGTTGTGTGGATTTGTCAGAAAATGACAATTTTCAATTCTAGCTCTCAGACCTGTCTTTCCTTGGCAGCTTTGCATACTGCAGCATATTGCATACTATCTCTGCTTCCTACAATAGGCCGTAAATTCAGAGAGGCAGGAAGTAAATACCTAATCCAAACCCAGCATCAGTGTTATTTTGTTTGGATACTACCTCACTGCACTCAGCTGCACCGTGTCTTTCCAGAACCGAGCTCTTACAGTGAGCTCATGTTACGATAACGGGTGCAAGGCAATACTAAAATGTAATGGAAAATATTGCCATTTCCTTCAGATGCCTATTTCCCATTAACCTGAAAAATTACCTTCTCACTTACCTGCCATGTCTGCCTAGCTGTAAACCTGATATCCTATGTTCCAGATCTATCATAAGCCTGCTGGTTTGGGTCATGACACGAATCCATGATGATGAAGATATCCTTTGAACAGCCTTAAGAATAACTCATGAGCCTACTGAAAACTACTTGCTCTTTTCATTTGCTCAAACTTCTGTGCTAAATTCTTAAAAGAGCGTTTAATGGATGTAAGAAAGTTTTCAGAAATTCCTGAGAGGCAGGAAAAGGAAAAGGAACTATTATCCCAGAGAGCACGTAAACAGAAACCATTCATCTAAAAGCCAGAATACAGCAAGACTCCATTATGAGGCAAATTTTGTACTAGTAAAGCCCTAGTTTCTCCTTATTCTATGTTATTTCTCCATTATCTTTCAGTCAATATAAAGCCAGAGTAGACCAGATACTGTGGTTCCTTTGTTCTTCCATGAAATTATTAAGCAGGCAAGACAACAATTGTGCATCATTTCTGTACACATCTACAGTCACGTGTGTTCATGTTTGTGCATGGGTAAATATCTGTATACATGCTCATTACAATGGCTTTTCAGTAAAATTAACAAGGCAAGCACTGCAGGGCTAATTAGTTTTTATTGCTCAAAAACTTGGCAAAAAGTTCTTATTTCCTCCCATTTAACAGTTTGGACTTGAATTGGCTCCATTTCTGTCCAAATCAAAATCTAGCTTAACTGTTTTCAGCCTCGCTGGGAATGTTAGTCCACAATGAAGAACATTTATCTGATTCAGTGTTTCAGTGCCTTGGATCCATCTTTTACTGCGGACCTAGTGCAAGGTCAGAATAACGCGTTTGAGTTCAGTGTCCAGTCCTTATCTAGCCAGAACAGCCATGAATAAGACAACTTGCAAAATGCAGTAATTTGTAAGTTTTGTCCACAATTAGGAAAAAAATACAATTTCTGGGATTCTTCTGCTGTCAGACCAATTGCCATTCTTTCCTTCTGTCAGATGGCCTTTGATCTTTGTCCACCATTCTGCTGTTTTCNTTTTTTTTTTTTTTCCTCAGGTAAGATATAAACATGAGAAGCAGACCAAGGTTTTCGAGTTGGAGTAGAACCATTTCTTCCATGTGCCTTATCCTGCCAGTTCAATATACAGCACGTGTTAAGTCCTGAGAATACATCCGATCTGAACTATCTCATGGCTAATAAAGTAAAGTTATAGCAATGTGATTCACTTGAGAAAAATATAGAACACTGTCTGTCCCTATGTTGCTCAACAGAAACAGTAATAGAAAAGTTTATGCAGACTAGCAAATTATTCTCACAGCAGAAGACATATTTAGAGACTCTGAATTAAAAATGAGCACATATGCTTTTATTCCTGGAAGCGTGACATCCACAGTATTGGCAGTTTGGGACCCAGTGTGACAGATTCTTAAGCAGTTCCCACCCTTCTGGAGTACCAGATTAATTCTCCACAGATGAATATGATGTAAATATGAAACACTTGGCTCCAGCTCGAAGCAGTCAAAAGTGATTTGCTGACTATCCCACCAGCATTTCAGCAGGCTCTGAGCTACCTTATTATTCCTGTCAGCAAACTCTCAGATGGCCAATTCCAAAAGCTTCTGCTCCCTTCCCAACAATGCGGCAACTGCTAGTGAAATGCTCAGGCAAAACAAAACTGACCCCAAAAAAATCAATTAACTATAGCAGTTTAATTTCAGATTCTGTGTCACTGAATCAGTCAACCACCTGAGGGGACGGAGGACCTGGCTGTACCTCGAAGCATTTAAAGTGCTGCATCAACTGCGACAAGGAGCTTTGAGAACAGCTGTAATCAGCAACAACATTGTGCAGGTGTGCTGCTTACGTGGTGTGTGTGCAATGTTAACTTTTGAGTAGTAACTGATGAGAAGAAAATATACTACTTCATTTCCATTGCCAATCTAGGCTTTGCTCTATAAAAATACCGTCCCAGCTACTTCTGGGTAGGGCAGATTAATTTCCTAAGTTGATCACACAACATAAAGTTTGGATATTACATTCATGATACAAATGAAGCACTGCAAAAATGACCAGGCTATAACGTCACCAGTCCTACCAGAGACCATTCACATATATGAAGATGTATTTCGGCATTTTTTCCCTTAGGCATAACACGTACATTACCACATTGTCACAATGTCTTTGAATCTGTTCTAATTTTCCCAATAGTGCGATAAATTTTTTTGACTTATCTTCTATTTCTGTTTCTGTGCCTACAAAGAATACCGTTTAACAGCCCGCGGCAGGGGGGCTGGAACTAGATGATCTTTAAGGTCCCTTCCAACCTAAACCATTCTATGATTCCACGATTCTATTCTCCTGTTTAGAATAATTCAGCATGTTTTGACTTAGTTGTTTGAAATTTGAAGCATTTTTATCTTAAAGGCAGATGAATTACAAAATCTATCACATCTGTATGAAACTATCAACAGAACTGAGTCTGACCTGAATGAGATTTTGAGGATTTAGAAAAAAGGTGGTTCACTGCTTATTTTACAGAAGGTGGATGACAAGACCAAAATGTGCTGTATCTCATCTCTCTTTCACTGAACCAATCATTGTACTCAAATGCTGAATTTTAAGAGATGACTTGCAGTTAGGTACATGCTTAAGTTCAGACCAAATAGTATGTACAAAGTATAATCCACAAGTAACATAATGTGATGACAAGAACCAGGTATTCCCTATCTATTCTGTAGACAATGTGATCACAACTTTTATTATTAACCGTCATGGTTTCAAGGAGAATGACTACAACAGTTCCTAAGAAGTGGTATGTTGTATGCATGTCACCAAATTTATTGCTTTGTTGGTATAATGCAATGGAGCAGCTCTCAGGAAGGAGCATGCCTTTGTGTGATTAGCTGCAAACTTCTTCTTCAGAAGCTAAGGACAGTTTAAAATTAAAAAATACCCCCAAGGCATAAATATTTCTTTTGCTGTCTTCCAATACCTAGCTAAATTTCTGTGGAACACGCTTTGCTGCTGTGCACTTAAGTAAGACATTGTAGCCCATTAGATGATGGATATCTGCTGAGACAAATTTAACTCTCATTTATTTCAGTACAAACTGAAGATGCTGTTTGCAAAGAATCCTCAAAGCCAGTGCCTCAATCCTGTGCCAAATCCAGCTCTTTCCTATCAGCATTTTGGAAAAGCTGCAGTTTCCATCCAAACAGAAGAGGATAGGAGAAGCTACGCAGACAACTGACCTTGCTGCCTCACAGGATGAGAAAATTGAGAGGTCTCTTGAACTAATATGGTGAACGTGGAGCAGGACACAAACCCTGTTTTGTCTGTCTTTCTCCTACCTCTGGTGAAGTCGGGCATGCTGCTGTTAAGCTTTTGAGAGCTGCATTTCGTGATGCAGCACTGGAAGACAACATGGCAAGACCTTACCCATGCCA
>RSEF01000002.1:129595310-129620597 GCA_003993805.1 Himantopus leucocephalus | reverse complement strand
TGCAGATTTTGTATTTAGCAATGTTGCAGAGTTATCCAACTAAGCCAACATTTTCTAAAATGCATGGAATGCCTCAAAATTAAAGCTCGGTACTTAAATGATTTAGACGCCTAAGTAAAACTCAATTAATGTAATACAGTTCAGGGTGAGTTTAGATGGTTCACCTCTTCCTCTTCCATTCTTTACACTTTTTTACAAGTGAAAAAGCAAACCTTGGAAGAAACACTCCTTCCACAGACTGCTTTTCAGCAGCAACAGAAAAAGCTGGGGTAACAGGAGTTCAGCTACCAAGCACTTAAGGAAAAATATTACAAAGTGGGACACCTTGGGATTTATGTCAAAAACATTTCTGAAGGAACTGCTTATGTTTTCTCTTCCTCTCCATAAGATAAGTGCTGGAAACTGCTGACAAGGATTATATCTGAATATATAGATATACATACGTACGAGCATAAACATATAAATACATATGTATAAAAAGGCAGAACTCATGGTTTGAAAGCTGGACCCGATGGGAACCATCTGGCTCGTGTCAGGGCAGGGCTGTGGCCTCTCTCCTGGGCTGGGGCTCTGGGGGCCACCGGTGCGATGGGGCTCAGGGTGTGTGTCGGCCAGGTCACCCACCCCAGCCAGCACTGCGGCAGAACAGACCGCGTTACCCCTCTGCTTCTGGGCTCGCTGTAGGAAACCTCTCATGCCTTCTATGGCTCCTTTGTCTCCTGAAATTATATATAAGATCTCATTGAGGGTTTTTCTGGCGTTATACAATGTCTTGTATACAATGCATTGTGAGATTGTAAAATATTGGTGAATGGGATTACTCCCCATCACATGACCTGCTTACACTTGAAATGTTCTTTTGAGTCCCCTTTTATTTGCACAAGCTGTTAGACTAAAGTGCCAGACACCGTATCATTTTCCCTCACACGGATCACCTTATTTCCTATTGTTAGAGAAACCAAACCACCACACATTGTGTCAAGTGACATTTCTTAAATGCCGCAAGATACAGAAAAAAAAATGTTCTTTTATGTTTTAGATTGATACCTTGACTTCTGTTTCATTTCACTGCACTAAAATACTGAAGTCTACTGGGTAATAAATATTCCCTTACTAACCCTTCTAAAATCTCTACATAGGGACTAAAATTTGCTCCAAAGACATTTGATTCTAAAGGACAAACAACTGACAGATTATTTTTCTTTAGCAGATTTCCTAATCACATACTGCCTTTGTTTCACTAGCTGAGTATATAATGATGTCCTTTAACAACTGCCATATTTCAGCATCTCTAGACTTCTGGTATGTAATTTTTATGAAATCAGTGGCAAGAAAGGAAATTTGAAACGCAAGACTCCAGATACAAAAAATATGAGCTCCACTTACAGTATTTCAAGCGTTGCCACATTTCTACTTACAGGATTTATTCTATTCTAAATCCAGTATAAAAATACAAATTTTATTGATTAAATAATTTTGAAAAATGCGGGGTGTACCTCCTGGTACAGGGAGCGAGGGGGGAAATTACTGGACTGTAATATTCTCCCTAGTCTTGAACTTGTTCTCTATGGTTGTCAACTTTTATCCATCTGTCTGAGAAACTGCAGGGATGGAAGCAAAGGGGTAATTGCCTTCCAAATGAATCTTGTTTTTAGCTAACCCCTAATGAAATCAGCATCCGTAGGACAGAAGGAGCACGGTATGACAAGGAAGGCTTCCACATCAGCCTTGCCTGAAAGCAGACCTGACACAAGATGCTCCCTAACATGCGCCTGCTCAATATTTGCTTTCCACAAGGACTGTTAGGATTAATGAGGGCCCATTTCTTTGCTATTTGTCAATGATTCACACCAGCATTCAAAAGAAAAAAAACACTCTCCTGTATTTCTCAATGCAAACATTTGATGACCCTGAGAAAGCCTAGTAGCTAAATGTTTCCAAGCCACAAAAAAAAACCCCAAACCCTTGAAAACATGACAGACTCCAAAGATCCAAACCTGGCTTTACCAAAGAAAAACAACGGTGTCTTGTGTAGGTCCAACGATGTAGCAGAGATGCTAACCAGCTGTCAGGGAGCAGCGCAGCACTGTCTTCCGCGTTGCTGGAAATGGGCCCCAGCTGTACTTTGTCCCTGGCCTTGGAACAAGGGGAGCTGCTGTGGTTTGGCAGGGGGGTGGGTGGGGGGACACAGTGCATTTTTCTTGATGTTTCCCTTGAGTGTCTTTTTTTAACTACATTTCTGCTAATTAACTTCACCTCCAAGCTGCGCAGGGTAACTGCTTCCCCTCCAGGTTGCGGAGTGACAAAAAGCCCCTACAGTCGCACGTTGTTTGAGCAACCGTTTGGGTGCGAGCAGCAGAAGGACACAGATTGACTAAACAAACTCAAGCAACCGAAATAGCACAGTTAACCAGAAACAAGCAAACAAACACAAAACTCAGCTCAGGGACCATGTGACCTTGAAATATCCGAAATGCGCTTAGCAATGCCCTCTCGCTCAGAAAACTCCTGGCACACTGCTAGGAAAAGTGTAGAAAAGGAGGATGAGGTTTCCCGTAAGAACAGACACAAAAGGGCCCATGACAGGGTAGAGCAACAGCTCACCTCGCTCTTTATCACACATCTGAAAGCGCCCAAGGTCAGGGAAAGAGTATAAAAGTGAAGAGCTCAGGGGAAGATTTTGCTCGGTACATACTCCCAACCTCAGCAACCCGTGGCTGGGGACTTCCCGAGCAGCATTCGAGGGATCTTTCCTTGTGCTTACGCTCTCTGTTTTCCTTGTTTGGACATGAGTTCCACTTTCTGAGGGCTTACTCGTTTGCAATAAAACTCTCTGATTAGCTGTTTTACCATACCAGCTTGTAGGATTAATTTTTTTTAGTAAGTGCTAATATAATTGCACCAGTTTTGGTTTATTTTTTTTTCCCCTACCATATTTGCTCCTTTCAAGTTGATTCCAGGAAATTTCCTCAGCTTAGTGGAATCTTCTATTTTGAAATTAAGTATTTCCATAGCAGTTCCCTTTTATTTTTGATTTTTAATGATGACACATTTCCAAACAATATGCTCATTTTTAATAGTTTTTTTCCATGGTTACATTTTGAGACATACATTTATGGGGTCTAAACATCTGCTCTTTATATCACACCTTATCGTGGGGGTTTTTTGCCTTTTCAGCCTCTTTGGTCTCCTTCAGTTTTTCACAATTCTTGTCCTCACCCAGACAAAGCAGCGGGTAGTACAGCTGTAGCATCTCATTCTTTCTGTTTATATCTGGGATTCTGGGTTCCTCCTGACAGAGTGAACTCATCACTGCTAATGTATAGGTGCCTTCCTCCAATGGCAGAACTTTCTCTGCCATTCATACATACTTTATAGCTTGATATTACAGTTTGATGATTTCTCTTCCATCGAGGCTCTGAAACACTTATTTGGCTAATATCCTCAAATAAAACTAGGTGTTTCACTCCATTTGCCGTATGTTTTTAGAGTTATATAATTTACATAGCACCCTAATAAATATTGGTCTTTCTGATTTACATATCTGGCTTTATTAGGACTTTGCCAGCACTGTTTTTTGCTTGATCTTTGTCCTATTTTTAATTAAGGAGAGAGCTTTTTTTTACTTTCTCTCTGGTAGATGATCACCCTTCACCTGCCATATTTTCCCTACTTTTTGTTTGAAAAAATTTTTTATAATGACTTCAGTTCACTTGTTTGTGACATAGAGAAATGACTAAAGGCAACGTTAGATGAAGACTTTACCCAAGCTCACCAACTGCATCAATTCTGGTTTTCAGCAAGTGCAGCTCAGCCTTTTTCTGAGCCATGCAAGAGTGAGGAATTGGAACAAGGTGAAGATAAAACTAAGAAAAGTTAACTCCACTCATGGAAGATTTATACATATTGTCTAAGAAAACGTCAGGCCCTACTGAACCTCCAGAAGCCCAGGTACCGTGCTCTAACAGCACCAACTATTGTAACGACGTCCCTGCTCAACTCCATTTGCTGCCCCCACGTGTTTTTCCTCCCTCTTGCCCATCACCGACTCAGCCTATGATGCTCTCTGAGATCAGTGTGGTGCACACAGTGATCCTCTACTGGCTGCTGCAGCACTACTGTAATGAAGATTAACTGTGACCATGAGTCACAGCGGAAAGCAAACAAATGTTAAACAAGAAATTTGGAAGACACAGATCTGATATGATGGAACTTTGTGCTGAAATCAAATATCACTGAGCATGCTGGTCTGTCCACAACGCCCAGCAACACTGATACGGCCGCCGTGGCCCTGCATCCAAATTAATAAGCCTTGCCTCTTACCAAGGTGAATTAAGATGAGGGATAGCACCAAAGGGTGATGCAGCAATCCAGCTGCCAGTCCTGGGGTGGACCAGTTGGAATTAGCTTAGGAATTTTTGCCCTGCAACCCATTTCAGAATCTGGAGGAGGCTGACTGCACCGATTATAAATTCAGCTTGTCCAAAGTATACTGGAAGAGTAGGCAGGTTGCAGCATCTCAGAGGAGAAGCTTCACATCTGCTTACTGAACAAAAGGAATTTTCAAGCCAAAAGACCAGGACGGAATTAAGAATCAATGACTACGGATAAATATCTAAAGCAAAATCTGGATGCATCTGAAGACTTCCTTACTCTTTTATCTCTGCTCTTAGCCTTTCTTTTTGTTTTCCCACCCACTAAGCGAATTTTATTGACTTTAAATTAAATATTAATTCACTTTTCAAGCTACACTGTAGAAATCTGATCAAAGGCAAACGGTTACTATGATAAGTAACAGTTAAATTCTGTAAGTATAGTGTAATCTATAAATTTTCTTTTAAAGAATAGCACGGAACTAAACATGTCAAAAGACTAGGATCAACTGACATGTACACCATTACACTGATACACCCACAATATATTGGCTAAAATAGCTTATTTCCCATTAAAAGCAATAGAAACAAGACATCTGAGTCCCTTAGGTGTGTAAGCTTGAAAATCTCTGCCAGCATTATTCAATGAGAAGTTTATTTAATTAGTAATGGTAAGGGAGGATAAAGTCTGCCTGCCTTAAGTCTAGAATATGTAAGACATATTTCTTCCACAGAAAGAAAAGATGGTCCAGATGTAGGGGACCGTGTAGGACATGAAAGATTTGGATCCAGCTTCCTGCTTTGTCATGGACTTTCTGTGTGACCTTAAAATAGCTGCAGTGTACCTCAGGTCCACATTAGTACGACAGGGCTTCTCTGCTCTGGCAATTGATTGTAAATCTCAAATCACTCAATATTACGAGGCACTCAGTACTAAACCAATGACATTAGGGACAGATGAGAACATACATCTACTTGTCTGCATTTAATTTGTAAGCAAGGCTCATTAACTTTACTCCCCAAATACTATAAAATGTTCATGCTTTCTTTAATAGCTGTGTTTTCACCCCAGAGGTGATCTCGTGACACTAAATCTTTACTAGGAGTGATTTACACAACAAAAAAGCTGGCAATATCATATTAGATTTTTCTCAAGCAAAACATATACACCTCTCTGGGGTACCTTGATTTTGGGCTGGTCTGGTGACATGCTGATGTGACCTAGCACAGCTGCAAAGCACCGCACTTTGCATAGTAACTTTTATATGCACATGCCTAACACATATGCACGAGCTGTCAGTAAACACGAGGGAACAGCTGACCCCTGCTTAGTTTAAAATTCTGTCCTACACAGTTGGAGAAAACACTGCTTTGCTTCCACAGAAGCAATAGTCTCACTCACAAGTAGGTGAGTCGTCAGACCTCCTGCTTCAGTAGATGGCTGTCACTATGCCGAAGTTCTGCGCTATGAATTACGACATGGCAAACTGGAGAACCTTCCTATGAAATCACATGGCCGCTACCTGCTCTTTTTGATCATAAGGCCACCCCCTTCTCTTTTGAACAAAAAGTTACGTGACATATTGAGCTAAGGGTTTGTAAGAAGAATTGAGTAATATTGCCATAGCTTTTAGGTGCCAAAGCCTTAATATGCACATTTAGATAATTGGTGCCTACTTTTCTCTTACTCCCTACCTTGTCCTTGGTCATCTTTTCTGCTGATCTCTTCTAGCCTTAGGGAAATTATCTGGTGACTTAGACTGCCTATTCCATTTTTCTTGAACCCTCCCCATATGACATAATGTCAGCGCTGCAGCTCAAATGTTAGGTTACTTATACAGGATGCAAACACAGTTATCTAAATTGCACAAGTTATTCCAACCAACACACATCTTGCTGCTGACAGAGGTCTCCTTCCTTTGACACGGGACAAGCCAGCCAGAGCATCGACACCCCGCTCTGTCCCCAGGGCAGCTCGTCTCCAAAAGGGGCTGCAGCCCATCTGTCCCAGCAGCCAGCCCTCCTGCACGGCCCTCAATGTGCCCGGTGCCTTTCTGTGGCGAGGCTCCACGCAGGACCGGCTGCTGTGCAGGGGCTGAGCTCTCAACATCACCGAGCCCGCTAGACTGGAGGGTTCCCTACGGTCAAAGGACTATACTGGAGATCCATACCATTGGGCAAAAGAAACAGCATTCACTGGCACAACTGCGACTACAGGTTTTGGGTGAAAGGGGAAGAAAAGACTGCTCTTGCTGTTCAGACACAACCCGGCTCCGTGTTTTATGTCTTCATTTTGATCTATTATCTCACTCCCGTTTTTTGAGAGTACTGTAAATCTCCTTTAACAGCAACTGTGTTTCAAAATAGCACCCTTAAGCCTAGGAAATCTACCTTATCTGTATCTACCTTAACTCACCAAACAATGAATGCCAAAGTATTTGACATCATTGTATAAATTTATCAGGGTTTTTAATCCACTGAAAAATGTATCTTCTTTTTTCGCAAATGCTAGATCAATGTTAGGGTGGCCAGTGCACACCAGAGTCGATGGGTGTTTGCCTTTCTACTATAAACACGTCAGGAGACTTAGGTGAACATCCCTCGGGAGGGGAGGTTTCATTTTAGAGAAGTTTTAAAACAACAGTTATGGTAATATTAAAAAATAAATATTTTAGCAAAAATAGTAAAAATATTGTGAGATTCTTCTAAATAGACCATAAGAAAACAGGAAGAGAGCACTGTGGGTTTTTGCTTGACTCCCTTCTAATTGACTCCTTCGTGCATGTGTAACAGGGAAAGTAAAACTGTATTTACACAGGCATGGGAAATGAAAAGGCGAAATCCAGTCAAAAACCTCTATTCTTCTTTTGAGTTTTACCCGTGTACCTCTGTGCAGGTTCAGTGTCGCTTCTGTGCCCGTAAGTGCTATTTGCCTATGAGAGAGCAGTGGAGGAAGTGTGGGAAAGAACTGCTTCTTCCAGCCACCGTCACACAGACCAAGCCGTGGCTACCGTTGGCACTGCTGTAGGCAAACTGATCTGCCCCAGGGATTCCCCAGTTAGTGTATGCCTTTGAAGCACTGCTCCTCCTGGAAGGACCACTCTAGTTCAGCCTAGTTCCCAAGGGATAACACTCTTTTTCACATAACTGGAATATGGGGAAAGGTTGAGACCTTTTGAAAGTTTTCCTCCCATCTTCCCTTGTAAAAAAAGGGAGGGGGAAGAAGCATCAAACAGATTTGCAGTTGTGCCTCCCGCTTGCCGTGACTGACACGGGCTCTCCGGCAGCTTGCATGCTGACTTTCTGCTTGACTTCACAAGCAGAAGACATCTGTGCCTGCGCAGTGCCCTGTGCAGCTGCACCGTGCCTTTCCAGAGAAGCCCTGGGGGAGGACGCCTCCATGAAAGATTGGCAGCAATAAAACCCTGCTAGCAACCGTGCTCTGTTAACCACTTCTCTGTCACACACAGCCTCCTTCCCAGGAACCCTGGCTTAGGTAAGGGTTGGGTTTTGGTTTTAAATCAAATTAGGGAGGAAACAGATAATGCTGGAGTTATAAATGCTGAAGTTACATTAATGTGAATGCGGTATTGCTGAAATGTATCAGACACGTTATCAGGGATTCAGTGCAATAATGGGTATTTCCAAGATTAGTCTTATGCTTTCAATTTCATACCCCCCTCAATTAAAAAAATTAGCTTCAAATAATGACAGAAATCAGTCTGAAAGGTAAGGACACTTGTGAGTCAGTCACACCAGCTCTCTCCAAAGGAAACTCATTTGCTTTCAGAAAAGAAAAGTATTTCAGAAGAACTTATGCTCCATACAGGCATTACTAATATCAGTGACACAATCTTGTAATAAGACTTGTCCTGCCATTCCATCACTGCTGGTGTTAACAAGTACTAAGAATGCTGCCTGAAGAGCATGTCTAACCCTCACCTATTCTCTCTGTAATACACTCATCAAGCAGATTATCCTTCAGTACAAGATCTCTCATCTCTGTTAGCTACTCTACCTAAAAGACTGTCTCTTCAGCATACTTATTTCATCCAAAACTACACATACAAGTATGTAACAAACCGCATTGATTCTTCCTGAATTAAGCAGACTGAAGAAGCTACTGAAAAGGTAGGAGGAATTATTCACCATTTCACTGTTATTACAGCAGCTACAGCATTTTGGGTTAATTTTCCATATGTAGTTTAGAATGAAATCTGTGCACACCAACCTCACCATCAAGCAGCAGAACATATCAACCTAAAATTCAGATTACAATAAACTAGTATCAGGTTCACTGAAGCATGTATAAGGATTGACCTGAAGGTCAAACTTTCCTAGCAAAAATACTTCTAGAATACAATATTTACCAGAAGAAACTAAATGCAGCTAGAAATTAAGAAATTGCTCCTATCTGTATGTCTGTGACACTTGGGCTGAATTTTGCCACTTAAAAATGGCCAAACAGAACCATAACAAATGTGAATGATTTGACGATTGGAACAGACTTCAGGCCAGCTGAAATTTGCTATGGATATTCTTTTAGCTAAACAAGTTGTTTCCTATTAAAAGTATCTTCTTTCTTTCATTTATTCTTTCTCTTCTTTCCTTCTTTCTTTCTCTTTGTTTTCTTTCTCTCTCTCTCCCTCTCTTTCTTTCTCATCTACTGCTTTTCAGAACTTCACATCTTCATTTTTCTCTCTGTGTGAGATTCTTCAGTTCACTTTTCATGGTGCACCCACCTCCTCAACACAGTCATGAGGAGAAGCAGGAAACTCAGTGCATAAGGCTACAATGGGACCAGGACACACATCCTCTACCAGAGTTGGTGGAGTGAAAATATTTCTGGTGAAAATCTTTCACTTCTGAGTCCTCACTAGGATGTCCTAATATTCAGCTAAGGGGACAGGGGCACTTTTTCACCAATAACTGCATCTAATCCATCCCCTTACCACTATGCCTATAACTGACACATGAAGAGAAAGGGCAAACATTTACACTGCTCTTTCTGCAATTTCCTAACTGGCCACTGCAGTGGCCTTATAAATCACCTTACAAAGTTTATTTTCCCTTTGCTTTACTATTTTGAAAAATCCACTTTTAAGTCAACTTAAAAAGCATTTTAAAGACCCAGAGAAACTCTATTACTTAGCATACTGTTCACAGGATTTAGCTTGTGTATCTTCTAAAATAATTGGTCAGCTCTGTTCAGTTTTGTTTCCTGTACCATTTATTGACCTTTGACAGAATAAACAGTAGACGTGTAGGGATTTCTTACTCTCTTTCTTGCCAAAAATAACTGGGACTTTTCTCAGATTATAATGTCTTTTGTAATGAACTTCACTCTAGCATGAAACCACACCATACTTCTGTCTTCAACTTCAAGCTTTCATGTATCATTTATTAAAGTAACAGAACACCAATCTAGACTTCTAATCCTGTCTGGAGAAGCATTCTCTTTCCTCCCAACACACAAGTTGCTCATCAAGGTGATCCACAGGACCTTCAACCTCATGACTCACTTCTGGAGGAACACCGTCAAACACAGCAAATTGCACTGCACAGACCTGCAGTTAGGCAACGAACTGTAAAAAGACACAGAAAATCTTAAATCATAAGATGAAAAAAAAATGCTGGCCATGTGCCGGTCATGGGCCGAGGGAGAGCCACCTGTGCTCAGTGGAAAGGGTTATTATATGTTCTGCCAGGACACAAGGGAAAACAACAGAAGCATCTCAAAATTACTCCAGGCTTTTGGTCCTCATTTTGGATTCATGAACATGGCCTATCCATCCCCAGAGCTTGAAGTGGGTTTCCAGCCACCTGAGTTGAAGATGCAGAAGTGGCTAGTTATGATTCCTGCCACGGTATTGCAAGCGCTCACCATTCCTGCAATTACCTTATGTATCACCAGTAAAGAGACCAAACTGTACCGTGCTGGCGTGAAGGGCTGCTAAGTACAGAACAGACTTCTGATCAGATACATCCCAAACTTAAAGCTCTAAATTATGTCTAAGTTTTTTGTCCCTCCGGTTTCAATTCTAAAAAAGGCTGTAGGATTCAGTCAAACAGGACTGGCCTCATACCTCTGTACTCTTTCCATATTAGATGTTTTGCCTTTTTGTGCTAAATGCTGGCAGGAATCATCTAAAGCACGTTGAAGTCAATGTCGGTGTTTCAACAGAATTCAGGGGCACTAGCCAGGTTTTTCTGTGCTATAATCTCCTAAAATGTATTTGCATACATACATACATAGACGACAGACCAAGATACTTTTGGAACAGTTTTTTTCAAATGGCATTTAACTCCACAAAAGAACTTCTATGAAAAATGTTAATAGCTAATATAAGAAAATATAAAGGCTTTGTGAAAATAATAGAAATGGAAATTAGTTCCCAGTTCTTCTCAGAGCAAGCCTGTAACACTTTTAGATGATCTCTTGCAGTCGGCAAAAGAACTACCTTAACTACTTTAATTTAACAATATCCACTGTTGTCCAGAAAAACCTGCCCCAAAGCCAAACACAATGGTAGATACTTCAGTAAAGCAGAACAGAGACCACCCGAGGAGCCTTCACTAAGCAATCCAAAAGGAGATTATAGCGCGTGGGAAAGAAACTGTGTGCACGTGAGTTTGTAAACAAAACTTGATGCCATTGTTGTCTGTCATAGAAACCTGACTGACTGAAAAAGTACAAAAAATGGCACCACCTCAGGAGTTCAAGTACCTTCTCTAACAGTACATTAAATCAAGGCAAGCTGGACTGTCTCAAAGCATGGCAGCAGCCACCCCTTCCAATGGGGCATTCTGCAAGTGGCCAGTGACATCCGAAACTGTCACAACTCGTCTGTCCTTGGGATAGCTCTGGCGTGTGCCATACCTGAGCTATTTAAAGCAATGTCTAACCCTTGTGGTTGCATCAGGAGGGACACAATGAAAGATGAGTGAAAACACTGAACTCTGGGTAACAAATGTGCCCCGGACTTCTGCAGTGAAGCTCATTACTGCCTTGGAGAAAAAAGATCTCCCTTTAAGAGCTGTTTTGTGAAGAACTTTGCTCCTGTTGGACTTTTATTTAACTCGCCTTTTAGAGGCTAGAACAGAAAAGCTTAGATAATCCTAGAAGTTTTTTTTATCAGTCCAGTGAAGTGCCAGTTTTCAGGCAAGAGCTTAGGGAAACACAATTCCATTTCCCACAAGCAGCAGGCATAAAAGGTTCTGAGTGAGGAACGAACCTGAGCCTCAGGGATCGGGTAAGACTCACCCAACCTCCGAAGTTCACCTTGTCATTCAGATAAAAATGTCCTCAGACTTCAGGTTTGCATCCCATTTTCTGGCTCCTGTCTTTCCCTACATTTTAGAGGAAATCCTGTATGAATATTTATAACAAGTAGCTACAAGATGACTTGAAAATTCAGCAAATATGATTCAGGCAGTTTGTAGGTGCTTAAGCACTGAGAGAAAACCACTGCTCTGATTGCCTCCGCCATCTCGCATGTTTTCTCATTGTGCAATATTACCAGTTTAAAAAAAGGGCTCATCGGTCAGTATTATATATACTTACACATAGGATATGCATATCTAAAAGCTCAAACACCACCAAATACACTTTTTGGAAATAAGGGCTAGTTTGTTAATATGTAGACTTAATGGTTACGATGTCTAAATGTGCTTTTCAAAGACAACTTGCCCCTTTCCATTGTTGCTCAAAAACAGTAGACGACCTGTCTCAGGTATGGCATGTGGAGTACAGGTATTCACTCACTCATAGTGCCGTAACACTCATGTGGAAAGCATACTGTACACTTAATCAAACAACCTCAAATGCAGGGCTGTTGTCCAGGTCCCAACCAGTGCAAATCAAATACGCTTAAATGGAAATACACTTACTTATCCCACCTGAAAACCTGGCCTTACTGCATACCTCCCCAAAGAGAGAGTTACCACGGCATGTAAAGAGCAGACTGTGGTGGCTTCATGAAAAGACCCTACTGGGATACTTTTTTGATCTCACTGTCACTTTGAAAGAGCTGCGTCAGTGTCACATTCTTGTTTTCAAAGGACCTGGGGTTCAGTGCTATGCGTCAAATATTCACATACCTTCATCAAATAGAAAACTCACGAGTCTGCCATACGTCATGATAAATACCATGTTTTTTTTCTGAAATAAGTAACATGCAGAAATCTCTCTGGCTTCCTGCTCACTTGGGAGCAGTTTTTTGCTCTGATACATCTTGCAACAAAATGAGAGGCTCAAACAGAAAGGCCAGTTTGCAGGTTATCATATAGATTCGTTTTGTTCTCCGCTTTACAAAAGCAAGACAGAGTTGGTTCATCCAGCCAGTAAGGGCAGCGCTTTGCTTCCAACAGATCTGGTCTGGATAATCCTTCAAATAACATCGCCTTCACATCATTTAATTTATTAGTGTATCTCCCTGACATCTGCTGGTTTCCAAATATCTTACGTGAGAGAAGACAATGCACTGGCACCTGCTTATGAAAACATGGAAAGGAAATGCAACATTTTTAGGACATATGATCTGCCTCTGGGTGAAGGGAAAGGCACAACACCCTGCTCTGTCCACTCAGGCATGACACAGCTTAAGTGACATGTCACAGCTGAAAATCCAGCTCGCGAGATGCCTCTGACGTTACTGAGGGGCATGCTGTAATGCACAAAACATTACCATCCTAACCAGAAATACCGCAGTACATATTTTAAAAGGTATACACAACTGATGCTGGTCTATACTCAATTTATGGTAACAGCTATAAAAAAAAAAAGGATATAAGCAGAGGTAAAAAAGGCAGTCCTCATACAGTTAAATTGCTCTCCTAACTTAAGAAGGGCAACTAGGGCTGGGGTGAACTGGAGTAACACTCTCTTATCCGTTACGGCAAAGGATAGCTGTTCTTGTGCAGATTGTACCTGCTGGTAACTCACCGTGATCTCCTATATTCTAAATCCTAGCACGTTTCTCTGTGCAAGAGCTACTGTGCGATTCTGTGAATGGTGTCACAAGTGCAGGCACACTCTAGTTAAAACTTTGTTTTGCAAAATGTTACCAATTAGACCTTATTTCCAAATACTGAGAATGGATTTCCCCCATTTTTTAAAATAAACATTCTTGCTTTCTTTCCCCTTTAACAAGACTCATCATGAATCCTCTTTAATTTTCCTTAATGTATCCACAAAACCAGAGTCAGTGAAGCCCCTTCTCACAGCTCCAGGAAGGAAAGATCCCTTCCCTCCGTTCATACAATGAATGGGGATATTCCTTGGTGCCAGTGCTTGAAACCAGCAATAGACTGTCTGAATATGACTTGTATCCTTGCCCCTGGCACTGCTTCCAAAATTTCAGCATCTGATGTACTGAGAATTAAGTGCCAATAATAAACAGGTCAGTTCAAAGGACTTTTTAGTCATTTTATTCCAATAGTAGTTTTTAGTTAAGTTATTTTAAGAAGTTTACAGCAAGACCTTTCAGCACACCACAGATAAGATCTCGGGGTTGGAGGGAATCTGTATGTAACTGAGGAATTAAACACCTCTGGAGCAAGACAGATCAGATGGTAGCTCTATTTTCATGACACTTAGGCGGACTAAAAATGCTGAATCATGGGTTACATGACACTTCATATAAGAAGTATAAAGAAGGTAAATAATCTTTAAATGACCGACTCAGCAGTGAGCAAACACAGGCTCTTAAAACAAAATCAATTAACTACCGACAGTCTACCGTGTTCCTTGATACAATATCTATTGAAAAAACAATATATTCACTTATTTTTCAAGACATTAAAACACTTTAATTATTAAATATGAATGACTAGGATCAAATACAATCTCTTTGTCTTACAGTCACATTGACTGACTTTATCGTTTGGCACAAAAAATAACTTCACCTTAAAGGCAAAGAGTGGTAATAAGTGTCCTGGCCAGAAATGATGGTGAGATGAAGATACGTATTTATTACCAGTGACCATCCTCTGTGCTTTACCATAACTTAGTTTCAGCAGCCATTTGTCTTTAAAGTATTGGGAGTGACAATGCAAACTACAACATTCCTGGTAGTACCTTCAGATAAAGGCTCCTAACAGGATTCCCACCAAAAATGAGTTGAAAACAGAGGTCAAACAGAAGTTCAACCCACAGATCAGCTAGAAAACACCACTTATCTTCAATGAATGTTATCATGTTCTGAGGTATACTATATAAAATACAAAAACTTGTGGGAATTAAAATAGTACAAAGGCCATCCCTCACACTTTTAAAAAGAGACAGTCTTAGTTCTCTGTCATCTTCATCCTTGGTTGCAGTTAGATGGGAGAGCACATAGAATGTAAGCTTTTGTAGCTTAACAAAATCAGGATAACACAGAACTTGTAAACCTAAACTGAGAAGAGGACATAAGCAAGAAAAGTGTTTTGTTCACATAGCATAGCACAGGATGCAAACGTAAGAAAAAGTATTTCTTTCACTTGAACACTTTAATATTCTTAATGCAAACATTCAGCTGTTGACACTTTTCTTATGTGTGATAGCTCTGCTCTGCAATGCAACTAACCAGCTAAAAGCTTTCCTAAAGTCACCTGAGCATAGATGATGTGACCTTCAACCCAAAAAGAACCAGTAGTGTACCATTAATTAGGGTTCACCCCAAAATGAACACTGTGTGACAATCTAGGAGATAATTTATACGGACTTGCAAAGGAACACTGAAATGTCTTACATGACACTCAGCTCTGTTCTGAAGTCATGCATAATGACTGCTAATTTGCACTTACCCCAAGAATACTCTTAAGCTGCTCTACAAAGTCTAAACAGGCACGAGAGTCAGCGTGAATTATATATATAACATACTTACAGAAAATAAGAATCAGGCCCCTAACATATAATAGGTCCGTCCTCTCTTGGCAAGTCATTGTAGCAAGCCTAGCCATAATGCACCTGGTAGCTAAATAAATAAATATCAGTGGCCTGAATCTCCTCGTTCATGCTTCTTTCCCCGCTGCACCCCCCCCCCCCCCCCCCCCNGGGATTAGTTACTGAATGCAGCACACAAACTCCTCACGACTTCCAGTCAGGCTTGGGATAATTATACATTCTGTAATCCACAATCCACTAGTTAGCTGATAAATTAGTGTGCTTTTCACAAAGGAGGAATACTCATGTTACAGTCAGTAATGCAAAGCCAAAAAACCCCACAGAAAACAAACCCCAAGGAAAAAGAAATCAACAAAATAAAATAACGATAAATGAGCCATGCAGTGAGACAAACAGAATTAACAGAGAACGCTTTCAACCCCATCAGGTCTAATGTAACTTTAAAGAAAGTAAACCCCATGCTGCAGAGCCACAAAGGCCAGTATTTTACCCTTCTGTGTATGTACATCAACAGGGGTTATGCAAAAAATCAAGGACAGAGTGTGACTGACTAGTAATTTTTTTAATGACTTAACTGATTTATACAACCTTTTATACTTGATCAGTTAATAGTCACATTGAGCTTTAAGGAAATATTCATGTGAGAAAGAATGACTTGCACAAGAAAGACCTGTAGAATCAATCCCAAGCAATTGCTCACTATTTGTATCCAAAGGGACAACCTGGGATATAAAATACCAAATGGAAAATTGCAGTGATATTTATTGATAACGTTACTGTAAGGTACTTAAAACTCTTGCAGATGAAAGGTGATTGAGTCAGTATCTTTAGGCAGACATAGGCTCTCCATTTCTCCTAGATATTCCACTTATTTTTGACCTCACTTACTCTGTATGAAGAGATCATCTGCACTAGAAACATTCCATGTTTATTTAGGATTTAGTCCAAATGAGTTTCATCAATGTAAAAAAAGTGTGAGAAAAGAACCAGGCTCTTGGATACTATAAACAAGAATGAAAGGAAGAGCTCCCGCATTAACACTTTCAAAGGAACATTGAATTTATGGGTTCATTTGATTCACGATCATTCCAAAGTAAGGCTCCTCCGATTTAAAGCGCACTGCACAGAACAAGCTAACATAGAATTAGTTAAAAAGGCATCAGCTCAGCTAGGTTCTTCCTTAATATCCCAGTTCAGCAAGGTGCTGAACTCTAAGCACCTGTGATATCCAGCTGCAGTCAATTCACATCCACAGAAATCAATGCTCATTCTGGTATCTGTTGAGGGCTTTCATACTATTGATGGTATAATTTTACATCACTGTTGGTCAGAGCTGCTACTGCTCTGAGGAAGCCATTACAGGTCCAGAAACTTTAATTAGAAGACTTTTTTTACTTCCCAGCCAAAAACTCCAAAGTGAAAGACAAGACTTTTCATGAGAAAAACAGATGTACCATAACCGCAATCTAGAGAAGGTCTATTCTGCTTCAGAGCTCTGTGCGTTTCTGAAATGACTGAACTTCTGGAAGTCTTTGTCTTCATCCTACTTAAAAAGCTTATGAATGAGAACATGGGAAAAAGGAGGCAAATCCTGTATTCTTCAGTTAAAACCTCTACTGAATTCACAGAAAGCTTTGCTGAGGTGGGGACTAGGCAAGAACTGTCGTGCCTAGAAGACACTCATTGGTGACTGAGATGAGGTGCATGCCTGCATTTACTAAAATTAAAAAAATCTCACATAGCAAAGTGTGCCTGTATTGTGCAACAGTACTTGACCTATAATATTCCTTTCTTACTAGCTAACCATAGTTTTCATTTCTTGCCACACACACATCTTGCTCTCCCCTATTTATTGTCACAGAACCTATAAAATACCTGCTCTTCATACACTGTCACCTTGTTGTGTCTCACCTTGCAGTAAGTGAAGTCAATGGCACGCCGTCATTGACCTCGAAAGGAGCAGGATTTGTCCTGAGATAACGAGTCCAAAGCAGGATGCCCCCTTAATTCAGTAAGCTTTGGATCAGACCTAGAAGGCATCTTAGCAGAATCAAAAAATGGCAAGACACAGCCACAGACCGAAACTACACCTGAGCTTTTATCTCGCATTCCTAATCTTTTACATGAAAGGGATTAAAAAGCAAGCTGTTCCTGTCAACGGCTTGGCTGCTACGGAGGATCTGAATGATTGAACGGGCATCTGTAGAATAACTATGCACACTGACATGGTTTCATCTCTTTCTATAGAAGTTTGAAAGGGAGCAAATATTTGAATACGAGGTTTTACGGTAATATTTCCTCATTTCGTTCCCAACTTTCCATTCTGGAAATCCCAACATCCTTTCTACTCCTACAGAGGAAAGAAGATTGTTCTGCCTCTTATTTCAGGTCAAACTGGCAACTTACCACATAACAGAACAAAAGATGAGAAATCTGAAAGTGATGTTACCCAAATATTCAGATAAAACCTTGCCACAGAGACTAACACAGTCTGTGACAGCTCCAGACTGGAAGTACATCCAACTGATTCCAGCATAGCTTGTTTTACATACAACTCTGCTTGTTTGCTTATGTTCCTCAAGTCTGAATGCACTGCGACAGTTTTTACTCTCCTTTATGTCATTCAGCCAAGTTTCTACAGCCGTCTTTGAGATGCCATGGGTGTAGCTGACTATGATTTTGGCTCATATATACATTTACAGACTGAAGGTTGCTAGAAAGAGAAACTCAGTGCCTGTAATATGGTGACTTCCAGCTGCTAGAATCACAGAAATCACATCAAATGGCATTAATGTAGACAGAAGGCAATTGAAATAACAAAAACCATTGCAACATGCATACAAGTGCAATGTGAAACTCCCTGTAGCAAGAAAGCATACAACTGTAACATTCAATCGAACTAGGAGATGAGGAAAAAGGGAAATAAAAAGGTAAAAATAAATATTTAGACATCTTGGGAAATAAAAGAAATGGCCACTTTCATTTGCGAAACCTGAGGAGAAATCTGGCCTGAGTGGCCAAAAGGGAATTTTCTTAAAAGCTCAGAGTTGGCCTAACTCTTTTCAAGCAAATCCAAGATGTGGCACTGTAATCCATGAGAAGAGTTTGGTCATCAGCAAGCCCTCATGCAAGTTTGACCATCCTATACTTCTGCATTTATCCACCAAGCAAAAGAATGACCAAATGCTAATCACAGCAAAGAACATAAGAATCAGTATTTTAGTTGTGCCCTGTTCATCTGGTCCATCTTACTGTGTTGACTCCTGCCTAGTCTTAGGAAAACACTAATTAAGCGCGTGTCTCAAGCCCTGTTGGCAATAGCCTTCTTTTCTATATTAAAAAGCAGAAGTGTGTCCCAGCCACGTGGCCCCAGGAGGAGCTCCTCCCGCCTTCATCCGGGAGGAGGAGAGTTCTGTTACAGACCACATCAGTGATGTTTCAAGCCGTGCAGGACTGAGAAGCTGGTCCCTGACTCCTGCGGGCTGTGTAGCAGCTGTGTCACAAAAGTGCTGGCGGGGCTGATGGATGCTTGCTTGTACCAGGGGATCGCGGTGTGTAACATGGCCTCTCTGAACCCTTTTTGGCACAACTTATGCCCATCTGCTTCCCCTCTGCTCCTTCTCCTGGAGAGGAACATATGGCCCAGAATATGTAGCTCAGAAGCAGAAAATGTATTCATATAATTTTCTAAAATATTCTGAATGCCTTCTTTTTTCTCCTATAAGCTTTTATGCCAGTTATGAACCTTATATTCTGGCACAATAAATAATTTTTTTACAAAACTAAGTCCTTGCTTAAACAGTCAGGCAGCCCACAATGAAAAACTAGAATAAAAAAAATAGTGTACTGCACACCTCAATAGTAAGAAGTTGCTATTGCAAGAAAAAATCTTTGCTAGGATTCCGGTTTTTGTCCATTCCACGATCATATTTTTGTACTTACCTTAGTCCAAGCGCCTTGCATCCAATAACAAATCAACAACAGAAGAAAATAAAGCCATAGTTAAGCTTAACATGAACATCTAATCACCAAACATTTTTGCTCTGAATGGTTCAAACTGGAGACAAGCTTCCACAATTTTCCTCACATTAAATAGTACTTCACATCACAAATAGAATAATGAAGTTCCTCAAGAAACAAGAAAATCTTTCTTTTAAATAGCAGTACCAACATCTCTGTCTGCAGTCCTGCATCCCTAACAAGGGTAAACTTTTCCACTGTATCAGTGAGATTTTTGCCAGCTTGCCTGTTTGAAGACAGCAGTACTGGAACAAGGCTTCATCGCAATGTTTCCTCATTTCTGCCTGAATATATACAAATTTTACATATATATATATATGCGCATGTGTGTGTATATATGTATATAATATATACCTGTTTATATAAATATACATGCATACATACAAATATATATGTATGTGCATATACATGCTTTAATATTTTAATACTCTTATACAAAATACTCTTAATTCTTGATTGCAAAAATGTAGCATAAGAGAAAACATACTGCAATCCTTGCCCAATGTAAAACCATGCCAGACAGTGGCTGTTGATGCTGTTCTTTGATAACCTATCTAGCACACCTTATAAGACACTAATACTACACCTACGCAGTGGCTGTAACAGGACAAGTAGCAATACTGAAATGTATGTTTCTCATAATGAAATGCTTTACTAACGAAAAAGTAGGTAGTGTTCTCTGTCTGAATTTTCATCAAAGAGTTTAATGTGAAGTCCATTAACAATGACACAGACGTTTCTGGTTACATATAACAAAAGTAGAGTGTAGCAGTTGCTTAAAATCATCTGAAGTCAACAGGACTCCTTCTGCTGATTTCAGAGGGTTTTAGGACAGATTTGGGTGTATTCTACATGATATGTAGATTTTTAGATTCTTCTTTTCTGTAAATATTTTAGTGAAAATTGTTGATTCATGCATGTCAGATACACGGGTCATGAAACCATTTTCTACTCTCTTTGCATTAAGCATACTGTTTATCCTACCTTTGCTGCCACAGATGAGTTGGGTTTCTCCAGCAAGTCCCAGAGCTTCTTCCTTTTATCTGGGCAGCAGGTATTATCAAACTCTTCCCCTTCTCTCTCGCGCATTGTCTCTGCCTCTCTCCTCAGCTCCTCATTCATCTGCTCCTTCTTTTGATGGTATCTTGCCTGGCAGCAAGATTCTAAATATATCTCATCAATCCCCCAGTAATCAAGCTCCTGTCCAAAAGAAAGAGCACACATTTCTTCCATCATATGTAGTTTCCCTGTCCTGTAGAAATTCAAAATGGAAGTGAAAGCCCCTGGGTGTCGATCAAAAAAATATTCGTTTTCATTTAGATTATAGTCATCACATACTTCCAGCAGAGATTCATGAGTATTGCAGTCTCTGAGCTTTCCTAATCGTGTCCTTGGAAGTCTGTCCAAAGTCCTCCACAGCACTTCATGGTTGAGCCCACCGACATTTATTTTAACTCTCCGCGAGCAGGCTTTGCTCCTAATGATCTCCACTGGTTCTGGAGGCAGAGAAAGGGTAGACCTTGAAGACTTTTTGTTGATCCCTGGTGGAGCCTTCTCAGCCATTCTGAAAAGGATGCAGTTGTAACACCAGAGTCTTTAGCAGAATGAGCTTGGAGACTACAAATGTTTGGGCAGAGTCCTCTTCAGATAGACAGTTCCATTTCTGAAGCTAAAAAAGACAAAAAATCAGAATATCGCAATGTACAATACATTCCTCAGTCTCTCTCTGTCTCTTTCCTGCCACACTTTCATATGCAGATGAAAATTTAATGATGGTAATTTGCTCTCTCTACAGTGAGACTCTTTTGTGGTAGTACACAGAACCACTGGAACAACTGGAACAGCTAAGAGCACTATGTTTTAGGAAAGGAAAAAATTCCCTGGAATTTCTGCATTCATGAAAATCAACTGGGACAGTTTGTACAAAGGATTCATTTTTTTGTTGTTTTGAGCTTTTTTAAAAGCAGTTTCTGATGCAGCCATGTTAGCTTAATCTGATTACTTGCCAATTAATATGTGAGGTATGCTAATGGAAGTATTGTAGAGATATCCATAAGGAAAAATTGAAATGGGGGCTAGCTTCCCTTTTATTGAATAATTCAAATTTGGGAGATAAGTTCTGAAACTGAATGAAAGAATTAGAGCATATCAAAATCTCCTGTGAAACCAAACTGCTTCCCTCCCCCTCCCAACCCAAATCTTGATTTACTGTATTCTTTCATGGCCAAACGTTACTCACCAAACAATTCAATTGCCATTCTGACAAGGCAAATTTTCTAGCGCCGGACACTGCTGATTTATTTACAAACAGGTCAAAACAATCCTAACTCTTCTGCAGCCAACTGAACAGTAATACATGTTACATAGGCAAAGA
This sequence comes from Himantopus leucocephalus, assembly GCA_003993805.1. Taxonomy (NCBI): domain Eukaryota; kingdom Metazoa; phylum Chordata; class Aves; order Charadriiformes; family Recurvirostridae; genus Himantopus; species Himantopus leucocephalus. The sequence continues at coordinate 129,598,942 of RSEF01000002.1, read as the reverse complement.
CGGTGCATACCATTCCCTGGCTCCTCGGAAAGGCTCTTCTCTGTTCCACTTGTTCACCTGTTAAGTTGTTGCAGGGACATGATTGCATGACAGCAATCAGCAACCTCAGTTTTAATAATCCACAAGTGCATCCTCACTCACTGTGCCTAGTGCTTCAGTGAACTCTGAAGTGCGGCTGTTTGTCACCAAATTCGGAATATCAGTATCAAACAGGAAGGAAGGAAACCCACCCACCACCTCTACTATGGTCAATTATCTGAAACAGCACTTAAATAATAACCTAGCAATGGTATCATGGCCCAAAGGTCAGAATATTAAGAACGCTTAGACAAGTTTCTCTTTAAAAGAAGGAAATTCCTCCCTAGTAATTTCCCTGAGTAGACATCTCCTCCTCCCATTCTCTGCAACTCAACAANCCAGAATATTAAGAACACTTCTCTTTAAAAGTTTCTCTTTAAAAGAAGGAAATTCCTCCCTAGTAATTGCCCTGAGTAGACATCTCCTCCTCCCATTCTCTGCAACTCAACAATTCAACAGTCTGGTCTTTTTTTTTTCGTTTTGTTTTTGAAGTGAAATAACTCCAGCTTTAAAAAAGCATTTGATGTGAACAAGAATTTGATCCTCTTTGCAAAGTAAGCATGAAGGTTGTGATGGGAGGGATTGTAACCTATAAATACATCAGGGGTAAACACCAGGAAGGGAGAAGAACTATTTATACTAAAGGACTACGATGGCACAAGAACAAACGGGTACAAACTCACCATGAAAAAAGGTGGAAATCTGAAAAGGAATGAGAAGGTCATAAAGACCAGAGCAGTGAGGATCTAGAAGAATCCTTTACTAAAAGTACCAGGAAAAACAAAGAATTATTTCAGCATGCCATCTGACATGCTTATGACAGTGTTGACTATGCTGCTAGTATAAAATGAAAATTACTAGACCTCATTATATCTAAACTTTAAAAGTTCCTCCACCAACAGATAAAGTACTAATAAGGCCCACCCATGTATGATACAGGTATTAACAGACTTCCATGTCCAAAGATATCAGGGGAAAGGAAAATTACCCATCAGAGCAATATTTACATTCACAGATTTTTTTTTTTTTTGGTTGAGTGCTTAACTCACTGTCTTGTTAACCTCCATGATGGCAACAACCCAAAACACCACCTTGTTAGCAGTTTCGCTGTCAAGCTGAACCTACTTTGAAAACACAAGGGCCAAAATATTCTGCTTTTTCCCATCCTGCCTCCAGCACTGCACTGTGAAGCTCCTTCCTGATCTCCCAGTGCAACCCAGAGCACCTCTGTGCCTATTTACGTAACGGTTTAAGCCTGTAACATTTACCTTCATTCATGAAAAAGATAATCTGATAACTTCACTTGCAAAAATAAATGTCATATCAAAATCAAAGCCCTGGCATCAGTAGCTTTACATAATATACATCCCTTTCTGTTGTGTTTGGTTTGTTTTTTGCTTTTTTTCTTCTTCACCTTAGGCTGATTTTTTTCTCTGGTTTTACCCTCCTCTTCATTGCCTTAGATGCAAGGGGATGATGGGGGGACTTCTGAGAAGGGGGGGACTCAGGTCTTTGCAAGATCTCCTCGCTTAAGCATCTCCTAGTGGTCTTTGACGCATTTATCAGTCTTCTGACATAGAGACAACCTATAAACACTAAGCAGTTAAGAGAGGGTATTTCTCCACAGAGGAAATACTTACAACCTTTTCTGAAAAAAGTCTTTTAGACTTTAATGCACAATGATGTTTCTCCTTTAAAGGACATCTTACATAACAAAACACAAGAATTTAAGAAATTCATAGAGAGGTTCTGTCATTCTCCATGAAATCAGTCAAGTCTTCAGGCAATTTCTACAGAGGTTCACTAGTTTATTCACTATTGAATCTCAGGGATTTCTTCATTTTTTTATTAATATGTGTTCCCTAATATTAGCAATACTGAGTAAAACACAGCAGAAATCAAGCAGTTGATCTCATTAATCTTAGGTTAACCATACCCTCATTTGCTTTTCTGATTACAAAAACTAAAGATATGCAAGACTACACATTGTTTTAGCTTTTATGCAGTGTAGTTACCACACAGATTTGTAAAACAATGCAAAATTATAGTGTCACCAAGATTGGTCTAAAGCTGATAAAACATTTTCTGATTTGTCAGTATAATTATTGGTTGCATCTTCCTACTTGAGAAAACGTGGCTTTTCTAAAGAGCTTTAAAAATCCTGGTTAACGGTGGTCATACTGAAGTTAGCAGTGAAACGCCATTAAGTCTGTGTTTAGAAGGCTGGATCCAAGGTGCTATGTATGTACATATGTACCAAGGGATGAACCAGCATTCACAACACGTAGCGCTCTGAAAAGATCAAAAATAAAAAGCATTTTCCCAAATGAAGAATCTTGAAACGTGAGGGCTATTTTTACCTTTTTACAGAGCTCCTTTTATTTATATATACAATATATATACAAGCAGTGGGCGACATAACTTAAAAAAAAAATGCTTTTAGTTTGCTTCCTAAGTTCCTTTCTTCACACCTTCTTTTGTTTTCTGCTGAAAAAAACCTAAAATTTCATCCTGTGCAACCCCAAGCCGGGACTACAGAGCCTGTATTTAACTGTGCCTGGAACAAAAATTTAATCAATAGCCTCTACTTTAACAACACAACTTTTTTAAATTTATAATCCACACCATAAATTTCACACAAAATCACCAGGTCTTTCATTATAACAAATTTATGCGAGCGAGGTTACCTTCACAATTCATTGAATAATCTTTCCGCATTTTAGCTACTGCAACTACTCTTCAGACACTGCAATTTTTGTCCTGAGAAAGCTTAAAATACTCTTCAGTTTAGTTTATTGCATTATCCTTTTGGCTGTGTGCAATTCCACCACAGACTTTTTCCACCATGGGCTCGTGAGAAACGCGACTGACTACTCCTCAGCAGGCAGGCAATGCCAGCTGGCAGCTCACCAGCACCGCTTAGCAAACGTTAGCGAAAGACGCAAACTCTAGCCACAGATATATAATAAGAGCAACTCCAGCTAGAAGTGATTTTCTTTCCTTGCAATAATAAAGTGACTAAAATACCTATAATATTGAATAAAACTCTTCCAAACCAATTCTTTCCATTAAATAAAAGCTGAATCTTGCAAAGACTCAAAAAGCTAAGGAAAGCCCAAATGAAGGTTAAGTGTCATACAGCTTTCAATGGTGTGATTACCCCCACACCAATTCCTCCTGCTTTAAGTGATCGTAGAATTATTTACCATTTCTTTTCATCTTTCTCATTCAGTCTGTGGCCTCTAAGGTTATTTAGCATGTCCTACTGCAAACAAACACCTCATGCAAAGTGATGAATTTCCCTCTGGGAGCTCTCACTACCCTACCTGAGTGCTTCCATGGGATCCCAGAGTTTCCCTTCTCAACATCCCTAGGAGGCCATTATTACCATTGCTTTATAAGGGAGAAATGAAGGTCGTAGATGTCCGAAGTATCCAACGATTTTGGCTGCTCAAACTGAGATAGCTGCTTTTTTTCAGAGTCCTTAGCATTTTTATCACATTTGATGGGCTTGCCTATGCGAGCAGATTAAACCCTCAGGCAGAACTCCTCAG
>RSEF01000002.1:129559495-129570638 GCA_003993805.1 Himantopus leucocephalus | reverse complement strand
AAAAAAAAAAGAAAAAAGACCTTTTTCAAAATAGACAAAGGCCTTTTTCAAAATGGACGGGACTTTCTCAACACGAGGTGAAATAAAAAGGCACACGTCCATTTTTTTTCCTCTTGTGGTTTGATTAATTTCTTTTAATCACATCCTTGACATGGTTATTCCGCAGGTTTCTCGACTGCCTGTCAGAAACCATCAGTAGGTCCTTTCTGGCTCTGCTGCTAGGTCTGACCGTGCATCTGCTCAAGTGGAGACTTCAGTTCTCCACCTTCTCCCCGCCGTGTCCATCAGGAACAGCTGCTGTACCACACTCAGCTCCAGAAAACAGAACTGACTTAACCTGTGACTCCAACAAAATACAAACTATTGGCTAAACTCGGTTTCAGCTGTCAATATTTAATCAGTAATTGCCACTAACTAGAAATAGCGACTGATTAGCAGCCAGGGGTTTGGACAGGTCTGTCCAAGGTGATATTCCTCCTTCCCGCTGGCTCTGTACAGTCTGCACAGAGCCCAGCCAGACCCACTGACAACAGACAAAGGATGGGATCTACCAGCCCTGCTTCGGGCATCGGAAAGTGAGATGTTTAAGCAAGAACCAGCCACACACGGTCCCTTTACAGCTAGAAAAGCCAAGGACCTCCACAGGGAGCCTCTTTCCATCCCAAGGAGTCTCCTTCCATCACCTCTGGCAACGTCTGTTTTTCTCTAGTGACTACAAAGTGTGAGCCAAGACGCTGGCCCAGAGCAGGAGGCACCCGAAGCCTCGCTCAGAGGTGAGATGAAAGTTTCAGGGGGTAGCTGAGCCTGCTCCTGGGTCGTGACCAGCATCACCACCGTGACACAAGCGTTACCACGGGAGAACTGCACTAGTACAGGCACAACAGGGAGAAGGCAGAGCAGATGGGACTGGGACTCACCAAACTATGGAAATTAAATGCCCCAGTGGCACTTCAATCCAACCCATTTCCAGCGAGGACTTTGCCGTGAGGGGCCTGAACGGGAGACGGACTGCTGCTGCCCCGAGAGAGGGGGTACGAGTGCCACAGGCAGCTCCCATCGTCACAGCACACCGTCACGCCTGGCTGTGCTGGGAGGACAGGCGCGAGGGCTCCCAGATGGGGCAGAGGCTGCTTAACCCTGCACCACCACTAGAATGAGGAATGACGACAGCCTCGCTGGAAGCTACGAGCCTCTCGGCTTAAACGCTTCTCAAAACCCCCCACGTAATGGCACGTAGGCTTGCCTGTAAGCCCCCCACCTGCCTCGGGACCCTGGAGCCCTGCCCCATCTTCCCGTGAATGCCCCAAGGCATCGGCGAGGAAACGCCTGCAAGACAGTCCCAAGAGACCGCCGGGCTCAACCGTGTCCCGCTGGACCATCTGGATGCGTCGGGCCACCTCGCTCTCACGGAAGAATTTGGGAAGTCAGTCCATGCGGGAGCACATCCGTCCTGCAGCCGAGTGCTAGAGAGCAGACCCAGAGCAGAGGGGCAACCTGACTTTCCCCACCCCCCCTTCCTTTTTTAAAGCAAGATATTAACCCCCCAGCATTTTTTGTTTGCGCTGCTTACTAAACGAGACACTAAGCAGCGAAATGGAGCAGGAAAATGCTTCTCTGGGTCAAGGCTCCCCAGTTTCACGCTGGGCAGGCAGGGAAGGAAGAAACCACTTGCTGAGCTGACTTAGAATGAAAGAGCTACAAAAGGGAGGAGAGCGGTGGGTTAGGTGGGACCAGCTCAGGCAGACACAGCACCCCTGAAAACCAAACTCCCTGATTCTGTGGGGTCACACGAGTTATAAGCAATACCATCCAGCTTCAGAGCCAATCACACGGAGATAAACACAGATAAAACATCCAGCTGCTCTCCACAGAGTCTACCATTCCCTGCAGTCTGCAAGAACTAGATTTAGGCAGGAGACCTCTTCCAATCCTCCCCACGTAGCACCCAGATAATCGGGTACCCTGTGTCAAACGTGCTCACGGGACCAGCAGGATTGCCTGCTCCATCTCACCCTCCACAGCAATAAGTTGTATTCCTCTGGGGGGAAAATCCTGCCAGTATCTGCCAGAAATAAAGTACAACCTGCACCATTTCTGGGAAGAAGGAAGGACTGCCCAACAGCGGTGGTCACTGACTGCCAGACAGACCGGCTGCAGGTTAACAGCTCCGAACCTCGGCGAGAGGATAACCAACCTCCAGCGCTCTTCGCGAAGGAGGACGATAAACCTACCCCCATGGCTTGGAAACCTCCTCCAGCAGCACCGGGGAGCCTATTCAGAAAGTCTCAACAGCTTTTGTATCCCCTTCATCCCTTCCAACGTCAGTGTCAGCATCTTACGCCAGCAGGTCTTCCTCTCCTCTGCCTCGCTGCTGCTGCAGCCCTTTGACACCATGGTGCGTCAAAGGGCTCTCTGCGCAGCCTTTCCATCCTCCCTCCTGTCAGAAGCCAAGTGATTACCGATGCCCAGTGTGCCAACTCCCCGCTCTGCTCCCGTGCTGCTAAATATAACACCTACTGCCTCCCTCGATAAGGCTCCGTCAGCAATTTAAGCTCCTATCAGTACATTCGGGGGAGAATCATAAATTGGGACTTTTATCATCCTGTCATGCTTTCGTTCCTCTTTGTTTTCCCTTAACAACGTGTCCGGCTTTAGCTGTAAATGAATATTTAAGCTTCTAGTGAATGGGTTACTGCCAGAGGGAGAGCTTCTCCCTGCAGAGATTAGTTTAAAAACGGCAAGAGTCCTTAACGCTGAATTTTTAGCTGAAGCTACAAATCTAATAACTGAGGTCAAAAACCACTGGTTATTCATCTCCACGAACAGCATCCCCGCCAGCGTAATGTTATTACAGTACCATGCGAAGTCATTTCACACGGAAAGAGGCAGGCTTCAGGGCTGCCTTCATCTTTGGAGAAGTCTCTCTGCCCCCCACGCTAGTTGTGTGTCTCAGCGGGTGTCCCAGAGAGCAAGGCTCCCCTCCGGCGCTGCCTCACGGGGAAGGCTGGAGCTGGGTCCAGTGCTCCAGTCGCTTCACGCTCATCCCAGGACGGGGGTTCTACAGGAGAGGCTGGTGAGCCACTGGAAAGGTTCTCCCAGGGACCCCCAGCGGGGTCAGATGGAGCTCCCTTCCCCGGAGAGGGGAACAGGGACCGCAAGGACTTCACTACAACATCCCCTTCCGTGAGGAAAACCCTCGGCAGTCACCATATCCATCACCTTACCTACAGGCAGAAGGTCAGCCGTAGGCTTTGCTTCACACCCATAGGATGTTTTTTCCTTTTCTTCAAGGACCAACAGCGTAGAAGATGTGGATCCAGTGAAACGCCACTGAGCCTGCGCTGCTCCAACAGCAATCTGCCCCTGTTTGGGATTGTACGGGCTCCACGGGTAACCAGAAGTCACAGAAACTGGCGGCTCAGCGTCCCCGCTGGGTCCCGGCCAAGGCCGAGGGACCCTCACCGCACTGCTCGCCTCCGTCCTCCCCTTCTCCATCTAGTCTGTCCACGTCCCTGCTCTGTGCGATTATAAACCTGCTCGAGAAAAACTCAAGTCAATACAGACATGGCAGAAAAAGCCAGGGAGGGCTCCAGACAACAGGCTTCAGGAACACGCATCCCACCCATTCCCAAAGCCCTCCTGAAAATCCTGGGCACGTTGGGAACATCTACTTCCACTGCTACGTGAAGATATCTACCGCATCCTCAGACCTTTATGATCACGAGCGCAAAGTTCTTTTTATAAGTGCTCTTAGCGCTGCTGCCCTCTTTAAACCCCGTCAGCCTCCTTCGTAAAACCCCGTGTAGTTTAATTTCGTACTTCTTTCTTTCTCACTCCATCCTGAACTNCTTTCTTTCTTGCTCCATCCTGAACTGCAGCTGAACGGTGGTAGAATATTTGCAACGGCTGTATCTGAGTGACGGGGGAAAGAAATACCTCCTGTCTTGCCTCCGTGGCTGTCTGTAAAGTGCTGGCTGAAGACCTTGGGAGTTTCTCCAGCGCCCATCCCAAAATACTAACATATATCTGGGGTGTTATAAGGGAGACGAATGCTTACAAGAAGCTGGCAGTGAGGGTGGCATTTAGCGGCGGAACCACCAGCATGCCGAAGAAACCCCTCCCGGTGCCAGGGTCTCTGCACGGCACCTCCCCAGGGGCGGTTGGTCCCTGTCAGCCTGACTCTGCCCCGCTGCCCCCAAAGGTTTTTTCAGACCTTTTGAAGACCACATCAGAAAAGAAAAGCAGCGAGTTGGCTGGAATCTGCAAAAAAAAACGAAAAGAAAAGCTAAGGAAGCCATACCTGCCGCTCGCTTTAGTACTGCTCACAAGCCAGACACCTTTAAAGGTCCCCAGAATAAAGGCAATTAATTATCTCGCTCTTCCCTTTGGTGAGCTTTATGGGACAGATGTGATTGATTGATACTCACAACCCGTCCAGACTGATGAAATCGTGCCACGTAAGGACACGTGGAGCTTCGTTCCATGGGCAAGACGAGAGCCACTGCTCTCCCCAGCAGCAGGTACTCCTGGCTGGGCTCGGTGCCGTGGCCATTCCCTCCCCACCGGCACAAAGATTCACCGGGCGCGCTGACACCCCACCGGCATGCTCGCTTCGGGAGGTTATATTTTAAATATAACACGAGGCTGTTACCTACCGCGAGGCTACCTGCCAGAAACACTCTCATTGCAAAAATCAGACACCTGAAGCGAGGAGACAGGGTCGGCGTCAACCCTGCAATTCCCATCCGCGAGGAGGCAGCTACCAGCACCCACCGGAGCTCCGTCTCCTGCCGCGTGGTTATTCAAACGCAGAGCGTCCACGTTGGGGTCCCTGGGGACACGGGTCTGCTCGCTCTGCACGCCGGTTCACAAGCCCTGTCTCCCCTCCCCAGCATCAAACCACGCTGGGTTTTTGTCCTGTTTGTGGTCAGGCGACACCGAGACCAGGGAGGACACAGCCCCGGCACCAGCTGCCACCTCCTGCCACTTCTACGGAGGTGAAGACACAGTGCAGCACCACTTGGGACATTTTGGTTTGTGTCACCACCACTACGCCCTGCAGAGCACGGAGCCTCGCGCCGTGGGACGATGCACGGCACCGCAGTGCCAACCACGCTTGGCAAAGGAGCCGGGGAAGGAGAACCACGGACTGCAGCCATAAAGAGAAACAACTTGCAATCAATTTGAGCTATGCAAATGAAGCTGCTGGGATTTTTAATTGCAGATAAAACATTTCTGGAGGACATCCCGTCCCAGGAAGTGCCACCCAAGAGTGCTCCTGGGCAGCTCTTCCCTTCCCACAGGACTGAAGCCACCGGCAAAGGGCCCAGCATCCCGCAAAGCTCCCAGGCTAACGGAGGAGGCTACAAGGTACTGTGCAATAGAGATTCTCTTCAAATAAGATAAAAAGCTGAGCAGAATAAAAGCAGCATTAAACTATCTTGAAGGTCTTCGCTCCCTAGCTGACAATTTTAACTTAAAGACTCAACAACTCCACAAGAATTATAAATTTCCCAGGCTGGACCTGGGGAAATGCCCCAAAGGACCGTCTGCCGGCGTCAAAGCTGGTTTCAGCGCTGGGAAAGGAGGAGCTGCAACAGCACAAAGCACCACCAGATGCCAGCACAGGCCGGTCGGATAAGCTGTTTCCACCCCAGCATCCTCAGTGCGGTGGGTGTTCTGGGGTCCCCCCCGGGGCTCTGCGTGCTGTGAGCAGCCTGGAGAAAGAGCTGAAATGGTGGGGAGAGGAGCAGCAGCTCCTCCCCACCAGCCCCACTGGCTCTCCTGCCCCACTGGAGAGCACTCGAGCAGGGTCCGGCTGCTAAACCCCCCTCTTCTAAGCCACCCTTGAAAGGCCAGTTGCAAAGTCAAGTATAGGCAAGCAAATACCTTCATCGTCTTCGACACCGGGCTCTCTGCAGAGACATCTCTTAGGCAAGAGCTGAGGAGCATCACGGCAAACCGTCTCAAGCCCAGCGGGGAGCCAGGGCTCGGTGGAAGGAGCGTGCCAGGAGAGGGCAACCTGCTCCTGCTGCATCGCCTCCGCTCCCAGCACGGAGCAAACCTCCAACAACCCAGCGCCGGTGAATCGGAATTGCGATAGGACAAGGGGCAACGGCTTTAAACTCAGAGGGGAGATTTAGACTAGATAGAAGGAAGAAATGTTTTACACTGAGGGTGGTGAGACACTGGCCCAGGTTGCCCAGAGAGGTGGGAGATGCCCCATCCCCGGAAACATTGAAGGTCAGGTTGGACGGGGCTCTGAGCAACCTGATCCAGTTGAAGATGTCCCTGGTCACTGAGGGGGGTTGGACTGGATGACCTTTAAAGGTCCCTTCCCACCCAAACCAGTGTATGATTCTAGGAGTTGCAGCATCCCTGAGCTACGGCAATGGAGAGCAACATGATGCTCGGGACTAAAGTACCACCAGAGCCCTCTGTAGGGAAGTTAAGAAAACCAGGCATGAGTAAACATCCTTTCGGCGGAGTTTCTCATTCCCTTGGGGCTGAGCAGCCATTTGGCAGCACTGGATGAAATGCTCTGCAGGGTCCTAAATGCCCATAGCGCACTCAGATACTCCCTTTACGTTGTCCCAAGGGACATGAGACATCCCGCGGGGACGGGAAGTCACACACGGCTCTCCAGGTACACCGACGCCATCAGTCCCACCAACCTGTGAGTCCCACCAATTCACCAACCTCTGAATAACAAATGAAACCATCGCATCTGACGTGAAAAAAATACAAATTAATTTAGGCGTAGGAAGAACCACGGAGGGACACGCCATGCCCTGCGAGGGTGGCACGGGCCATTCGGACCCCACCTCAAGCTCAAATCCAATTCTCCATCCTGGGGATGGAGAGCAGAAGCTGATTTGCTTCATTAGACACAAACCACACGCCGCCAGAAGGGTTTCCTTCCAGCCACTCGCTCCTTAGCGTAAAACAGCTCTGCCGTCTACACCCCGGCCACCAAAGGGACACCTTCAGACTTTTGGAAGGGATCAGCTTTCATCTAATGACTCATTGCTAATTAGTAAGAATTGTTATTATTTTCAGAGTTCAAAACTGACTTTCCTCCAACAGCCTTTTTCCACGCCAGTTAGAAAAAAAAGAAAAAAAAAGAAAAAAAAAGCACTTGGGAATTTTAAATGCCTAAAAATAACACCGAAATACACTGAACCAATTATGTGAGCTGGAAACACTCCCCCTTGGTGCTCCCAACCATGTGAAAATCCCTGTTACGCTATTAAAAACTACTTACAGGTGAAACTTCCTTGGCTTAAACATTTAAGTAACAAGTAGCCGTTTTCGGCACTTTGCGAGAGCTCAAGGCGTGAGGGCCAGCAACAGCCGGGGCGTGCGAGAACCCGGCTGCAGGGCATTGCCCTCCTTCGCTGCGGAGGCTCTCCAGCACCCACAGCTCTGCGTATCGGCATCCCCACGAGGAAACCGTGCCATCTAACCGCACCGGGCAGCCCGCGGTGACGAGACTGTGCAGAGCAGAAAAGCCTCCGCGTCTCAAGGTGTGAGATTTCCGCATCTCCAGGTGTGCCGGCGGAGCCGCTCTCTGTCGCTGAGCACAGCTCGGGGCACTTTATGCGAGCGGTACCCACCGCATACGGCGGCATCGCCCGGCGGCGAGGGCGGGAGGAGGCAAAGCCACGCCAGCTGCCTGTTTCACCCCCCGGAGCAGTTCTGCCTCCTCTGCCACCATTCCCCGGTGTGACCCAGCCATCACGCGCTGCAGCCCAATGCCAGCAACAGCGCTGGGAAATCCCAGCAGAGGCCTGTTCGGGTGGCGGCGGGGGTCAGAAGTCAGGATCTGACCAGATGTCCTCACTCCAGAGTCAGGTTGCTCTTTATCGGACGAGTGCCACGACCGGCCGGGGCTGGGGGGTCGGTCCCCCGCGCAGCCCAGCAGCCTGGCGATGGGCTCCCCGCTGCCTTCTGCATGACTTATTGGCCATTTGCTTTGTTTCTCACTACAGACACAGGCTCCCTCCCCGTCTGCGTCAACTCTAAACGAGCACCCAGCTCGTTTGTAGCATCCTCACGTTCAGGATGTGTCGCGCTCAGCAAAATGCTGGTCCCAACCTTACACGGTTCCGGGTTCACGAACAAGCCGCTGTAGGTCACCGACATCAACCGCGCAGACCTTGAGGTACAACAGCAAGTTAAAATATGACCCACACAGAGCATTAAAATTAGCAATCCATCACTGGTGGTCAGTTAGAAGGGATCATCCCCGTTGACTTTCGTCCCAACCCCCGTTATAACAGTTCCCAAGATGACAAATCAAGCTAATATTAGCAAGTGCAGCAGAGGAGTAATGACACGGATCATCCTTCCCACTCCTGCCACCCACGCAGGAACAGGGATTTTTAAAATCACGAGGGATATATGCTGCACGCCTGGGGAGAACCAAGGAGAGACTCGCCCCCGGTGACAAGCCGGGACTCGCCGGCTGTTTGGCTGCGCCGGCTCTCCAAACAACAAGCCAAAGCATCCTGACCTCCACAGGGAGCAGGACCTTTGGCCGCATCCCCAGCCCCGAGACGAGACCTGGGGGGGATCTGGGCAGGGGCCAAGCCCCACCGCTGGCAAACCCTCCTTGTCCTGCTTCGCTCAGGGCATCGCAGCTGGCAGAAAAGCGGCTTCCAAAGGCAGAGGATTTGCTTCTCCAGGTGGAAAAGGGATGGTGCTTCTGGACTGCAGCCGCGGCACGGGACGGGGGATCGCTCCAGGGCTCACAGCGCAATATCCCAGAAAAAGGGGTTTAACACTTATTTCTCTCGCAAATGCATCTGCTAACGGAGGAAGGCGTCAGTCTGACAGTTCCCACCAGAGCACAAGGGGCAACAGCAGCTCTCTGCTTCCCACAACCAACACCAAACTGCTCCCAGCGCCCTGCTGCCCCGAGGTTTGCAATCCAGCCACTGACGAGTGCTCATTCAAAAGGATAAAAGAAAAAACCCAACCCAACATTAATGCAAACTGAAGGCACTGCCTCTGTTCTTCCGCGGTTACTGTTTAAAACCGGTCAACACCATACGGACCAAAGCCAGAGGGATCAAGTGATTAATCCCCCCTCCGCAATGGGGCAGAGGGTTTGCCCCAAGCTGCGGGCAGCGGCACGCTGCGCTTTCTGGGCTTCAGTGTCTACGTGGCAGTGGTGTTCCAGCCAGAGAGCAGCCAGCACCGGCTCCCGGGTGCGCTCTGGTCTCTGCCTGTCCGGCTCTTTACGGGGATTAACGCGGAGGCAATGGCCCCTCCTTTCCTTCGCACTCTCGAAATGACACAGGGAAAGGGACTGGACACACAGATAAAGCAAAGCTTTATCCACTGCAAGCAAAAGACGGGATGCTTCAAAGGCTGTTTCAAAGCCCTGGCGAAGCAACCAAGTGCCCCTTGTCATTCTCCAGGTGAAATAATTACACATGAGTTAAGGTAAAACGCGTGCACGGCTTCCCCGGTTTTATGGATTTTTGCTTTGCAGTCTCGACAAGCGACCTTGATAAAATCTTTGGTCAAAAAAAAANCAAAAGGAACATTTCCTTACAAGCAGCTGAAAACCATGAAATGATGGAAATAACGCTTACTCAAGCCCGGCACTCGCACACAGCAAATGCTGGCACTTGTCCAGCGTGCAGGGTGAGAGGTCAATGAATAACGAAACAAGGAAAAAACCCACGGAGTTTAAAGAAACAGAGACGATAGGCACGGCAAAAAAATAAAGCAGTAACACCATACACAGCACTTTTGAAAACAAGAACCAATCTGTAGTAAATACGAACATGGCAAAACAGAAAATGTGCTGTCACTGTTTTTCCTGGATATTTATCAATTCAAGGAGCAGCACAGTCCTCACCGTGGATATTTTGCCTTTTCCCATTGGTGCTGGTGAAGCATTGGCTCTTCACCTCACCAAGGGGAGGGCAGAGCTGATCCCTCTTGCTATGATGGGCTACTTCAACCCCGAATTTTGCCCAGCCTCCTGCTCCTACAGCCACGACGCAGAACCGAGTGAGGACCAAGAAGGGTTTTTCCCTCCCTGCGTACTTGCACCAAACTCCTCCTCCGTCACCTCAGCCAAAAAAAGAGCTTTTTCCTTCACCGCACCCATCCCAGGTCCCCCTCGCACAACCCTGCCAGCTCTGCAGAGGGAAGAAGGGGTCGGAGCGGTTGGTGCGGCTCCAGGCAGCGCAGCTCCGCCAGCAGAATTCCACAGGCTTGGAAAAATCTGCAAGCCACCAAGGCAGCATCCCTCACCCCAACGCCAGCTGTAGGCAGAGGGCATTCTGCACAGGAGCTCCAGCGGCATTAACATATTTGTAGCCTAAAAAGGAATAAAGCGAGTTATAATTTAACAGCAGTGCTTGTTCTACACTTAAAAAATTTAAAAAAGAAAAAAAACCCAAAGGTTTAAAGATCACCGCGAAAACAACTTCTCACTCAAAAGAATTCTGTAAATCACAGCACCAGCGACACCTCGCAGACCCGACGTTTGCTGCGTTCACACCTGGTATCTCAGGTCTTCGTTACCGATGGATATCCTCGTGCTGCACATCCCGTCCCCCCTCCTCTGGCACGAGCATCTTTCCAAGAACCAGCGTGGGAGCGGAGGCTCCTGCTCACCGCCGCCACAGCAGCTGTTAACAAAACCCTCGCCCCCTTTCCTCCTCTGCGCTGTCACGTTCAATTATTTATTTTCAGAGGGTTTCTTAACACAGCCTCACCTGTAACACTGAGGACACACAGGAGCCCAAAAAGCTCCAAAAAGCGGCTGCAGTGAGCCCCGGCAGCGGGCTCGGGCACAGCCGGGGAGCACAGCTCACCACAAGCAGCCTACTTAAGCGCCAGCTCCTGCAGCTGTATTTTAGGAGCCCTAAAACGTGCCTGATGAGTTTGTGACACAAGTCTGCCAGAGCCTAAAAGTGCAGGGACACCGCTCAGAAAACCGAGCACCGGGCTCTCCCCTTCCCCTGCTCCCCCGGCCAGCAGCGCACACNACACACCAACCGAGGCACTGGGGACGTACCTGTGTGTCCTGGTTTGAGCAACACAGGACTGATTTATCTTCTAATATTTGGGAAAACTGCACTTCTAGAAGACTCCAGTCTCTGAATTTGTGAAAATATTG
>RSEF01000002.1:129518160-129531546 GCA_003993805.1 Himantopus leucocephalus | reverse complement strand
AGCAATAAGTATAAACGAGATCCTCTCTGCATACCATGCCCTGGCATCAGCTATGAACAGGTCTTATCACTCTGAGAACAAACATTGTCTGTGCAATATGCTGTTAATTTCAGTAGTTAGAAGAGACTTAGCAAAGAAGTGAAGTTGCTGAACAGAAAACTGGTTCTGTTTTACCTCAAACCAGAACAGGTATATTGATAGAAAACGTTATTTCCCTCCCTTCCTTTATTTCATAGCATGAATTTNNNNAATTAGCGTGGCCTTTGGGTGTTTTAGGTGACGTAATATTGCCCTCTTCTGGCCAAATATCGGAAATGACTTTTTTTGGTTGAGGTTAAAGAGTACAGTCAAGTCTTGCTCCCCGCGAGAAAACGGGATGGCTCGGCTGACAGCAACTACAAAACGCAAGTCATGTTAAGTTAGGCTTAAGATGCCTCTGTTGTAATTGCAGAGCGCAGAAAGCAGCAACCACAGCTCTGTAACCCCACGTGTCACAGCGCTGCTTGGATGCCCCAGTGTGGGTCACCCCATCTCGCCGCGGCTGCAAGTGTCAAGCGCTGGTGCCTCTTCAGTCCTGGCACTGATTTTCCTCAACCTCGCAAATCCAAGATTTAGGTAATTAATAATGGACTGCACAATGCTTTTCCAGTGCATGAATGCAAGCACATGTAGCAAATAACCACAAATTAATGTTGCTAGACCTAAGGGATGGAAAGTTCAAGTTAAGCTCCACAAAATCAAGACTGTGACAGTTATAAACTGAGGGTGGGTTTTTTCTGCTTTTTAAGTGAACTTTCTCAGGTACTCTTGTATAAAAAAAATGCCTAAACTTTTCATGGGAAAAGATTTTGTACATGGGAAAAAAGGTCAGAATGCTGTGTATTTGCTTGGTTTCAAGAGATGGATCTTTATGAATAAAATCCAATCTTAAGACGTGCATTAAAATTGGGAAAATTGACAGCATCATCTACATTATTAAAAAGACTAAGCCATTCATTTACACTTGAGGTCAGTTTGTCCCTGGCCATTCTCTTGTCTGTGCTCTAGCCCTGGACTGCAGAATGCTAAATGTACTCTCCTTTTTCAAGACTATTATTACATTTAATATGCACAACCCACATGGAGGCTATTTTGAAATGCAGCAGAGCATTTTCTTTGTCATTTTTTCTCCAAACAACTCCAGAACTTCTTCAGAACTTTCAGTTTATCCTGAAACCATGGCACACCTCGTAGTAACCATACTATTTTGAAGAAGGGCTGTGAGCCTGGCAGCACTCTTTGAACTGGTTATGTGAGAATTTGTTGTTAAGCGTCTACAGCCTCTAAGGCAGGAACTTAATGTATGACACTCTTGGAGTGTTCACCTTTAAAAAATAATGCAGCTTTAGCTGGCCTGTTTGGTATAATGTAAAATGTTTTATTTGCAGTATCTGTTTCATTAAAGCCTCAGAAATTGAGAATTTCATACTAACTATTGCTGACTGTGGCATTCATGAATCACAGATGGTCTTCTCTCTATGCAGGTGAACTGTGAACTTCTCTCTGTGCAGATGACTGCACATCTCTATATATTCTTTTTTTGGGTGAAGATTAGGAATCTAATCCTCCCTCTTCCCAGAACCAGAGGAAGATTTCTTTCACTCCAGCTGATCAGCGTGGTGTGGCTCCAAGGACAACTTTGGCGCATGACTTCAACAGAAACTTGGGTTGACTCACTGGTAGGGATAGCAGATCTCAGTAAGATAGCAGATCTCAGTAAGATAGCAGATCTACAGAGAAATGTTCATATTCTTCAAACACCAGAACAGCAGGTAGCTATTATGACTTTGAGTTGCTACTCCAAAATCTCGCTTGATGAAACATTTCCAGCACCTCTCCTAAACATCTTTTGTTGTTGTTGGAGGTATGAACTTGGTAGCAATTTCTCCAGTAATTGTTTTGCTTTGCTATTGTTTATGACATCCTCCATGCAAATAACATCTTCTCAGGGTATCACTTGCAGGTGAGCTGCATATAACAAACACATTGATTCCAGGTAACAGAGTGGCAATTTGCTGTACAAATGGTTTGCTGAGAGCACAGTTACCACTGTATCACAGGCGGTGAAGATAACATTTAGCAGCTCTCACCCACATATTTCAGACTTCTGAGACCAGACTTCTGGACCAGATGCCCAACACTCTAGGTCTAATAAATGGCAAAATATAATAATAGCTAGAAATGTGTCTGGTACACATTCCTGAATGATGTTTGTACTAGTGAAAATGCCAGGATTTGCACATCTTTCAAGAACAGTCAGCAATTGCAAACAAACGGCCCACTAAGAGCAGCTGCTGATTTTGTCAACATGTCTTTTCATGTCTTCATTTTCTTAGTCAATGTAGGACAGATGGTTCAAGTATTTAGCTGCAGGTACAACCGCAGCTGGGGCAGGAAGGGTATATTTAATGCAGTGCAATCAACTTTCCAATCTATTTAAAGAGGGTTATCATTGTTTCTTACCAGTCAGCAGAAAGGGGGGATGAAAGGACACCAGCACTTTCTGAAATAGAGCAGAAAATTGGGGTTGTTCTTGTCCTCCTATTCTGCCCTGCTCCACAGTGCACACTCAAATATGCAAAAGTGCTCATGTTTCTGGACCCCAGCGAGGTACAGCTTTCGAGCAAATGAAATAATGGCACAATAATGTAATATGTTGATAGGAAAGAGCTGTTAAAGTAATTAAGACTTCGTTATAGATCAGAACAATGAAAGTCACCTACCGTCTAAGCACAGAAAGGGGAAAGTTTTATGAGGAGAAAAACATTTTTCCAATCTGGCTGTAAACTTTAGTTACAAACAACAATGGTATTGAATAATTTGACAATTCATATATAATATATGCATAATGAAAACATTGACATGGGTTCTGGATATATGTATGAGCAGGCAAAGGATAACAATTGTGATGCAGATATATACATTTAGTTCTGAGATCAGATAGAGTATATATGCAGCCAATACACTATAAAGAGGTGTGACTCCTTGGGGCATGTTCAAGATCGTTTTTCTGACGTGCTGTCTTTGCTTATGAACGTAAGTCTGCTCTGCTGTAGATCTGGACATCGAGTCCGAGGTGAAACACGCTTTCATGTCCCTGCTGTGCCATGTTGGCATTTGACCGAGACCAGCTATAGAATAATTGTAGAGATGTTTCTGTGGGATGTGGCCCTTTTGCTGGGTTGGGTGGCTTGTGCAGGAACACAACGTTGAATCTGAAAAAAAAATTCAGACAAAAAACTAGGATAGAAGCTAGACCTGGAAGAAGAGTGCTCAGATCCTTCCCTTTTCTTTCATTCTGAAAAATGCATATTTGAACTCACAAAATCATGTCAGATTATTTACATTTTTAGGCCATTGAGCAATGGTCTCATAAAAAAAAAAAGCAGTAAATTGTTTTCGTCTGTTTTCAGAGCAGCATTTCAGGTTTTTTTTCTGTTGCAACAGAATTTCATTCAGACCTCCTGAAATTAATTTTTACCCTGTTTTACAATAGATCAAACAAGGCTTAAACAATGATGTATACATATGTGGGTGTGTATTCTTGTTTCCCTCATCTTCTCCCTAGCAGCTTTTGAATCCCACCCTGATTTTGGTCAGGTAGTGATCTTGGAGGTCATGAAGACAGGTGTTGCCTAGGGAAGCCCGAACATGAGAAAGTTACACTGTGTACTCACACTGGAAACCCATAAGTGGAAAGAACTTCTGGCTGTTTGAAGGTGAGAAGGTGCTTCAGTCGGCACTCACATTTTTCACGTTGAAAGTTATTCACACATAAGATCTGAATTCAAAGAAAATCAGCTTGTTAAGAAAAAGATACCAGCACTTTTTCAGACTGAAACAATCATTTAGGTTTTGGCTTAGGCAAGGGAACCAGTAAATCAGCTAGTTTCTCAGTGCTCCTTCTGCAAGGCACTATATTTCAGTGAGGGACATGCAGAACAATTGCCCTGATACAAAGGCCAGAGGCCAGCCAAGAAAATAGAAACCATAGGAGAGAAGGCTCTGTAGGCATCATGGAATAACATCACTGGTGGCTCAGTGTTTGGGCTTACCCCAGGGCTGGCAGGAGAGACCAAAGCAAGATGGAAGGTACTGAAGGACAACTTGTCCAGCCTGGGCACTGTTGCTGTTCATTTGTGCCCGTGATTCCTTCCATTTTGCAAGGTTATCAAGGGAAGTGTCTCATCTTACCTAGTCCATCTGTCCCCTTAAAAGTCAGTTGGAACATCTAGATCCTACAGTCAGAAGCAGGTAAGCATCTCCACAGGCTGTGTCATCCTATCTTATACTGAGTGCCTAAAGCAAGACGAACTGCCTTCCTCAAGTGCCTATTTCTTTCCACTGACTGACAAAGAAGTTCACAAAACCAGCTCAAGCTGCAGCTCTAACTTATAGATGGATGGAATTAGGTGAGTTGGATCCTCTGCAGGTTGTCCGACAAAGCCAGGGAGTAACTGTGGTCTGCAGACCTTTTTTGCAGGGATTGCAAAGCTTGCAGAAAGCACTGGCAAAAGTTTGATCAATTCCTGTGCCAGAAGAACTGGCTCCCTGATTACAATCCAGCAGACAGCTAACTCCACTTTAAGTTCCTTCTTCATTAATATTTCCAGAAGTAGGAAGTGTTGTTATAAAGCTATTCTTTAATGTTGATTTAAATGATTCATAGCATTTACAAAGACTCTGTTTTGTCATTGCAGCTATTGACCAATTATATCTACCACACTACCACTGCCCTTTAAAAGATGACAGAGGTTTTTATTTTTAATGAAAACAAGCTTTAAAAATATCCTTTCAGAACATTTCATTTTCCTTAATGCACTCAGCTGAAAATACCCAGACTTTCTGAACACATTAATTTCTGATTTCCCTCTCCACCCCTCGATCGGTCAGGTTGAGACTTTAGGCCAGTGCTTGTGTTGCACAGGGTGGCCAGGGCTGTCTCCCTCCTGCACGACATGGCGAGAGGCATCGCAGCAATGAGATATCAAATGCCAGTTGAGAGAGAGACATTTTCCACGTGGCTCTCGCACACCTGAATTACAATGAAATGCAGGCTACAGCGAGTAAAATGTACAGTGTCCCCATGTTCATTCTTTTTGTTTGTTTTTGTCTCCACAAAAGCCCACACAGAATCACTTTAAGAGTGATTTACAAGTAGATGTATACGTATGCTCCTGGTCTTTGCTTCCCAGGTAATGATCCAGTCTGGAGGCTATAATTAAGAACACACGCTACCTCCTTATCTCCTTAGAGACCACAAGAGAGGCTCACTGTTGCTTTTTCCGTCTGACAAATGAACAAATCTCCTTTCTGCCCGTGAGCTGTGAGGCAGACCGGGACCTTCTTCAAAGTGACCAGCCTGTCATCCAGCAGAGACGCACACAGTGACCCACACAAAAATCACTGCAAACATGGGGCAAGACCCTTCAGATGCCCCGAGTCGGTGTGACTCCGTTGGTTGCAGTAGAGATTTAGGACAAGGTATGTAGCGTCCTTGCAGAGATTGCAGAGGGATTTGCTTTGCCTGTGCAGTTCTTCACATCACAGCTTGTACGGAGTCTCTTTAGCCCTCACTAGCATGACTTGGTACTCCTGTGAGGCAGATGGTGTCCAGATGGATAAGTTATCTGCCTCATCTCAGCCAGCCAGAACAGCCGGGGAACTTGTGTGAGGGCAGTAACTGGTACCGAGAGAGGTCATTAAGGGATTGCTTTGTACAGGATGAGCTTTGACATCCAGGACTTGCACATAGGAACTGTGGTGTCTGACCTTTAAAACACAGTTTAATTAAGACGGACACTCAGTATATTTGTATCCACAGGTTTAGTTACTGAGACATAACACCACACAATCATATCGNACTGTGGTGTCTGACCTTTAAAACACAGTTTAATTAAGACGGACGCTCATATATTTGTATCCACGGGTTTAGTTACTGAGACATAACACCACACAATCGTATCTNCTCAGTATATTTGTATCCACAGGTTTAGTTACTGAGACATAACACCACACAATCATATCGGTACCACTTCTCACCCTGGGCTGGTGGGTGTGAAACCAGTCCTTGGGGCTCCGCAGCACTCCACCACCTGGAGCTAACAGGGTCCTGACTTCGATTTGCCTGCCCTTGCCGAGGTGGGACAGGCCCTTTTCCCATGTGTTGGGTGGTGTAGGGAGGCTCTCAGCTCCCTCTGTGCTGGGGCGGCAGGGGAAGGCCAGCAGCCTGTCCAAGGTGGCCCCTAGCCATGCTGGGCAGCAGGCACAGGGATGCCCCTTGTCTGAAGGCAGCATAGAGCCTGGTGGCAACATGAGACCAGGTTGTTCGGCTTGTTCCCATGCATGGGAAGCATGTTATATTTTCCCTTCCACCTACACACTGGCATACAGAGAGAGCTAAGACTGCTGCCTGTGCAGGTTATTTTGTCTTGTGGCATGGGGGGTGGACGGGACAGCCAGCTGCAATGGCACCGCATGGCTCGTCTGAACACTTTCTTTTGTAGTTAAAAGCACTCAGTCCTCACAGGGCTGGAGTTCGATAAATGTAGTGAACCCAAACTGGTTCCAAAGTAGGACACCTGGGAGCAGAATCCGACCCCATTTTCTTTCTCTGCCTTTTGCCTTTCGCCTTTCAGGCAGACAGTACAATGCAGTTTTAAGGATGACTGCAACGCTGTGGTGATACATTTGAATCAAACAGAGTACATAGCATTGCTACTATTTGGTTTATAATAAAGATACTGTGTCAGATTTTTGTCTTTTGTATCCCTACCTGAAGAAAATGATGTCCACTTCTGATGGTATGGTGCTCCTCAGTCTGGTTTACTCCTTCTAGCCACAATTCCCAAAGCACCGGTGCTTGTTGTAACTGTCCCTGAGCAGAAGTGGAAATCAGAGGACAGATTAATGTTACCAGATGAAAAAGTCTTTTTAACACTGTCACTGTCACCTTTGGTTTAACGGACATTGCAGACCGTTGTACTGCAGTTTAAACTACCTTTCTCTGGGACATGGGGTTTTCCTACAGATCATCTCAAGGTGGGGTTCATAGTTGTTCCTGTGATATTTGTCCCAAAGATTTCTATTTTCTTGGGAAAGAAATCAGAGGCACTCTACTGCTCTTGTGTACTATCAGCTCTGGTACAGAGAAGGTCTTTGACTACATCCATCTACACGTGAAATCTTTCATTGTCTTACAAAACATTGATATAAAAGGTACAAAGACTAACACAGTAAAAATAAAAACTCATCAGCTGTTGTAATTACAGAATTAAAGGTTGTAGAAGTGGTTTTTTTTTTTGTAAATACAGACTTTAGTTCGCACATCTTCTTTGCTATTGACCTTGAAACAGCTAGGTTAGGATTCAAATTAATCAAGCAGGCATTGCTATTCTCATCAAGAGTATGAGAAACAATGAACTGATTGGCATTTCATATCATAGCAGGCTTTAACAATCATTAAAAATAATTAACAGTGATTTGGCTTGTTTGCCTATTGTTTTGAAGAAATGCTACGAAACTGTGCTATTGTTGATGCTAATTTTAAAGTAGATTGTTATCCAGCTGCTCTTTAATGGCAATACCTCCAAGGTGGTGTTGGGAACAGCTTGATTCAGTTTGGATGAACTGACTGCTGCAATCACAGCTGTACCCCGAGCTGCCTGTTAAAACCTGCCCGCGCTGTGCCCAGCTCCTTGCAGCCAGTCTCTTTCCAGAAGATTTTTCCTTCTGCTTCACACCCAGAAGTCCCTGACACCCTCTGCATACAAGCCTGGGAGGAGGCAGTTGTTCTCAGGTACCTGCCCTGATCTGTCCCCAAGAGGCCGGGGACATCCACAGGGCAGCTCAGCCCTGAATAATCTGTTATGGCTATATACTGCAGCCGAGAGTGAGGCAGCCCCGTACCTAACTGACAGCAACAAGAGCATCCAGCAAAGTCCCTTGCTGCACTAAAGTACTGGCTTATTGGAGGCAGGCTCCCGCAGTCCTGAAATATCTCTTTTGCTAATATCCTCCCTCAATTCCCCAGGAGCAGCCGGGGTTATGGATACCCGAACTGATAGATGTCTGATACACATGTTTTTTAATAACTGAATCATAAAATATTCAGTAACCCCCAGGACGGCAGCGCCTGGTCTCTAGCCATGACCTAGCATAATTCTCTGAGCAGCTGCCTCTCAGGGCCTGAGGGCTTAATTTAGAGTCCATTGAGGTGAGCAGGAGTTTTCTGTTGGCGCTGTTGATGCTGGATCTTGCCCAAAGGCCCAGATCCTTCATCATCTTATTCCTGCAGGTGATCCTGAAGGAGTCTGTGCTAGGAGCATTATCTGTGTTACAGCTGTACCATGCTGGCCTCCCCAAACCTGAACGAATACCTCCTGAATCTCTTTCCTCCTCCTGTGTTACTGGGGAGGGAATTTGGGTGTTATTTTTCCTCTGAGGACTAGGATAGATAAGCACAGGTAGAAAGTCCTGCTACAGATCTAGATGACATTTGATGCCGGCTGTGGTTTGAGAATCCCTAGGCAGCATCGCATCATGCAGGGCAGACCTATGAATTCTGGGGTTGCAGCAGATCTATTAACATGCCACATTTCAGCCTGCTCTGTCCATTACAGTCAGACAACCCCATGTTACATGGTTGATGAAGCATGACAGAACCACAAAGGGCTGCTACATAACCTGGAATAAACACTGGGACTAACTCTGCTCAGAGGTCTGAGGAACAACTTTCACTAGTGTAAAAGCGGTGGATTCCTATATCAGCAATGAGTGAAAAATGCAGAACAGTCACTTTCTCGTAGTGGAGGCTCGTGTTATCTGACCGCAGAGAAAAGGGGATAAAGTTAAGCAAATTGCAGAAAAAGTCCCCACGTGCCCCATAAATGCATCTTTGAGCCCCTGGGCCCAGGGTTTGTTAGAGACAGACACTCTGGCTGAGTGTCTGCAGGTGTGAAACTGAGGTCCGCATGGGGAAAAGCTACACGAGCAACTGGCAGAGCAGGGATGGGAAATGGTAAGCAAGGGAGTCAGACATAGGCCTTGCAGGGCATGAGGTCTCATGGCCACACCACATGAATCCCATTTCTTAGAGTCTGATCACATACAGAAAAGAGGGCACAGTTAACCAATCAAACCTGACCAGGCAAACCTGCCTCAGAGCTGCAGGTGCTTCAACTCTACCTGTGTAGCTTCTGGCCTGCGGACTTCGGGTCTACTATCAGGACATGCAGTTACAGGGAAAATTCCCAATTTGAAACTTGCCAGTTGCATCTGTTTGTGTTATTTTCAGCTGTGAATTCTTTTCTGCTTGGTTGCTCTGTGTCTTTTTAGAATAGGTTCAGGATAATGTAGTCACTGGCTTATTTGTGTCCTTCTTTGTTATCACAGCTCAAGTGAATGCTGTCTGGAAGGCATCATCCCTGAGGATACCACTCACGGAATCAGTCTTGTGAGCTCTTGTAATGTACCTGCAGCCAAGCACAAAGAGGATTCACAGCTACTAAACATTTTGTGGCCACTGGAGGAACAGCTTATCTCAAATGCTGTTCTCGGAAACGATAGCGGCTCATAGCATCAGCCCTGTTGCTTTTCTAGCAGCATCTCTGTGGCAGTGGCGAAATGCACTGCCCATTAAACAATGTATGACTAATACCCTTAATGGCTACATTAGAGGGGGGCCTCTTCTTAACTATTTTTCCTAGGTTCTTGGAGGTGAGGCTGTGGGATTAAACAGTGCAGCAAGAGCCAAGGGCATGGTGTCAACTTTCAAAACGGAGTACGGCAGAACTGCGAAGCAGAGCATGTCAGAGAGGTTACAGAGGGGAGAAAACTGGCTGCAGCTGGACTCATCCAGGTCCTTCTCTGCATTTCTGGATGTTACCACTGTGTATTCATATAGTTTCCGTGTTTACTCAATATTTGGGCTACTGGTAGTCAAAGGGCCAGATTTACAGCTTAACTGATTGACACAGGTCCTATAAACTCAGCCAAGTTTGTACCACCTGGTAGTCAAACGCTAAGCAAGATTATTGAAGTGTGATTTTGATTATTACCCACAATCAATACAAATGCTATTTTTAACCACCAGACAATGGGGAGATTGTCACTGCAAGTGCTGTGAGCACAGAGTAAATTCTGCTGTTGTCTCTCAGTCACGTTGTCCTCCCCGGTCCCCTCACCCTGGGCGTGGGTACCCAAGGGGCAGCACAGTCAGACTCAGCTCAATTTCTGCTATTCTTGCCCAGTCCCTGGACCCCTGTTTTGCAGGGGAGGAGCAGCCTCAGGCTACCCTGCACTGTGACTGTAGCTGTTTATACATGCCCTTTATGTAAATTTATAAGGGTTTGCACATGGGACTTGTAACAGAAAGTGTTGGTCAGCCTTAGCTGGAAGGGTTTGTTACTAACGCTGTCAATGCGAGTGTGTAACGTACATACCAGTAGANGGGAGGAGCAGCCTCAGGCTACCCTGCACTGTGACTGTAGCTGTGATCGGTGCTCAGGAGAAAAGCCTTACTGCAGTCTCTTGACTTCCTGCCTGTACTGTTAATCAAGCTGTCTCCTCTGGGAGATTAAATCAGTAGATGCATTTTGCTGGGTGTTTTCCAAAGCAGCAATACCATTCTTTGAATCAAATGAACCAATCTTTGAAGCCAACCTTCCAAGTTCATGCTTTAGGTAACTTATACCTAGTCGTAGTTTCCTACTCTCAGTTCTTGTTTAAATGATTTCCTGCATCAGGATGTTTTTTTTGCATGGCACTGACTTTTTAAATTCCTTTAATTTTTGTTCTGAATGAAATGGCCAATCCCGTATAGATGTGTTTATACATGCCCTTTATGTAAATTTATAAGGGTTTGCACATGGGACTTGTAACAGAAAGTGTTGGTCAGCCCTAGCTGGAAGGGTTTGTTACTAACGCTGTTAATGCGAGTGTGTAACGTACATACTGATAGGACAGGATTCAGTCCCAGCAGTGGCCGTGGTGATGCTCAGCTGTGGTAGTCTGCCCAGAACTTTGCGTATACCGTGCCACATAACAGTAATAGGAAGCACTATCACTCCACCTTCTCTCCAGCCTAACTCCTCATACAAATAATTTTAACTTCAGTAGAACCAAAAAACCAGCCGTGTGATACAATTACCTAGTAAGCAGAACTTAATATTCTTTTTGAGGCAATGTTTCACAGATATGGTTTCATATCTGGCTCCACGTCTACCTTCTTCCTTTTTGTTCAGGAGGCTTTACAATGAACATAGTTTCCACTATGCTGATCATCATTTCTCTGAGACTCAAAGCGGAGTGCTGCTGTGATGGGAAAGCCCAGTGGATTAAGCCCAGGCAAACCTTATGTGTTTTCTGATGTTCTATGAGAAAATAAAGACCTCTGGTTAGTGAACTAGTTTAAGAAGCACGGTGAAGTATCAAGGATCCTTTCCCAGCATTTCTATCAGAGGCTAAGCGTTACTCAGATCGTCTGATCTAGGAGGAAAACAATGCTCCATTTCCATTCACACGCAGCCCAATTTCCCCAAGCAGAAGTGCAGGGAAGGAAGAAGACAGAAATGAATGTAAGACTGCAGTCCTATCCCCAAAGGACCAGGAGGATTTTGAGATTGATTTTCATGCTTTTTTGTACTCATTTGTTCCTGAGTTAGGAGGAATACAAAATAGACGACCAAAATCAAGGAAATTTCTGACCAGGGATCTGTCCACTACCGTGATTGTGGCTTGACAGAGATGAAGTCAACATATTAGCTAGAAATTTGTAATCCATTTGATTGTTTGATCTCTTTGGAACTCATCATCCAGTATTTCAGTCCAGCCCTTAACCCATTGCTTTAATAGGATAAGTTTGATTTAGTCTGTTCCTAGAACATCTAGCAATAAAGGTGTTCTCGATGTAAGGTAACAAACACGGTAGGAGCAGCAACTCCACAGCCAGGCTGGCCTATCCTAAACTGTCTACCACCTAGCCTGGGGCAGAGAGAGGGACACAGCGAAAACACTCTTTATCAGGTTGCTCGGGCGGCTTGGGGACTGCTGAGGTCAGGTAGCCACTGCCCAGAGGGAAGCTTTCCTTGGCAGGCGTCAGGCACCGGCTCTTCAGCGAGCAGAAAGCGGTTGGAAGCCAGATAGTGCTGAAAACAGCCATTATTGTGGCAACCTGCTTCAGAGACATTGTTAAAAGGGTCCTGGGGGAAGATAGCAGGGAGGGAAGCATCCAGAATATTTTTGTAAATCCTGACAACTGTACAGCCACAGACAAAACAGAGTGGATGGTTTTCAGTTTTTGTCCCTCCTCTTCTGTTTTGCCGTTCAGCCATACGGTCTGCATGAGGCACACAGCTGCCACGGCACTTTGCACGGACAATCTCTGTCAGTGTTGTTGAATGGAGCCGCATTTCAGGTAGAGATTTTTTGTTTCTTTATTTTGGTTTGATCCAGCAGTACATTCTCTAGGAAGAAAACAAGAATTGTAGGAATTAATCAGCCTTGAATTGGGATGCGCAGTGAGTGGTGGCGGTGGACAGAGCAGAAAACTGTCTATTATTTCTCCCTTTTTTTCAGCTGTTCAGATCTGTTTGAGGGTATGGACACCATTAGAACTACTGAGAAAATTAGTCAAAAGGGGAATCACAATTCTTTTCTAATGCCAAGTGTGCCAGAGGCATCCTCTGTCATTTTGAAAAGCCTGGGCACATGCAGAATGGGTGACTAATGGACTAATGCCCATAGCACAGGTTTTATTTCATTCGATTATGTCATCTGTAGCTTCAGCACTTTCCCTAGAGGGCTTCTTCACTGCTTTATATTTAAAGGTATTTTTGTCAAAGTGAACATTTATTACTTCACAGGTCTAGCCATAGTTAAGAAGGCAAAGCATTAACAAGAAGGGGAAACAGAGACAGTAATTTCCTTTAAATACTGAACCCGTTTTGCTGGTATCTTTGACAGCGACCTACTAAACAGTCATTGCATGAAGTTAGGGTGTAGCAATAGGTTAGGCAGGACTCCTGAGATCCCTTTCAGTCTGTTTTCCATGATTTTACGCACAGATCAGTTTCTTCTAGGCTGTTTTCAAACGTGCAAGATGTGCTGTTCTGGGCTGTGCGCGGGAAGGGAGACACAGCTGTCAGGGGCCAGGGGTCGCCTTTTAATTTAATCTTTCTTGCTCTAATTCACTGAAGTATGTTGTTTATGTTTGCATGGATAGGGGAATAACCTTATTTGTGTTCTGACAGTCACTGTGCTGCTTTTCTGGAGGGGCTGATCACCTCTTAGTAGAGAGGCACCAGGGTCAGCAAATAACTACATTTAAATATATAGTTATTTTACATT
>RSEF01000002.1:129467217-129488686 GCA_003993805.1 Himantopus leucocephalus | reverse complement strand
CAGTATTCCAGTTGTGGCCTCACCAGGGCAGAATAGAGGGGAATGTTATGTTTCTTATTACCATAAATTGCACTCTGGCATCTTCCACCAAGCTGTGATGTTCCTTCATGAGATCTGCCTACCTTATACTGTTAAGTAAAATAGAGTTAAAAAACTCACATCAGCTGATCCATATTGTCTTTCAGCACAACTGGAGTCCCTTTTTATAAGTTTAAGTCCTAGATAGGACCCACTCGCAAAGATTAACTTTTTCCCTTAAACTGTGATCGTTTGGGATAATGAGTTTCTGGCCTTGAGGACATAAATTGTGTTGACTCAGAAGAAGATTACTGGTAGAGCTGGGCAAATTTATGCCAATTTTTTTTTTTTATTATATTATTTTCAAGAAACAAAAATTAGCTCAATGTGNAGGAATATCAATTTAATTGCTGAGTCTGATCTCACTGGTTTCTGTTGTCATTTCTTGAATTATTTTTTTCAGTTTTTCAACTATCAGTTACTTTTGTTTTAGAACTTTCCTTCAGTTTCAATTTTTAGTCTCAATACTTGACTCAGAGACAAAACATTCTGGTTTTGTCAGGGAGTGTGTACAACTCTATGCTTAACCGGAATGGAAACACAAAAATTACATGATATAAATAGCAACTACACAACAATGAACAAAACTAGTAATATCAAAACAAGAATGATCGTCTTTTCCAGTTAAGCTAGAAGTAATTATTTGCTTTAACTGCCAGTGACTCTGATGTGAGCAGCCATAACTCTGTGATTCAGAAACTTCTGATTCTTGGTATCGGACCATACGCAAACACTGGGATTTCCTCACACTACTGGTGTATCAAAGCCAGTCTCTCAGCTCTTAAGACACAACTTGATTGTCCAGGCTGTTTTCTCAGAGAATGTAGGACACTCTGGAAACTGCTTCCTACCCCAGAAAACATCTGAGAAAAATTAGAGCATCAGGAACGTGCCCATTGGATAAATCGTATTTGTTTGAGAACTTGATAAAAAGGAAATTTTTAGTGCTATCTTTAGTAGTAGGATTTTGCTGTCACGAAGTAACCTTAAATGTAGTGAATTAACTGTAGTTAATTATTTTCCCTTCTACAGTAAATATTATAATATTAGTGTAGTAACAATACTTTCAGATTTTGTTATAAGTAGTCTACAGTAGTTTTAAATGTCAATAAGCTAACAGAACACGTTAGATCTTTTGCTGATATCTGTGGCACCTCAAGTGTTATTGGACCCATGTAACACTTTGTCATATCATAAATCACCACATTTAAGAATGTTGGCCATGCTCTAAAGGTAAACATGAAACTTTTGGTAACAGAAAATATTTAGACTTCCTTAGATTTTAGTTTCACATGTCTCAGAGCCAATGCTTCATTTACACTCACTGTTGATTTGTTTTTTGAACTGTTTCAATTCGATAGGCTAGTAGGCTGAAAAATAAGAAGGTTATGTTTTTAGAGTTTGATCCTAAGCCAGTAAACTTAATGAATGAACTCCCTTTTGCTTAAGCTAGGTTTAGGCTGGTCCCTCAAATCTAGTGATAAACAGTACTAACAAAATCTTAATCTTGTCTAGTGCTTGCCTTCTTTTCTCTATGCTCTTTATTGCAAATTAAATCCCCGTATCTCTTCTCACTGTTCTTTCAGCTTTGAGTCTGAGGTAGTTGAAATCGATGGGTAAAAAGGACATTTTGACATTGTACTATTCATACTGCTGCCAAATAATTAAACTAATCTTAGGAGATAGATACAAAAATATGGGTCTAACAGATCATGGTAGGCTCAGTGGGCATCTTACACAGGGAAGACAAGAGTACCCTGAAGGCAGTACACATGGGCCCATAAGGGAAAACCAAGAGGCGATATGGGAGGCACAGGGAGCTGAGCAATTATTGAACTAAAGACAGTGGAGAAGACTTGTGTCTGAAATATCCTGACACAGTCAGACACCCTTCTCCCTTATCTGGGCTTCAGTGTTGTCCCTGGAGGCTGTCAGAATTAAGTTGAATTTCTGTGTTTGCCTTCAGGACATCCTGAGCCTCCAGTCCTGCAAATGGATTTAATTAAGACAATAATGTATTTCTTAACCTTATCTCCTATGCAAATCAACTTCTGCCTGACACAGTTTCCCTTTCATTATGTAAAGATATTTTTTGAGTATCCTACCCAACTGGGTGGACACCTCGCATATTCCTTTGTTGACTGTAAATAAATTTATATGTGCTATGCAAACATGCCTTTTCCTGGCAGACAAAATGGTGGTGCCAATTTGCACTGCCTCTGCAGCGTAAGTATGTAACTCTGTACAGTACACCTTCTGAAATGTCATCATAAAACATAAATGAGAACAATGAACATGACTCATTAGCATGTTTAAAAGAAATTATGTAGAACAGATTGCTGCAACTGAGCATATTATTCTGGGAATATCGGACACAAATCAAATACCCTTAGTTTTGCTGACTTCAAAGAAATGTGTGTGTAAAAGGAAGTAAACAAAGCTTCTCTTGGACGCACTAAATTCTCATGTCAAGTTAATTTAAGAAAATATAGTATTTGCTTATTTTCCTTGCTAGATCTTTTTGTTCTGCTGATATAGCAAAAACACTTAGGTCCAATAAAATGCATTTCACCCACAGATTAATGCACACCTTGTCTTTCCATGCTTGAAAAATAGCCAGTGTGAAGGGCAGCTTGGGTAGTCCGATAGAAAAGAAAGGAGACAGACACTCATAATCCCAGAAAACCTATTTCATCTCTACTCTTCACAGTAAGGACTGATCAGATGCAGCTGGAATAGCCCCTTAAAGTTTGTGCCAAGTTTTTGAACAAGGCAGTAGGTTTGTTAAAGTGGTTAGCAATCTCCCCTCTGGAAAAAGTAAAACAAAGTAAAGTAAAATAAAATAAAATAAAATAAAATAAAGTAAAACCTTTTACTTCCTGTGATGCTCTGTAGTGGAGCTCATTATAAGCAACAACAATCATCCACTTCTTTTAGCACCTCCCTGAGCAATACAAGCATAGGTGTCATCTCATGTGAAGACTTTCACATGATATTTAGATTCAATATTTTCATTTAAGAGTTGCTGTTAGAATAGAACAGTCAGGAAGTACTAAAATAAAGATAAATATATACAAATTAAGAAAAATAGGGACAATGAAATATATATCGTTTAGACATGAGGCTTCCTTGAGAAAAGGAACAGATACTATACACAAAGGACATTGTAGTGTGTTTTTCCACTACCACTGATGTTTATATTTTTTTATAACTCTCCCATGCCTGCGTGAAATTTGGTCAGACATAGTGCCTTCACCGTTAAACTATCACAAAATGCATTACAAAAAGGACAGAATGAACTGTGGTTCCTGCAACATCTGAGAGTAACAGAGCAACTATTATATGACCTCATTAACAGCTTATGCATAACCTTGGCCATTACAACTTGTTTTAGTAAAAGAGGGAAGGTCAGCAGAGCCACTGGACTTCATCCATAAAATTATAGCAAAGGCGCAGTACAAATTCCCAGCTTATTCCCTGCTGGACAGCCATCAAGGATAAGCAGAAGAGACCGTAACTTCAATCCTTATGCCAATGAAAGACCCTCTAATACAGACCACTACTCTGTGTGAGTATGCACAGGAAAAATCTCCACTTGCAAAAGCTACAGGAATTTTTCATTTAATTTTTTTATTTGTTTTAAACTGTCTGCAAACAATGGCAAGCAGCTGTTTTGTATTGTTTGATTTGTATCACATTATCTGACAAAAATGTTGATGAGATCAAGTTTTGGGACACTCTACTGTGAGTTATGCTCAGGCTGGATTTAAGGGCAATGTATATTTATATCCCCTTTCATATGCACTTGTGAATAATACTTTAGGATTCCATGATGAGTTATGTAAGTCCTGAACATGAGCAGTGATCGTTAATAAATTACGACATTATATAAAAAACCCACCACATTTTCCTGGCTCTGTCCTGCTAGCTGCATCTGTCTTCAGCTGGTTAGGTGAACCATTAGCTAAGCCATTTACCAGGAGAGCAGATTTATCACAGAGCCCTAAATTATATGCAATAATCTGTTAGATGAGGAGACAATCACCTACATATTGGAAAACATGACAGTGGCAATTGAAAGCGAATGTGGACCCTGTCGTAATGGAGTAAGACTGATGACAGGGTAACACAGCTTGGTACTGCATTCTAGCACTTAGAAATTAAATGAATAAAATGCGACAAGAAGCTGGTAGAGCTGTAGATCTGAGTCTTACTGACATATAGAACCCACTTTCCCCAGACATTCAGAAGTTGCCCACTTTAAGCACGTGAACAGTTCCACAAAGATCAGCCACTTCAAAGCATGACAGAGGAAGAGTAGACACCAGTGGACTCCAGCCAAATAAGAGGAAAATGATAGTGACTCTCTGAGGAGAAGCATCTTTGGGCATAGCATCGCTGTTCATCTCAATGTTCTTATCTAAAGGAGCACCTGTTTCTTTTTCATGAGCTGGAGAAGGATCAGTGTGCGTGAACATTAATTAAAAGATGATTATGAGCCATTTATTGCTCATTTTATTGCTACAGAAAGCAAGTGCAGTCAAACGTGTACTAGAAAGACATAAGCAGTGCGAGGGGTTTAATAAGCTTTACACGATGGGACGTTGTACCTCCTTTTTTCCACATGTAGACACTGCAACAGCAGCCTGTTGCAGGACATAGGTAGTGAGCAGTACACAGAGCAGCAGCTTCTGTGGGGGCAAAATCTGGTGGCAATCTTGTTAAGCTGTCTCTTCACTCATTAGCCAGGTTCACTTGTCTTTCATCATGAACCTGCCTGCTAGTTTCTGGTTTTATGCCATAAAAAAATAGTTCCAATCTTCAGAGTTGAAGGAAGAGTGATGTAGGAGCGCAGTGTTTATTCTGCTAGTGTGAAGAATTAATTTCTCTGGGTTTACATTTCTGCTGGGGTGGTGTTATCGATGGGTAATTGGTGAGGACTGCTTACTTCATGATATAGCTGTTTAAAGCCTGGAAAGAAAGTTCCTTTTTTTAATATCATATGATAATAATTTCATAATTAAATATATATTTTTTTAGCAAGTAATCTTTTTTTTTTCCTCCTGGGAGTATTTCAGTTTTCCTTTTGAATACAATTGGCCGTAGGTTTATGTCAGCTCAGTGAATTCCCCGTATATACGGCCCTCCATACAGCATACTGATCTGAAATTACGCAACTCATTGAATTAATATTTAATTTTCTTTGGAATTTTGCTTAAGACTAAATCCTTAAACCCATAAAAAATGTACACCTGTCCTAAAATTATTTTATTTGATTAGTAAGTTGGAATACATCTTAAAAGATACTACTTTTTAAAATAAACGAAGAAAAGAAAAGCTACAGAGTAGTAAAATATAATCAAATTATCCAGAATGTCAAAAAATCCCCTCCGTGATCAGAGGAAATAACTCTCTCCATTCAGCTCTTCTCCGAGAAGAAATCTGAGTAAATAAATGGCCTTTGTAACATGACCAAAAGTCAACAACATTCAGGCTCTCTCTCAAACCCACCAATGTTTGTGCCTAGGAGGGCATCGTTAGGGCAATTACTTGATTAAACAGCCAGTCCATTTTGTTTATTTGTTACACTCCTCAAAGGAGCACAGTTCACTCTCACGGGAGCACTTGTGTATCCAGTAAATAGAAGCAGGTTAATTACATGCCTTAAAATCACAAGGCAGAAAACGCTATCTTTCTGTCTTCTCCTAACCCACAAGCAGGAGCAGAGCTGGAGAAAGGCAAAATAAGTCCTGCGTGCCTGGGTGTGGGCCCTGCGCGGCTCTAAAGCTCTAAAGCTGCATAGCTCTGCTCAGGGTGTTGCTCTGTTGTTTTGCACAGTTGTGGGCAGATTTGCACCATATGAATATTATAAGACAGGTATAGCATTTATTTATGACAGTTAAACACTATTACTGCTTATTGCTTTTGAGAGAGGGCAGGAAGAAGTGTTTGTTGTACCTTAAAATATCTGCCACTTTTACCAGTATTTATGCATATTTTTAATTCCCTGGCCTCAGTTTAATTTGTCTTAAAAGAAGATTTGCTTTCATTTCAGATTATTTTGGCCACCTATTTTTACTTTTAAAAATCCCTTATCATTTAAACCAAATCTCTGGTAATCAGCACCCCACACAAATACTTTCTCTGGAGGG
Organism: Himantopus leucocephalus; assembly: GCA_003993805.1. Taxonomy (NCBI): domain Eukaryota; kingdom Metazoa; phylum Chordata; class Aves; order Charadriiformes; family Recurvirostridae; genus Himantopus; species Himantopus leucocephalus. The sequence goes on along the minus strand of RSEF01000002.1, from coordinate 129,482,456 downwards.
GTTCGGAGGTTTTTTTTTCCAGGATCACGTTACCAAAGTCTTTGGCTTTGTCAATATCAGTCTAAAAGAGGAGTGTCCAAGAAGCCAGAAGCATGGCATATTTCCAGGTCTGCTTGCCTCCACTGTACACAGGCAACTCCTAGGCAGGAGGTATAATGATTGCAGAAATGCTTGCAGGCAGCCTACAGCTACGGTATGCAGGTGTGCCTGAGAGCATCCAAACTGCCTAACGCTGAGCTAATAGCATGTCAACAGTATACTGAACCACTAACTATGCTTAAGAGATGGTGTCTCATTTTGTTACAGAAGCAGTACCTGGAGCCGTGTTTCCATGTTCACTATCTGACCATCTCTCAAACACAATGTAAAAATACCTACTGTGGTTTGGGGATTTTTTTTTCTGTCTCATTTCTTTCATGTCTCTTATTCTTGGCTTCCTTCTCTCTTACATACCTAGAGCATCAGCCAGAAAAGGCCTCTGCCCAACTACTTTTCCCTCTTGAGCAGACTCCTCTCAGTATGCTTGTATTTCTCGGCTATAACCTGAGTCAAGATTTTGACAGGAGTATCACTTCTTACATATACCTGAAATGACGGTAGCTGTCTGATCTTGATCCGACTTCAACTATAGCAATACTATGACTACTATTTTATATATGCCTATATGAATAACATGTCTTTAGTCTAAAGTCCTAGAAAAATGAAGTCTTTGTTACTTCATTATAGAATCGTTAAGGTTGGAAGGGACCTTTCAGATCATCTAGTCCAACCATTAATTTTTCACTTGATCTTACATTAAAGTGACCTGTATCAAAACTGTTAACAAACAGTGGTAGTAAAATATTGGTATTTATCCAAAATTACATATCCCAAAGTCTAAACGGGTGTGATTAGTATAAATCCATAAAACACTGAAATACTTGGAAGAAAAGAAGACTTTTTAAACAATTTTATATCTGGCTGTGATATATTTCTGTTTCCCTGTTCAAAGTTATACTTTCAGAGATGTAGAAAAAGGAAATACCTAATTCCTTTCTTTGGTATAGAAGCAAGAACCTCTTCTCTGAGAAAAGAGTAGACCTAGGTGATTCACAGTTTTGATTAGGCACCTGTTATAATGCTGGAGTGATTTTGTATGATGTGCATATTAAGGTATATCACACATTCTCACAGAGTTCTCTGCCCATGCTAAGCAAATCTGATGTTTCTGCTGTATTTTTCATATATATGAGGGGTACATGTGTAATATATTAGGTGTGATCCACCTGTGTTTTGACTGTGGAGGTTCTTTCTAAACAGGACTCACTCTGAAGACAGCACAGTGTTTAGCCTTCTTCCTTAACCTGACTGCAAGATAAGAAGTAAAGAGGGAAGCAGAGGTGACATAGAAGCATGTCTTCATTTAGATAAATGCTCCCTACCCCAGTGTGCTGCCTACGTTCAGGGGGCTGGAATTTTACTTTTGGTAAACTTAGACCAATGAGGAGACAATTAGGTGTGCGTTCTCTGCTTATATTTTGCTACTTTGCTGGGAACTGCATCTCTTAGATTAACTTACATTTTCTCATTAACTTTTTCTTCCTTTTTTTTTTTGTTAGGAAATTGCTCAGCTTTCATTATCTGAAAGGTGACTCAAATGTCTTTCTATCCCAATATTTCTCCATAGTTGCGGTACTTTGTATCCAATAACACCACCTGCTCCGTTGTTTCACTCTGAATTTTAGTGATTCATTAATTCTTCAACATAACTATACAATTGTCTCAATAGCACTTGATATCCACTGTTACTGATTGCATCTTTACTGATTTTCATCCTGTAGTAGAATCTTCTACTTTATTCATGTAGAACTATAAGTAAACCAGCAGAAGTGAGCTAATGCTTAGGATAAAAAGTGTTGCAAAAAGCAGGACCAATATGATTGTATTTATTCAGTTACCTTTTTCGTCTTATGTTCAGCTTTATCATTTTAGAACCTTTAAACTCTTTCCTTCCCTAGTTCTTTCAGCCTTTTCAGTTTAGGAGATATGCTTTTCTCCTGGAAAAAAGTAGAGAGGAAATAAAAATAAATGTCAAGTTGTAAAAAACAACAAAAAGTACTGTAAGCTCTGCAGGGCAGGACAGCCCTCAATAGTTGTAAAATCTCACCACATCACTGTGTATGCAGTCATTCAGATGCCTTGATCAAAAGGAGAAGATCCTCACAGAACGTATTCTGTTAAAAAAAAGAAAGAAACAGTTGACCATTAATTAAGAACAAGAATGAAATAAATCAGTTAATTGAAAATTGCTGGGTCTTATTAAACAGGTGTATTCCCATTTAAGTTGTTGGCAGACCGTCAATTGCAATGCAACTTTTTACCCCAAGGGTAAAAGTCTTTGCAGGAGACAAGAGATTCTCAGCTCTGGTGCCAGACAGTGAAATGAACTCCCACAGGAGCTAGGAACCATCATTTCTTTGACCTTGCTCTATTTAACACAAGCACATTGTAGCGTGTACATATGATGAAATAAAATCCACCAGACAAAACAATTTTACTTCACGAACAATTTCCGCTTAGGGGAAATGATAAGAAGAAAAAAAACCCATGTGGAAGATGCCACTCATGTCTCCCAGAGTATTACTGGCAGGCGCTGAGAAACCATGCTAACGAAAGCACAATTGTAGCCCATATACAAAGGTCTAGACAAGAAATACCTGTCTGAAAGTGAAAGCTACTAGACACCAAAGTGGCTGATTGCCAATGCCTTAAAAACAGAGTTCTCTCATTAGAGCTTGAAATGATCACGTCTCGCTGTTTTCTGGTCTTTAAGAGAAGGCAGGATGTGAGTAAAACCTGCTCTCCCTCCCCTTCTTGTCCGTTTTGGTAGAACCACCAGATTGTTAGTCTTTGGCTAATGCTGTTCTGTATTTTAGTGTACCTGTCAAACACATCTCTTGGATGAAGCAGCTGCTGTTATTTAGTCTAAGGACTTGTTTTTGTGAGCTTCTGCTTCCCATACAGAAGCTGTTGGCCAGGCCAGAACACCTTGAATCTGTTTTGGAGCTGGTTCTTGGGCTGCGCAGCTTCCCTGGAGATCACGAATCTGAAACATTCCCAATGTTTAGCAGTAAAAACTAGACTTTACTTGACTGCACCTGCCTTTGGTGCTTTGATACTGTGTAAGAAAGCATTGGTAAATCTCCCCATTTGTTTAAAATCATCAGTATTTAGGAGAGTGCAATAAAAGAGGTGGGAGTGGCCTACCTGCACCCTGCTGTCTAGCAGGCCAGCCATTTAGCATTTGTTTCTTTCCCTACAGTTGTGGTACCTGAGACTGTGTGCTCACTGTTGACATTCTGACTTCTCCCAGCTGGGGAGAGGTAGAAGGTACTTAAAACAGAAAAGACCAAGGTGGCAGGAAAGGAGTTAACTGGTGCACCCGGTTTCTGCAGTATTCCCTATTGCTGTTGGGCTCTGCGCTCCAGGTCATGTTTGCATTGCGGCATGACAGGCATTCCTGACTCTGCCTTTTTTCCTTCCCATTCAGTACACTGGTATTAATGACCATCCTGCTGTCCCTTGACACCTTCATGGAAATATTTCATGTCTTTCTTGTGGACAATAAAGTCTTTAAACACAGAAAAACCCCTCCATCTGCGAGTGGTCTTTGACATTTGCAAACACGGGAGTAAGTAATGTTAAATACTTTTCAATCTCCATGTTTTCCTTATTACTCCAGAGCACGTCTCTCTCCAGCTTTACTTCACTTTAACCTGAAGAAAGCTTCTTTTAATTTAGTGCTAGCCATGTGATATTTTAGGGAAGGTTGAGAGACAGAAAAGAGACATGTACTACATTTATGATACACACACATAAAATAAACAAATTCCAGGCAGTTGAGAGAAATCATGCAAAAATGACATTTTTATTCCACAGCTGTGAGAAGAACCCTCTAGCTGTGAGAAAATTGTGCATTTTGGATTTTCCAAACAGAAGGGTAAGAGTCTGATCATCCCAAGTCTTCAGTAAAATCACTTTTTTTTTCAGAACGAGCAATTAGATATTCTAAGTGTAACAATCCTCAGTACCTGCAGCTAAAAAGAGTAAAAAGAGTTTCACACAGAATTAATGTATGTTATCTTTTTCATGTCTCTTGTAGTGTTTTTTTCAGTGGGACAAGTCCTCTCTTACCCATATACCCCTACAAGAGTGTATGACTGTATAGAGCTATGAAATTGTGAAATGCTTCCGAATGTGAAGACTGTCAGGGTTGTATTTTGATCCTGTAAGCCTGGAAGAAGGCATTTTGCATGCAAAATTATTTGTTCTTATAGACTTACATACAGATGTACACAACATATACACGTACACCCAGTATTCATCATTAATAAGTTTAAACATGGATGTTAATTGTATTTCTAAAGAGAAGGAAACACCATCTCGGACAGCACTGTTAAAAGATGTTGATTTGATAATGATTCCTGCTGCTTTCAAAGCCTGACTGTTGACTATCTTCTAAATCTGTTCTTTGAAAAATACTTTTAGGAATAAGTCAAGTGCAGTAAAAATGATGGAAATCCAGGTTTTGGCAACAGATACTACTAAGCCTTCAACAGTCTGTGGAAAAATTCACAAATATGAAATTCATTTTATCCAAACATTTTTTAGGAAAGCTTTATAAGTGTTCTGAATTTTCTTTACCCTCATCACTGATTTCTAAGGAATATGTGTGCAAAATTAAACAAATCTGTTTCTTCTCTTGCTTTAGCTATTTCCTGGTGCTGCATTGGCTCTGTTTCATGATGAGCTGTTGATACTGCAAAACCTGGATTGTGGTGTGCAAAATAATTCAGTTAAAGAAGCTAAATGATTCAAATATCCCAATACTCAGCAAAGTGGAGGAAACTAAGAGACCTGTTTAAAATAACTTGCTGAAGTTTCAGAAAGTTGGGCCTTGTTAAAGTTCCCTGAACTTTTTTTTCTTAAGATGTTGAGTTATTGAGAAGAATAAGTAATAATTCAGCTTTAAGAAAACAAATTTTTTTTCTTCATTTTTTGGAATTCATTCAGCTTTCGATGTAGTTATAGAATACTGATATTTTAAAAAGAAAGTATTTGGTTTTCTTAATTATCTTTTGCTAGGAATATGTTCTCAATGGGAATGGAAGGGTACATTTTTCACATCGTCAGGAGGTATAATACACCAAGAAAGATGGCCCGAGAAAAAGTGTGGTGTTTTCCTTGTAGGTTGTATTTGCTAACATTATAGTATCCCAAGTGCTAGGATTTATTCTAATGCAGGCACAATGAAAACAAAATTCATGTGACTGTCTCTGTTTAGATATTTGGATGAAAAATGCTGCAATGGTAATGGGTGGAATTGCCATCTAGAAAGTTTGCTGTATTAGGAAAAAGAAAATAAAGCTGTCCTGTGTTTCATACCTTCCATAAGGACAGACAGATTGTCAATACATTTATGAAATAAAAACCAGGAAAGAAAATTAATAGATTTCTCTAAACAAAATGAAAGAAAACTCTCCAATTTCAAAGACACAAAGGAATTTTCATTTAGAGGTGGCACCAGGTCACAATGTAGAACAAAAAACATCAACAGTGATATTCAGTCTTGCCAGTTCAGTCAGCATCAACTAAGATCAGTTACCTGATCTCCAGTTGAAGAGTGTGAAGAAGACTTCAAACTCAATTGTTTGGAGAAGCTAGAGACTGGAAAGTGAAGTCAAGGCCATGCTACACTGCAGCTGGAATTTCATGACATAGAAGAAGACAACACATTGGCTAGTTTGGAATATAATTACCGTTATACTACGATATATAGGTACTGTTTAACTACAGTACATGCCTTCAGTAGTTCATTTCTAGGAATTGAAACATCTGAGTCTTCATTTTAGCTTTCCAAAGCAATTATGGATTTCTGCATAAGTAAAACACTGCAGTATTTTAGATTTATTTGAATTACAGTATCCAAGTGATACTGTGTAAATCTATTATTTTTGGCCTGGTGAGACAAAATGTTAGAGCTGAAGCTTGGTAAAATTAACTGATAGTTGACTTAATTGTCTCCGATTTTATTATAAAACAGGTCTTCCAAGATAAAATACACTCAAAACTGGGTTGTGTAGAATGTGATGAGATAAAATTAATCAATTCCTTTCTTGTTGAACATAGTACTTGGAGAACAACTTTCATCTGGCTGGAATACGCAGCTGCCCAAAGGCAGCAGGGATGCAGCTACCTCAGTTAGTGCTACTGTAATCCTGAAAGACTCTACAGTAACATAATCTAAGAAAACCCTTTTACATCACCAGTGGTCTATGAGCTGCACAGACATTAACTTAACATAAACACTATACTCATCAGCTTGGGCAGGTAATATCTGTGTACAAATTTGGTAGTGAATAAAAGTGGACCTAAGGGAGAGATTGGTAGAAGACACTGTTCCTTTAGGATTTCAACATATGTCTAATAGGACTGTCTTTCTCATGGCTGTGTTCATGCTTCTTAGGTCTGAAGTTGTTATAGTACCTCAGAAATATTTCTGCTACTTAGAATAAAATATTACCACTTAAAAAACCTCAACAGTATAGATTTTTCACAAGTTCCTTTTCTCAGCCTGAGTTGTGAACCCACTGGTAACATGGAATTTCCATTAGCCTTTGAAATTTGTCATTTCTAGAATAAATCATTTGGTTTTGTTGACTTTGTCCATGACTTATGCTGCACCTTAATTATAATTAGTGTGCTATCTAGAATGACAGAACACAATGTAGGTCCACAAATATTTACATTTAAAATGGTAAGTTTAAGACAGTCGGGAGCAGCTCTCGAACTGTGAAGAATACTCTGAGGAAAGTTTCAGTCCAGAGTAAGAATGAATTTTGTTCTTTATTTTCTGCTCTTTCACTTAAAATCAAATAATCTGTTGTTTTGGAACCCTAGTGAGCAAAAAATTCCTTAGGATCCTCATTAGTAACTTACCAAAAGAGGTGCTGTATAACTAAATTTCCAACTCAAACAATATGTCCACTGGAAATGCTATCGCTTTGTGTAACAGAACTCCTCTTTTGTTACGAAGCACAAAGTGACATCTGTTTAGCACTGACATAGTTAGAATTAGCAGTAGATAGATCTGTACTAGAGGCTAACCCAAGTGGATTGTCACAAGAAGTAACAGAAGAGACATCAGAGGCTGATCATTTCTATCCTCAACTGGACGGCAATGAGAATATTCAGGGAACATACTATGGCAACGATGTAGTTTGTGTGACTTAAACAGGCCTATGAAAAATGTAGTAACTATTTGCATTACCTTTATTTAAAGGGTGTGCTCTACTTTTCCCTACTCACTTCTACATGATTACCTAACCAGATTAAAGGGATTCTTTTTTATTTTTCAGAGTAGAGGGATAAAGTAATACAAAGAATGAGCAGTAATCACACAGGTAGGTCACTCTCATAGCTGGTCCTGTGTAGATAGAGAGCCACCAACTGAACTTCATAGCTTTGAGTGTTGATGGACTAACCGCATTTTCCTCTCTACATCAGAAGGAACAGCTTATGTTAATTTAACAAGACTGGAAGTGAAAACAAGGAACAAAGTTTCAAATAGACCTTGATGCAGCAGTAGGTAAGACTGAGGACAACAGAGCAAGCAAAGAGATTTTTTGAGACAAGCACTAAGCCAACCTCACAACAGTAAGATGTGGGGTGACTGCTTTATGAAAAAGCAGAAGACAGCAAGTGTCAGGTAACAAATTTGCACATTGGATTTGTTGTTTATTCTACTTTAAGGACTAGAAATATGAAGCATTCCAGCTTAAAATCAAGTCCTGTGTTGCAAAGGCAGCCCTGTGTGATTGTGAACATTTATTGTCTTTAAATCTCCCAAGAAAGTAACCTCACAAGGATACAGGCTCATGTGGTCTTGTTGCAGAAACTATCATGAGCATTACGCATCATAGACAGAGACACAAACTTCATTGTACTCTGCCACCAAGGTGCAGAAATAATCATGGGTGTCCTTAGCTGGTGATTGAAAAACGAAGCCTTTGTCTTTGAGTAACCTGGTCTAGTGGAAGGTGTCCCTGCCCATGGCAGTGGGGTTGAAACCGGGTGATCTTTAAGGTCCCTTCCAACCTAAACCATTCTATGATTCTGAAGTTTTTGATACTTTACTTGGAAATGACATTGGAATGGGACTGTAAGTCAAGTCCTTCCCTCTTTCTTTACAATAAAACAGGTTGGAGTGACAGTTCTCTGCACTGCAGTGAGACTGAAAGTCTTGCCCAAAATGCAAGCAAGGTGGTTGGATAGAATAAAACGCATCATTCCCACCCTTTTACTTCCTTACCTTCCAGCAACTGTAATACAAAGGAAAAGCTGTAAGTTCAGATTTCTTCACNAATGCAAGCAAGGTGGTTGGATAGAATAAAACGCATCATTCCCATCCTTTTACTTCCTTACCTTCCAGCAACTCTAATACAAAGGAAAAGCTGTAAGTTCAGATTTCTTCACGTCTCTAAGTGGTTAGAGCAATCTGACAGGAGCAATAAAATGCCTGAAGCTTAGTCACGTGCTCAAGGAAGCTCCTTTGCCTCCTGTGTGGAATAAGAGCATATCTTAGAGTTGCCATGGCCTTGGGGCCCAGACAAGAGAAAGGATAACAAAGCAGGCTGAAGCACCTTCAGATGAAGGCAGCTGAATTCCAAGAGACTGTAAACAGGCCTGTGAGATGGAAAGTGGAAATTATGCTTATGTGATTAGATGTAAAGGCATGTTAGAGAAGTTAAAACTGCCTCAGTTTGACCTATCTTGTGGGGCTATCCTGCCCCTAGTAAAAGCTGTGGTATCCTCAGAGTTACTTGGCTTCATGTTCTGTTCCTCATGGGTCCTTTACAAGCAAAGGCCAGTCTGGCCACATGCCAAAGGCCCATTATCTGCCACATGTTGAGTGTCAGTCTTGGTGCTGATTCTTTCATTTCTGCCCTGACTGAGAAAGCTCACTGTATAAGGGAAAATTGCAAGGGGTATTTCCACATGCCTTCAGGCTTCTTTCTCTTGCCAAAGTGACTTAAGAAGTAAATCACTTCAAGAGTAAATGAGGATGAGACCCACACCCTTTAATTTATGTTTCCTCATGTGTTCTTAATCTTTCTTTTTGGGGTTGAGATTTCATCAATAGACACCATAAGCAATTTAACAAAGTGTGGTTTACACCAGCTGACACTTGTCTCTAAATTTGGCCCCAGATATGATGCCTGTTTTACGCTTAATCTCCACAGTATTTACTCCATTCTGGGAAACAGTTTACCACAAAAGCAACTCTGTTTCTTGGTGTCAGGTCATGTGGTAATATGCTTGGCTAATTAAATAAAACAACCTAAATAAATATTGGAAAAGTTCCATTTTGTCCTTAATAAAATAATGTTAAAATCAAAAACAAACTTGTGAAGATAGATCATCTAGGATTATTACTTTGGATGCCTTCCATTGACTTCTTACAAAACAACAGCTTATTGTTGCTGCTGGTCAGTACAGGAGAAGCAGGAGCTGGAGATAAGGTGTGAGTAAGACTCAATTTCTTCTTTCTCATGAATGACCAGGTACATCTTTATGTAAGCATGTCTGTTCCGCATACATCTCAGCAAAGGGGACAGCGAAATAGATGTGTCCCATTGTCTGTTAGGTGAAACCTAAACAAACTAGATTTCACATCCTGTGTTTCCCACAGAAATATATGTTATCTTCATAAGCTCTTCTAAACAACCCAGCATCAAATTCAATTACAGGCCTTATTTACTAAGTAGATTTGTAATTACTACCATTATTCAGTAAAATGAAACAAGATCTCTCAAAATGATGAGTAAAATTTTGTATGGAAAATACCACTCTGCTCAGAAAACAAAATAAATATACACTTATAGGGAAATGGAAAAACACAATTTAGTTTCATGCAGAGTGCAAAAGTTATGTGCTTCTCAGATATGTATCTTTCTTACTTACCCCTTTTTTCAAGAGTGAACCTCTGTACTACTTAAAGATTTTTTTAACAGAGCTTTGTTTTTAGCCAGAAAAATTTCAGCAAAAAGAAACTTAGTTTTGAGAAATGTCATGCCATGATGCATTTCTGTGAAAGAACAATTGTACTACTTAAAGGTAACACACTGGATGTAATAATTAAATGACTGTGGTCTGTAAATATGATTATTACCATAAAACAGATTTTTAAATAGCTCTCAGTTTTAAGTACTTTATCTCCAAATGAATTCAGAGATACTTGTCATACTCTTGTGCTGCCTGAATTGTACTATCAGATGTTTTTCACCTATAAGTCTTAATAAAAGCCAATAATAATTTTTTGTTTAAAGGAAAAATAGAGACAGTAAATGTAAATGTCCAATAGCTGCATTACATATTCCATTCAACCTGTCAAGGAGGAAATGAATGAAAGCTGCAATGTGTAAAGTTTACTGAAGTATGAAGTGCTTTTAATATATCTGTTAAACAACCAGTGCTTGAAATGAAGTTCTCAAAATCCTTCTCCACTTAGTCATATCATAACAGGCTAAACTTTTGTATTACATTGTAAAACACATTTCTTTACTGATTCTTCTGGGAAATATTACATGATGAAGACATTCTGAATAAACTCTATTCATTCTGATTTTGCTAAAATTAAGTTATAAAAAAGCTCGCATCTAAATAGATACAGCTATTTTTCTCTAAAACCCATTAAATAATGGTATTCCTCAATCAATTATGCACACTAGAAATACTTCTCTTGCCCTGCCATCTGCCGAAATAGAGTTGAATGCGATTTCCCTAGCTGCAGTGGAATAAGATAAGTATCAGGGAATTAAAAGAAATTGTCATAAATTGAGATATATCATCCATTATCAATCATAGATTTGCAGCTATACCTGTTAAAGCAGTCTCTGTGCTCTCCAGTAATAGCTATAGCCCACTGAATACTAGATCAGTATTCTTGTCATACAGCCTGCAAAAAACAATCTTTAGCTGGGATGCTGAAATCCAAATAACAGACCTAATTCATGCATCCCAGTCATATTCATGTGCACTGAGGAAAAGAGCCCTTTGTACATTTCATCATTAATCTCTGTAGAGGACGTTGTGTCTAATGTATCTCTAAAATATCTGTAATATGACTCAGGTAACGGCAATCCATGCCTTGTTTCCTCTTGTCAAGGATACCAAAATACATTAATTTTGTACCATCTGGGTTATCCAGAGGCACTGTGTGGGAATAATAAAGGCCTACCAAGCAGTGCTTCACTCATTCAGTATTATTTACCTCTGCTGAAGCCTCCGCACTGACCACTTCTGAACTGAATTCCTAATTAGAAAATAGTCAGAGAAAAGAGTTACCAGGCAGTATCCCATGTAACAGAAAAGAATGGCTGGAGGAGCTTTCCCATTGTTCCTTAGGTCTGGACTGGTTTTGATCCCTTGGTCAGAAATTCACAGCATTTCCTACATTTCTAGATCTTTAGATGCATTTTTTGGTTGCATGTTGGTGCATTTCAGAGCCTTGTTCTTCCCCTCTGTGCTTTACATGAAATTCAGGTCCTGTATACACCACTAAAAGCATGTGCAAAAGCAAAGAAGCTCATCAGAAATTCTAGTTGTACCAAACAGAATAAAAATATGCTTAAGTTAAATGCTTTCTCCTTGGACTGGGTTTACTTGTGGAAGTCTATTATTATACCCCAAATCAGTAGGATTCTGTGCAGATACTCTTAGTTCCTCAGACTCTACAGATCAGATCACTCCACCTTTAGATCTTAGTATTTTCCGGTTCCTGTAATGTAATTTCATGAGGAGACAAATTTACTTCTGCGCAGTAACTGCTCCCTCTGAAATGGCAAATGTTGTAAATAAAAAAAATGGTTTTAATTATCACTTCTTATGTTTGACCTTCAAAAAAAAGTACTTAATCAGATTTTAAAAATATATATTTGTTCTTAGTGATCCTAAATTGCATTTTACTATCCAATACTAGAAGCCAGCCACATTTGTCCGCATAAATCCCAATGATCTTGTCTATTTTCATGCTACATATTAAGGAAAAAGCGAAGTCATATTTATCTTTCCATTAGAGCATGCAAGCAAACCAAGTGAGATTTTAACTTGTTGAAAGAACAATTTTTTCAGAAGTATAGAAAAAGGGCAGCATCAGTAAAGAGCAGGCTGCCAGAGCGGGTCAAAAGAATCCTCTCCCTGTGTTTTTGTAGCGAACAACCTAGAGTTTTTAGTATGAGAGCTTTCTTTCCCCTTTTTTCTAGGGAATGTAGTACAGACCACAGGAAATGAAAAAATGTTTATTAAGCTGTCTCCAACGGCAACTAGATGCTTCCAAGGAAGATATAACCCCCCCATATTCACTAAGGGAGGAGGAGAAAGGTAATACTTTTCTTTCCTCGGGCAAAGTACAAAAACAATGAGAGAAAAGTCCTTCTTAAGCTATTCCTGATGCAGTGAAGTGATGCAGTGCTACCAAAACTGAGTCTGGGAGCTTGTCACACTAGGATTGTCAGTACATTTAGTTCTAGATAAGTTTTACACAAAACTGAGTACCTTGGTGAAGAGCCACGGGTCCAAGAACAAATGTCAGCAATGCCCTGTGAAGCAAGACACAAACCAGTGCCTGATTTCTTCTGTGACAGACCAGGATATTTCTGGCTCCAAGTAGGAACTTGACTTTTTTGTTATACGCTGGACTCCTGTCCATTTGAAGACAAAGCAGGGTGCTGTGAAATACTTCAGACAGTTTTTCTGCCCAGGAAGAATGCTTTAGAGCTACAGTGAATGACAAAACCATACAGAGAGATTGGGAATCAACCGTTTGCATTTACTTGCTGAACAAAACAGTATAGCTTCTATACCTCCAGGTCCTCAGGCTGGATATATGGCAACAGAAGACAGAGCACTGAGACCATGTTTAGAAGGTGCTACTTTAAGCATGCCATTGCTTAATATGAATTTGCTGGAGGAGACAAAGGAAGAGGAACTTTGCCCAGGCTGAAATGCTGGTTATGGAAAGATGGAGAATAGGTCAAGCAAGGCTCTGCCTCAGGGCTTATATGTTTTTCCAGAGCCCTCTGACTCATTTGTGCCTTTTTAAGAGCAAAGTGACTATGGTTAAGAAATTATTTGGCTACGGTTATGTTAATTGCTTGCTTGCCAAATTATGCTTGAAGATGTTAAGCCAGAGGCCAGAGTTCCTAGAGTTGGATGGAAATCAGAGGAAAATGTCTGAGCCATTGCAAGACCTGAGAAACCTGAGGCCCAGGTCTGAGCACTCTGGAGTCCCGTGTCTCAATGAAAAGATTGAAAACTACTGCTTTATTTAGTACCCTACAGACCTTGCACTAGAACAAGCCCACCTCCACTGGTATATGGGACTAAGCAACTGGGTACGCTTACAGAAGACCAACATCCCTACTGAAAAAAAGGTGATAGTCTATCACACTTTCTTTTCTACTAAAAGAAAGAGGTATTCTCTGTCTTTGCTGAGGAAATGCTTACCATCAGCACATCAGGCTCCTCCACCCATTACAAGAAACAAGTGTTGTAGCTCTGTGTTTATTCCCTCATCCTATCTCCTGTTTCAGATTATTTTCCATCTTCCTACAATGTAGTAGGAGGCCCAAGAAGCAGGAACCAAAGACAACACTGTCTTTGGAAACAGGATCTGTGCAGCTACATCTGCACACATGATTTGGGAGTACTCATTCCCCTTTACAGAGGTCTAGTGGAAAGACATAATTTAGTTTTTTGTTTCCTTCTGCAGCAGTTCTGCATTGCAGGGCCCTGTGCTTCTGGCAAGAGCAGGCTTGAGAGGTCTCTGCTCAGAGCCTTTTAGCCCCAGCTGGAATGAGCAAAGCAGCATCATTCAAAAGCAACATACAGCCTGCCAGGGACCTTGACATCTCCATCTCTCCACGACACTGAGTGACATTTATTTGGGTCCAAGTCAAGGACACATACTCAGGTCCCAAAGCTGCCGTGTGTACTGATTCTTCCCAACTCTTCTGTTTGTAACCATTCCACACCAGTGATCCCACAACGTGTTCTTCCAGCCATTGGCACGCATGATTTTGTCATTTGTAACAGCTGAATTCATTGCATAAATATTAATAAGCAGGAGTGTTACAAGACATCAAAGTGATATGTGATTCGCTAAATCATTTTCCTACGAAGTACTTTATAAATGATGCATTTATTCCGTCAGGATGCAGCCCTTCAGCATGGCTCATTAAGTCTGGCAGTTGCCTACTTTTCTTTTGATCTTGTGCATAGAGAAAGGAAATAAAAGCCATTTTTATCTCCTCAAGAGCATCCCCTACCACCTGTCCTGAAATAGAACAAACAACATTTTCCATTTGAAGGAGACTTTTTTCCCTATCACCTGAGAAGTTCTCACATCGGAGAGTTTACATGATGTTTATAAATTTACAGGCTTTTGTCATTACTCCTTCTCAAAATCAAACTACACTCTGGGCCATAGTGGCAATCTGTGGGCCTGATGGACACCTAAAATAATCCCAAACAGGTAGCTGGAATTTTTTCCAAAAGAGAACACTCTGGTTAACGTAAAGCTCAGTGTCCACCTGAGAAGTCTTTCACAGCAGGTGAGGACCTGAACCATCTGATTAAAGCAGAATTTTGTGCTCTTGACAAGAAGACCAAACACTGGTAAGAGGATATGAATAAATGCAGCTAGTTACTTTTACACAATAGATTAGTTGTAACTGCTGTTATACAGGAACTATTAAAGGTCATATGCATTATAATTTAAAAATACTTTCCCTTTAAGCTTGGTCAAATGAATTTTCCTTGTAAAACATGTTATGTCTCTAGTGACAGTTCTATTATTTTTCAGCACTGCATGTCTTTGATAAGAGCTTAACAAGCGGTGCTCCAAATGACAGCAGCCAAAAGCTGCTCTGACTTCTGGTTACGTGTGGTCAGGCTGAGCCCAGTCAAGCGAAGCGTTCCTCTGCTGATGACTAGCGGATGCGGGTGTCAGACATGCATCAGCATCTCCAAGTGCTTCCCCAGTGGGCTGGTTGGGTTTCCTGCAACTGTCTTTGCATTGTCTCATCAAACGCCCTTTCCAAGTGATGGACCAAATAGCAAGTCTAGAAAATGACAGCAAGGTTTGTAAGCATCTCTCTGTAGTATGGGTGTAATGCTGCATGGCAGCTTGAGAATCACTC
>RSEF01000002.1:129438579-129466217 GCA_003993805.1 Himantopus leucocephalus | reverse complement strand
ACTGACCAAAATACGTCCTGTTTTACCTCAAACCAGGACAGCATTGTAAACACATGGACTCACAAAAGTTTTGCTTCTACAAGAAAAAATAAGTAGTTTTATTATAAGAAAAAAAAATCCACATGTATTTAGACATTTAAAGGCCACCCTAATGTGAAAAATTTACAGTCCCTTTCTCATCAGCATTAGATCTATTTTTTCACTAGATTCCTGAAATTCTTATTTTGTAAAAGATAAATTATTATTTCTTTTTAAACAAATTACATTTTTATTAGAGTTTCCTTTCCTGATAATTCTTTTCTAGATCTGTTACTTCTGCCTGAATTTCATTACATAACATTTTCATTTCTGCCTGAAATTCATTACAATAGCTTACACTATTGCTTCTGACCATACATTCCAGTCCTTCAGAAGGACTACTTTTTTTAATTTCAGTTTTTTAGTCATCTTTCCATGGTGAAGGTTGTTGACCACTAGAATAATTCTGAGGTATGCTAGAACTGTAGCTGCCATTGTGTGAAAACCCTTAGATTTATAATGAAATAAACAAATGTTGGAAATTAAGCTGTTAACACTAACTCAGCTCTTTAAAGTAGCATTTACACCTGTGTCTTTAATAAAAGAAATATTGTCATGTATATTTTCATGTTTTTTTAAGGAATAAATTTGAATATTAGAACTTGTTATTAAAGATTTTAATTACTAGTGACTGTATTTTTTTTTACTTCTTAGTTTTAAAATAGCTTAAAAAAATCAATTTGTTCTTTCCTACTTCCACCATTCCTGTTGTATCATCATATCTGTAGTTCAGACGATACCTTTGCCTTCTTATCTGTGCTTGTCCGTAAATATCTTCTTCCTGCCTCTCCCCAAAAAATGCCACAAACACTGGAAAATCCAGCATTGAGGGATTAATACTCTACAGATTATCTGTACAATGTTTGTATTTTATTATGTCAAAATATTTTTACATAATATCTCCTGAAAAAATTCCCAAAGGAACCCAGTAGGCTCTTCTTTTCATTTTGCTCATATAGTGAAACACCTGGTGAAAAAAAAGTATTTATTCCCTTCATCCTCCAATGATGGATTTCTCCCTGAGCTAGAGAAATGAAATTTTGCACTAAGTTATTCAATAAGTACATTAACAACATGTCAAGTTTATGAAAGTAAAATTCTAGAAATTTGCTCCTAAGATATTTTTGAGCATGGTAACATTTGGTATTCCTTAACAGCCTTCTTGAGTCTATATTTTACTTGAATCTGGCCAACAGAAAAACAAAAACAAAAACAGAAACAAACCACAAATAAAACAAACAAACCCAACTAAACAAAACAATACCAACAGCAACAAAACCCCACAAAAACCAGTCTTCCATCTGATGGCAGTGAAACTGGTCTACCTATTATTTAATGGGAGGCTGGATGAGATTTAACCACCCTTTTTTAGGTCTGGAAGTTTACAAAAGATAATCTTTAACTCAGAAACTGGATATTCAGAAAATAAATATCATTGAACAACTTTCATTTCAATATCAATACCATTTCTTAATTTATTATCATGACTAAAGGGACTTTCAGGGTTTCTGACAAAATAAAATCATAATTTAAACATCTACTTTGGAGAAAAAAATACTGCTAGAGTTACCTGCAATTCTTAAAGAGGATGTTGGCAAACATAATGTAAAAGAATGCTTAAAATAATTTGTGGTAGTTACTTTTCATTGTTTTAATAAATGAATCTCACCACTTAGAATGGATAGATTGGTGAGAGAACTGAGTGATTTCAATTTTTTTTTTAACAAGGTGTTTTGAAAAGTTATGCCATGAAATTATGAGATAGTAAAGCTCTAAAATGATATAGTGATGAGTGTCAAAAGTGACCGCTGAAAGCACTATAAGTAGCATTATAGATATATACATATTCATATGCATTTCCACATGAGACAATATTTTGTATAATGTATAACAATATTATAATTTTATACTATATTATAATTATAATATAGTATATTATGCATATAATATATATAAGACACTAGTCCTCTATGCACTTATGTTAAGTGGACAATACAAAAAATCATGAAGATGGTAAGATTTTGAAAAGCATTATCAGGATACGGCTGTAAAGTTTCCATCTATTTTTTTCAGCTTGATTAAGTTCCCAGTTAATTTACATAATTAAAAGATCTCAGCTGACATTGTTAGTATGATATTATGCTGATTTTTGAGCTCTCAGTTCTGAAGGGTAAACCCAAGCAATTAAGCAAAATGGATAATATCGTTGGATGTTACCTATTGTGTTCCGTGTGTCTTTAGCTCAGCGACTACAAATTTATAAAAATTGCAAAAGGCGGGTAATGATTCTTGTTTTGGTGTTGATGCATAAAAACTTGACTCTATAGTAACGAAAAGGATATGCGTTAACCTCAATCATTTTTCTGACCAGTTCACCAGTCCGGTGGATCCAGTCAAAAAAAGATGTAGTTAAAGAATTTGGTGTGGTTGCATTTCATTGTGATGCATTGGATTAGTTTAATGAAAAATTCTTCTGTGATCTGATCAAGTCTTAGGCACTTCAGCTAGCAGCAGACTGTAGGTGAAGGTCTGTATGTTTATATACAAGATTTATTAATTTTTGGATATGCCAAAGTAGTGAAAACAAGCAGCTTTTCTTTCATTAACAATGGTTCTACTTGCATCTTTTTCACACTGTTTTGTGGATACCTGAAGTAATGCCAAATCTGTTTCCATTCTCCAAAGATGCAAAACAATTTGAATGCAGTGAAGCTCGCAGAGGTTTAAAAGATACTTACTCTGTTGTAAATTATGTGAGCTGGTTCTGTCATTTGTAATTTGTGAGCATACAGTGACACAGTGTGACTTCAAAACTTGAGCAGGTGAACTGAGGATGTTGAGGTGGTAAAACAAACTTAAAAATCAGTCAAAAATTAGTGAGTAGTTATTATATTTTATGTATTTTTAATTTTAATTGTATAAATATATATTTTAAATCTTAGAAAGATAATACAATTTATTAATGTTATATATTATTTACATGTTAATACAAATGAATTAAATATATTTAAATTCTTCTGTTTTTTCTTCTCTGTTTGTAAATGGCATTTGGGAATTCAAGGTCATAAATTCCAAATAGAAATGGCTTACTAACACATTTTTATTTCCAAGAGCCTGACAAACAAAATGGAATCCTCAGAGTACTGCCCAGGCTGTTTAGCTTGAAACAGATAAAGAGTCAGCATGATAACATCTTTTTTAAAAAAAATCCCACCAACATGCATATGATTATTCAGATCATGTGATATCTATACTTCATCTATCTTCAAACAGATTTTCTGTAATATGAAGTGAAATTACTCTGTTAACCTCTGATCTACCTCATGTGGTATCTGGAGCATTATCACCAAAGGTAGTGCCTCATATAAGTGTCTTCATCAAGAGATGATATACTTCTCATCTTGGAAGAATCAGACCCTTAATAGGCTGACATAAACTGAAAGAGTGTCTAATTATGCACTCTGCTTGTCTCATTTCTTTTCTAACCTGCTGTACAAGAGAGAAAAGGGAAGAAAAGAGATCTTTCCTGGAAATTCATGACAGTTAATATGACAAATGTTAAGCAGGCACAGCAAAATACGTATCTTTGAAAAGCAATTCTGAATCTCTGCAGTAGCTGCCTAGTGAAAAATTATAAGCATATTTCAAGATATTCCCTCGAGATATCAAAGCATCCAACTAGGAATGGCTTAGCCCATTCAGATAGCTTTAAAAGTCCTCAACATATATTTAAAATTCTAACCAAATATAAAACCAAGGTACTGGGAAAGCCCTGAGTAACCTTGTCTGACCAAATAGGTAACCTTGCTTTAAACAAGAAGTTGGACTGAATGACCTTTCCAACACGAATTACCCTATGATCCAATGAAATGGAATTTTTTTGAATGATTGCCGAAGTTTACTTTACCAATTCACCTTCTCTTCTTTGTCCTTTCCATCTCTCTACACTCTTACTGTTTTGAAAAAAATGAAAAGGAAAAATATTGACATAATGTGGAAACAAGCAAAAAAATGCTAATGTTTCATCTAATTCCAGTGGAAGCAGGATAATTGTAACATTGCACAAACTGTTGAGCTCTCATAAAATTCCCATTCCTTGTGTGCATTCCCTGTGTTGAACTGCCACCAGTTCATCTTCAAGTATTACGTAAATTAATAAAGATTGTATTTTGCTTTAGATTACACCCATATTTAAAAAGATTCCAACAATGGAAATGATGAAATTGTACAGGTATTCTTATACGTTCACCATTTCTGTCTCTCACACAGACATATAACCTTTGAAAAGTGTATGTGTAATTTTGAATGCATGTTCCTGAAAAACATGTTGTTTTACTATTTTTTTAATTAGACCAAACAATAATACACCTTTTTGTGTGAAAGATCCTATCCTTGTGCAAAGTAAGCATACCAAACTAAAACTTGACTAAAACCATCTTTTTTATCACACGTAGAAAAAATGCATTGCAGTACCCAATGCTTAACTAGAAAGACAGGAAATAATTAAAATTGCTCTGTTCAGTTTCCAGACCTTTTAAAATTGTCCATGGTGTCTTGTATGTCATCTTGCCATGTAAAATTTTCTCTGATATGCTCAGAAAAAGTATATTTATTTCTTTTGGGGTGTTTTTTCTGTTGTGTTTTTTGTTGTTGTTGTTTGTTTTGGTTGCTTTGGGTTTTTTTTAGTACTATAAACATTAAATAAATTAGAAAAAAAATCACTCCTAGATTGAGTTATGTCCTTGATTGTGGTCTGGAGCATTTATAAATAATACTATAATGAAATGGGAAAAAACCCCCATGTTCTGGCTTCATTACTTACTTAATGTACGTGGCAAAAACCGCACCCAAACCACCACCCCAAAAAACCTCTCCATTCTTCCATGTTAAATGACAGTCTGTGGTCTACTACAGGAAAGAGTTTGAGATTATAAACCATTTATAAATATCAGCTCCATCCTCAGGGACAAAGATGCAAATGGAGTGTTAGGATTACTAAGAAATGAGTAGAGAATAAAACAGAAAACCTCATTACCCCTATGTGTTCTGCTCATGTCTTCAGTGCAGACCTGATCACCCATTTAAAAAATGGTATAATAGAACTGGAAAAGATTCAGAGAATTATGATTTAAAAGATTAAAAAGGGGACATCTGTTTTGGAAGAAACTACTGAACAGACTAGGATTCTTTGGCCTGGAAAAGCAAACACTGAGTATAGATGCAACAGAAATCTGTAAGCGGAGTGGCATGAAGAGAAAGGATGTCAGTTGTTCACTGCCCCGACCAGTATAGCAGACTGGGAATCACGTACCCTGCTCATGACTCAAGAAAACTCATCCCTTTGGGGATGTTTGTTCCAAGTAAGCTGCTTAAATCAGTCCTTTGAAGACTAAATGAGGGATGTATATTACACTGTAGCATGCCTGACTCTTTCTTGTATATAATGCATTCAGAAAAGAACTGAGTTTGATCATTATAGTAATATCTCTATAGTGATGAAGATAATGGCCAGTATTGTCACTAAAATGAAAATATTTTATATCATATATATAGTCCATCAAAGAAAAAAGCCTTGCTAGTTCAAATAATTTGAATGCTGGCTATAACAAAGTAAACATTCTATGTTTGATATTATTCCCAAATACAGAAAATTTAACTTGTTCTTTCTTTCAATTAATTGTACCAAGCGTTTGTATCATATGGTAAACACAGGCTTGATACTGAGTTCTGGATGTTTGAATAATGGATGATCACACTGTGGTATTTTCTGTGGCTCTTATCTGTTTAGACAATATTTATCATACGCCTATTATAATTTGTTTGAAGATAGATTTAGTTGTTCGTGTTGAGTCTGCATTACAGTTTGGTTAATAAGTGTTGTGTGGAGTTGAAATTACGTTCGCATTCCACTAAGTCATATTCAGAAGGCAAACATTATTCAAGCTGAAAAATGTTGCATAGAAAATATCTATCATAGAAAAGAAATTATTTTCAAACAGTAAAGAACCTGTAGCAACTTGTGTTTAGTAAGGCCAGAAGATCATAGTCTTTAGAAAAGAGTGGATCTACTCTTGTTAGATCCAGATATCTAGCACAGTTTTTATCTTCCTTATAAAAAAGAGGTAAGATTAAGAAAAAGAAAAATCCACTTTCAGAATTATTTTAGTGCAGCATCTAATCATTTGAACAACTGTGACCTCTCCAATTCTGTTTGTGATGTTTAGCCTTAAGAATATGAAGTACATTGCCTCTGCTGATACAGACAGGAGAAGCTGAAAGCTTTAAAGATACCGTAAAGAATGCCAAGAGGAAAAATCAGAGCTTATAGTGGTAGCTTCTGCAAGACTGGAAAGTCTGTATCGTCTCAGGTGACTGAAAATTGCAAGGCAATAATGAAAAAAAAATAATATATATATAGTAAATATAGTGTACATAATATAAATAAATTGCAAGGCAATAATAATAATAATAATAATATTTAATGCTTTTTTAGTATTGAAAGTAAGAGAATCTCAATAATGTAAAAAGCACAGCTGTACTTTGGGTCAACTCACAATTTTCTTAATCATAACAAGTTGAGTCCGCTAATCTGTTTAAATTTTTTGCTAAGGATTGTTCAATCAAGTCAGTTAACCTCAAATTCATATATAAACAGCTTTGATGTAGAGAAATAGAAGTCATTTGGCCATTTTAAAAGAAAAAATAGTCATATACCTTTTTACTGAAGATTAAGCCAAGTCATATATTTTAATATATTTAAAATTACCAGGAACAATATGGAACGTGAACATTTGCATGTGTGGCTTTACCTTAGTTTCCATTCTTTCACATCCAGATTTTCAAAAGGCTCTCCAAAGGCGGCCTATTTGAAAGAATTTCTTAAAAAATAAATAAAAAGGCAAGAGATAAATGCATTTGTTCTATGTTAATTGGTTGGCAATCATAAATTAAGATTTTTTTAGTTAGTTTCTAATGTATACTTTTTTATCCTTTCAAAAAATAATGGAAAAGTATGCAGTTAGGAAACAGACTTTAAAAATAGGAAATATAAGAAAGTATAATTTTTTAAACAAAAATAGAATAGAAGAGATCAAAAGGAAAAAACAAAACAAAAACCAAATCTCTGAAAGCAAAAACTAACTTCATGAAAATATGAAGATGAGAAATAATTCCAGCAAATTCTAGTTTGCTGGAGTGAAACAATAAGAAACAGCTATGTTCTTAATTGGATTAAGTATCCATAACTAATTTCCTCAAAAACAGATTTTATTTAAGGAAGGTTTGAACGGTTGATTAATCTTGCATGTTTTCCTCAGTCTGGATAAAGCACAGTGCAGTTGTTCTAACTTGCATTATTGGTTTGTTATGGCACATTTTCCACATATTTTGTTCTTTCATCTAACATGTTTTCCTTTCTGGTTTTTTTTTCTTCTTACTTCCGTAATGAAAATTTACGCTTTAATACTTTCACTGAAAATACTGTCCTCAATTCAAAATGTTGTTTTAGCCTTTTCTTTATATGAGGTCAGAACTTTGCTTTGTTAGAAAAGCAGTCATTTCAGGTGAAATCAGTGGAATTATGAAGCAATGTAATAGCTGAGCAAAAATGATCACTTAGACATGTCTTCTACCTCTTTGGCAAGATAAGTAAGACTCCTGGTTTACAGTCCTGTGTATGCTAAAAGCTGATCAGTACGTAGACTTCCAACTTCTAGAATGGCCTTTCTTTTATAAAAGATAATAATTTAAATCCTTTTCTTTACCAATTAATGAGAAAAGACCAGGCAGACTGTCAAGCAGTGTGATCACGTAAGCCTTTTTAGATATGACAGAGGTCTGAAGAAGTCTTGTGCATTCCTAATGATTATTGCTCTGGTAAGATTCCCCTTAGGATAAGACTTCACACAGACCTAACGACAGATAAAATTTCACACAGACTTAATAACAAACCGATCGAGTGTATGTACTGAAAGCAGTCTGAAAAAATCAAAGACTTTTTTTCATTTTTCAGTTCTGAGTTGAAGTTTATAAAATTTAGAATAAATAAATAAATAAATACAGAAATACACACATATCTTAAGAAAACCCATTTTTTAAACTATCCTATGTAGCTTCAAATAACAAAAGTTTTTTTTAAAAAATGGCAACTTATTTTAAGAGTTACATGAAGAAATGTCTTAATACCTACTAAATTCATGTTTGTAATTAAGTCCTGGCCATCAGTTATTTTATTATGTGCTGTGTGCTTGGTTTGTTTGGGGTTTTTTTTATGTGTATTTATTCCAAATGTTTATGAGGAATACATTTAAAGACATTTACGAAACTATGTGATATTGTTTATAAATATATTTTTTCAGTGGCTTCTTACCTTATGGTATGCAAAAAAAATAAATTTACAAGGTATGATATTTTTTAGTATTTTGAATACAACATTAATGTTGTTTTTGTTAAAAAGTATTACAAATATTTTAGTCACTCTGTCTTATATGAAGATCATTTGAAATATACTTTGATAGCTGAAGAATGATTTCCATATTCTGATAGATCTAAAAATATATACAATTGGTACGCTATTAAATTGTCGTGTCCTTTTCCTGTACTTATTTTGACATCACTTCTGATTGCCAAGATGATAATTTGCCAAGCAGAAACAGTCTTCTATTATAATTAGCTTGATCTTTGATTTATTCAGTGATGACAAAGGTTTGTGAGAGCAAACAGTTCCTTGTTTCACAGAGAGGGTGCCTATTAAAAAGACCAGTCTATATTACAGCATAAAAACAGTGTTGCTTTAATCCAAATCTTGACAGTCATAAGTAAATATAAATAAATAAAAAGCACATAATGTAGCTTTCATGGAGTAGGAACTGGCCAATTTTTAAAAATAAATTAGATATCAAGAGTCGGAAGCTTAGGTCTGAGAATGACTGAGTTGACTTCTGTGGGTGCTTCCAACCTCTTTGAGTAGCGATCACTCATTATCAGATGGACTGCCTGAATGAAGTGATGAAGTGTTTTCACCTCCTTCCTTTCCTAGAATGTTCTTCTACACCTAGTATTTGTAAAACACACTGGTGAACTAGTCTTTAATTGTTCAGTTAGTTATATTGTATTACTATCTAGACTTTTTTAACCTTTGCACTCTTCATACTCAAAGGCACTCATTCCTATTTGTGTTGCTGAATTGTGGTCATGCAACTTCTTGCACAAACTGCAGCACAAACATACTGAAATTTACTGATCAAAGGCAACAAACAAGCTGTCCTCCACTGTAGAGACAAAATGGTTTTTAAAACTGGGTTCACTTGGACCCGGTAGTAAAATTCTAATTTTTCTTATTATTAATTATTATTCATTATTATTATTAATTTTTTCTTATTATTGCATTCTTTTCCTATCCTACGCAAAGCCATGAAATGCCATCCATCCCCAGTTTTTGTTTAAAGAATGGATTTAGGAGCAGTTTCAGTGCATTGTGGAATGGTACTGTTTCTCTTAGAAAAGCTATTCCCACATGGTCTGTTTAGAATATCTAAATTAATGAAATAAAGGTCAATATCAAGACTACACTTGAGCAAAGAAAAATTTAACTGGAAAGATGTGACCACCCATGTACTTCTAGTCATTTGATCACAATTTCCAGTTTTGCAACTCACAAATGACTCTCACTGCCTCTCATCCTTCAAGCTTTGTCATCAATGTTAGACATAAAAGATATTAAATATTCTGGAAATTATGATAATAGAAGCTGGCGACACTTGTACCTCAGCAGAGCTGCGTGGCTTTGATTTTGTCTCAAAAGCATGTTGCTGGCATGAGGGCCCCCCTCTAGGGGCACCATGTTGAGCAAGTGAAAAGAATTTGTTGGTTCTTTCATTTAAGGAGGATCATTTTTAATATAAAGAACCATACTTCAGATTGATCGTGCCTCTTCAATGAAAATTTATCCAGTAGGCAGTTAATTATTGAAAGAAAATAGCTGAATGTCTAGGAGTAACCGTACTGTAATGTGGAGCTTGCAATCTTAAAAGCCCCCACCCATTACAAATCTTTTTCTCACTTTTAGATTTAACCCTTACTGACAGATGTACACAGAGATGCAATTAAATGCTTGTTATGATTACATAAACTAAAGAAATTAGCATGAGAAGTTGCCAGCAATATTCCCATATAGTCAGTCACCTCCACTGAAGAAGAGTTATGATTACTCATGTCGTGTGTACTAGATGGAATTTATTCCCATTTACCCCACGTAAGATCTGATTCTTGATTATTAGATTTGAAAACCCTTGAAAGACCCTTGAAATCTCAAATTGATTGCTATGTCTGCCTTGTTGTAACGAGATACTCATATACTTACTCTGGGCTTCTTGTGATCCATTTCTCGCTTGCTATAACACCATCAGCATGGAGCTAGATTTAAGTAATATTTGCAGTAACACTAGGGACTATAAAGTGAATATTTAAATGTCTAACTTTGAGATAAATCAACGCCAGTATAAGTTGGACTTACAAGCAGTATGCCATTTTGCATGACTGCATTCTGTATTTTTAAATTTGGGATGGTCGAAGTCAAAACATTATCAGCTCCTGATGCAATTTGCGTATTTTATTTTTTTTCTTAGCAAACAGAGAAGATGAAGTTAAATGTTCTGTAGAGGAGATGGGATTAGTGTTCAATGAGGCTGATCTGTTTTAGCTTTTTGACAGAAAGTCATGTATCACAATTATTGTTAATACTGTACTGGTACCTTACATTCTTACATTCTACTTTCCACCAGATAGCTTGTTATGAAGAAGGCCAGTGACCATCACTGATGTGTCCTCAGGCCACAAATCATATGTCATATTTTCCCCATGATCCATGAAATTATTCAAATTTATGTCTGCAAAGAAACTGTGTCATAATCAAAGAAACAAAGGCATACCTGATACAATAGGTTTCATCTGCAAATATACCACCAAGTGGACATCTGTGAGCGGTAGCCACAAAGTTTAAAATAGGTTTCTCCCATCCCTATTTGGAGCTCTAATTTCATGATGTTTCTGCAGAGACCTTCTTTTTATTCTCTCTTTCCCTAGTGTGTGGGCAACCAGCTCAGTCTCTCTGCCCTTCCCATAGCTGATGGGCCCAGCCATCTCAGTCATTTCTCCTGCCCCTTCCACCTTGTACCATTTGCTGAGGTTTGCAGGTGTGTTCTTTCTGTTCACTGTCCATCATGTGTTCTTGGTTGCTTTTACTTCATGCTGTATTTGCTTGTCACTTGTATTTACTTGTCATTTATTTGTATTTAAATGCATAGGAGTATAGGAAAGGCTGAACTACCATTATTTTGCTGCTTAGGGTACACCAATCTGTTGGTTAGACTGGATTCTGTGTCAGACACAAAATTTCCATATGACAAACACCTAGGAACTTGGTGTTATTCTGTTCACTAGTTAAAAAATGCTACTGTGGTTTTTGGGACAAATCCCCTGGGCATATGAGAGTACTCTAGTAAACATTCCTAAGTGATCTATCATGTTTACAGTGCAGGTTTTGCCAATATCCTAGTTACAGGATCTCTGTATTACATTTCTGAGACATCAGATACCTGCTAAAGCAGTAGTATGCCTGTAAGTACGTTAGTTATTAAACGTAGTTAAGTCTCTCATGCTGTAGATTTTTTCTGCTTTTTTTTTAAAAAAAAAAAGAAAAAAAAGACCAGAAGACATAAGTGACTTGTTTTCCATATAATGTGAGCAAATACTTATATTGGTGCTTTGTTCTGTGTTTTATCCCACTTGCATCATGTAAGATAAAGTTATAAAGATACCAACGATAAGTCTAGAAAGAAATATAGTTGCAACTGATGGTATGAAACCTTCCAGTCTTCACTGAAGCCTGTATTGGGAATATCTCTTTGTCATGATTTGATCCCAGCGGGCAACTAAGCACCACACAGCCAATCACTCGCTCTCCCCGCAGTGGGATGGGGGGACAATCAGAAAGGGAGAAGTGAGAAGACTTGTAGGTTGAGATAAAGACAGTTTAATAAGTAAAGCAAAAGCTGCACACATAAGCAAAGCGAAATAAGGAAATCATTCACTACTTCCCATCGGCAGGCGGGTGTTTAGAGCCATTTCCAGAAAAGCAGGGCTCCATCATGCCTGGTTACTTACAAATGCCATCGCTCTGAATGCCCTCCCTTCCTTCTTCTACCCCCAGCCTTTATTGCTGAACATGACATCATATGATGTGGGGTATCCCTTTGGTCAGTTGGGGTCTGCTGTCCCATCTGTGTACCCTCCCAGCTTCTTGTGCACCCCCAGCCTACTCGCTGGTGGGGCAGTGTGAGGAGCAGAAAAGGCCTCAACTCTGTGTAAGCGCTGCTCAGCCATAACTAAAAGATCCCCAAACTATCAAGACTATTTGCAGCACAAATCCAAAACTTAGCCCCATACGAGCTACTATGAAGAAAATTAACTCTATCCCAGTCAAAACCAGCACAGTCTTCTAGCTACTTTCAGATCTTTTCCCAAACTTAGACAATTCTTNGTCTTCTAGCTACTTTCAGATCTTTTCCCAAACTTAGACAATTCTTTCTTTCTTCTCCCTCCCCCACACCCCCGAAAAAATGAGTAATATTCTTTGAATCTATTCTGCCAAAACAGGCTGCAGCAAAAGGATTCCTGAGAGGCCAAGTGACCTTTTGCTAAAGTTTGTACCATTTTATTCCACAGGTGAAGACTGCTTTCTTTTGAAAAACCTTCCTTGCTTTGTTTAGTTCAAATTTCCACACCTCTTTTCTGCTGTTCTGCATTTTCATCTGGGCTACACTATCACTACAAAACCATCTCATGCTGTTACCACCTTCAGTGCCTATAGAAGATTTCTTAGAGCTAACAGCTCACCAGTTTGGGTTACTTTTAACCACTTGTCTCTGATTTAGAAGACAGAACTTTATTTTTATTTTGTATCCTCATGAATAGCTAAGTTCTCCGCTTATGGTTGGAACATGACTTTACCCCACAATGTATCCGTCTCTTGTGCTTACATTGCAGGTGTTTTTAAACACCATGTTCTCTAAGTTGAACACTACCGAGATCGCGTGTTCCACAGTTAGGTTTTTTTACGTTGTATTCAAGAGTCTTAAGAGGCTACAACACACTTGTAAATTTTATCAATCAAATCAATGATGAAATATAAACCTTATCAAGATGCTTGTGTCTGTTCCTTGTGAACGCAAAAAAAATTTGTTTGATTTTATTAGATCAATAAAAAGACAAAACATGGCAAGAATTAAATCACAAAATCAGAATATGAACTGTTTTCTTTCACGCAGTAATCTCTCTTTATTCACAATCAGAAAGAAATTATCATAGGCTCTTGATACCTAACTTAAATTGGTTTTGGGGTTTTTGTTTGGTTTGGTTTGGTTTGTTGGGGCTTTCTTACTTCTCCAAGAAGGAAATAATAGTGTTTTCAACCTGACAATTTCACAACTTCTAATTCAAGCTATGAAGATAATGAAGGTAGCTCAAAACATGTTTTATTTTTTTCTCTGAAAGTGTAAAAACTGAAAGTCTATTTTATTTTGACTAATGAATACATATGGACAACTGAAATTCTTACATAACCAGTTGACTTCAGGACCCAAGTTTTTCATCCAAACACCAAATGCTTCATACATCCATCTAACCATATTTTTCTTCCCAAAGTAATATATTCTTGTTGCCTGCAACACATCCTGCTTGCACAGACACTGTAAATCTGTTGAAAATAGACAATCTTTTTTAAAAAAAAAACATATTGAATTTAAATGGGGGAAAATATGATGGTATTCATCTGCTTAATCCTTTGTATTTCATTATATTAGACAAGTGATAAGTTTTAACCTTTATTTTTATCATTTATCTTTACAATACCTGTATCAGTTAGGTATCACTGTGATTTCACTTTGCCTTTAGTTTCTATAAAAGTCTGTTAAGTAGTCCATTAAAATGCAGGAGTGTAACTGCAGAATAAAAGTAGTCAGCTAGAAGTTTGATTAACTAGATGAGGTATAGTTAAAGAATGTCATTTGGAAACTTGAATTTGGAGGATTATCCAGTTGTCCCATGTCTTTTCAGTGTGGCTATCATGAATGCTGACATTTCTGGGAAACTGAACCTCTGCTTTTATACTTCAAATGTACTTAACAGGAAATATTTTACACATTGGATTTAATTTTTCCTAGTCACTGATAACTACTTCTGAATGCAACCTTAATATACATTGGCTGAACATTTCTGCTAAAATTTAATTCAGAATTAGTATTAGTATGTACAGAAAGTTCTTCGACACTTATTGTTTAAAGCCTATCTGAAAAGCTTAATTTCTTCAGTGAGTTGCTCTGGGATTTCATTTCATAGTGTCTTTCAACAAAGTAAAGCAAAAACATGGAAGCTGCTTGTGTTTAAAAGATTTTTTTATAACCAGAATGACAAGCACTTTGTAAAAAGTAAAGTTATAATTTGCCACTGAAGTTTTTGGTAAGGTGGGTGAAATATTTGACTAATTTGGAAGTTGTAGCAACATAAGAAATTGATTATCATTATGTTAACTTACTGTGTTATACACTACTTTGAGTCCATAATCATGAGTTACAGAAGAATTCATATAGAGGCATTTCTCTAAAGTTAGAAGTTAGACTTCGCATATGAAAAGCCACAGAAAGAAACTTAGTAGGAAGCCTTTTTATTGAAATGTTTTATTGTCTATGACCCTCAAGACATAAAAGATACAAAGCATTTGCTCTGCCATTTCTATGTTGCATAGTTAATGAGGTTTTCTTCCTTTCTTTCTGGTCATTTAATTTCATTTTAGATCAAAGTATGAAATTGTATGCAAAAGACTGTTATACTGTAATACTGTAATATTAAGACAGGTTTTTTTATATTGCTTTGAGCAAATAGGATTCTCACTTACTGTTTTGACATTTCAGTACATGCACTGCTGTTGCATCATAGTTATTTGAGTTATAAATTACCTGAGTTATCTTTATTTATTATTTCTTTCTGGTAGTGTGTGTGCTATGCTATGTGCTGTGGAAGTACAGTCATGAATATTGATTCCTATCTAATTTTCATATAATGAGAAATACACCATCCCCCAAAATTTTACAACTTTTAACAAGTAAATATGTGGAATAAACAGGTTAAATAGTTTACTCCTCTTTGAAAACATATCATAACATTTATGAAGTTTATTATTTCTGAGTATGTAAATGTATTTGATTTGACACTCAACGTTAAATACCATGAGTGAAAACATTTCTTTACCCAGCACAGTAGTGGTTAAACTTTAAACTGATTTAAGAATACAGTTACACTGTAGCCCAGATTCAAAATTCAGTGTGTTCATATTTTACAGATTGTTTCAAATGGATTTATGAAAAAAAAAGTAAAAATGAATTGTCATAACACTTCCATTAAATACTGCTTTGGTTGTTGCCCTCGGAGAGCGTCACAGTTACCTTTAAAATATTGGAATCCAAATCCATGGACTACAGTTCCATATTTTAAAAAGTGTAAAGTCGTTGCAGATAAAGATTGTTCAGAATTCCACTAATACTGTCATGAAACACATTCACCTGTTCAGTTTTCAGGGAATATCTGTGAGGTACACGTGCTTAGATATTAATAAATAAAGCATAGTAGTTTCATAATTACATATTGGGAATTAATAAAGAAGAGTTGTTATGATAATTTTTAAGGGAGGATTAGCAAACCTCAGTGTTGTGCCCAGTTGTGTTAATACAAGGGCTCCCTCCAATGGCTACAAGTTACTTCACATACAGTTTATTGCTACGTGTGGATGAATGCAACAGGAAATTAGGTACATGGAAGAATTCAAAGAAGTCGTTGTCTCTGGTGGTTTACATTAAGATATTTTTAATGCATACATTAGTCCCTACACCATGACTTCTAGACCATGAAGTAACTTTTCATTTCAGATCTACTAAACATGAAAAAAAAGAACGAAAAAGACACTTTTTATGAACCACATTTCCAGAGGAGCATGGCTAACTGGAGACAGACCTCTGCTGGCTAGCAATAGCCATTCAAGAGCCCTAGATTCATACCCTACCTACACATCCCTGCAATGCTGTTGAGTAAATGGGGTATCCAACTGCTACTGCTGTAAAAAGAAAAAAAACTCACAAACTTTTGTTCTTAGCTTATTTTTTTAGATATTAAAGTCTTCCTCTTCTATATTAATATGAAAGCAAACTGTTTCAAATTTTGTTTCTTGAAAATAAAACAAAAACAAAAACCCAAACAACAAAACAAAACAGAAAGACAGAAAAAATCTCTAGTACTGTGTCCATTCACAAATGTCAGCTGTTGCCTTTGATAAATTACCTGGTAAGTCTGGTCTCATCCTCTCTTCATCTCCTACTTCTGGACATGTTCTCTTATATAAAGGTATGCTGATATTCTGCTTACACAGTGAAAGGCAAAAAAGAGAAAGAATCATGACATAATATCCCAGTGGATAAAACATTCACACAGTATGAAGAAATACCAGAAAGAGGCTGAAAGAATATTGGTACAGTTTGCCCCAGCATCCTGTTCCTGACTGACACTGATGGAAAGCTGTAAGAACAGCATGAGGATTTAATGAATTCTCACCAGCTATGGTCTCCAAGCCAGCTGTGATTCATGGCTTACTACTTCCCAGAAAGAGAAATTGGTAAAGATGGCAGAAGTGGTGTAAAACTGCACCACCATTACTAATGACACACACCAGAAAATCCAAATCATTTAGCTTTAAGATCAGCACTGAAATAAGAAGTCTGAAGAGGAGAGACAGGCCCAGCATTTTTACAGAAGAAAAACAAATATTTGGGCAAAGGAAAGGAGAAGAGAGGACTGAAAAGGGAATATTTCATATGGTCAAACATCAACTTCATGTACAAAGTATATTGAAAGGAAAGTATAACTCTGAGGAGTGGTTTGTGTGTCAAGTTTTTGCTGCACTCCCTTGCATTGCATTGAAGATGTTAACACTGTTAGTCCCCGCAGAATGGAGGAGGTGAACCTGCAGGTCTGAGCCTCACAGAGGTTCCACTGGGATTTCAGTCTAGTGTCAAGTTATGAATTCTGTATTTTTGTCTCCCACCACCTGGGTCAAAAAACATCCACACAAGAACTCCATTTTATAATGTGAAACCAAATATCACAGAATCATAAAATGGTTGAGGTTGGAAAAGATATCTGGAGATCATCTGGTATAACACCCCTGATTAAGCAGGTCACCTAGAGGAGGCTGCACAGGAACATGTCCAGAGTGATTTTGAAAATCTCCAAGGGTGGAGACTCCACAAACTCTTAGAACAACTTGTTTCAGGTCTCTGGAAAAAAAATATTTATTTACAGTAAAAAGTTTTCCTTATGTTCAGACAAAACTTCCCGTGTTTGAGTTTGTTCCCACTGCCTCTTGTCCTATCATGGGACACCACTGGAAAGAGCCTTGATCCATCTTCTTTATGTTGTCCTTTCAAGTATCTATATACATTGGTAATATTCCTTCTGAGCCTCCTCTTTTCTATGCTGAACAGATATCTCTCACCATTTCATCCTATGCGTGATGCTCCAGTCCCTTCATCATCCTTGTGGCCCGTTCCTGGACTTTCTCCAGTATGCCCATTTCTATCTTGTCCTGGGAAGCCTACAGCTAGACACAGTACTCTAGGTGTGGCCTTACCAGCGCTGAATAAATGGGAAGAATCGCCTCCCGCCACCTGCTGGCAATACTTCTAATTGTCTAATTCAGCTGAGGATGCCACTAGATTTCTTTGCAATAATGACACATTTCTGTCTCATGTTTAGTTTGGTGACTGCACTTCCCTATGCTGAATGTGATGAGGTTCCTCTTGGTCCATTTCTCCAGCTTGTTGAGGATGGCAGTGCAACACTCTGGTGTATCAGGCTGTCCTCCAAGTTTTGATATCACCAGGAAACTTGCAGAGGGTGCACTTTGTCCCATCATCCAGATCATTAATGAAGATATTAAATAAGATTGGATCCAGTATTAACCCCTGGTGTACACTGCTCATTAATGGGCTCCACATAGGTTTCGTGCCACTGGTCACCACCCTCTGGGTCCAACTGTTAACCCAGTTTTCAAATATGGCTGAATTAAAATCACCAGTGGAGTCTGTGCTTTTACTACACTTGTTTACAATAGCCAAGTGTTTTGTTTGCATCTAGTCAGAGTAACTAGTAACTTTTATGGCCACAAGTATTAGAAAACTCTGTCTAACAATCCCATAGTTCTTTTTCCATATATTCTATTTAGGCATTCAGTTCTGGTTTGAGGTTTGACACATCACTGTCAGGAAAAGTGATAAAGTGAAAAAGTCTGTCAAAAATTCACACAGGAGAAACTTTATATAAGAAGGATGATACTAACAATGGTATGAAGCCTGGCCATCTGATTGCTGGGTCATTTTACTACAGTGGAATAACATGTTCAAAAGTATTTCGATAATATTATATCACTATTAATATGTTCCTTAACATTAACATTACTAGACTTGGTTTACAGTGTAAAGAAATGAGATTGTTGATAGCAAACATAGCATGCAGAGATGTTTTTGACTAAAAAAAAGTAGTTTCTGTATTTCAGCTTTTACTTATATTGAAGCTTGTGGTATTCACCTTTAATAAAACTTACAGGGACAACAGTCATCCTGTTCCACATTACCACTGCCAAAGAGGAAATTGCAGTGATTTGAGTCCAGGAGGAGGGAAATACAGTTTTATATAAAAGTTTGACCAGTTATTTCACAGTGTGCTGAGCATTTAACCTGCTTTTTTCTAAATTTTCCTATCTGAGAATTGGTGATAATGACAACTAATTTTTTCAAGTTTTTTGACATTGTTGCAGTTTAACCCCAGCCAGAAACTAAACACCTCACAGCTACTTGTTCACTGCTCACCCTCCTCCCCACCCCACAGTGGGATGGGGAGAAGAATCAAAAGAAAAGGTAAAACTCCAGGTTTGAGATAAAGACAGTTTAATAGAACAGCAAAGGAAGAGAAAATAGTAGTAGTAGTTGTAATAATAATAGTAATAAATAATAGTAATAACAGAAGAATATACAAACTGAGTGACACACAGTTCAGTTGCTCACCACCTCCTGACCAATGCCCAGCTTGTCCCTAAGCAGTGGTCCCAGCCCCCCAGCCAAGTCTCCTCAGTTTATATATTGAGCATGACACCGTATGGTATGGAATATCCCTTTGGCCAGTTTGAGGCAGCTGTCCTGACTATGCTCCCTCCCAGCTTCTTGTGCACCTCCTCTCTGGCAGAGCATGGGAAGTTGAAAAGTCCTTGACTTAGTATAAGGACTACTTAACAACAACTAAAACATCAATGTGTTATCAAAATTGTTCTCATACTAAATCCAGAACACACCACTATACCAACTGCTAGGAAGAAAATTAACTCTATCCCAGGTGAGAAGAGGACAGATATTTATAGAGGTCTCATTAATTTTAGTAGTTGTTGTTTCCTTTCTTCTTTCTGTTCTCTAAAATGTGATTGCAAATGCTTTTAGTTCAGTCTCTTGCAAGACCATGTATCTTCTTTTTAGTTAATATTATAATTGAAATGTAGATTCACTGCTTACTTAAGTAAGTGACCCAAGTGACTTTTTAAGAGGATACTGTCAGCGAACAAAGTACAAAAGTAGAACAAAAAATAAGATAGCATAAGATACAAATCCATTATTGGTTGAAGGTATGTCATGGCTTGCTGATTCCATTATTTTTTTGAAGTTTAAATAATGTGTCATAATTTGGTTTTGATGTTTAGCTGTCCTTTAGCACTTTTGTGTGCAAGATAGGTCAAGTTTGCAAGTCTTTGGGAAGAAGTTCATTTTAAACAATGCTAAAAAGAAGGAACTGTAAAAGGAACAATATATCTTTACAAGTTTGTAGAGAAACTGAGTGTAGCTGATGTATACGATAGAGGAATTTCCTTGGTCATTCCAGTCTTCTTGCGGACCATTTCAATTGTATGATGTATTTATTGCATCCTTTACTATCTGTTGGTTTTTATGTCATGAATTTTAGGATTTTTTTTTCTGTACAAAAGCTGGAAAACATCCAGAACACTTGTATGGTGCTACAATTTGTCATTATTACATAAATAAATAAATAAATAAGATGCATAAATAGGCAACTGACTGCACCACGTAACAGGACATGGCTATGAGCTAGCTAATATAAACATTAATATAAGGAGCTTGAATATTAAATCTAAGAAGAAATACCAGTAGACAGCAAAGAGGATTAGGTCATGGTCATACAGGTCAACTGACCAGTTTAATATGGTAAAGCATTCCCCCTAATGTGCTGCCATAAATAGTGAAAAATACTATAGGTGGGAACTGGAACCTTGTTCTGGGGTGTTTCAGAGAGTTCTTTTGGATACTGAATAATTTGAAATAGCTAGCTATATATAGTAGCTAGAGTATTATTTCTTCAAAAGACATCTGCTCTCTTCCTGCTTTTCATCATAGTACATGAGAATAATTCACCTTGAGGTGTTCTATAATGAGCAGAGACAGTTTAGTAACTTCTTATGAAGGGAAGCTCTATAAGATAGCTGTGTACAATATGATCTTTAATTAAATAAGTTCCCTTTCTACATTTCTGGCTCATCAATAATGTTTTGAAACATTCTGAAGATCACTCAATAGCCTGGTTTTGTCATCTGTAATTTAAATAGCACTCAGATATGGCTAGTAACTAAATGAGAGATTTGTAGTCCTCTTCGTAAGTGAAATGAAAGAAATAAACAGTAGTATTTTCAGTGCTAAAAACTATAAGATTCCAATTCTGAACTCTTGATCTCAAAGTAGAATATATTATACTTTAGTGGCAAATTCCACAGCACAATGAATTAAAAGATAATTAAAATATAATGTTGAACGGTATGCCTTAAAATATTCTTAAAGGACTGCAAAAACACTACGTGAAAAATATAATTATAGATGAGGTAGTCTTTTAAATCTCTTCTTTCAGAGGATTTTTTTAGAATTATTTTTGTTTATTTTTTGTTTTTCAAATAACATTATGTTCAAACATAATTGTACTTTGTGAATTGCATTGCTCAAGTTTATAATGTTAAATGATGAAGTCAGTACACCTCAAACATCTGAAATCTTTTAGGCAAGCACATTAGAAATATTTATATAATAAGACCCCCAATAAACAAACAAATGAAAAAGCAAACAAGCCCAAACGCCATTGTAACTAAGGAAGACGATAGATTGAGGGAACCACTGAACGAAAAGGCAAACATAGTATCTTATGCATGACATCAATGCCAGTGATTTTAAGATCCCTCCACTTTTTTGCTTGGAAATCATGTTATTGCTATAGCGAATCAGATATTTTTCTTTCGACCATAGCATTGGTCAGATAATGTGCATAACGTGCAGATGATGTAAATACATCAGAACTTGACAGATGAAGTATGCTCCTATGGAAGTAACAGAAGATGTTACACATAATGGACATTGACTGGAAAAAGAATTTATGATGGTTTTCTAGCCAGTTTTTTTTCTGTCTGGTCTATATATATTGCCAGTAGCCGACTGAGATTTCTATTTCCTTCCTGACAACCCCTGGCACTAATACCAACTACAGTTTTGGTGTGTGTCATAAACACAAAGACTTGTACAGGCAGTTTGGCTTGACGTTGTTTCCAAAGCATAACCATTATCATGCAACAATGGCAAGTATTTTATAGGAACAGTTCTAAGTTGCTTTTGCTGGTTTTGGTAGTAGAACTCATAAAACACACTATGAGCTCAGACCATTCTTGAGGTACGCTTGTACCTCACTGCTAAACTTCCTCTTCCAACAAAATTATCCAGGTTGGGGTCCTGTTCCATTTCTTGTCATTAAGCAAGAAATGGAAATTTTCATCTAAGTATGCTTATTTAAAATAGTAATATTTGTATTTTACACAAAGTAATATTTGTAATAAATATCATATTTCTTACAATGGGTACACAATGTATGTAAAAACATTGTGCGTTTTATTTGGTCTTATAGTATAGTTTACAGTGCATATATAGTGTATTATACAGTAGAATTTGCATTTGTAAATGAGCATTATCTGTTCTAGGTGATCTAAAGTACGGCTCAGTATACATAGTGCATGTCTTATACACAACTTTACCTATGGGGGACTGTTTGACTGGCTGAGGAAGTTTTGGACATGATGCTGGTGTTAGCCCTGGTCTAAAAACCTATTTGCTTTCTAGATAGAGGATGGAGAGGGAAACAAACAACTTCCTTTTTACTTTATCTTGATGTAATCTCACCTTCACAATTGTTCTGAGCTTGGCGATACCCTTCAACACAGAGGATTTAGCTTTACTAATACATTCCGGAGCACACGTGTGATTTCTGCTACCATAATGAACTGAATAACTCTGACTTCAAAGCAGGGTTAAAATAGCTTGACGTAAAGAAACGTCAGGGTTAGAAATTAAGTAGGAGGGTTAATACAAGTTTGAGAGTAGGCCCTCATTTCAGGCTTCTATAAAGCCTGGTGCACTTTACCTTTGTGGAATAAAATAGGCCATGAAGAGCTATCTACTTAGACATCTGTGCTGTTGAGTGCACCTGCTGGTGCTTAAGGCTAACTGCAATACGGTGTTTCCATGTTTCAAAAACTGCATTCTTTAAGAAAGATGACATGTCTTCATGCTACTAAAAACCAGTATAATATAGTATCTGCAAAAGCATCAACTAAGATTCAGTAGGCAGTTACATTGGAGGGGTTAGCTTTACAACGCTATTAGTATTTATGCAAACAATGCTTCTTATGGGTAACACCCATATTAACTGACGATCACATTAAGTCTTTTAACCATCAGATGCCTGTGTAGGTTGTGAGAAATCTGCATAATCTAGAAAAATGGCATGTTCCCTTCAAATGATTTGGCACAAGAATGAAGTGATCTGAACAGTCTGAAGATGGCAGGGGTGGGAGGAAGGAAGCTCATTATATGGTTATAATTGTTGTGTATTCAAATGATTGCTGGATTGAACCATGAAACAACAATTGTGTTCTACTGTAAAGATAGGTGTATCTGTCACATTGAATATGCTTCTCCTTTAAAAATCTTACAGGCTACTTTCATAGGCTTCAGGTATGCCTTTAGTATTTGTAGTCTGGAGGAAAACTGTCTGATTACCTCCTCTTTCTCTTTCCTGTGAAAAGGATTAAAACTCAAAAAAGCCCCAAACTATGTATTTTAACCTTTAGAGTGTTTAAAATCAAGTAATAAAGACCTATTTAATACTCAACTCAATTCATACACTTTAAAATGTGTTCTTCCCAGATGAAAGTATTGCAATATGACAGCTAAACATATTGATTTTTTAAATTGACCATTCTGAATGGTTTAAGGAGTAGTTTGAATTACTTTTAGGCCATTACTGAAGTCAAAAACCTAATTTTAAATTAAGAACACATGGCTTAAGTATACTCTGAAGTAAAAAACTAAGGAATATGCATTCTGGACTCAAAACTTAACAACTAATTTTCATGAGGTGGCTG
This sequence comes from Himantopus leucocephalus, assembly GCA_003993805.1. Taxonomy (NCBI): domain Eukaryota; kingdom Metazoa; phylum Chordata; class Aves; order Charadriiformes; family Recurvirostridae; genus Himantopus; species Himantopus leucocephalus. Next base: position 129,442,525 of record RSEF01000002.1, on the reverse strand, counting down.
CCCTCCAAAAATAATTTTGGAAAAAAATTAAATCTTAATCGAACATTTATTTGCTCACAGTACTTAAAATTCCGGGGCCTGGGTTCTGGTTCAGTCAACAAGATAATTGACCCTTTCATTGGAAGCTTATTTGTTAGAGACTGCAAATAAGGATTTGAAGGGACAAAAGTTCTGAAAGGGTCTCACCCTCAAAATAGTAGCTCTTCTCTGGTGTTTGTTTTGGCATGGTTTCACCTTTACCCGCTGTGATAGTGAAATTCTAAAGCATGAAGCTGAAAAGTGGTGTGGACATTCAGAGTCACTAACTCTCGTTCCTTATTACTAGATTAAAAGGTTAGCTGTAATGACCCCATTCACTAGCTGTTTTCTTTTTTCTTTACTTTTCTTTTCTTTTTTTAATTGAATGTTCAGAGACAACAGTTTATTAAAATTTTACTACTACATGGGAGGGAAGGTGCAAAATTCATGTATAGGAGAGTACATAATGCAATGAAGCTCACCTTTGCTTCAAAAACTTACGGAAAGAGAAGCTGCCTACCTAAACATGTTGGTTTCTATATGCTTCTGCGGTTGCAACATCCGTGGCTTATAGCTACAGCAACAGTACTGTCCATATATCCAGAAATGTATAATCTTTTTAATTCTGCTCATCAAAGTATTTCAGAGAGCTATTTCTGTCTAATTTATCAGATAATTAGATGCAAAATATTTGAACAAGGTCTTTTGGCTTCACATATCATGAAGAGACAATGAGAAAAAAATCCCATGCACCTGAACATGTAACTAAAAAAATCAGAAGATATTCTCTAGTCTTTAGGATGCTAAAGTTCATGATTACGGCTCTTTAGGTTTTTTACGTTCTTCTTTACATTTCTTTATGTTTCTTTATGTTTTGTTTACGCAACAAAAAGGGAAAGTAATCTTATCTGTTAAGTATTGCCCCAAAAATTTATTTATGATAATACTTTATATTTTTAATCTCTCACCTGGGGAAAAAAAAAAGTTGAAATTTAGATTATTTTTTTTCAACAGAATACTCAGTTAAAATCCTTTTATAATTCTCTGGGTTCTTTAGTTGGGAACCAGAGTCTTTCAGCACCATAATCTGCCAGTGTAAGAACTTTTTGAGTTCAGCATACTATGCATCTAAAACGCAGACTTACATTGAAGTTTATCTAGCCTTTCCGTAAGAAGAAGTCATAAAGCTCACTCTGTTGTATTATGAAAAATTATTAGATGGTATAATACACTAAAATGCCAGCATGTTTTACGCATTTTGTAAAAGAAATATTTGGTTTTAGAATGTTTCTTTCAATTAAATATTAGTAGGTGTGAGATTTTTAGTGAGTGTGGTGTCAGTGCTAAATGCAGAGATGACTTAACACTTGATCCAGAAGAATAATGCAGATTGATTCAGCAGTTGTTCCTATGGAATTCACTGACAATTATATTTTATTCCTGTGCTTGACTCTTTGCCAGATGAGGGTTTAAAATGAAAAGATCAGCAATACTTCCATATATTTCTGTATTCAATAGGGATGTGACTGATTTCTTTTTCATTTTCTTCTAGGCCTTTTCTGGAAACACAAATGCGGACAGTGTCGTATACTATAAGCTTCAGCACTCGATTAAAGCAAGATTTCTCCGTTTTGTGCCTTTGGACTGGAATCCGAATGGCAGAATTGGAATGCGCATTGAAGTGTATGGATGCACATACAGTAAGTGTTTTGCTGAATCAGCTAAATGAAACAGCTATTCATCATTGTCTTTGGCTGCCTAAATTACACTTGTAAATAGATTTCTAAGCTTAAATTTATTCTTGAATAAAACTGATTCAATAAGTTTATGTGCAGACTTCACTATTTCTGCATCATGTAACAATATGTGATGCTTATTTTCCAGTTCTTTCTGTGTTTGAATGAATTGTGTGGACATAATCCAATAACTGATTTACTGCAAACTCTTTTTTTGATAGTCTTAAAAACTGCATCTTGACATGGTATACTTTCTACCCAAAGGGTGAAACGTGGAAAATATATACAGTTTTAAATCTATATAGTCTTGGTCCTGAGCCAATAAAACTACAAGTACATATACATACAAATACAAAACTGAATAACATGTCAAAGTTGTTATATATTTAAGAGGTACTTTTAGAATAATTTTTGTGTCATTAATAAAACATTAATAACCGATATAAGCATTTGGAAGACAAATGCATACATGTTATGGTCGTATTGGTCTGTTGGACAATGTAAATCTTCCTGTTGTCTTCCTGTTACTGTTCTTCATCTCTGGACTTTTTAAAAAATATTCTTCTTAGCAAGTTGTTTACTGATTTTTATTCTCCACATCTTTTCTCCATGAAGGAAACAGAATTTATTTTAAGCAACCTCTTTAATTGCTTGTTTTAAGTACTTTCAGCTGTTGTTTTTTGTAGGATCTTTTTTTTTTCAACTCCTATGCTTCAGTCACTCTTTACATGGCTGATCTCTTCTGAATTCATTATTATCAGACTTTAAACTGAACATCAGTAAAACATGTCTCTGTTTTTCTGCCTTAAACTTGGCTTTGTAAAACAAGTAAAAGACCATGAACTTAGGATACTGAAAATTTCAACCTGGCTGCAAGAGGTTAGGTCACCTCAGAAATTAGGTAAACTGCCCCATCCCAGAGAACAGACAGCTCATGGCAGGAAAAAGGAGTGAGAAGCTAAAAGCACACAGAATTCCTCAGTGACATCTGCCTGGAGACTGACAACAGGACTTACAATTTGTAGAACAACCTAATGATACTGCTGTAACTGAGAAACATGGTCAAAATTCAGCTCGTCCTCCGCTGTTTTAAGTACCAGGACTACTGAAAGTTAAAACTGGAGGCTGAACAGATGACTCTATCATTCCCAGTGCAAAGCTCATCTGAGTCTCCCATTTGAAAGCTCATCTCTGTGGTACTTGATGAGAGTACGTTCTTTCCTGCCTCTAAGCTACACTGAAAGTCAATCAGCTTTGCTTCCTCCCAGTCCTTTACCTTGTACATTCAACAATGTTTAAATTCTTACTCAAAGTCCTGTTCTCAAACATTTCCAAACTGAAGAGCTCTCTTTTTCACGTGCCTAAAATCTAGATTTCTATTATCTGTATTCACTACTGTAGTTTTCTCTATCACACCTTGCAACGTATCTTATGGCTCTCTTCTGTGATGTCCCCATTGCCATGCTGCCAGTGGAAAATCTACAAGTCTCATTGACAAAAAGAGGACAGTGTCCATGTTACTAAAAATAATAAAGCATACAGAATAAGCAGCTACAATACAAGTTACAAGGAATATTTATTTCATCCATTATCCATGGTAATGCAGTACATAAAGAACATGATAGTGTTGAAAATATGGAAAGTTTTTATAAGCTGGTTAAGATTTTCTCTGTATTAATGGTGTTGAAAGTTCTTGAAATTCTTACTTTTTCTATGTATAAATGATTTAATTCTAAATGAATTGTAGACTGTTTATCATCTCCTTATTTATTTTGAACATCTAGAAATACCATGTGCTTCTAGTAGTTCAATTCAGTGATTGCTGTCGAAGATAAACCAGGTGTTTATAGTCTTATAGTTCTAAAATAGATTTAATAATTTCAAAGATTAATTCTTTCCAGTCTTCTCCTCCATTTGTTAGACACATGCAGGACAAGTAGTTATTGTTACAGTAATTAACGCCTGGCAGTTTCTGAATTGCTAGGTTCTTTTCCAGGCAGGACCAGAAAATAAAGAAAAGCAGAAATGCCAGTGATGCTTACTTTAACATTGGTTCACACTTTCCAGATTTCCCATTTCTCAATCTTCCCTGCAGAGAGATCTCACTGGATCTTACATTGTACTCAGTTGTTCCTTTAGTACACCGCTGCCAGATAGGTATGGGGAGCAGAATGAACCACCCATAATCCAAG
>RSEF01000002.1:129396802-129430344 GCA_003993805.1 Himantopus leucocephalus | reverse complement strand
AAAGCTTCTATAGGTATGTTGGTGATAAAAGGAAGACTAGGAATGATATGGGCCCTCTCCAGAAGGAAACAGGAGACCTTGTCACCCAGGATATGGAGAAGGCTGAGGTACCCAATGACTTTTTTGCCTAGGTCTTCACCAGCAAGTGCTCTAGCCACGCCACCCAAGTTGCAAGAAGGCAAAGACAGGGACCAGGAGAATGAGGAACCACCCACTGTAGGAGAAGACCAGGTTTGAGACCATATAAGGAAACTCCCATTTTCAAAAAGTGCAAATAAGAAGACTGGGGGAATGATAGGCCGGTCAGTCTCACCTCTGTGCCCGTCAAGATCATGGAGCACATCGTCCTGGGAACAATGCTAAGGCACATGGAAAATAAGGAAACGATTGGTGACAGCCAACATGGCTTCACCAAGGACAAATTGTGCCTGACAAATTTAGAGACCTTCTATGATGGCGTTACAGCACTGGTGGATAAGGGAGGAGCAACAGACGTCATCTACCTAGACTTGTGCAAAGCATTTGACGCTGTCTCATCTGACATCCTAGTCTCTAAATTGGAGAGACATGGATTTGATGGATGGACCACTTAGTGGATAAGGAACTGGCTGGACAGCTGCACTCAAAGAGTTACGGTCAATGGATCAATGTCCAAGTGGTGACCAGTGACGAGTGGTGTTCCTCAGTGGTCGGTACTGGGACCGGTACTATTTAACATCTTTGTTGGTGACATGGATGTCAGGATTGAGTGCACGTTCAGCAAGTTTGCCGATGATACCAAGCTGTGTGGAGTGGTCAACACACTGGAGGGAAGGGATGCCATTCAGAGGGACCTGGACAGACTTGAAAAGAGGGCCTCTGCAAACCTCATGAAGTTCAACAAGGCCAGTGCAAAGTCCTGCATCTGGGTCCGGGCAATCCCAAGCACAAATACAGGCTGGGAGAAGAAAGGATTGAAAGCAGCCCTGAGGAGAAGGACTTGGGGTGTTGGTTGATGAGAAGCTCAATGTGATCCGGCAATGTGTGCTCACAGCCCAGAAGGCCAGCTGCCTCCTGGGCTGCATCAAGAAGTACGGCCAGCAGGTCGAAGGAGGTGATTCTGCCCCTCTACTCTACTCTGGTGAGACCCCATCCAGAGTACTGTGTCCAGGTCTGGGGCCCCCAACATAAGGACATGGAGCTGTTGGAGCAAGTCCAGTGGAGGGCCCTGAAGATGACCAGAGGGCTGGAGCACCTCTCCTATGAAGACAGGCTGAGACAGTTGGGGTTGTTCAGCCTGGAAAAGAGAAGGCCTTATTGCGGCCTTCCAGTACCTGAAAGGGGCCTAAAGAAAAGATGGGAGCAACACTTTATGAGGGATTGTAGTGATAGGACAAGGGGTAATGGTTTTAAGCTGAAAGAGGGTAGATTTAGATTAGCTGTTAGGAAGAAATTCTTTACTGTGAGGGTGGTGAGGCACTGGAACAGGTTACCTGGAGATGTTGTGAATGCCCCATCCCTGGAAGCGTTCAAGGCCAGGTTTGTTGGGGCTTTGAGCAACCTGATCTAGTGCAAGGTGTGTTGAAACTAGATGATCTTCAAGGTCCTTTCCAGCTCTAACCATTCTATGATACTTTGATTCTGTGATGTGGCTGTGGGTGAACATGAGGCTGAACACTCACCAAGCACATTGGACAGGTGGATAAATACAGCATGGAAAAATTAGTCAGACTTTGGGAGGGGTTAAGAGAAGATTTCCAGGGAGGACTTTTGTACACATATGTAATCCAATAGAAATCTGTTTCATCCAAAGTTTGGTAAAGTGGAAAATATATGTAAAATGAGCCTTTTCATACCTATAAATCTGGTTAGCTTGGGAATGTGTTACAGCAACTATTCTTTACATCATGGTTTCTAACAAACTAAAAAAGTATAATGATTAAAAAGATCAAGTTGGTATTTCAGTCAGGTAGGTTAGGCATAACTTTTCTATATAATTCACCTTTCCAGTAATATTTATTCTTTCTTTTCCATAATTCAATGAAGGGAATAAAAGAAAATAAATGAAGAAGTAAGCTGGAGTAAAATTGTGTCATCTCCTTGCTTTTACAGCAGGAGTACTGTGCTCCAGTTAACAGCTGCGGACAGTGGAACCTGGAGGAAGAAAGGTACATTTAGGGTTTATAGCTGAAGATGATACAACACAGCTCCTTTTGTGAAAATACAAATGACAGAAGTGACTAATGATGACCTGATATTTCTATCATAAGCAGCAAATTGCTAAGAACTCTGTAAAAAATTGGGGCATTCTTTATGCATTGGAAAATTACTATGGGGAACAAATTTGTATTCATTTATTTTGCAGTTAACCTATGTAGGGAGGTTGGCATATTGTGTGCAATCCATCCAACTGACATAGTGACTGTATTGTCACTTACAGTGTATAAATAAAATGGTCCACTCTTTAACTTAAGGATCATGCCCCAAATCTAAAAGGAGACCTTTTATCAAAACACAAAGGTCACATCATCAGCTGGTGCAAATCAGCTTATGCTTTCTATTACCAACATCAATAAAGTTGGCTTTTATCAAATGAATATTGAGACCATTAATGTCAGCACACCTGTAAAGGAGGACTTGGAAAAACCCCTAAGATTCCTCACAAGTAACAGGCACGAATACTGTTCTAATTTCTAAAACTACTAAAAAATAATTACAGAATTCTAAAATAAATGGGGTTGGCAGGGACCTTAAGAGGATATCTGTAGCCCAGTCTACTGTTCCAAACAGACCCAGCTCCAAAGCTAGCACAGGTCGCTTGGGGCCTTGTCTCCTGGAGCTGTGATGACCTCCAAGGACTGAGATCCCACATGTCATGTTGGATTAAGAAGGACCTTGTATCCACAAAACATTTCTTCTTCCCAAGGGATGATATAAACTTCCCAAAACATCACCTGGCTTAAGTAGGCTGCTCAGTTCGTTTTTCATTGTTGCCATAAAAATGCTGATTTAGAACATACTTTAAAAAAAAGGAATTAAAAATACAGTATTTGGCCTAGAAAATGTGAACGTATTTCACATTCAGCAAATAACTTCTATTCTTTGACAGACCAATATTTGAATTCCTGTGGAATGAAGAGAGGTGGTGTTTTGGGTTTTTTTGTGTGTTTGTTTGTTTTTCCCTACAGGCTAAACTCGAAAGTATAGGTTATTTGTGAAGTTTTCTCATTGAAAGACCAAGTACGACAGACTTTGACAAAGGGAACAGATGTCAGCATGATATTCGGCAAATATGTACTGAGCACCATGTTTTGAATCCCAGTTTTATCTTAAGCACTAGGTCTCAAATTAACAGGATTGTTATTTTTTAATGCAGTGTCAGTTAAAGGACCATTTCCTCACTGAGGAGAACAGCAAAAATCTGCTAGCTCCTTCACAGTGTGCTTTAGGAAGACAAATATAATTTGTTTTTTCCTTCTTCCTACAGAAAGGAAAAAATACTATATCACGGTGTTGCCTGAATGCATTAGGCATTGTATATTAGCCATGTGAGAGTCTTGTTTCAAGGAATCTGTCTGGCAGGCTGCATACTTGAGTTTGCCAGCTCGATGTCTGAGTTTTAGAAGTTTGAAAGTTTTGGATGTCACAAAGTTAAAACTGTTAAATAAAACTGTTTCTGAACTGTTAAAAAATAGGACCGAAAAAAATGTTGAACTTCATCCTTATAGCTGGACCTCTCCTTTGAGCTTTATGAGAAGTGACCTTCATGCTCTGTAACAGATCACCCATTTCCAGCTGCAAGTAGTAGTGGAAAAATTTAGTCTCTGAGGAGCCCACCCTAACCATAGGTGAGAGTTCACTGATGCTAGTGAGCTCTGAGAATTTAATCTGTGTTTTTAAGAGATTTTTATAGGTTTTACTAGAACTGATCTCAGATATAGCAATTACTTTCATCTTCTACCTGTGTCTTCCATTAAAAAAAAATATTAAAAAAACACAGCAGCAAACATATACACTTTGTAAATGACAAGCTTAAGTTTCCCAAAGAACAACCAAAGTCCTAATTTTCTGTTCCTCCATATTTAGGAGCTCCATGTGTTGTATCTTCTGAAAAACCACAGCTCCTTAAGAAAATCAATATATAAGTCAGACACTGGCTCCAGTGAAGTAAGATCACAAAATGGCGTATAATGCTCACATCAGTAAGAATATCAGAAACTCAGTTGAGTTTATTTCTGAATTTTGCAGCTTTCTGTTGCTTTGGCAGTTTTAAAGTAACAAACCACCACCTGTTATTTATGGTTACAACCAAATTACATTAACAGTCTATAAATGCACGGCTTCCTGCCAGCTGTAATACTTTGTAATCTGACAGATATTGCTATGAAGGAATCATTATTTGTGTTTATTTTTTGTTCTGTTTATTTTCTAAACAATCTTCAGGAGAATATTTCTGTCTGTTTTAAAAGAATATGCAAGCCATCATTTAAAAGAAAATTCTCATTCAGGTTTTTACTTTGATAGCTCTGATAGCTTTGATAAATTTTTTTATGTCTATAATACATTTGTCTGAAATAAGCATGAGCAGCTGTGGTTTTCCCTTTAAAATGGAAATAATACTAATTTAGAAAGTGGTTGTGTGTAACCAGATCGGTTACATAGCAGGAATACATGTCACGAAAATGTACTTTTATAACAAGCTGTTGAAGAACAGCTTTAAAATTAAACATCATTATTATTAAATGTGGCCCCAAAACCACATCTATTGTAAACCCCAGTGTTCTAAATTAATTCTACTTCTAGTCAGAGTGTCCAAAAAGGAGGCATCTTTATAAGAAAGCTCTAGAGAACAGTAGAAGTAATATAAGAAAGAGGAGCGGGAAAGAAAATAAGACCCCAATTTCTATTCCATAAAGCCTCAGTGTCTGCTCCTTTACTGTTCCTTACCACCTATCTCAGCCCCACTCATCACATTGCCTTCCAAATCCATACTAACTGGAAGCTGAATATCTTGCCATCATGCTTTCATCCCACTTGGTTGGCACTGTAACTTTTAATTTTATCTGCACTGCTAAGAAGCCTTAAACTGTCTATAGGACTGTTAGAGACGGGTTTAATCCCCATTGAGTTCGATAGCTTTAAGCACTATCCTTCACTGCAGAAATATGAGATATAAATTAGTCCTGTCAAAAACAAAGGCAGCAAATAAATTTGTATGCAATGAGCTCAGAGTTTTTATGGATTTTATTTTTTTTAATGTTTTCATGTTTGTTTTCTTTTTCCAACTAATTAGATAAAAGAAGAGTACTTGAAGGGGAAAACCCTTTAACATATTCTTCAGAAGGCATTTTATCACAGAATAACGTAGCTTAGCTGCTTTTAGAACTGCATGACGTTGAGCTCTCTTAAAGTAGTCCATAATCTGAGGAGAAAAACACAAGTACCAGCAGATTTTTCCAACTTACAATTGTATGTAGTATACAAAACATATCTAAAGATTCTGAAAGATCAGAAAAATTACATCAAAGTGTCATTTCTGTCGAAATCATAAAAAATATCCATTCTCAGTAGAAATAGATCAACTTACTGAATGTCAATAAATAAAATCAATTATTTGTATCAGCTGAAGACAAGGTCAGTTTTATTAAGTTGATGGAGGTTAAGAAAACATATCCTTTTCAATAGTATTTTTTGATACATTTTGCTGGTAGTACCACTGCCAGTATATATCATTCCTACGTCATGCAATCTTCTATATTTGTCTCAGTCTTTGCTATATAAGAAACACTGCAATGGCAAAACCTTATCAGTCCTTTGAACTATTGACATGTGCTTTACCATAGTACTTTTAACCTTTTCACTCACCTGCTGTTAAGTTAGGTGGCAAGCTGCTCCAGTTGCCTATGTATGTTCAGCCTTAATAAAGATAGAGAAGTGAGCTGGTTTAAGGACAAATTTCCAAAACAAAATTTATTCTTCCACTTCATTATATGTACCTATATATTATAATGCTTGGACGGTATTTTTACACACAGTAAGATAGGAAATGTTTGATTTTCCTTCTTTTGCAGATAAACACTTGTATTACTTTGTATTGATTGCTGTATATTTATAAATGAGCAGCTTAGAATGATCAAAAACAGTCCTTATGGATGACCAGATCCTCCTCTCAGCTACATCAGAGGAGCTTTTCTGAAGCACATGGAGTTAGCTGAGATTTACACAAGTATAACAGAATCAATTAACTTAGACCCCAGTTTTCAAATAGCTAATTGGAGAAATATATGCAGTGATAAAAAATGTTAATTACTGTGGAATAATGTACTGCAGAGAAATAGTTTCTTCTTTCATTCTTTTTTTTTTTTCCTTAGAGAACATTCCCTGGACTTTTTTTACCAAATTACAGACTTCCAAGACCAATGCAATCAGATTTAGAATTTATGTTTATCTATTCTAGTCTTCTTATGTAGCATACTGTTACACTTATTACGTTGAAACTTAAGGAACTCTGTTCTAACTGATGTTATTTTACTTCCTTTTTTTGCTTTTTAAGACATGTCATTTCTATAGAAAAACAAATTTAAAAAAACCCAAAATGCTACAGAGGAAAGAAAAGTCTGTAAGAAATTCCTTATGAATGGGACTACTTTTTATCTTTTCTGAGTCATATATTGTCATCAAATCAGATAAAATGTTTTTCCAAGACACAGTGAGGCACTGAATAAGTAAGGTTAAAAGGATAATATCGAGATACTGGTTTTCTTTAAAATGTATATACATATAAAAGGATCTGTATTAGAACTACTACAATTAGGCATTGGACTCTATTTTTCTGAAACTTAGACAGCAGCAATCAGGGTTTCACAAGATGGCAGAGCTATGTGCGAAAAGTGGTTATGTTATGAATTATTATTGATGTACTTATTGACAACTAGCAGTATTTAATGACGGTAGAGCCCATAGAGAAACATAATTTCAGTTCCAATAAATTAATTGCCTAGTTCAGAAGGTATCAGAATATCTTTGATGGGGTGTTGGATATCAGCAAGAATTAATGGTTTGGGGGCAATATTGACCTTCAGGATCCCCCAGGATATGCTCGATAAGTGAAGTAACTGGGTCCCACCAGCAAATAAAGAGCTGACCCCTTCCAAATGAGACAGGAAATAATTGTGCTTGGACCAGACTGATCAGAGGTACAAATGTGATTCTCATGTCCTTCAGATTTTTTAAACAAAATTTACCTGCATGCTAATGAGAAATTAGTCTTAAGGAGTCCATTAAAAAGGACAGCAAACAAGAAAGACAAAGGTAAAACACCTTAAAGAAACAAGGTAACGGAAGACATTAAAAGGCAAAATCTCAGCTGAGCTCCTTCCTGTATGGCTTGCTGTAATCTTCCTAAGGCTGAAAACCTTAAGATCCCAGGTCTTCAAAGAGGATTCCCAACCAAAGACCAAAGAGGAATTCCCATCCCTAGTTTCTGACCAGAAGAGAAGAGTGAAGCTATGCTTTTACTGCATGGTCTGAAGGTGATTCCCTTTTCCCATGCCCTGCTTGCATCCCTATTCCAGATTTCCAGATTTGTTACTAGAGACCTTTCTGGCCTGCGCATCCAAATCAATATGTTACTTTCCAGGAAGATTCCAAACAGAGCATTTGACAACTGAGAAAGGTTAGAGTACATCCCAGTACTCCCCAGTCAGTTTGGGCACAGGCAGACATAAATAGTTGCCAGGAGCAAAACACAGAGGACACTGGCATGGCAATGATGGCACACAGAAAAGGCAGAAAATTAGTACTTCTAACTTGGAAATAAGCTGGGCCTGCTTGAAAAGATTGGCTTACTGAGAATTGTGGTGGTATTTTCACAAATCTTTTCAAGTGTTGTGTTCCTTCCGGCAAATAAAATTTTCATTGTTTTGATAAGCTGCCTGTTTCACAGATCCTCTGAGAGGATGGGCAGGCAATAAAGCCAATGGGGTATGTCTAAAAAAAAAAATTCAGAGAATTCAGCCCAGGAATCCATTCCAAGTAGCAAAGCAAAGCTGTTTATGTTGTGAGACACCAAGTGACTCCTAGATATCTCCACTTGAGATTGTCTCTATTGCCCCAGACTTGCAATTACCAGAAGACGAGGACAAAGCTGTTGCAAAGAATTATACAGACGAATTACACAGTATGACACAACCCCAGTAACTTTCATTTCCAGTCATGTCACTTGTAGCATATTACTAAACTTGCAGCCACCAATCTAAGGGAATTATTTTACACTGAAAAAAGACTCAGTTTCCAATTGACATTTCTCTTGAAGATAATCCTTCTCTTCACATTAAACCCCTAGCATTTTATAGAATTTTTAGGAATAAATATATTGTTTAGAAATGGATTTTAATTTTTATTTATTACCAGAAATTATTCATTGATCATTAAAGTGATAGATGTACAAAGCCTGTGCTATCTTTGTGGCTGGAGATATCACGTCCTTCACAGACACTATAGTTTCTGTATTTTACTTTGTATATTTGCCCAGGTTTAGTAGTCTCTATTACTCTTCACATTAAAATAATTTGATGTAATTTAAGATAGTTCCAATTACCATAAAGAAACAGAGCTTATGAAACATTAAATATTGTTGATTGTTGTTAACTGAGTAACACAATATCACAGATCAAATGTTTGCTTCAAATCTCAGACTGCCAAAAAATATTTTTTAAATGTTAATGCTTTGATTTTGGAACTTAGAAGTTACATTCTACATGGTGGGATACAAACACAAATAGCTATGTACCTTTTCAAATAGACATACTCTTATTTCAGCTGCGTGAAGGTTGATCGTTTGTTGGGTTTTTTTAAAGCAATGAAAACTGACTTGTTAATATAACCTGAGGTTGGTTAACCTGGGCTGCCTTCCAGGACCCGATGCATCCCCTGTCTCACTCCCTCTCCTCAGCAAGACAAGGGAAGAAAAAGGATGAATTGTGGGTCTAGATAAGGACATAATTACCATCACAGGCAAAACAGGTTCAAATTGGGAAAGATTAATTTAATTTATTGCCAATTAATAACAGAGTAGGACAGTGAGAAATAAAAAAAAAAAAAAAGCTTCTGAGTCCGTGTACTGGGTTTGTGTGGCAAAGTTTTGGTGTTGGGGGGTGGGGCTAGAGGGGCAGCTTCTGTGAGAAGTTGCTAGAAGCTTCCCCCGTGTCTGACAGAGCCAATGTCAGCTGGCTCCAAGATGGACCCACCACTGGACAAGGCCAAGCCAATCAGCAATGGTGGTGGCGCCTCTGTGATAACGTATTTAAGAAGGGGGAAAAAACAGCACCATGGCAACTGCAGCCAAAGAGAAGAGTGAGAATATGTGAGAGAAACAACTCTGCAGACACCAAAGTCAGTGAAGAAGGAGGGGAAGAAGGTGCTCCAGGCACCAGAGCAGAGATTCCCCTGCAACCTATGGTGAAGGCCATGGTGAAGCAGGCTGTCACCCTGCAGCCCGTGGAGGCTGATGGTGGAGCAGATATCTTCCTGCATCCCATGGAGGACCCCACTCCAGAGCAGCTGGATGCCTGAAGGAGGACATGACCCTGTGGGAAGCCCACGCTGGAGCAGGCTCCTGGCAGAACCTGTGGACCCATGGAGAGAGAAGAACCCATGCTGGAGCAGGTTTTCTTGCAGGACTTGTGACCCTGTGGGGGGCCCCATGCAGAGAAGTCTGGTCCTGAAGGACAACAGCTTGTGGGAGGGACCCATGCTGGAACAGTTCATGAAGAACTGTAGCCTGTGGGAAGGACTCATGTTGGAGAAGTTCATGGAGAACTGTCTCCCATGGGAGGGGCCCCACGCTGGAGCAGGCAAAGAGTGTGAGGAGTCCTCCCCCTGAGGAGGAACGAGTGATGAACCGTGATGAACTGACCACAATCCTCATTCCCTGTCCCCCTGCATCACTGTGGGGAAGGAGGTAGAGAAAATCGGGAGTAACGTTAAGCCCAGGAAGAAGGGAGGGATGGAGGAAAGGTGTTTTAAGATTTGGTTTTATTTCTCTTTATCCTACTCTGATTTGATTGGTAATAAATTAAACTAATTTCCCCAAGTCGAGTCTGTTTTGCCCATGACAGTAATGGCTGAACGATCTCTCCTGGTCCTTATCTCAACCCACGAGACTTTCATTACATTTTCTCTCCTCTGTCCAGGAGGGCGAGTGATAGAGAGGTTTTGGTAGGCACCTGGCATACAGCCACCACAGTCCTAAAGTACAACACATTTGATTTCCCCTACCATGCATCAGTATGTGAGACTGTCTTTGGTTTTATAAGGAAATTAGTTAAGATTAGGTTGAAATCCTTCTGGTTTGTATTTAAATGCAAAAACCCCCAAAATAAATACACTAATGTAGTAAAATTATTATGCATACTATAATAATTTTGTATAAAACATTAATGATGATGAATTCCAGCCAAAAGAACTGTAATTTAATGGAAGTCAAGTATTGAAATTAGCAGTACATGAGACAGAGCTCTCAGGGGAGAGTGTAGCTAACCAGGATTTTAATTTCTGAAATAAGTGTTTGACATAGCTCACAGTTCTTAAGCCTTGTATCTAGCCCCAGATCATTACTTAACATTTATAATAAACATGTTTGCCTTAAATTTTTTTCCAAAAAGTCAGCCTGCATCAAGTTGTCTTTTTCACTCTCAAAATGCTTTATAACTCAATGTACCTGACAGTTTGATCTGATATGCTACTTTTTATTCTCTCAATGAGTATTAAATTTAAAAATACATTATTTTGGGAATAATAGCTATGGTAACTGCAGTTTTTAGAAAGTGAATAATTCACAGAAGTTATAAAACAATTCAGGCTCTACTATTCCCCATGTACATGCTGCGAAGCATGTGGATCCTTTTCTTTCTCTTGGTTGGTAGAACTGAAGTTATTGCTTATTTGGAGTATATTCAAAAGAGCATCCTTTATTTTAAGAAAATAAATAGGGAATTTCCAAAATGAGCAGAGTAGGTGCACTACTACTTCAGGAAAACCCACTGCCTCACAATATAATATGAGCTACTATTATGGCTGCTAAACTTAGCCCCATGATCAAAGACCATGTTCCATACTTACTTCTCCTCGCAACCTTCTCTCTTTCATTTCGCTGTCAGTGATTCCGCCATGCCACATCCTGTATTACTTCCCTGCAACTACTTGTTTCTATCTATATCAGTGTTATTGGATAGCATTACATCTTTGTCAGCACTCTGAGAAGATTAAGCTATTTCTTTCCTGTTTTCTTTCAATCAGAAGCACAGATGTAGTGAGATTTAAGGACTCACTTTCCAGTTCTATTATACTGAATGGATAGTCCTTGAGTAATTTTTTCCTGAGTATAAGTAGCAAGATATGAGTTGGAAAATAAGGGGTATCCTATGTCATCTTCATACCACTACCTGTTTGACACACTCTGAAGCTGAAATGTAATTATTGTTAATTCCAGTTCTAGTGTGTCCTGGAGGGATGCTGCTTCTCAGAAGATGCTGTTTCTTTCTCTGCCTCATGAAATACATTTCCCCAGTAACCATGAGTACAGATACAAGTGAACCATCTTTAGGGCATGCAATTGACTGAAACTTTTAGTTATAGGCTAAAACCAAACTTATAGCTGCTTGTTTATCTACAATTGTTAAAAATGTTCATCAACACCAACAAAAGATGCTGGAGATGTAATTAGTTGAATGGTTGCAAACTACATAACTAACCTTTCTCAAGCAAAAACATTTTTTGAAGTTGTAATGGATTATTTCGTCCTCTCATGAGATGACAGAGCTTTTTTTGACTCCTTTTTCTCTTGCATAACACTTTAAGGTTATTATTGCAAAAGCCAAGAAAGTTCCAAAATCTACAATAGAATTCCCCATGGACCTGTCTTTGCCAAACTTCTTCTCAACCCACCTTCCCCACTTGGTTTGCTTTGGAAGCTGTAGCTAGGATAGAACATTGCAGGGCCTAAGAAAGAAATGGCTCTAGGGCTCTACAGCTCCTGTGAGCACATAGCTAAAACTAAAGAGCAGCAGAAATCAGCAGAGGAATTGCTGGAGCCCACCAAATCAAGTATCACCTCTTGTTGCTATGGTTGCCCTCAGGCAGACTTTATAAGGTCAGGAAATTTGTTCACCCCTAACTATAGTATCCTAGACAGCATGCAATTTTTAGGGGAAAGAAGAGTTGTATGATATTAGATTGATTTTCTCTGGCTGTAGTATCAGGTTATTCTGATTGTTCTGGGCAATTGTATCCAAAACAGAAAGGAGTACCTTTAAAAAAGAAAGAAAAATAAATCCCTTTCAGCCAAAAGTCATAAGGCAATTAAGTTACTGTGGAAGGCCTCCCCCATATAAATCTTAATAATTTCTCCAATTATGTTTTCTCTATTTTGAATGAAACTGAAACATCCAAGCAGAATAAGGTAAATCAAACAATTCTGGATCATTTCCAAGTATACAGACTGAGCTATTTTGAACTAGTGTATCATGTTGCACCTTCCCCAACCCAATGCTTTACTTTCTCATCTTCCAGAAATTGTTTCTGTATATGATCCAGAAGATAAAAATGCTGAAGGCTGACAAACTGCAGTTCCAGAGGAGTTTCAAGCAAATATTAGCAGATATTTATAATGTTTTAGGTCTGTCTGGATTGTAGAGTTAGGGGTAAGAAGGTTTCTGTTAACTTAAGCTTTAGTACTCTTGAATTCCTAAGAGTGATTCCAGCCCACTCTCCTAGAATACACCTCAGAAATGTTTGAGCATGAGTGGGTCAGAAATACAACCTTCTTGTGACCAATTCAAAGATGTTTAACTAATCTAAACAAAAAGGTGTTGATGAACAAAGTTGTAAATAGGTAAATCTCACTTTCAAATCACTTTACCGATGCAACAAAAAGGTCTCAGCTTTTCAGGAGATGTAGGTCAGCTAGAAGATGGTAATTTGATACACTGCTGTGCCAATAGCTTAAGACATATGGTTACTCTTTTTTTTAATAGCTCTTTCAGGTTCACTATCAGTAAGGAGTGAATTACCTCACATTTACTCTAAGATACCAAGAGGAAAAAAAACACATGAATGGAGGCTACGTCAAGTGTATATACTAGGTTTTTCAATGAAGAATAGTTGGTATGCCTGTATTCTGTACCCTGCTTGCTATACTGAAACTGTTTCCAATGAAGTCATATGCTAACTTCTGTCTCTGCTCAAGGACTCCCACTGAGTCCTGAAAGAAAACAAGGTATCTCACACATCTGTGAAGTAACAGAGGCCTGAGAGGTCAGGCAGAGTACTGGTCCTGGTGTAATACTAGAACATCTCTAGATTTTCTGTCAAAACATAGGAAGTCAGGATGTCTGTGGCCTGAGGAAAGGCTTCTGGGCCCCAAAGGGAACAATGAATTACTGTAACTTTTAAGTCACATCACAAAAATCTAAAATTTACAGTGGTGCCTCTGCAGACATCCCAGACCTTTGAGGATTGTTTGCTTGAGTTCATTTTACTTTACCATGGCTTTTTTTACCTGGAACAAAGAAAAGCTCTAACAAGACAGAAAGCAAGAGACCAACCCATTAACGCTGGACTGAAGGAAAACACAGAAGATAAAATGTAACAGAAAAAAAAAGTAAGCACAGTCTTACTTCTTTCATACAACTAGTGACTAGGTACTTTGGGAAAATGCATGGGTTTTGAATGTAAGCTCAGTCTATTTATTTTCTAATTGCTCTGTTATTACTCCATTATTAATCCATTATTAGTCTACTCCCTTATGATGACATTCGAGGTCCTACGTGTGAAAGCCAGGTCATAGTCTTGAACAACCAGCATATGTTTACTTTGGAACCATACTAGGCTGGTTAGATGGGTTCATTGCATTAGGGCTGCTCTCAATTTTAAAGATAACCCACCTGATCTAGTACCTGAGGCTAAGAAGGGAGAGAAATGAAACATCAATGTCTTTAAGAGACTGCAGTTATGTAAGTATTAAGGTCAGCTTACCTTTCCTTGACAAAGCATACAACTGCTATTTGTAAGGAATCAAAGATCAGTGGAACCTTAATGAAGAATTAATTTTCTTATAATTGAAAACATCTGAATTTTCGTTATCACTCATACTTCTGTTACTTGGTTAAAAAAATTGTCATTTTGAGCAACACGTAATCCTTATCTGGATGTTCAGCTAAGCAATTCAATGCAGAGACAATGTTACTTTTCAAAAGCATTAAAAAAAAGAAGGAAAGAAAAAGAAACGTTTAGAATTAGCAGCCATCTCTCATTTCTGCCTTTTAAAATCTCTCCCCAAAAAGCTGAAGTGTCATTTTAATACACTGTTAGATGTAATTCAGTACAAAAAAGCAATGTGTTGAGTATTGCAGAAATCTTGACATTTCTCTTATGAAAATAATTATCATGGAAATACTTCCAATACCAGAGTGATGCTGATCACTTACTGGTGGTAAATGTCAACTGTAGTCAGATAGTTGGAGGTCATAGAAGGGGAAAAGCCCATTTCTCAGAGCAATTGATTCCCAGCTCCTGTCCTTTCTGTTGTGTTGGTGCCAGTCTTTGAGTGTGCCACAGATCAGGTGGATAATTCTACGGCTATTAGGACAAATATATTGGGGTTTTTTCCCCTGTGTCTTCTCAAGCAGTTTTTCCATTCTGATAATTTGCCATAATACAACGAGGCACATAAACTAATATTTGTTATGGATCGCAATAAGTTCTGAAGTTGTTGTTTTTTAAGACAATCCTCACCTTCACTACTTCAGACATGGGGCTATTATAAGAAGCTCATTCACTTGTTCCAGTCAAGGTTCTTTGAAAGGTCTCTTTAATCATGCTTGCCTATTTGGTCTAAACATCAGATGAAATGTAGCTGTTTCACAAAACAGTTAAAAATGGGAACTGCATAAGTGTTCCTACACAGCCCATTCCTATGAGTTACTTATAAGAAAAGACTGCTACCAATTTCAGGAATCTCAGCCAAATTAAAGACAAATGAGAGAACAGACAGCATACGCAAGGCCACAACATACGTGTGTGTTCTAGTATTTCAAGTGTGGATTTAATTTTTATGTTGAAAAATAAGATTTATTTTTAAGCTACCTAAACTAGTAGACTGATTTCTAGCTTCAAAAATATTAGCAACTAATACCGCACTAGAACCATATTTTTTAAATCTACAGCTGATTCAAGCTTCTTATGAACATAGGGGCCTAAGTTATTCCTTTCCCTTATCAGTGTACTGTTTTAAGACAAGTTCTGTTTCTCAAAACAGATTACAGAGTTACAAGAATATCATACATCTTGTCCCAACATTCTCTATTTTTCATAGTTATTCTTTATTGTGATGTTCATAATTAAATAACAATATTCATTACTATTTTTCTGGTAATAGATAATTTATTTTTAAGCAATTCTATGCTATTTGCAGTTCAGTCTGTGCTTTAATATCATATTACAATAGCCTCATTACTCTGAATTGTATCTTACTTCATACTGACTTTACTGGGTCTTCTTTAATTTGATATACCATTTATTATCAAAAAGCTAGTGTTTTCATAAACCCTGGCCCATCACTGTGTAATCTTTAAAAATCCCCAAAGTCTTAACAAAAGAAAAAATAGTTTTGTTGATTTGAGGCTTCTTTTACTATACTATTTGAACAATGAGTCTTGTAAAAGGCATTATTTGGTAAAATCAAGCAATAAGGATTGATACTAAACTGCCATGTAAGTTTACTTCTCCAACCATATCGACAGTAAGATGAGCTTCAGGTGACTAGTTGTATCTGTATCATTAGAACTGTCGGTCTGTGATCTGAGTACACCTGAAAAAAATTCCTGTTTCTGTAATGGTGTTATCTTTTCCTGCTCTGTTTATACCCCTAGTTCCAAAATTAGCATTGCTTGCCTTCATATTCATTAATGTATGAAAACGTGCTAGCTTATGCACTAGCATAAGTGGTTGTCAAGTGATATTCAGTTACCTGAGCAGGACTTGAGAGTTTCAGATGTATTTTGGCAATCTTTCTTCCTTTCCTATGTCACATCTGTCCATTTCAGTTTTTCTGATGTCCAGTAGTGCCTGAACAACTGTGTGTGTCCACATGCTGTCAAGCTTCTACTTCTAGGAAGGAGATGCAGCTGAAACAAATTTCTGGGAACAGTAACTGCCATTAACATAGCCAGAACAGCCAATCTTCATCTGATGTTATACAGCTTCATTTCATTCACGTCACTGGAGTCATAGAGTTTCACCTTAAATCCTCTTGCATATTTTTTTATTTTGTTCAGCAAGAAAATTCTCAATCTTCATTACTAAAACTTCGTAAAAAAAAGTAGTATATTGCCAATAAATATTTTTTCCTTATGTGTATAGTTTCTCACAGTAAAAATTATATTTTTCTGCTGACTGAACTCATGCTGTCATTGCAACAGAATTCAAAAAATGTCAGAACAAGCTAAACTTGCATTCATTAGCCTGACAATTTTGTTTTTTATAAATATTTTAAAAATATGGTCTCAGCTGATATAAACACAAACCTTACTGCTGAAATATAAACTGAATTATGTATTTTCCCCCACCACTTATGCCCCTCACCCCAAGTGTGAAATGTAGAAACAGACACATGGTCATTTCTAGTCACTACCTATCCTTCTGTACTAAGGAACTAATGTGCCAAAAAAAAAAAAAAAAAAAAAAGAATAATTATAATTTCGTTACTGAAACTGTCTGTATCCAAGCAGTTACAAGAGCCTATCTTGTCATTTCCTGGCCTGTTGTAGTGTATAATCAGCTGTGGTAAACTGCTGTAATCCTCCTTCCAGACAGATTCTATATTTGCTGTGTCTTTGCATATTGTCCTATGTTTTGCTTCCTACCCCAAACATTTCTAGTCACTTCTTTTAGAGATGAGACAAGCATTAGTGGTGGATCTAGGAACAACAGTACAGGAGAATTTGATATTTTGCCCAAGGTCACTAGGCAATAGGTGATAAAGTTGCAAATGAAACATTTTGTTGGTCTCTTTTTCCCTGTTCCAGGCATTCAGACTATGTTCCCGCCATCTTCAGTGCACAGCTTTTGGGTAATGAACACAAATTAGAAATGAATACATTTGAGCTTTAATTCCAATTACTTAATACCATAATACCCTTTTAACTTCAATTCCGCAGCTACAGAGGCCTTTTGTACGCATCTTACACTCCTCCTTTAAAGCTATACTAAAACTCATTGACTGTACATTTTCTTGCAAATCTTAGGCACTGAATTGGCTTCATGTCTTCTTGTAGACCAATAGACAAACCAACTAATCTATTTGGTGTGTGTAGTCTGTGAATGGTATTAAATAAAGCATTTATTAAAGACTAACTCTGAATATATTTTATGCTGTGAGGCTTATGGAAGACCTGTGATACAATATGCTTTTCAACTTAGCTTATATGTGGTAAGTGGAAGAACAAGCCAGATGGTTTGGTGTAGCTCACCAGAGTGCAACATTCTTTCTGTACCCTAGTATACTCATATAATTGTGCAGTAAGTCAGTAATGGAAGATTTATTTTTTTTTATACGATGGTACTGCCACGTTGTTTAGAGGAGGACTTGAAAACATATTTATTAGCAGGAGCTTTCAAATTCTACTGCTGAAATTCCAGAAATGTGAAAGAAGGTTCCTTAAAATTAAATGTATTCTACTTTCAGTGCCTGATAGGTAGCAGAATATAACACTGGAAAAACCATCAGTGAAGTCAGAAGCCTGATAGTTTCTGCAAAATAAAGAACAGCTACTAAGAGCTAAAACCTTTCCTTTAAAAATCTTTTACTTTCTGTGATTTAATGTCTTTTCTCTTTTTGAAAATATATTTATCTGCATTAATTCATTCTTTTAAGACCTTGTTATAAAGAGACAGCTTCAATATAAAAAAAAAGGAAGCAATGAGTGAATTATTTGAGTTGTAAATTAGCAAGAGAAATTAAATTTCACACTGTAATTCAGTCACAAATGCAACAGTCAAAAATGCTAAAATCGTTATTAGCATTTAGGAATAAAGAAAGTGATGTTTTCAATTTTGAGCAACATAAATTCCTTTTAATATCTTTTTAAAATCTTAAGCAATGCTGGAATTGCATTGAGGATTTGAAAGCAGTTAAAGGGAAAAAAAGCAGATGAATTATTTAATGTTGGCTAATTATTTGTAAAATGAAGAAAGACATTGCATGCACCCTATAGTAGATGGGTTTTATCATCAAACGTGTTTTGACAAATTACCATATATATTTAATAACATCTAAAAATTTTTACTAAAATAAAAAATATTTTAACTTCTTCATGAACTAGATAAAGAGTCTTAGAATGTATGTAGACCAATCTCCTGCTCTAAGCAGGGGCAGCTCTGAGGTCAGAAGAAGCTGATCAGGTTTTGAGCCAGTCAGATTCAAAAACCTCCAAGGGTGGAGAGGGTACAACGGAATCATAGAAGGCTGAGGTTAGAAGCAACCTCTGGAGGTCATTGGATCTAACTTCCCTGCTCAAGCAGGTCCGCCTAGATCCAGTTGCCTAGGTCTGTGTGCAGACATCTTTTGAATATCCCCAAGGACAGAGACTCCACAACCTCTCTGGGCAACCTGTGCCAGTGCTCAGGCACCCTCACAGTAAAAAAGTGTTTCCCGATGTTCAGAGGGAACCTCCTGTGGTTCAGTTTGTGCCCACTGCCTCTGGTCCTGTCACTGGACATCACTGAAAAGAGCCTGGCTCTGTTCTTTTTGCACCCTCCCTTCAGGTATTTATATACATTGATAAGATCTCCCCTTCTTTTCACCAGGTTGAACTGTCCCAGTTCTCTCGGCCTTTCCTCATAGGAAAGATGCTCTAAATCCTTAATCATCTTTGTGGCCCTTTGTTGGACTCTCTCCACTATGTCCATGTCTCTCTTGTACTGAAGAGGCCAGAACTGGACACAGTCCTTCAGGTGTGGCCTCACCAGGGCTGAGTAGAGCAGAAGGATCCCCTCCCTCAACCTGCCGGCAATGCTTATCCTAATGCAGCCCAGGATACCACCAGCCTTCTGAGCTGCAAGGGCACATTTCTGTCTCACAATCAACCAGGTCCTTTTCTGCCAAGCTTGTTTCCAGCTGGGTGACCTCCAGCATATATTATTGCCTGGGATTGTTTCTTCCCAGGTAGAAGACTTCGCACTTCACCTTGTTGAACTTCATGAGGTTCCTGTCAGCTGGCCCATTTGTCCAGCCTGCCAAGGTCCTTCTGGATGACAGCACAAGCCTTTGGCATATCAGCCAGTCCTCCCAGTTTTGTGTCATCTGCAAACTTGCTAAGGGTACACTGCCCCATCATCCAGTTAAAACAGGACCGGACCCAGTATTGACCTCTGGAGTACACTGCTAGTGACATGCCTCCAACTAGATTTTGTGCCTCAGATCACATCCTCTGAGCTCAGCTGTTTAGCCAGTTTTCAGTCCACCTCAACGTCTGCTAATCTCACCCATACTTCATCAGCTTCTCTAATGGGAGAGAGCACCAAAAGGCTTACTGAAGTCTAGGTAGACAATATCCACTGCTCTTCCCTCATCCACCAGTCATTTTTCCTTTAAACTGGGCATTCTGTGCTACTGCTTACCTGTCCTTATAGACATTTTAGAGTTCATAGGAATTCTGCACTTGAAAGGCCTTTTTTTTTGAGAAGTGGTGATGCTAAATGCCCATACTGTCAACATGTGCTTCAGTAGTGGTTTCAGGATTTAAAAAAAAAAAAAAAAAAGAAAAAAGGAAATATTTGGGAATAATTTCTGGGGTCAGTGACTACTGTGAAAACTAGCTACTTATAAACACAATTTTTCTCCTTCTGAATGCATCCCTCATTAATCTAATGTGATATCTAAAGCTGTGATCATCTCTAGATAGCATTGCTTTACAGTTTCTATTCAGTTCCCCTGTCTTTTACAGCACATGATAATATGGCAGAAAGAGTAACAAGTAGGGTTATTTTAAACATATATCTTGAGAGGCACAAAGTCACCCAATTTAATTAACAGCTAACATTTGTTTTTAGTGTTCTGAAATTACTTGCAGCAACTTTAAAAGCTAGTCTCCCCTTTCCTCTTGTCTAGATGAATTGCTGTCTTTCATAAACAGTAATGAACAAAAATAAATGTTATGGCATGTTTTCTTCAGGTAATTATTACCACCCAAGGACACATATTCATAGTAATTTAATTGTTACATCTTTAAAATTACAGATTCATGCATAAAATATAAAATGAAATGTGCTTCTAAAAGTCAGTATGAGTTTTCGTATATTCATATCATGTCTCTAGACTCAGTTATTCCAAAAAGAGCATTTGTGATCACAACATCAAGATTTCCCTTAAGACTTCATGTGATGCCATTTCATATTATACCTTTTAAATTAAAAAAAGGAGATAATTTCAGGTTCAAACTGCACTTTAATGTGTTACCACCACCCTGATTATGCTGCAAATACCATTTTTTTCCCCACAATAAATACATTATACTCAAAAGCTGTGCTTGCAGAATTCAGGCAGTACTTCCATTGCAGCACTAATAACAAAGACTCAGTTGATACAGCAAACGTATTGTTCAGCTGGATGACATTTGACTTGACTAAGCAGAGTGAATCAGAGTAACAAAAAGGAAGCGTGGTGACCAACATGACATTCCTGATTGTAATTTGCCTGCTGGATTTTTGGAAGGTCTTAGCCAGAAATCAAGAACCAGCCTTTTTTAACCTGAAATAACCTCAATAGCCTAGTGCGCAGTGCTAAGATGGAAATGAGAAAAAAGGTGCCAGAAACAGATGCTGTAAGAATTGAGTAGGAAAAAATACTTACTGAACATGATCGTATGCAGTCCTTTGTGTCAGGTCTTTGAGTGCACCAACAAGTTCTGCAATATCTTCCCCTCACTGTCTCCTAAGGGCTTCATTGTAGTGTTCAAGTCAGCTCTGGTTCGGTGCAGCTGTGTAATTGTTGCAACTGAATGCATGCACATAGATTGCTGTCATGGGAGCATTTAGGAGAATGATACATATTAAGACAGTTTTAAACTGTAGAATTAAACTTTACAAAATTAATTCATTAACCACACACTTAATAATTTGTTAATAGTTTGTTCTTAGACCTTATCACTGCAGGAAACTGTTGCAGTGAGTATACAATGCTCTAGAGCTGCTGTTACATAGTTTGCACTGGTAGCCATGGCATGGTCCTTGATGCTCTTAGTCAATGAGGTCAAGATGATCAGGCTTGTGAGCTTCTGAAGAGACAAGTTGGAGCTCACACAGGCTGGTCTTTTTCATATATCTGTCCTCAGTCATTCTTAGTGTTTTATGCTTCTCACCTCCACCCTGCCCCCCTCCCCAAAAGGAAATCCCACCTGCTGATACAGGTTATTTTGGTTTTAGTTTCATCAACCAGTCATCTTGTGTATTTGGCAGAATGTTCTGCCCATTTACAGAGTGCTGTGCTTATGTTACTGTTCATACTTTTGTCAGTGGTGTGTACATTGGTGTCTTGCACACTGGGTAAACAACCCCACTTTAAGACAACACTGGAATGCCTTCTTTGTGCAACCACAGACATGTCTGCCTGCCCCTTTGGTCATCACATTGCTCACACACTTATTTCTTAGACATTGCAAATGACTATGCCATCACACTGTTGTCAAATGATAAATTGAACACTTGCACTGTTGCTAGGTACACTGTTTTAGTACACATATTAGGGTTTAAGACAAATTAATATTAATTGTATCCTAACTAATTTCTAATTTATAAATTTGAAGGTGTCTCAGGTGTCTGCTTTGGCATCAGGCTTCAGTGAGAATAGCTGCATGAGAATTTGCTGGGAGGAGCCTCATATGGGGCTTGTGCCCTTGACCCAGGAGCCACTTTCAAACTTAGATCATTGACCTTGGTCTTTGTCTGAGCTACTCTGTAGGCTGAGCTTCACTTGCTTTCTTTGACTTGCTAGCTTAGTTCTGGACTTGTACTATCACTACAGACTGGTGTGCTGTTCTAGACTTTTGGGTGGTTATGTTTATTGTCACTAGACCTGCTCTGCTCACTTGGGCTTGGTGGTACCGTACCCTGGTCCAGGGGGCACTGCCCTGATGGCCTGGCTCTCCTTCCCTTGCAGAAAAGCTGCTCCATCTGCTTGTTGGCACGTTCAAATATTAGTTTAATCTACAGTTTGATTCACCTACATTCCTACAGCATAATCATCCTCTGTTTCAAAGGACTCATGATGGCAAAGGCAACATCCTTAATCAATGATCTTGTAGTAAAATAGCTAGAAACAAACTCATTACAGACATAGTTTAATGGAACAACTTATTTGAAAACATCAATTACTTGTTCTCCTATTAATAATACTGTGAAATGTTCTTCACCACTTGTTTAGTCTATATCTGATTTCCCATCCCAAAATATTATAGACTACAGGCTGTGGGCTAGAACTTCAGCTGTTGCCTATCAGGATAGTTGTTTTGTTTGAGCTGTGCCAACATGTAGCAGCTGAGCATCTGACTGTAAGGAGAAAGGCTTATAAGGACTTGTAGACTTACCAGTTTTGACAGAAGCCAAACAGAAGACATCAGCTGAATATCCCAGATATTCACCTTTTAACAGTCTGTGTTGCAAATGTGAACAATGGTAAGCGAAAGGACCAGCGCCTTTGGTACTGTGTGCTTGGAGCTCTGTGCAGAAAACTGAAAAAAATTTGAATCACTGCAAAGTTATTTTTGCCCACTAAAAAAATGATTTTGCAATCAGTTGAAGCTGTCAACTCTTTTCTTGTGAGCAGAAGATACAACAAAAGTAGAATTAAATGTCGAGATAGAGAGCTTTGGGGTCTTTTTTTTTTTTTTTTGTGAGGTTGGTTTTTGTTTGTTTTTTAATTTTGATGTACCAGCACTGTATGACAATGCCCAGTATTTCATAGGCATAAGAGGAAAATTCAGGTTGAAAGGGACCTCAGGAGGTCATCTAGTGCAACCTTCTGGTTAATTGTATTTCTTGAGGTAGGTATTTTCATAGAATGGTTTGTGTTGGAAGGGACCTTCAAAGGTCATCTAGTCCAACTGCCCTGCCACAGGCAGGGATATCTTTTCAGTAGATCAGGTTGCTCAAAGCCACATCCAACCTGACCCCGAACACTTCCAACAATGGGGCATTCACAACTTCCCTTGGCAACCTGTTCCAGTGACTCACACACTCATCATAAAAATTTCTTCCTTCTGTCCAATTTAAATATAAGCTCTTTCAGTTTAAAACCAATGGAAGGCAAAAGTCTCAATGATAGACAGAGTTTTAGTCCTCTCTTTGTCCCTTATCTTGCCTTCATGAATGAACAACTTATCTTTGTAGACATTTTCTCAAATATAAAATTCAAGCTCAGTATCTGAAATGAAATATGTGCATTGTTTCTTCATCTGACAGCAGAATTATGTCTTTGTGAAATGTAACATTTTGGAAATTTCTGGATCATTGTTATAAATTTCCATGCTCCATAAAACTGGTTTTATATGTTTGCTACTGCATTTACAGTACTTCTGCTGTTTCTGCTCACAGAAATCCTTAGAAATTATCATTTACATCTTTTTAAACAAAGAACAAACCCTTATCCAGGAGAATATGTAGTTCTCAGATACCTTCAAAACCCTTTATTAGTTTTTTTGAAAGAAGCCTTGGAGATGTAAGCACCCACATTCCAATGAGAATCAAGCTATTCTAGAAAACCCATGTCTCTCTCTTTAATCCCAACTTTTCTGTTTACTAAATGTAGTGATTAGGTGAAGAAAGCCACTTCAGTCTGTGGGTGACCAAATTAATAAGAAAAAATGGCAAGCTGGCACTGGAGGACATTTTGCTCCCATGTAATGAAAGATGGCAAATCAAAAAAACATTAATACATCATTTTGAAGGTCACCATTGTATCTGCCTATTTTTCATAAACAGTGTATATATGAGCAGGAAATTCAAATGGCATCATCAGCAAAGCTTGTGTTTAATTTATTCATTAATTTTTCCGCAAAAGGTTCTTAGTAATAAATGGGCATATGAATATAGCATCTTGTTTATATCAGTTGTATACAGCCATCAGCTATAAATTAGCTATGTATCTAACTTGGATACTTAAAAGCTAAACAGAAAATGGGACATATTCTCTCACAATTTGCTTTTACACTTCCTCCACTGTCAACCTACACCTACTGTCTGTTTTTTATTCTTTGGTTAACAAGTATACTTCTCACATCATTGCCCAATCAAGGGATCTCTACAAGAAACATATTTGCCAGTGAGGCAAAAAGGCAGAGGAGAAAGAGGGAGTAGGGAAGTATGAAAAACAGCTCTGCAAGCACCAAAGTGAGAGAAGAAGGAAGGGAGGAGGTGCTGCAGGTGTGCCAGAGCAAGGATTTCCCTGCAACCTGTGTGAGAAACCACATGAAAACAGGTTCATGCTGAAGGACTGCAGCCCATGGGAAGGATCCATGCTGAAACAGGGTGAAGGAGGAAGAGAGGGCAGAGGGGAGTTGCTGTGGCTTGACCATAGCCCCCCATTCCCTCCCCCACTGCTTGGGGTGGGGAAGACTTAGGAGTGAAGTTGAACCTGGGTAAAAGGGGGTGGGGATGGTGTTGTTTTAATTTTGTCTTCATTACTATCCAAATTATTTTAATTTATAATAAATTAATTTCCCCAGGTTGAGTCTGTTTTGCCTGTGATAGTAAACGGTAAGTGATCTTCTTGTCTTGATCTCAACCCATGAGGTTTCACATCCCTGTTCTTCCTATTTTTCTCCCCTTGTCCCACTGAGAGGGGAGAATGAGTGAGTAGGTAAGTGGCAGCTTGGCTCTTAGCCAAGGCTAACTCACATCAGCAAAAAATTTCTCTTACAGTTTTGAAATACAAGTGTTAACAAGGAATTACAGGTGGGTTGGATGCAGGAACAGAACCACGCTAGTCAGTGACATATAACCAAACATTTGTCTGCTAAGCATCATGGGCAGTGATTGATCTCTGTTGTGTGACACATAGGTCCCATCGAGACCAGCACCACAGACCCAGGGAAAGAGGACACTCACTCTCACTGGCAGGTGACTGGCTTCCCAAGCTGCAAATGACTTATACTGTTTAACTAGGTGATATACTCCATGTGTCTCCTATTTCTTTCTCACGTGTCTGATTTTTTTTGTCCTCATTAGAGACCACTGAGCTGCTAAAAATGTCAAGGTCCTGAGAAATGCTGAGCCTAGACTGGATTGTAACAGTTCAAATAAATTTAATTTGAATTTAATTTGTTAAATATTAAACATGCTTTAAAATTCACAACTGTGTTTTAATTGAGAAAATTTAAACCATGTGAGTTTTTCTATTCTGGATTATAAGTCTGGAAAAGACCCTGGGACTTATCTGTTTCATCACAAGGCTACACAGTGCATCAGGTAAACTTAGCTTTTCTAATGCTGAGGGCCTGCCATTTGCCATTCTGTAGTCTGCCTTTGGCTTGCAGCTCTGGTAACAGTTCTATTTTTTTTTTTTTTTTGGCAATGTTATTTCAAAGTCTCTGTGGAAATATTTTTCCCTTTTTGTTCTCATGTTGTTGGTTATATGCTGCTGGTCTTGTGACCTAGCATCTGCAAATCCTGATACTGTTGTTATGGTGTGTTTGCATAAAAAGAATCAATTGCCTGAAAATCACCCCTTATTTTCTCCTCCTTTCCTTATCTGTTAGCTTGCAACAAAGTCCTTTTTTCCCCACTTCAAAAGAAGAAAATTTCACTATTAGAGTTGAGTATGCTATCTTCTATGGATGCTGCTAACAAAGCCTTGTGCACATAAGGCAGCCCTAACACCCTTTAGGAAACAGCAGGTTCTCAGTCCTGGTCATACTTATGTCACTGCAGAGCCCCGCAATTTTCCCAGGCAGCCTATTGTAGTGCTTCACTAACCCAGCAGTTTGAACTTTTCCATGCTTTTCTTCTACCTCATTATGTCTTGTCCTGTTTGTTTTGTAGTGGCTCACAACAGAAATAGAAAACAACTTTTCCTTTTCCAATAACAAGGGCTAGAAACTTAATTTGTGTTTTAAGTGGAAGATCACATTTAAGACCTAAAAGAATCAACAAATATCTTCAAACTGTGGTGGGATGACCTTGGCTGGATGCCAGGTGTTCGTTGTATGATCAATACCACCCACTTACTCCATGTATCACTGGTTGCGTAATGTGTAGAGGGGATGTTTCCTTTGAACATCCAGTGTAGCACTGGCAGTCACAGTGCCAAGAGGAGATATGCTTCTGTACCAACAACTTCTGAAGTGGCTCGAATCCCCTTATATGCTGCTAGTATCTCTTTTTCAGTCACGGTGTAGTGGGTTTCTGAGCCTCAATACCACCAGCTCCAAAACCCTAATGGTCAACCTCGGATTTCTCCTGATGTTTCTGCCAGAGGGTCCAGGTGAGACCATGCTCCCCAGCTGCAGTGTAGAGTGCATTTTGCACAGCTGGTCCTGTCTGGACAGGCTCAAGAGCTACTGAACAGGCTATTTCCTGCCTGTTATGCTCAAAGGCTTGTTGTTGCTCAAGGCCCCACTCAAAATAGTTCTTCTTTCAGGGTACTCGATAGAGAAGGCTCACAGCTGACTATAACTTGGAATATGCATTCTCTAGAATCCTGCAAGGCCTAGGAAGCCCTGTGTTCTTTCTTGTCAGCTGGTGGAGAAATAGTTACTATCTTGTTGATGACATTCATAGGCACATGACAGTGTCCGTCCTGCCTTTTTATTCCCAAGAACTGAATCTCCTGTGCAGGTCTCTTGACCTTGCTTTTTTTATGGTGAGACCAGCTTTCAGAAGAATCTGAATTATGCTTTTTTCCTCCTCAAATACTTCTGCCTTGTTGCCCTACACGATGCTGTCATTGATGTATTGTTGATGTTCAGGGGCATCACCCTTTTCCAGTGCAGTTTGAATTGGTCCACGACAAATGGTAGGGCTGTGCTTTCACCCCTGGAGCAGTCAATTCCAGATATATTGGACTCCTCTCCACATAAAAGCAAACTGTGGCCTGAACTGTGCTGCCAAAGGAATTGAAAAAAATGCATTGGCAATATCAATTGTAACATACCACTCTGCTGTCTTTGACTCCAGTTCATATTGGAGCTGTAACATGTCTGGTATGGCAGCACGCAGTGGTGGCGTCACTTCATTCAGGCCACGGTAGTCTACTGTTAACCTCCATGCTATGTCAGACTTTTGCACTGGCCCTGTGGGACTATTAAAAGGTGAGTGAGTCTTGCTGATCACTCCTTGGCTCTCCAGTTGATGAATGAGCTCATGGATGGGAGCCAAGGAGTCTCAGTTTGTGTGATATTGCTGCCAGTGAACCGTCTTCGTAGCAATCGGCACATGCTGTTCTTCAACTCACAGCACACCCACAATGAAGGGAACTTTCGAGGAGCCAGGCAGGGTAGACAGTTGTTTGAACTTCTTTGTGTTCACAGTGGCTACACCAATCGGTAGCTACTGCCCATCAACCCTTTTGGGTCCTTGAAGTACCCTCTCGTCAGGTAGTCTATGCAAAGGTTACAAGGGGCCTCTGGGGCAGTCACAATGGAGTCATTTTCTCACTTGTCCCCTGTTAAGCTCACCTCAGCCTCCAATACAGAAAAATCTTGGCATCCCCCTGTCACTCCAGAGATCCAGATCAGTTCTGTGCCCCTATACCCTGATGGCACCAGTGTACACTGTGCAGCAGTGTCTACCAAAGCCTTATAATTCTGTGGGTCTGATGTGCCAGGCCATTGAATCCACACAGTCCAGTATACCCTGTCATCCCTTTCCTCCTTCTGGCTGAAGGCAAGGACCCTGTATTCCTGTTCCTGGTCAGAGTATTCACTGTCTAACCCTTTCAGTGCCAGACCAGAAGTCCCCTCACCAGAATCAAGGGAGGTGATCTCAGTTCTATGTCTGGGAGATCACCAATTGCCGCCTTGTGTCTCTACAGCAGCTAAGCTGACAACCTTCTTGGGTAGCCCCTTCTTAACAGCTGTCTTCCTTCTCAGTTTGCGCACATGGGCTTCCTCTTAAAGATGGGTTCACCATCTGGCTTCCTCATGTCCTCCCCCTGTTCACGCAAGAAGAACCAAAGTGTAGCATGCAGCATATGTCTGGGGCTCCCTGTCCCTCTGACCAGGTCAGGAGAGGGCACCCCTGACAGCCAAAGCGCTGGCCCGTAAGGATGAGGAGGTACCGAGATTTGCTTCAAAATTTTGGAGCCAAGAATACAGTCTCTCCACAGTTGGTGTATCCACATCCAGGCAATATATCACTGCCAAGCTGTTAGAATATGATGCTGGGGCACTTTGAATCACCTTCCTCCACATGGTCCATGTGCACAGGATGTCCTCCGGATCTTTGGAGACCTCATCATTGTCCAGGTCACTCTAGATGTCTTCCAGCACTGCTAATTTTCTCAGGCAGGGGATGCCTTCATCTACAGTAGTCCATGTTCCTGGGGAGTTCACAAGATCTTCCTTGAATGGATACCTTGCCCTTACACTTGAGCCATCTTCAGAGGCTGCAAATTGCTGCCTCTTCTCCAATTCCTCTCTCAATTCTTCAGTCTCTAGCAAGGCATCCCAGCTGTTTGGCTTCCTTACCTTCCAATTGCTGTTGGCCCAGTTATCCCAGCAGCCAGGCAGCAATCCACTCACCTGGCTGGTGGCTGTAATCTTTCCACATGTCTCAAAGTTCTGATGAGGTCAGGGATTGAGTAGTTTCCTCTTCCTGTCTGCATTGTCTCACTCCTTCCTCCAATTTCTTATTCAAAGGACTAGCTTCTTGATCAAACCTTTCCTCTTCTGCCTCCTCCTTTATTAATCGATGATATAGACCTGTTGTTTTCCTTGTCCACTGTTTCTCTTTTACTATTGGGGCAATTACTGTACTTGTTTTTTGGGTCCCTAGCTCAACCACAGTCCTTTGGGAGTGCTGAACTGTGGCTCGATAGGCACAGAGCAGGCCCCAGTACAGTGTTAGAAGCTGCTGGTTTTCATTGGGGTAGGCAAGGCACCCTTCTATCAGGTGGCACATCGGTTTGCCAGGGTTGCTTGCCTGTTCAGGTGTAAAGTCCGAGGTTATGAAATCTGATAACTGCCCTAGAAACCTACCCAAATCCTTCCACACACCCTGACACCCAGGCACTGGCTGCCTCAGAGCACATTTCAATATCATCTCACCCAAAAATTGTCTTCTCTTACACCAGGACAACACCAGATTCCACAAACCCCGTAATATGCTAACAGTGTTAATAAGCTGTATTAAGCAGCTCACAGAAGGTTGACTAAAGACCTTGGGAACCTGCATAATAAAACCACACACATCAATCCCGGGTAGGAAGAGGGAGATGTATTCCCTCATCCTTTCCACAAGATAGCTCCTCAAGCACAGTAAGGCCATCAATGCCAGGGCAAAGGACATAGGCATTGTTTGTATTAATCTGTTCCCAAGCTCAGCAAAATAAAGAGATAAGCATGCAACCAACAAACTCTGTGACCCGCACAGGAGCTTGCCATTTAATAAGTACTATAGCTACAGCATGCTTAATACAAAACTGCACTTGTATCGAGCCCCACATTAACTGCCAAAAAGGAATTTGGTCGTTTGACCTTGGCTGGATGCCAGTTGCCCACCAAGCCTCTCTATCGCTCTCCTCCTCAGCAGGATGGGGGAGAGAAAGTAAGATGGAAAAAAACTTGTGGGTCAAGATAAAGGCAGTTTAATAGAGCAAAAGCAAAGGCCCCACATGGAAGCAAAGGAAAACAAAAGATTTATTCTCTACTTCCCATCAGCAGGCGAAGTCCAGCCACTTCTTGGGAAGTAGGGCTTTAGTACACATAGCAGTTGCTCTGGAAGACAAACATAATAATGATGAAGGCCACGCCTCCTCCTCCTTTCTCTTAGCTTTTATTGCTGAGCAGACATCATATGATAAGGAATATCCCTATGGTCAGTTTGGGTCAGCTGTCCTGGCTATGTCTCCTCCCAAGATCTTGCCCACCCCTAGCCCACTGGTTGCGGGCGGAATGTTGAAGAGACAGCCTTGATGCTCTGCAATCACTGCTCAGCAGTAGCCAAAACGCTGGTGTGTTATCAACACCTTTCTAGCTACCCATACAAAGCACAGCACTATGAGGGTTGCTACAGGGAAAATTAAGCCCATCAAAGCCAGACCCAGTACAAAATCTTACAATAAAATGCAACCACTGGCAAAGTGATAACCCACTTCAAGTCTTTGACTTGGATTTTAGTATCTCAAGTGTTAAAAGAACCATAGCTAAAGAATTTCTGAGTTTTATAGCAGTATAAATAAGACCAAAACATGGCCAAACTCAGGAGATTAAGATAAGAAATATCAGAAAAATATTAATTACAATAGGAAATAATTTAATAACACAGAGTTTATCAGTCTCTGTATACCCTAATTATGTGAAATGTTACAGATAATATGATGTCATATATAGTCACCTGGTAGATACTGATATTTTTTATAATGTCATTCTTCTCATAATACTACCAGCACATTCTGATAACAAATTGATCTTACAAATTTAATTGATCATACTAAAACCAGAGTTTCCATTTTAACAAAGCACGTTAACATATATAAAATTCCTTTCTTAATACAAAAAAAGTATTTAAGAATGTGCTTAAATCTTGCTGAAGATAGTTGAATGAAACAGAATTTAAATTTATGTTAAAAAGTGCACTAAGGTAAGCCTGCATCTTTGGTACTTCATTGAATTAAAGCCATGTCCTGGTTTGAGGTAAAACAGGACCAATTTTGTGCAGTAACTTTACTTTTTAGCTAGGCCTCTTCTAACTACTGAAATTAACAGCATATTGTACAGACAATGTTCGCTTTCAGAGTGATAAGACCTATGTTTATAGTTGATGCCAAGGAATGGTGTGCAGAGAGGCTTTTACTCATACTTATTGCTATAACAACCAAGACCAGCTAACTTCTTTATTTGCCCCGTTGGGTTGGAAGCAGTAAAGCATAGAGGGGTCACACCTGTGGGGAGAGGCAGACAGGACAGGTAACACAAAACTGACCAACAGGGTATTCCATCCCATCTGCCTCATGCTCAGTTTTGAAGCTGAGGGATCAAAGGGTCAGCCCTTTTTCTCCAATGGCTGGCATCCGAGGAGGACTCTGTTCATCTGCCCTTGATCCCGATCTGAATCCAGATCTGAAATCCAGTTCCTGTCCATCACTGAGTCCAGTCTGGGACTTCCCCAGTGCCAGATGGTGACATGATCGTCATCCTGGGAGCTTGATCTGGTTTTGTATATATTTCATTATTTTCTTTTTATTATATTATTAATATTTCATTGAAGTAATTTAGTTCCTTCTACACTCATAAGTCTCTCTCTCTCTCTCTATTCTGCCTCTCTCTCTATGAAGAGAGGTAGGGGGGAGCATCTGTAGGTCACCCACTGGCCTTTTCAGCCCAAACCACAACAAGCCAAAATAAATTAGAACAAGTCAGAAACCTTGATAGTCTGCAAACAATGGCAATTCTTCCATAGAGACACTCAGGGAAGACGAAGCCCCACCATTCAACATGTTTACAAGAAGACCAAGATACAGAACTGAACAAATGGGTATAGAAAATAAGTCTGCCTTTACAGGGACATGGGTTATACAAGCTTACTTCCATGGCTGCAGTTTTAACTTCTCACATTGAACATTTCAGAGTAGAATACCGAATGGCAGGTTAATATAGTCCAATACCTGGGATAACTATTCTAATAAACTTGAAAATTTGATGAAATTAAATCTTGACCCTTCATTGTAGCTTCAATAAGAACTGATGAAGAACAGAGGAACAAATTAAATTTGACTCTTTGGGGCAAAATTAATAAAACCGAAATTAATATCCTCCCTGGAGTAGTTGTCTTCTTTATCTCTCAGCCAATTCAGACTACTAAATCTTTCTCTAAATGAGGCAAAACCTTTATCTGGAGTTTATATGGGGTAGGAAAAAGAGAATGAGAATTTCATATTTAGAAATTATATTACATAGAGAGTGGAGTGACTTTAGATTCCTGTATTTTCTGATTTATAAAGTGTAGCATTCTCTGGATTATTGAGCTTCACAGGAAAAGCAAAAAACTCTGAGTTAATATAGTCATTCCCTCTCTGGGAATAATGCTGCTTTGTTCAATATGCACTTTTCTTAAACTTTTGCAATAGTAAACCGAAGATTTTCCTCATTTCCTAATTCTTTATTGTATTGCCTTTTTATTTGGTATTTTTTCATAAATTTTCAGAATTTTACTGAGTATACATGGTGTAATTTTAGCAGGGAACATAAACTGATATTGCCCTGTGGCGTGAACCGCAAAAATGTACCAAGTAACTACAAATTTTGTTCAGAGTTTGCTAATATATGTTATTGACTCAAAGAAAATAGATTTATACTAGGAAAAATAATGCCTTCTTAGTTCAAAAGATAAAGTCTCCTGCTTGATGTAATGCCACAGCATTTATGCAGAGATGGATAGTAAGGTACACAGAACAAATCAGGACAAGCAGGAAAAGACTGTACAGCCACCAAGATAGATTTTAAAGTGAAGGTCTGGGAGTTGGTTCATTTTTAACTTTAATGGACTGAGGGTGGCAAGGATAATGAGAGCTAACAGGCCTTACTACTTTAGGTCATTCAAAATTATTCAGTTCCTTTTGCATGAAAGAACATTAGGTTTGGCTCTGGAGATGTAGGTCCAAGAATTAAAAATATTTTGATTCCCTGTCTGAATGGGAGAGATCAGACAAATTTATTGGCTCTCTAGCAGATTCTATAATCTCTTTTCATATTGTTACCAAGTAATTGATGAGTTATGCCTGACTATTTCTTCTTCCTGACTGTTAATGCCGTTTTCTAGGACCATTTCCTGTAACCTGAAACCTGTAACCTGAAGTTCTGACTGCAGAAAATTGTCTGGACTTCTGTGTAGAAGAACCTATTGAATATAGGAGATGGTGACAATACAAATTAAAACCTTTGTAACAAAAGAATCACAGTTTTGAGATCAGTATTAATTTATTTATCTCCTTACCCATAAGCAACTCCTGAGAAATATTTTACATTTCAAAATTTTCCACCGATTTTTGTCAAGGATTCTACACAAATATGCTCATGTGCTCTAAAGGTCTAAAGATCATTTATGCCTTTGAAGTCACTTATGGAAACTCCAGTCAAGTGTACTAAATATTGATCAAGCTGTTAATACAACCACATATAGCAGACATAATTTGCACTCTGTAATCATAGAATCATAAAACCGTTATGGCTGGAAAAGACCTTTAAGATGATCGAGTCCAAGCATTATCTAACTCTACCAGGCCCACTTCTAAACAATGTCCCTGAGCACCATATCTGTGGGAATGTATTTAGCAGAAAATTGAACCAGCCATATGA